>CM054057.1:623200537-623808012 GCA_028641055.1 Alopecurus myosuroides
CCGTATCCACTCAATCGCGTCATTGAACCTTAAGTGTGTCACCCTACGGTTCGTGAATAATGTAGACATGATCGAGACACCTCTACGATCAATAGTCAACAACGGACCTGGAGATCCGTAATGACTCCTACACATTTAACGATGAATCTAGTGATCGTGTGAACCATAAACGTCGTAACCAATTCCCTTTGTCTCGCGATATTTTACTCGTCCGAGATCCGATCATTAGTATCAACCATACCTAGTTCAATCTCGTTACTGACAAGTACTCTTTTACTCGTTCCGTGATATGACGTTCTTGTGACCTAGTCACATGCTTGCAAGCGGTGTCGATGTGATATCACCGAGAGGGCCCAGAGTATATCTCTCCATCATTTGGATGGACAAATCCCACTCTTGATCCATGAGCCTCAACTAATACTTTCCTAATACCCAACGGCACCTTTATAATCACCCTGTTACGGTGTGACGTTTGATGACATCAAAGCACTCTTTCGGTGTTAGTGATTGACATGATCTCATGGTCTAAGGATTAGGGTTACTTCGTATGTGTGATATAACAATGTAACTTAATGACTTGATCGCATTGCTATATTCACTTTGGGTCTATGTTCATCACATTATTCTTCTAATGGCATGACCCTGTTAGTAACAACATCCAATGTTCATGATCAGGAAACATTGATCATCTATTAATCAACGAGCTAGTTAACAGGGATGCTTTACTAGGAACCATTGTTTGTTTATTAAACACACATGTATCATCGTTTCTGGTTAATACAATTATAGCATGAGAAATAAACATTTATCATAAACAAGAATAAGATAATAACCACTTTATTATTGCCTCTCACACATATTCCCTTCGGTCTCCCACTTGCACTAGAGTCAATAATCTAGTTTGTAAGCACTTAGAACATATGACGTTCCAGTGTTATTCCATGCTTTGCATGTGGTAAACATCATAAAAAAAGATTTAAACTGTTCAGGTCTTATTGTATTTACATGTTCTTTGCGTCTACACGCATCAATCATTCTCTAATGAGATGACTTTGTATATATTTGGTCAACCGGTGAGATCTTAATTCCTCAGCTTAAACCAATGTTACTAACATTGTGAAAATGTAGCTTCATAGTGTCAGATTTGTTGGAAATTCACCAAGTTCAATAAAGAACTCGTTGACACAAAATATTCTTATTATTTGTTGTCAACACAACGATATACTTAGCCTTTGTAGTATCCGTCACAATACATTAATTTTGAAATTCTTTCAACAACACGGAACTTTCTTCCAGCCTATTGTGCGACCCTTCATCACATATTTTCAATTGAGATAAATTTATTTGAATATATGACAAAACTATTAGTGTAACATATTACAACAAATAGTTTGTCATTACTATATAGGAAAACACATCATAAGAATTTCTAAAATGACACAAGGATCTCTCCCACTGTCGTTTAATCATTATATGAATTATCCTGTTATAACATTTTATAGCATAGGACTCATCTGGTTGTGTACATAGCATGGAAACATGACTTAGAAATCTTAATTTCAATGATGCTCATCATGTGTCAAAACACTTGAATCTTGCTCAATTATTTTCCATATGACAAGAGCTCCTTCTTGTCATTTTGATATTGACTTACTTCATTATTTCATCTATGTAATTTGGCTCAACCATATTAGGCGCTTTAATCCATCTCTTATGGATATCGATGCCCAATATCTTCTAAGCCTTTCATCAATATAAAAATCTTAACCGTGTTAATTTAAAGTGCATATTTTCCAATCAACCATATTTCATCTACATAAAGCATTGGAAATATGTCATAGCACTCCCACTTAATTTCTTGTAACTCTACAAGCATCTTTATCGTTCATGATGGAATCAAACTCTTTTGATAACTTCATTAAGGTAAAGATTCCTACTTCGTTATGCTTGCTTCAACCATTGAAGTTTGCATACCTTTCCAACAACCTTTTGAATTCTACAAAACTTATAGACTGTGTCAAGTACACATCCTCGATCAAACTTCCTCGAGAGGAGAGTTGGTTTTGTTATTCAACTGCCATATCATAATATGTAACTTTTGCTAGAACTATCCGCAAAGACTAAAGCATCACTACGTAAGATCAAAATCTTGTAGTAGTCAACTTTTTGAACTTCGTCGAATTTTTTTTTCGATAAGTATAACTTTCAAAGGATGTAAAAATCCATATCTTTGTCGCTATATAGACCCTTTTGCTATCGTTAGACATCATGCCTATCGAAAGGACCACCAAGTCACATACTTCATATTCATACAAGGATACTATGGCGGATATAATGACACATAGTCAATGTTACGAAGTCAGGGCCCACCATTTGCTTCCTTTATAAGGTCCAGGTCCTTTTGTCGTCAAAACAACACTTTACTCTTAAATGATAAGTTGGTCTAAGTACAAAGTTTTAGGACTTTTGTGGTTCAGTTTGCAAACTCATTTGAAGTATCTACAACACATGTAGTGTCTTCTACTTTGTCAAAATAGGAAACCCCGGAACAACTTCCAGTGCTGCGCTAATCTTGACATGATAACAAAGATTCTCTAATCTCGTTGAGTTTATACTGTCCCCCTGCTCACGTGTTTCGCAAGAACTACTTTCTCGAGAGATCAACCCTTTCTGACAAACAACATTTGTCTTTTGGTTTGGTGATAGGAGAAATACCCAATGTTTTATTTAGGATAACCTTATAAACATATATTTATCCTATTTTGGTTGTAAGCATTTTACACATGCTATGCATACCAAAACTTAAGAAAAAGACAATTCGGTTCATTACCTAAACCATATCTTATATGGTGTCAATTTCAACGGATCATGATGGTGCTCTAAAGCGGCTGTCTCTAATGTATAAACTACAAAATTATCATGGCATTTTTATTTATTTTACCATGTCCAACAAGGTTTGATTTTGTCTCTTGAATACTCCAAACTAATGCGGGGTATTCGAGAAGTATAAGTTGTAGAACAATTCTGCAACTCCTCAAATGTTTTGCTAAACTTGAAACTCAAACTTTATCCTTTATGATCCAATCATAAATATTTGATTATCTTGTTACGTTGATTTTTACTTCATATTAACAACCATTTGAACCAATTCAAAAAGTCAAACTCCGTTCTCTTTAAATAGTTATACTCACATATCTACTCAAATCACCAACAGAATTTTATGAAGGAAAATTTAATCCACCATACATGAATACACATAATGGACTATATACATCAACATGTACAATATCCATTAAATTAGTCCTCCATTCTACTTTGGCCTATGAACATAATTCTAGTCATCTTTTGGAAGAGTTCTGACAAGCGTCATTTATTCAAAACAAAATAACTCCGGAAGTCCATCAATATGGAGTGCCTTCATGTTTTCCTTTCCGATATGAACTAAAATGGCGGTGTGACAATTTAAGTGAAACAATTTTACGTCTTGCAACGTTTAGCATTTAGTCTTATAGATATTTACTTTACCAACACGATTTATATTAACTCATCCATTAATCATAGAATATGGTCATAGTTTGAACAATCTCATTTGTTCTCACAAAAGACCAGAACAAAATAACAACTTATTAAGTTCTTAAAATAAATATTGAATGTTTGGTTCGATACGACAATGAATACAATCACACTTATTTCTGTTCTTGTCATAATCAATTCCACATCTATTACTAGTTTCTTTTAGGCCGTTTATTTATTGCATTGCGTTTCTTTGTATGACAACTCATACCAACCAATGTGGTATCAAAATAACCAAAAATACTTTTTTAACTAATAATACATCTATAACTTGTATATCAAGCATATAATCCTGAGCTGGACTTCTCCAGTTATCTTCTTTTTCTGCCATATACCTTTTTGTAATTCTATTTTCGATATTCCCTTTCCTTTACAGAAGAATCATTCAACATCAAACAATGCTAGTCGTACTAGCTCATTTTCTTTGGCGTGTTAGTCATATACTATCACCCATTGAGTCATACTTTGAGTTTGATTGTTCTACTAATATCACCATATTAATAGTATTATTCTAGATTCCCCTCTTAGCAATCACCAAGTAACGTAAACAACTTTACCCATGCTTTCAATCCATCCCATCATAACAATTTTATGATTCAGCTACTATAGCTCGAAGGAAGGAATTTAGAGGATAATTTTAGCGCCCAATTTCTTGGAATATTCAAACGCCTAACGTCTTCTATGATTGTATATATTCAAATAATATAAGCATACATTGTCATGCTAAATTATACTCAGTCATGTTGCCACAAATAAGTTTCTAGATATTGATATATATTTCACTTGATTGTTTCTGAAAACAACTCTTTTCAGTTCCTAAATCACCTTGATCAACAAAACATTCTTTTGAAGATAAAGTAATACGGAAGCAACCATGACTCTGGATTCTAAGTAGGAATTATTTTCTCTCTAGACCAATCAATCATTAACCATATGGAGCTAGGTAGGAAATACCGAAAATCTACAATAGGACTCAATTATAAATTTCACTAATACGGTACCAATCTTAAACGATCTTTATCAGATCATAACAATTATATCTCAATTAACAATCTAAATGTAAGCTAGTTTTGTGGATGCCATTGTATACTACAATTTGTGCAAATTCACTTTGATTGGTTGTTTCATGATAAATAAGTTCAAGTTAATTCAAAATTATACCATGAAATCCCACTCAAAAACAACATGCCTCTTAGTAGTCTTTAGTGATTACACGAACCAAATTCACTACACCAAAACCAATCTTCACGTAAGATGATGTAGCTTCAAAGGCGAACATCGACACGTTCATCATATCATCCATATGACTCTCTCTTTACTTTTCGGTTACGTGTTCCGAGGCCATGTCTGTACATGCTAGGCTCACCAAGTAGAACCGTACTATTGCGTGTGTTTCAAGGCCATGTATGTACATGATAGGCTTGAAAACACCCGTTGTATGCGAGCGTTGAGTCTATCACACCCGATCATCACGTGGTGTCTCGAAACGACGAACTTTCTTAACGGTGCATACTTAAGGAATAACACTTTATTAATTTGATATTAAGTGAGAGGGATCATCTTATAATTCTACCGTCGCTATCTGAGCAAAATTAGATGCATGAAAAGGATTAACATCACATGTAAGTATAATGTGATATGATATGGTCCTTGTTGCATTTGATCTCCATCTTGTGCATTATGGTATGATCTGCATCATTCCACCGGCGTAGTACCAAGGTATATGGCACCTCCATCTTGATTGTCCATCAATAATAAGACAACCATATGGATTACTTCTAGTATACAATAATTTACAAAAGAGATCATCTCATTATCGAATTTGTACTATTGACCATATCTTATCACATGCCCGGCAAAAACTAGTTAGACGCCTCTAATTTATTTTTGCATATTTTACGTGGCTTAGGCCTTTCGAGGATAGAACTGTTCATACCTACGAACATCAACCACAACGTTAATAAACACATTTTTAACAACCCTTCGTAGATTAGATTTTAACTATAGTTGGAGAAACGGACACCCCTCAGCCACAAGTGAGATAATTCTCGCGTACATAGTACACGTAAACTTAGTGTAGGGCAGCTTCATCCAACTATGCCACTAAGATAATAAAATACTCAAGGAGGCAATAACATGATAATCAACGCCCACATACACCTATGTGTTCTACCGGTACAAAACATCTACGTATAGATCCGGCTCTTATACCACTGAAGGGGTCGTTGCATAGAAAACAAAAAAATTCCTACGAGAGAGACACCCGAAAGGCCAAGATCTAATCTAGGAGATGAAAGCAACAGGCATAGAGAGATTCTTAAGAAGAACATACCCTCCAAGACACAAAGGTTACGAGACCAAATCTCGTTGTTGGCGTAGTCGTACTCACTACCAAATTCCGCGAGATCCGAAACATTTTGAGCGGCACGTTTTGATAACGTCGCGCGGTTTCTGTCCGGATGGCTGAAAAGTGGAATTTGCTTTCGAAGACGCGGTCCATCTCGACGTTTCTTATATGTGCCGTCGCGGATTTTTGTTCCTGGCCCAATAGGCCCAGTTGGAGGCGAGTTTCGTTCCACGAGTACGTCGCAGATTAGGCGAATATATTCCGTTTCATTTCTGTCATTTATTTGTCCATATTGTGATATCGTATTATCTGTTTGGTATATGTTTTTTGCATCGGCATTAGTCTAGTGTAACCCTTTTAACTTCTGTTACTTAGATCCATCAAAACTTCTGTCATCTATTTCTCCATATTGTGAACTCGAATTATATATATCTTAAGAAAATAAACATAGTAGTTGAACATAAACATAGACTACATATTAATAGAAACCACACGATATAAACGAGATTGTCGATCTAAACAGGACATCAGAAGCACGAGGGCAGCAGTAGGGGGATAAATAAAGAGCATCAGTAGGGGTCCGACAGCTCCTCCGATGGCACTGCATCCTCCGTCGGGACTGGATCCTCCGATGGCACTAGATCCTCCCTTGCCTGGGGAGTCACAACTGCAAGGAGAGTGATGAGAGTTTTCTGCTCTGCCAGGGCTAAACCGATCTTCAACTTCCCAACCTGCTTGGTCAGTTCGAGGTTGCTGTCCCTCAACTAGGACGTATCATCCATCATCTTCCGAAACGCTGTGAGGGGAGCTTCTCCCTGAGCTACCTACTCCAACCTGGCATCGCGAGCCTTGTTGAGATTGTCGTAGGCGAGCTTCAAGGCCTTCTCAAGCTCAGCTTCTAGGATGTCAACCCTCTTCGCCAGAGCGCTGAAGATGACCGTCTGCTCGGCTTCATGTGCCCTGTTGATAGTTGCATGATAGGACGTTGATGTTAATCTAAAAGGAAAAATGGATCTAAGAAAGATGAAATCACGAGGAAATCAGAAACGGATCTAAGAAAGATGAAAGCACCGGGAATTCTGAAAAGGATCTAAGAAAGACGAAATCACGAGGAATCCAGAAACGGATCAGTAGTACGTGAACGGAAATGGAACCTACAAGAGGGCAGCAGACCGCTTCGCCGGTGGAGCCATGGCCGCCTGGAGGAACGATCGCCGGTGGAACCTACTACGTCAAAGGGTTTTCGCTTGAGGGGAGGCGGTGAGGTAGATAGAGGATGAACTGAAGAGTGCGTCTATTTATACACCGAGAGGGTGATTGGAACGGAGGAGACGCATGCACGATGGAGCCATAACTGGCCGCTGGAACTAAAGCGACACGTTTCACGTTTACAATATCGTGACGAACGTGTGGCGTACTGCATGCCAGGGTTAGTGGGTTACTGGGTGAGTTGAAGAGCGGTTGTTTCCAGACTTGGGCCATCATGGCACTTTCTTGGGCCCTCTCCTGTTAGGCACTTTTTATTGGGCCTTATAGCACTTCGTAGCCCATAATTATCCTACTACAATTGCATCCCAAAATAATAAGGAAGAAACGTTGAAACTTCAACGAACACATAAAACGTCAAAATTTTGATTATTTTGAGACGTTTCAACATCTTCCACACTGTGAAACACTACACATCATCCCAGAATGCGTCGTCAAGTTCGTCGTCATCGGAGTCCTGCATAAGGCTCTCCCAGAATGCTTCGTCCATCTCATCATCTAACGATGAGACAACGATGGTGGAGGGGCCAACATCCGTACGAGATCGCATCTTCGCGTCCCTCTGAGCGTCGAGCCGCAACTGCGCATGTACCAGATCTGGGTGATCACGGCAGAACCTCTCCATCGTAGCCTCGTCGTCCCGGCGGATGCCCAGCTGCACGAACGCGCGGCGGTTCTCCTGCTCCTGCTTGCGGGCCACAATCCTCAGATCCGGGGTGAGGAACTCGGCAACTTCCCTGCTCTCGACGTCTCGGATGTTGAGCTCGACGCACGGGCGTCCGAACCGCCACACCGCCACGTCGAACGAGCGGGCGGAGAGCTCGGGCGTGTCGAAGGTGCCCATCCACCACTGCATGCTGTTGTGTGTGATCACCGCGGACCAGGTCCTAGACGGCCGCAACTGCACACCTCGGAAGCCTATGTTGCTTCTCACGCGCGGCACCATCGGGCGGATCAGCGCCGAGAGTGAGGGGGAGATCGGGGGGTTGTGGCGGCGTGCAGTAATTAGCGCCGAGAGTGAGGGGGAGGTCGGGGGGGCTGTGGCGGCGGCGTAGAAGGTAGGTTGCGTGGTTCATGCTTGGTCATATTTAGGCGATAGCGACGAGGTCGAGAAGTTCAGTGAGCGTTGGCTTGCCAGGCTTTTGTTGAGTTCTAAAGTGATGAGTTGCACGATCTACCAGCACGACGGATTTGATCTAAACTCGAGGTTTTAGCAGCTAGTATTAGCGATTTGATCTTTACTCGGGTTTTAGCAGGAGGGATCTACCAGCGATAATATACCTTAGAAGTTTACGAAACAAACTAAACCTTAACAAGTCCAGGAAACAAACAAAATTACAATCCAGCCAGACAAAATAAGAAGTTCATAGGCCTAGCTCATCAGCAGCCTAGTCTCTTCACCAACAATGCATATCCTTTGCTCCGGTTCTATATCACCCCCATCTTAATGACCGCCTTCAACCTAGGGTCATCGGTCTCCCTCACAATGATCAAAACATGTTGCTGATTATGAAAATTATTGCCTTGGACGAAAACCGTCCACACCAGCTTGTCGAGGATAATGCGGCCGTCGATTTTCTTGTTGTAAGAAATGGTGGTGACATGCTCTTCTGCTCTAAGTCGTAGGACAATCCTGCCATGATTCCTTAGGCCAGCGTGTTCCCCTATCAACTTCGGTAGTTTCTAAGCATGAAAGATAACATACCATATTAGCAGACCTTCTCATGGTTCTTCGAAATTTACTTGCAAAAAGAAGAGGTCGTCTTATAGATACATACCATAGTATAGTTCTGCAAGTTTGTGACAAGTGAAACGAGTCAGAAAAGGAATCCCAACATAGGGTCCAAGGGGTAGAAGCCGGGCCAGGCGGTTCTTCTTGTGATTGTGGAGATGGGCTCTTTGGGCATATACAATGTTGGCATCATCATGCCTCTCATCAGCAGAACTGTCAGAATCCGCATCATGGACCTCACCATCAGAATTGCTAGAATCCTCATCATGCATCTCATCATCAGAATTGCCATCTACGTTGCAAACTGAGTCATCTGCCCTTGAAACTGAGTCATCTTCTCTTGAAATGCAAAGTGAGTCATCTTGGGAGTCGCCAATAAAACCAACGTAGATAGTGGGCCTTGGTATCATGGAAAACACTAGTATGCATCCCAGAGAGATGTTCTTTTTCGTCGATGAACCGATCCTATTGTGTCCCATGCAAACGGGTCTTTCTCTGTTCTTTTGACATACAAAAGGTGTACTTCCTTCCATGGTAACTAAACAGTAGACGCTTGCCTACTAACTTGTTGAATGCTATCCGAGCAGTGCACAGTACAAACTGTGCATCAGAAATAAAAAGAAACGTGGAAATTAGATATTGTAAAAAAACACAATACATAATACAAGTGTAAGAAGAAGAATTGTTTTCTTACCACTGACTTGAGGTGACACTCTTGTACAACAACACCGAACTTGGATACAGAAGGATCAAAATTTGGGCAATTATTCTTGCATACAGGGCATGGAATACCCTGTTAATCAAGCAAAATAGAAGCAAAAATTACAAAATGTGCATATAAGCAGATTGGTTCTAAAAAGGAACATTTTTTTCATGAAGACATTTATGTAAAACTGGGGCCAAACTACGAACAACTCGTAATGCCTCATAATAAAAGCACAACCATGTTTATCCAAGAAGTAATTCTACACTACCAAGAGCAATGCACAATGAATGTGCTTGTACATTGCACAAGATAGTATGGAACCCTCATTGCAATGATATGGTGACACATTTTAATCATCGACTTAAAGGGATCATGCACATTCAAAACAACATCTATAGTCACAGCTCTGTAATCATTGGCCTCATGGAACATAGAGACACATCGAGCATACACAACTTTGCTACACCAGGTGGCCAGCAAAAGCAAAGACACGACACATCTATTTGTGTCTGGTTCTTACTTTTGCTGGCCATCTGGTGGAGAAAGTGAGGCATCAACAAATATACATGTGTCAAAGTCATCATCATTGACCAAATAAGCTCATAAATTGTTCATAGTGATAACAAGCCTCATAAACACATAGGTGATCATACACTAAAGGGGCATCCTTAGAATTCATTGTAACATGCAGTCAGAATAAACACATATGGAACAATGCAAAAACGTGTAAAACAAGCCTCATAAACACATTGCCAACACTTGCTAGAAGGACGAACACAATACCAGGACGCAATACAAGACGTGGCCTTGTATCACTGCCACGTATTGTATCTGATATCCTAGCATTTACCATGGCATGCAAACCAAGGGAAAAAAGAGTGCTTATAATAGCATGTACGAATACACATACTCAAATTGTATACACTACAAGGTATTATAGACACTCTCTTTCCCTTTACCATGGCCTAGTTTAAATCATCGGCATATAACAAGGAGGACATTCAAGGCAAAGAAAAGTGGAACAATGGAAACAAATGTAATACGAGCCTCATATATCATTGCCATGCAAACCAAGGGATAAAAGAGTGCGTACAATAGCATGTACGAATACAAATACTTAAATAGTATACACTATAAGGTATTTAGACACTCTCTTTCCCTTTACCATGGCCAAGTTTAATCATCGGCATATAACAAGGAGGACATTCAAGGCAAAGAAAAGTGGAACAATAGAAACAAATGTAATAAGAGCCTCATATATCATTGCCATGCAAGCAAAGCCAACAAGAGAGCTCCGATAGCATGTACGAGTACAAATACTCAAATTGTATACACTACAAGATATTGAAGCCCTCTGTTTGCCTTTACCATGGCCTAGTTTAATCATCGGCATATAACTAGGAGGACATTCATCATGTTGATAAATTAGGATACACAAAAGAAAAACATGTGGAACAATGGAAAATGCACTGAAAAAATGAATCTGACCTCAGAATTTCTAAGTACAACAAGTATAGTCACTCCTAGCACCTGGCCTCGGTAAATCATTAGCCAAAGTGTTAATAATTGGCCAAAATTGAAATAACCTTGCAAAAATACCAAATCTAAGCCATCAAACAAAAAAAAACAAATCTAAGCCTAATCTAACTGAAGCACCCAAATCGGGTACCGAATTTAACCATAACCTATCGAAATCATGGTGGAAATAGATGAACTAAGCGTTCGGATATCCCAAACTTAAGACATAGAACAAAACCACGTCTACGGGAGAAAAATACGAAGCATAGATGCAGAATGAACGGTAAAAACACGTAGAACTACCGTGCATGTCGTGCTACGCAGAAAAATCGAGCTCAGTCTATAGATCTGCGATACATACAAGGGATAAGAGGGTTAGTTATCATCTTACCGCCATTGCCAAAGCCCTCGAAGAGGACGGGACGACGCACGCGGTGATCTGAAAAAAAGCCGATGAAGATCCTGCCTACCCAGGGAGGAAGAGGAGGCCTGGCCTTCGTTTCCCGCCGAGGATGGTCGTCGCGGTGTTGTCGATGTCCCGGCGGAAGAAAACCCGCCAACAGAGAGAGAAGCTCATGAAAGCGGTGAGAGAGATAGAGCGAGTGATATGAGTAGAAGAGAGAGGGGGAGGTGAGCGCTATTAAAGGGCGCGCCTTCCCGAAGGGGTTGACGATGCGTCTCCCGCGCAATAAAGGGCCGGCCTGGCGCCAGTTGCCCAAAACATTTCACGAAAGAGAAGAAAAATAATTTGATATGGAAAGAAAAAAATTAATACATAATAATAATAACTTAACCACAAAATACTCCATCCGTTTGATCTGACAGAATAAAAACAATTTCCTCGATTTTTTTGAAAGACAAAATGCAGATTCAATTTTTTGAAAACCAAGCTTATCTGAATTGTGTTGATTATTTAGTGATACCGTGCCTTTTTTTAGAAATGCTTATCTACTTGCTTGGATGTGATAGGGTGGACACTAGAAATTCCCAAGACAATGGTATGACCCAACTCTTCACAAGATTCCCTCACGTTTCTCTGTTCCGGGAGTTTCGGGCCAATAGGGCATGTAAATTCGAGAGAGAAACACATAGAGAAAGAAGTTGGGCTCTAAGAAGTCCTGGAACCCGCCTGAGAGACTCTGACGCTGGTGGAGCCCTAACACACATGACAGACTCTAACACACATGGTATTTCATACCATGGGATTTGGTGGCATTCATACAATCCAGAGCCCCCTTCGGAAAAACCGTGCATAGCTAGCCAGGCTGGGGAAAAAGAACGAACTATCGTTCTGGCCCTCTACGTGAGCCGAAAGGGGGTAGCAAAGTGCAACTAACTGTTTGGTTGTGTTAGGTTAGGCCCAAGGAACACCCAAGAGGATGTTAGGGTCCACCTCTTGGCAAGATTCCCCTAGTTCCGTCAAATCCGAGAGTTTCGGGCTCTAAGTAGTCCTGGAACCCGCTAGAGAGAATCTGACGCCGGTGAATCCCTAACACATAGAGCGGGGGAATCTTGGCAAGATTCCCCCCAGTTCCGTCACACCGGGAGTTTCGGGCTCTCATTAATTATTCCTGGAACCCGCGAGAGAGAATCCGACACCGGTGAAACCCTAACACAAAGAGAGAGGTAATCTCGGGTATCCAAGACCATCACACTCTAACACACATGGTATTTCATACCATGGGATTTGGTGGCATTCAAACGATTGGGATCCCCCCTCCGAAGAAACCATGCATAGCCCCGCTGAGGAAAAAGGCGGAAGTGCCGTTCTGGCCCCTCTATGTGAGCAAGAAGGGGGTAGCAAAGTGGAACCAACTGTTTGTTTGTGTTAGGTTAGGCACAAGGAACACCAAAGAAAATGTTAGGGTCCACCTCTTGGCAAGATTCCCCTAGTTCCGTCAAATCCGAGAGTTTCGGCCTCTAAGTAGTCATGGAACCCGCTAGAGAGAATCCGACGCCGGTGATGCCCTTACACATAGAGCTGGGGACTCTTTGACATCCAAGACCAATGACACACTCTAACACACATGTTATGGTATACCATGGCTTTTTTGGCATTCAGACGATCTGGATCCACCTCTCCGGAGAAACCATAGCATCGGTGGGGAAAAAGACGGAACTGTCGTTCTACCCCATCTACGTGAGACGGAAGGGGGTAGAAAAGTGGAAACAACTATTTGGTTGTGTTAGGTTAGGCCCAAGGAACACCCAAGAGAATGGTAGGGCACACCTCTTGGCAATATCCCGCAAGTTCCGTGTCACCATGGAGTTTCGGGATCTCATTAATTCGTCCTGGAACCCGCGAGAGAGAATCCGACACCGGAGAAACCCTAACACACATTTTATTTATTTATTTTATCCTATTAACAAACATTAATACTTACCCCTTGAACTATTTGTTAATAAAACATTAACATATACAACCTTGAACTATTTCAATATTCTCCGAAACAATTCCGGTGACTATTTCAATATTCCCCGAAATAGTTTAGGTGTTGTCCAAACTTTTCTCCGATATTCCGTATCCACTCAATCGCGTCATCGAACCTGAAGTGTGTCACCCTACGGTTTGTGAGTAATGTAGACATGATCGAGGCAACTCTCCGATCTATAGTCAATAGCGGGACCTGGAGATCCGTAATGACTCCTACACATCCAACGATGAATCTAGTGATCGTGTGAACCATAAACGTCGTAACAAAATCCCTTTGTTTTGCGGTATTTTACTTGTCCGAGATCCGATCATTAGTATCAACCATACCTAGTCAGTATCGTTACTGACAAGCACTCTTTTATTCGTTCCGTAATATGACATCCTTGTGACCTAGTCACGTGCTTCCAAGCGGTGTCGATGTCCGAGAGCGCCCAGAGTATATCTCTCCATGATTTGGATGGACAAATTACACTCTTGATCCATGATCCTCAACTAATACTTTCCGAATACCCAACAACACATTTATAATAACCTTTCTACGGTGTGACGTTTGATGACATCAAAGCACTCTTTCTGTGTTAGTGATTGACATGATCTCATGGTCTATGGATTAGAGTTACTTAGTATGTGTGATATAACAATGTAACTTAATGACTTGATCGCATTGCTATATTAACTTTGGGTCTATGTTCATCACATCATTCTTCTAATTACATGACCCCGTTATTAACAACATCCAATGTTCATGATCAGGAAACCTTGATCATCTAATAATCAACGAGCTAGTTAAAAGAGAGGCTTTACGAGGAACCATTGTTTGTTTATGAAACACACATGTATCAACGTTTCTGGCTAATACAATTATAGCATGAGAAATAAACATTTATCATAAACAAGGAATAAGATAATAAACACTTTATTATTTCCTCTCGGGCATATTCCCTTCAAGTTCATGCGCTTTGCAGGTGACGCAAGGAACTTATGGTTTTGTATAAGTACAGATGGAATGAATCCATTTAGTGAGCAGAGTTGCAGCCATAGCACCTGGCCTGTGACTCTATGTATCTATAACCTTCCTCCTTGTTTGTGCATGAAGAGGAAATTCATTATGATGCAAGTGCTGATCCAAGGCCCGAGACAACCGGGCAACGACATTGATGTGTACCTAAGCCCATTAGTCGATGAATTTTTACAGTTGTGGCATGAAAAAGGTTGACCTATGTGGGACGAGCACGAACAAAAAGAATTTAACCGACGAGCGCTGTTGTTCGTAACGGCTGCTCTAAGTAACATTTCTGGGCATACAAACAATGGATGTAATGCATGCACACACTGATTTGATAACACCGAAAGTGCATATCTGGATAAATGTAAGAATGGTGTGTACCTCGGGGTATCGCCGTTTTCTTCTGTGCAAGCACCCCTTAAGAAAAGCTGGCAAACATTTCAATGGTGAGGCAGATACCAGGGAGACGCCTATCCTCCGGCCTGGTTATGATGTATTTGATATGATGAAGGATTTGAAGGTAATCTTTGGAAAGGGTCCGGGCAGACAAGCTGTTCGGAATGACGCTGACGGACACACACCCATGTGGAAGAAGAAATCTATATTTTGGGATCTACCCTATTCAAAAATCCTAGATGTCCGCTCTGCGATCGACGTGATGCACCTGACTAAGAATATCTGCGTGAATCTTCTAGGCTTGTTTGGCTTGTATGGGAAGTCAAAAGATACATCTGAAGCACAGCTGGACCAGCAACACACGAAAGGACGAGATAGTAAGAATCCTGAGCGGTTTCAAGGTGGTCCCGCCAGCTACGCTCTTACCAAGGAAGAGAAGGAAATCTTTTTTGAAGCACTAAGTAGTATCAAGGTCCCGTCTGGCTTCTCGTCAATTATAAACGGGATAATAAATGTGCTAGAGAAAAAATTCAAAACCTAAAGTGTCATGACTTCCACGTGCTGATGACACAATTGCTTCCGATTGTGTTGAGGGGGATTCTACCAGAAAATGTTCGACTACCCATTGTGAAGTTATGCGCATTCCTCAATGCAATTTATGAGAAGGTAATAAATTCAGAAATTCTATCAGCATTACAGACAGATGTGGTCCAATGTCTTGTCAGTTTCGAGTTGGTGTACCCAACATCCTTCTTCAATATTATGACACACCTCGTAGTTCACCTAGTCAAAGAGATTACCATTCTCGGACTGTGTTTCTACACAATATGTTCCCCTTTGAGAGGTTCATGGGATTCTTAAAGAAATATGTTCACAATCGTGCTAGGCCAGAAGAAAGCATCTCCAAGGGTTATCGAACAGAGGAGGTAATTGAGTTTTGTGTTGATTTTCTTCCAGACCTTAATTCGATTGGTGTTCCCGAATCGCGGCATGATGAAAGAATGAGTGGAAAACACACGCTAGGAAGCAAAGCAAAGATATTTATGGACATACATTCTTTCACTAAAGCACACTACACAGTTCTACAAATGTCCACCTTGGTGGCTCCTTATATCGAGGAACACAAGAATATTATACGGTGCAAAAACCCGGGGCTGTTTGAATCCTTGATTAATGATGAACACATGGATAGTTCAGTGCCTGGTTGCAGACAGAACTCATGAATAACACCATTGTTGGAGATCATCTCTACTTGTTGGCCAGGTCACCATCTTTGACTGTACTGACTTTCCAAGGGTACGAGATAAATGGGAATACATTTTACACGATCGCACAAGATAAAAAGAGCACCAACCAAAACAGTGGTGTACGTTTCGATGCAACCGGATATAATAGGAAAAGGGACACATAAAATTGTTACATAGAGGAGATATGGGAAGGTTCCTATGTTTCGGTGCCAACGGGTCAAGATGACAGGAGTAAAGGTAGACCAGTAATACGGAATGACAACAGTGAATCTCAAAAATCTTGGGTAAAGAAACGAACCATTCGTCCTAGCCAAAGATGTTTCTCAAGTTTTCTATGTGAAGGACATGCCTATCCAACCAAGGAAAAGAAAAGGTAAGAATTCTAGCACATCATGCGGTGAGCCGAAGCGGCACATAGTTCTTTCAGGGAAAGGAAATATTGTGGGAGTGGAGGACAAGACAGATATGTCAGAAGATTATAATAACTTTGAAAAAATTCCACCCTTCAGAGTGAAAATTGACCCAAGCATCGCGTTAAAAATGAAGATGCTGCATGGCTACGACAGAAAAGTAAACAATGGCGGCACTAGTTGGTGATAACGTATTAAACCTTCATGGTTCATGTAATATTGCTAGACTATTTTTTAAATAATGTATCTCTTCCTCTTCTTCTTCCTGCTGTGGGTGGCACTTGGATGGCGTTTTAAAAATTGTTACTAGTTTAAATAGAAAGAATAATTATTTTCTAAAACAGAAAATGTATTTGAAATTTATATGCAATTTTAAACAATTTTCATATTGAAAGTTTCTCCAAATTCAAAACCATTCAAAAACTAGGGTTTTTAAAAAGTTTGAAAATTCAAAAATTGTTACTAGTTTAAATAGTTAGAATAATTATTTTCTGAAATGGAAAATGTATTTGAAATGTTTATGAAATTTTAAACATTTTTCATATTGAAAGTTTCTCTAAATTCAAAACCATTCATAAAATAAGTTTTTTAAATTGTTTGAAAATTAAAAAATTGTTACTAGTTTAAATAGTTAGAATAATTATTTTCTAAAACAGAAAATGTATTTGAAATGTTTACGCAATTTTAAACACTTCTTAATTGAAAGTTTTTCCAAATTCAGAACCATTCATAAACTAGGTTTTTTAAAATGTTTGAAAATTCAAAGAATTGTTACTAGCTTAAATAGTTAGAATAATTATATTCTAAAACATAAAATGTATTTGAAATGTTTACGCAATTTTAAACACTTTTCATATTGAAAGTTTCTCCAAATTCAAAACCATTCAGAAACTAGGTTTTTTTTTAAATGTTTGGAAATTCAAAAAAAATTACTAGTTTAAATAGTTAGAATAATTATTTTCTAAAACAGAAAATGTATTGAAATGTTTAAAAAAATTTAAACACTTTTCATATTTAAATCTCTCCAAATTCAAAACCATTTAAAATGTATATTAAAAAGTATATGAAATAGTATTTGAAACGTGGCAGTGCAAAAAATGGCGGCAGGAAAAATATTAAAATGTTGGGTCTTTTACTCCGGTTGCTACCACGAACTGGGGCAAAAGAGGGGAGGTGTGCGGGAAAACGATGGCTCACCTCCCCCCCTTTTTCCCCGGTTCGTGTCACCAACCGGGCCAAAAGACCTCCACCTATATAACCCCGGGCGGTTTCTCCGCTCGGGGCTAACCTGCAGATAACGCTAAATCCACCGGCACCGAAATCCAGAGCGACACCGTGAGGCTGCTCGATTTCGCTGCCGGGAATCCTCTCCGCGGGTCCTCGCCTCCTCCACGCCCGCGCCCAAGCCCCTCCTAGAGGTGAGATCGCCGCCGGCCTCCTCTGCGCAAAAGCCCTCGTCGCCTCCTCGCTGCCGTGTCCTCCTCCTCGAGGTGAGATCGCCGCCGGCCGTGCCCCGGCCTCCACACCTATTGTACAATTTTTTTTGTTAATTTAATTACATTGTTAGTTTAGTATTAGTGTTAGTATTAGGTAATATAAGTATGCATATTAGATTCAATTTTAGTGTTAGTATTAGTTTATCTAGCACTTATTTGAAACCCTAGTTGAACTAGAGAGTTACTTTAGGTTTTCATTTTTTTTATTTTTGCAATCTTGGATGTTAACTAGGCATCATCATTAACTAGTTGAACTAGTTACTATTAGGTTGCAACTTATGATCTTATAATTTTTTGTACCATGGGAGAGGTCCCCTGCGATGCAGTGCGCGTGTTGGCGGTGGGCGCGCCGTACCCGTCGAAGAAAACGCAATCGCAGAACGTGGTGGACGTCCACGTGGACCGCGTGCAGCGCGTGGACGTGGTGGTGGCGTAGCCATCAAAAGAAACACATGACTTCTCAGTCATTTCAATAAAAAAACATGGTTCTTCAACCATAGCCACTCGCAGTCTTTATCCATGCATGCTAAAAGCAGGTATACACGCCAAATACACGGGGACTACGCATAACTTAGCATCACAGGAAGAATTGCATACACACAAAGTTAATAAACAAGGTAGACACCTTACAAACTTTTGAGCAACTATACAAAGTAACAGAATACATACATCCTACGATTACATATGGCGACGAGCATTTTCCTCGGCCAATACCCGATCCACCGCTTCCGAGGTCAATCGAATAATCTCCTCTGCTGCAGGCCGAACAACTCTATAATGAGGGACCATGTCGATCAGACCATCAGGGAGCATAGCTACAGAGCTGAAATTCACCTCCAGATGCCACAATCGGACGAAGTAAAGCGCTGCGACGGACCCGCAAATCATCTGACTGCGGACACACTCACGAATCTCACCTTCTCGCCCGAAAGTTCTGAGGAGATGGCTCAAATCTTCGGGACCCCTCTCCAACGGATAAAAAGCCGAGTTCACAGCGATCAAAGCTTCATGGCAGGAATTCACAAGTATGTTTGCCTGGACTACTTGGTACTTCAAAGTAGCAAGCACGAAGCCTCGACTACGATCGGACCAAAAGTTGTTTGCAAGGGGTTTTGAACAGCCAGCTTCGTGAAGAATATGGTTCTACACCCAATGTTTCTCACACCTATCGTCAGGCTGAACAACTGCAAAGAAAGCTACAAAGTCAAAGAAAGAAAGAAGACACAGAAAGCTAGGGGACAGAGATACTTACAAAGAAAATCTTTGGCTACGACCGCCAATTCATCCATCAAAACAGTTCACGTTCAACCGCAAGTATCTGTTTGGACTTGGCTATATCTGCCACCCCACGCAGAACCTTTAGCTTGCGCTGACCATCCGCAACACGGTCACGGAGGCCGGCAAGAGTACCAACAGCAGCAACAAGAGGATCTACTTGGGCAGCAAATCCACCCGAAGACTCCGCGACAAGTCCGGTTACCTGGAAGAACATAAGGAAAGTTAAGGAATAAGATGCTCCATTCGAGAAATAAAATCACCTATTCGACAGGTGCTCGGGGGCTACTCCCATCGGGAGAAACTGATGACAATCAATTACAGGAAGCATCTCGGATATCAAAAGAACATTTCGATTAAAAGTAGAATACGGGAATACATCCCAGGGTTCATTACATCAGAAGCACAAACTACGAAGAAACTATCCTAAGGAACTACAGACGTGCTGCCACTCGCGGCAGTTTGCCCCTACGACTAGCACGAGCGATCAAATCAGATAACTTCCGGGCAAGGACTCCAGCTGGATCGCCAAAAGGACGAAGCACTACCTTTTTGCCCGTAGTAGCATCGACGGGAAGGTTCGAGTACGCCTCTTCCAAGCCCGCGACTCCGTGCGCCAGTGCAAATTGGATAGCAGTCTTCGCCCCGGACTCTGACTGTATCTCCGGCGTTCACCACCGTTCCAAACTGTATCTCTCTTCGTGTCCATTCACAAGTTCTTTTGTTATCAATATCGTCTTTATACCGTACCATATTTATGTCGTCGTGTCGAACAATATTTCTATTTGTGGCAGACTATGTTTATGTTATTGTTGGTTTTCATCTGTGCTTATGTTCGACAATTTGTCATCTTTCTTAGTATAAACGTTTAATATTTGGAAGATCATTGAATTTTTAGTGCACTTGAAGAAAAATAGAATTTCTAATCTTGCCAATTCTTAAAGGAAAATAGAATAAGCAGTGAGCAAGAAAAATGACAGGAAACAGGAAAAAAATAAAGCAGAGAACCTTTTGCCCCGTTGGTGTTGCCAACCGGGGTAAAAGGGTGCCGGCCTGCTCGCTGAGCAGAGCCCACGTGGGCACCCCTTTTACCCCGGTTGGTAAGGCCCACCGGGTCATTAGGGAGGTTTTAGCCCGGGTTTGGCAAACACGGTTAGGAAGCCGGTGCATAAGCCTCCCCAACCGTTGCAAAAGGGCTACAGTCCACTAGTGCGGGCACGAAGAAATTAAGTACCGGGACACTGGACGAGGCCAACGATGAAGGCCACTATTAAAGGTTCCCCATGACACGGACGGAGGTCGCAGTTGTGGGTAGAATATATTAAGTTGTCATGCTTATACAACTCGCGTTGGAAGCTTGTCATGGGGTTCCAAACCATGAGCACTTTGGGTTTGACTTTGTCGGCCGTTACATGGAGGACGCGGCTATGCTGGTAGTATAAGTTGGCGAAATCTTGCGGAGTGGAGAACTTTTGGCTGGCTATCATCCTTGGCATGGTCGGCGGTGTAGTATGTAGTGGGAATAGAGGTAACCCAACGTGGCGGGGCTCCATGAAGCTGGAGATAAGGGCCGCATAAGCGAGGACCAGAGAGGATGCCGAGTCAGAGCATGCTGGCGCGAGGCTCAAGCTTGTATTGCGAGAGGCGGATGAATATCTTCATTAGGCAGCTCTGACGTCATGGACGACAAAGGCGAGTTTTGCGCGTCGCAAGGGAGACCTCTAGACAGGTACCACCTCGCCCTCACTTTGTCTTCCTCCTCCGACGTCGTCGATGACTTTGTATCTCGCCATTGCAACTGCTTCGCCGCCATGCCGAAATGGAATGATGGGGAGATTTACGATGAGTCGTGGCTTGGCTTGGCGATGTGAGTACTAATTAGTCGCGAGGAATCAGAAACTGTTCTCTTGGTCATTCGCAAAAAAAGAAGCTGGTCTCTTGGGCTGTCTCGTTTGATGCTACGTGAGCAGAACATAATTAATACCATACGACCTTCCCGCATTTCGGTCTACTCAAACCGAACAAGGGTAGCCCCCTTCTCCCTCCTATGTCGCCCCAAAACCCTAGCCACCGCCCCGGTCAGCCCCCTCCTCCTCTCCTCTCCGCCTCCGCCGGAGGACGCAGATGGGCTAAGCTCACGTCGCCGCTGACGGAGGAGGGGTCTCTCTAGCTCGCGGTTTCTCGTCATGGGTCCGTCGGCCTGGGCCGCGGTGGTGGTATTTTACGGCGTGGCGGCGTGTGGCGGTGCAGGGAGGGCGCGTGGCGGTGGTGCTAGGGCCGGCGGTGGTCGATGCATCCTGTGGATCCCCTGCTTGCCGCGGTCGTGCATGGCGGTTAGGACCGATCTGGTCCTATCATGGCATGTGCGGGCCGCGACGGTAGGGCGAGGTGATGGCGCGCGATCCCATTCGGCGTGTCGCGGACTCAACAACGGTGGTTATCGGCCGGCATGGGGCGCCTCCTCCCCCTTGCCCATGCTGGCCGTCGTGGAGCCTAGGAAATCGATGGGCCCTCTCCTTCGTCCGTGAGACGGGTGCCTCTCCTCTCCTTCATTGAAATGGTGGCTTGTGCCGGCGTGTTCTGCCTTCCCCTCCGTCTCCGGTGAGCAACATTGGGGGGCGACACTCCACGGTCGGGTGAAATCCTGCACATCCGGGTTATTGCTGCCCACCGAGACGTCTGCGGGTGCCGTTCCCTCCTGGAGGTGTGGCCAAAAGGCCCTAACGTGACCTCCTCCTCGGATGCCGGGAAAACCTAGGTCCGGTTCATCGGCCCGATCGATGACGACGCGTTGTTGTCGCTCTCTTCTTGACGACGTCGTCTTGGCGACGATAGGTGTTCTCTCGTCGGCGCGGATGGGGGTTGATGCATTGTCGGGTGTTGGTTGCTGGTCCAGTGCGAAGGCCTAACGACGCAATGTACATCATGGTGGATGTACCAAAGTTATCGCCTTTACCAAGACACGTTGGATTCTGCCTTCTTCTCGCCGACTCCTTCTAGGCGTATGAGGAGAGGTACGTTCATCCGAGGAGCTTGGAGTTGGCGTCGTGCTGCGGTGGGTCTCGCCTTGATCGTGACGCGGTCCGGAAGCTTGGTACCTCGATCCCTTACCTCTCGGTGTGTCTTGTAATCCGTTTGACATGTATCTGGTTTGTAGCCTTATGGCATTGTACCGGCCGTCGGTCTTTCTTCTATGCAACTAATACGTCTCCGAGGACGTAGTCTTGAAAGAATTATTAGTACCATACCGCTAGTGGACCACTGCGCGCACCCGCATATATGTGTACGACTCGTGGTTTGCATCAGCCGGGCTTGGTCGTGCGCGCCTGTGACTCCAGCTTTGGAGGGCGGAAGAGTTGGCGACTTGTGCGTTTGTGTTTCCACGGGTAGGCTGGAGCCGATGCATGTCCAAGCAGGAATTAAGACCGTGCGTCCGCTCATACTCACGGCCGGAGGGCACTAGGCCGCGGATTTACGCCCCCAGCCCATACCTCGTATCTTCGCCGCCATGCCGAACTGTAATGACGGGGGGATTTCTGATGAGTCATGGCATGGCTTGGCGATGTAATTACTAATTAGTCGCGAGGAATCAGAAGTTGGTCTCTTGGTCATTCACAAAAAAAGAAGCTGGTCTCTTGGGCTGTCTCGTTTGATGCAACGTCAGCAAAACATAATTAGTACCATACAACCTTCCCGCATTTTGGTATACTCAAACCACACAAGGGCAGCCCCCCTTCTCCCTCCCGTGTCCCCCCCCCCCCCGGGCGGCACCGGGGGGAAAACCCTAGCCACCGCCCCGGTCCGCCCCCTCGTCCTCTCCTCTCCGCCTCAGCCGGAGGACGCAGATGGGCTAAGCTGACGCCGCCGACGACGGAGGCAGGGTCTCTCTAGCTCGCGGTGCCTCGTCATGGGGCCGTCGGCCTGGGCCGCGGCGGTGGTCTTGGACGGTGTGCCGGCGTGTGGCGGTGCAGGGAGGCCGCGTGGCGGCGGTGCTAGGGCCGGCGGTGGTAGATGCATCCTGTGGATCCCCGGCTTTCCGCGGTCGTGCATTGCGGTTAGGACCGATCTGGGCCTATCCAGGCCTGTACGGGCTGTGGCGGGAGGGCGAGGTGACGGCGCGCGACCCCGTTCGGCGTGTCGCAAACTCAGCAGCGGTGGTTATCGGTAGTTCCCACCCTGGAGGTGTGGCCAAGGCCGTTACGTGTCCCCCTCCTCGGATGCCGGGGGAAACCATAGGTCCGGTTCATCGGCACGGTCGACGACGCCGCGTTGGTGTCGCTCTCTTCTTGAACACGTCGTCTTGGCTACGAGAGGTGTTCTCTCGTTTGGCGGATGGGGGTTGATGCATTGCCGGGTGTTGGTTGCTGGTCCAGGGCGAAAGCCTAACGGGTGCCAGGGCCGGGCCCACAGTGGTGCCAACTGTGCGGCCCGCACAGGGCCCAGAATTTTTTGGGGCCCAAAAATTTTATGTAGACAGTATACACATATTTTCCTCGAGCTAATCAAATGAGGAAAGACAAGACAAGTCGAGCGTTCCCGGCTTCCTCGCGTTGGGCCTGGTCGCGTCCCACGTCAATACAGTACCGCCGTGGGCTGTTGCTGGGCCTTTTTGCGCTCGCGTCCGATGACACAAGACACCATATGTTGATCGCTCCGATTGGAAACGAGACGATCAGCTCCCTTCCTGAACGATTGGAAACCAGGGTCGGCGCAGGGTCCCGTCGCGAGTCTGCCTTTCGATTCCGAGCAGTTGCGATGCCTAAAATCAATCGAATCGAGACTTGAGTGACCAGTGCGCCCTGCAACAACAGTTCCTCAATCTTCTAATCCTTTTCTTTGGTTGATTAGCTGATCGTAGGTAGTCCGCGCTGCTAGCCCTTATTCTGATTATATTTCAGCCGATCCGCTCCTTCTCCGATCTACTAAATCCTAATTAACTTTTTATAGGGATCCTAGATTGGTTCTCCGTTCTGTTTTCTCGATGAAACTTACGGTGTAGAATTTCAACCAGAGAAGACACGATGTAGTCTGCTCGCTAGCACTTTTTCTCATTATATTTCAGCCGATCGGCTCCTTCTCGATCTAATAAATCCTAACCAACTTCTTATAGGGATTCTTGATTGGTTCTCCGTTATGTCTCCTCGATCAAAATCAGACTATAGGATTTCAACTAGAGAAGACATGAGACTAGGTGAGTTAGAAGGTTTGTCTAATTGACAAATAGTATTGGCGCACAATCTCCAATTAATATCCGATGCCATATCACTT
The DNA here is from genome assembly GCA_028641055.1 of Alopecurus myosuroides. NCBI lineage: Eukaryota > Viridiplantae > Streptophyta > Magnoliopsida > Poales > Poaceae > Alopecurus > Alopecurus myosuroides. The sequence continues at coordinate 623,225,212 of CM054057.1, forward strand.
CATTTCAATTTGATTCAAATTTTGTATCTTGTGCTTTAATAATATAGATTTGAGTCAACATGGGAAGGAAAAATCTCGTTACATGAAGTGCAAGAAAAAAGAAGAGGAACATGATTTAGATAAATCACAAAAAAATGCTATATATGAACAAGTTTAATAGAAAAGAATCATCACAATTCTCATCCGGTAATGAGTCCGTTCATCCTTCTATTATTGCAATTTATATGTAAAATTTTATGTCATATATACATTAGAATTTTTTATAATTTCAATTTATCGTGAGATAGGGCCCATTTCGGATTTTGGCACGTTGCCCTGGATTTTGCCGGCCCGGCCCTGATGGGCGCAATGTACATCATGGTGGATGTACCAAAGTTATCGCATTTACCAAGACCGCTTGGATTCTGCCTTCTTCTCGCCGACTCCCTCTAGGCGTATGAGGAGAGGTACGTTCATCCGAGTGGCTTGGAGTTGGCGTTGTGCTGCGGTGGGTCTCGCCTTGATCGTGACACGGTCCGGAAGCTTGGTACCTCGATCCCTTACCACTCGGTGTAGGTTTCAGGTTAGGGAGCGTTGTTGGCCCCTGGTCGATGTGGAGGGTGTGTTGTAATCCGTTTGACGTGTATCTTGTTTGTAGCCTTATGGCATTGTACCGGCGGTCGCCTTTTCTTCTATGCAACTAATACGTTTCCCAGGGCGTAGTCTTGAAAAAATTATTAGTACCATACCGCTAGTGGACTACTGCGCCCACCCGCATATATGTGTACGACTCGTGGTTTGCATCAGCCGGGCTTGGTCGTGCGCGCCTGTGACTCCAGCTTTGGAGGGCGGAAGAGTTGGCGACTTGTGCGTTTGTGTTTCCACGGGTGGGCTGGAGCCCATGAATATCCGAGCAGGAATTAAGACCGTGTGTCCGCTCGCACTCACGGCCGGAGGGCACTAGGCCGTGTTTCGCTCATCTTACAGCACACCCATACAATACGCCAACTCTTTTTTTTTCTCCTCACGCACCAACCATACGCCATTGGATTGGTGTTTCGCTCATCTTACAGCACACCCATACAATACGCCAACTCTTTTCTTTTCTCCTCACGCACCAACCATACGCCATTTCTGGCAAACGCTAAAATCATATCTGCATCTCAATGTGCATATAATTTGTATTTTCCAACAAATTAAAACTGTTGTCGATTTGTATGTGCTACGATATTTATCTAGAGTTGATCTTTTTTTTTTATCAATTCCAATGAAATCAAGACATAGCACGGGTACAAACAGGGGTTTTCGTCCCGGTTTGTAAGACCCATTCATCCGTTTGTGAGACCCATTCATCCCGGTTGTGCAACCGGGATGGGCAGCCGGGACAAATGTCCCTCCCCTATTGGTCGCGGTTGTGCCAAGACCCGGGATGCATGGGGCTGACCACGTGGAAGGTGCGCTAGAACCTGGCCAGGGCCATTCGTCCCGGTTCTTAACACGAACCGGGATGAATGCCTACTCTGCCGCGGCAGAGTTTTTTTTCTTCTATTTATTGTTTTCCTTTTTATTTTATGTTTTGCGATTAATTCATTGTACGATACCCCTGTCACCATACACTGATAAGGAGCCTTGGTGGCCTCTCCCCGGACCTCCGGATCCCAGGAGAAGAGAGGAGCCCGGTTGCCCTTCCCTGGACCACCCGGGTCCCACGAGAAGAGAGGAGCCTCGGTGGCCCCTCCCTGGACCTCCCGGGTCCCACGAGATAAGAGGAGCCTCGGTGGATGACGAAGGGATGAGCCTTAGACCCGGCGAGTAAGGACACCCGGTCCTAGGCCCAAGACTGAAGCCCAAGAAGGGAAGCCTTTGGACTATTCTAGAAGGCCCAGTTGAAGCCCACCCGCAATGCCTTGCGGGTTAAGATAGGAAACTTGTAACCGACATAGGGTTAGAGTTCGAGTCCTCCCCGGGTACGGTTTGAGACCTGGCCATCCATATAAGGCCAGGAGAACCACCGGAAGAGGACCAAGCAATACCGCACCACCAAGCCTTGAGCTCGAGATTATACTCTCGACTTGAGCGATCCCCAAAGTAACCGATCTATTCGATAATACAGATCGACGGAGGCAGGAGTAAGGTTTTTACCTCCACGAGGGCCCCGAACATGGGTAAATCGTGCCTCCTGTCTAGCCGACGATCGTCACCAGCGTCTACATGTTCTCCTATTCGAAACCCGTTGGGTTCACCCGAGGGACTTGTTGAGATGCAGATTCGACAACTGGCGCCGTCTGTGGGAACAGCGGGCGCTGGATCTCCGGCATCTTCGGCTTCATCAACCAACTCACGTTGGAAACCTTCGACCTCGACTCCGACCAACCCTATTCGGAACGGATATGTCGTGGTCACCCTTCACTCGCAGGAATCACGCCCGGTATTCGGCGATCTGGAGAAGAGCGACACCTTGACGTTCGGAAGCTTCAAGTTCTACACCAACAAAGACAGGATCCTCCACTTCCCTGAGGAATCAGGATCTGAGTGAGGAGCTGTCGACTCGCGACCCTACCTGGAGAAAAGTGGCAAGTCCATCCACTTCAACGCCAGCAACTTCCATACCCTCTCTACGGAGGAACCCTCTCGGGTCAAGAAAGCTTTCCGAGTTACGCCTAGGACTCACGAGCCACGACTGGCTCAGGTCTGCATGGCAGGATCGGAACAACCACCCCTAGAAAGAGAACATAGCGCAAGGGAACGCGCTGAGATCGGCGTCTCGCGAGATGCTTGGGATCGAGCAAAGGAGGCCATCCGCGCGAGCAAGCCACCTGCAGCCGGAGCCCCACACGAAGCCATGGTCGCCTATCACTACCATCTAGTGAGAGCGGCCACCGCGATCAAATAAGCTCGGATAGATCTGGCCCATCGGAAAAAATTAGCGGACGAATCAAGTCAACGCCGGGCCGAGCTATCCCTAACACCTTCTGTCGGAACCCGACCCGCAAGGAAGGGATACACGTCGAGAACGGCATCCATGGACGACGAGTCCCTAGGAGGGATCAGCAGATCACTTGGACCTTCCCTCATGCGGGTTGACGAGGAAGGAAACGTCTATCCGCAAACCCCCACTGCCGTGGTCTTAGCCGCGGCAACCTACATGCAGATGAATCAACCAGGGGAAAACGATCCCCGAGCGGAGAAATACAAGCAGGTTCGGAAAGGAATAGGCATGGCGGCCTCAAAGCTCACCTCCTATGATCGAAGGAAAGGTGCCGCACAGAAGGAGAAGGAGAAGGAAGCGTCGCGTAGGCGCATGAGTGCCTCGCAAAGGAGAGAAAAATCGCCTCGCCGTGGTCGAGGAAAAGAAGCCCCGCGACGTGATGACAGCCGAAGCAACAGTGAAGGTAGCCCAAGGAATAAAGATCTCGGCTCTTGACATCACAATAGCCGCTCGCGAAAACGCAGCAAGGAACCAAGGAAAGTGTAACATCCAAGTATGAAAAACTCCCTAGTTGTTTTATTTCTTGTTTATTTTAAGCAATGCATCATGTCATCATCCTCATTTTATTTTCTGTTGCATTGTTTTCATAATGAATTTCAAACACTAATCAACATTTGTTTCATACTTGTCTGTTACAATCTTTTCAAATAAAGAATTGCAAATCAAAAACCTCAATTGCTTCCAAATAATTCATTAATGATCACTTATTAAATTGTTGCTTTAAATCAAATCAATTAATTCAAATCACCTACAATTTCAAATCAAAGTCATCAAACAGCAACTAACTTGAGTTTATGGAATCTCTAAACAAATCAACTAATTGCAAACATTTAATCCATAGGGGCCACCCTATAAAAATGCTTTGTTTTCTTAATGGTTAGTCAATATTAAAATTCTTTCAAATATTGGTTTCAAATACAAAGAACAATTTTAAATCTCAACTTTTGAAAACAAACCTTGGCACTTGGTTGCTATTGGTCTAACAAGTCTAACCTAATTTTTCTATAATTTTTACTAAATTAAAACCTACCTTTTTCTTCCAAAACCAAACACTACAAAAAAAACAGAAAAGGAAAGAAAAAATAAAAGGAGAAACGCAGCGCGCGCGGCAGATAAGCTAAGCCCAACCCACCTAAGCCAACTAACGCGCGCGGCCCAGCCCTTTTCACCCCGCGTACCGCTTCAATAATCGTGCCCGCCTTCTGTTTGGAGTACGGCAGAGCATCGGCGCCGCCACGTCGCTGTACGGCGGCAGCCGACGGCATCCACCTCGTCGTCCGCGCCTATAAGTACCTAGGGCACAGCGCAGACCTAACCCTAGCCCCTAGGTACCCTGTCCCATCGCTCGCCGCCGCCAATTGCCTCTTCCCCATCGCGTTCCCTCTCTGCTGTCCACCTCACCGGAGAAACAGCGACTGAATCCGCTCAAGCCGCCGTCGCCATGGAGTTCCACCCGCCTAATTAGCTACTGAAATCAAACGCACGCTCCTTCCTCTACCCCTTGAACACCGGAGCGCCACCGGAGAACGTCTACAGACGCGCCGTCGTCCTCTTCTCCGCCGCTGCCGCCGTCGTCATCGTGCCTCACCCCGAGCCTCTGCTTCCATCTACCGCCGGTGGTGAGCATCCACCTTCTCCTCCTCTCTCCCTCTGCTTGCGCACGGTTCCGTGCACGTCCACCGCGTCCAGCACACGCACACACCCCACGCAGCGAGCACGGCCGTGCAGTTTCCCCGCCGGCGAGCAGCTGCTGTTATCTCTGACGAAGTTCAGGTTCTGCGCGTCAGTTGGGTTCAGTTAACTGCAGTGTTGAAATACAACCTTACTGCGTCGCGTATACAGATAACAACCGCAGCGCAGCGCAGTGGTTCAGTCCCTTGTGTGCGAGGGCGAGGTGCTGGGTTCGATCCCTGGCACCTGGGATTAAAATCCCCACTTTTTTCGTTGGAGTGCTGACAGCCATGGCCCAGCCGTCAGTCACTCGTGTGCCACGCGGGCACAGTGAGCCCACGGGGCCCCCCTGGCAGCGTCTGGGTGCGTTTCCAGTGGGTATAAAACGAATTGCAAACTTTCTGTTTTTCAAATTAGGTCCAATTAAATCACAGATTGGCCCCTGGTTTTGAAACCTTAATATCTTTTATTTTATAACTCTAAAAAATGGAAATAAAATATCCACACTGGTCTAAATTAAATTGTCTACCTTTTGGTAACCTTTGTTTCCTGTTTTGAATTTTCAAAATGCATTTAAAATTCAAATTTGTGTAATTCAAATATAATTTGCAATAATTCATAAATAATTCATACTAATTCCAAACAAGGCAAATAAAATATGTTTCTTATACCATTTTGAATATCCTATTCAAATATAAAATTTGTTTCATTGTTTGAATAATTTAAATTGCCTAAATAATTTAATACCTGTTTAATTCATTTAAATTTGATAAAAATCATAACTTGCTCAAATAAAATATTTTGAACATGCAAAATATGTTTTCAAACCATCAAAGTGTGAACTTTTCAAATGTGAATTTGAATTTATGATTTGAACAAATAAAATTCAAATAATATTCCAACTTGTTTTAAATTCAATTAAAACTTGTTTAATATTGTTTAATTCATAATAAATTAATCCTAATTCAAATTTCAATATTTGAAACATGTAATCCAACTAAAATTTGATGTTCTTTTCAAATATAAATTTTGTTAATTGTTTTGCACACTTTAAATTGATGAAAACAATAATTGTTTGTGTGACATGTTTAAGTAACCAAACTTTCCAAACTTAATAAATGATTTACAAAACTTGTTAAATCCTTTTATCACTTGCATCTATTATTGTTATTTGTTGTTATTTTGTTGTTACCATCATGCATGCATCATGCTAACAACATTCACATAATAATTAATTGTAAATCATTTGTTCCATTTAATTATGGACCCTTTCCCATATGCCACTCAAAATAGCATAGGGGTCCATTTAAATTGTGTTATCATGTTAGCTAGTTTATTTTGATGCCACCATTAACTTGTCATGCATCATCTTGATTGTGCACAATGCCTTGATAATGATTGTTTATATTTCTGCCTTGTTTGTTTGCTTCTTCTCGGATAGACGACGACGTTGAGGCAGACGATCTTTACAGCACCCCTTCTGAGGATCTAGCTCAGTACCCGGCTGCTGAGTTTGCAGGCAAGTTATCACTGACATGAACCATTGTGTTCCTTTCAACCCTGGTTACCGATACTTTCCGTTGTCTATTTCTGCTAGCCTTAGTGTTAGTTGTTTCTGTTATGAACCTATCACATGAATCCTTTAACCCTGATATTGCCTCACCACCCCTCCTACCACCCTATTGATTGAGCCAGTGTCTTACTAGTATGCTTAGGTTGTTTTGCTCGAGTCTGTTACCCGATTACTTTCGGTTACTATATTTCATTATGTTCTGGGGGCTCGATGTTTAATCAATCAATCAATCATGCTAATATTATTGTTAATAATAATAATTTGATGATAAGGCACCGGCAGGAGGCCCTGTGTGGTTTTGAGGCCTGCTAGTGTCGACCCTAATAGGAAAAGGGTCTTGTCTACTGATCCATGATGAGCGCACTACCCGCATGTGGGAAGCGAGTATGGGCGCCCCCCTCAATTTGATTCGATTCGCATCTCGTCCAAATCATCTCATTTAGTTCGTGCTTTCTATTTGCCGCATGCATGTTTTTGCGAGCCCAGCGCAGGGTGGAACTTTTGTAGTCGGCATATAGGGGGACACGTTCTTAGAGTGCTATGAGGGTCCATTTTCTTCTGGGCTCGATTAGCCGTGCGCCCAAGGTGCTTTGGGCTTGATGTGGAGAAGAGATGAGTTGTGTTGAGTGCCCCGCTTGGTGGGAGGCATCCCATCTGGCGGGTTATTCATACGTGTACGGCCAAATTGGTGCAACCCTGCAGGGATAATCTTCTCGAGAAGCCGTGTTTTCCGCGGTTATGGTTAACTTGGTGAAAGTACTGGCTAACAAGTACTCAGGACAACTTAAACCTAATGATTCACAATATCACACCCCATGATTAACAATTTGACTAGTAATAGGATTATTGTCACCATAACTTGTTTCTTAATCCATCGGTGTGAGTTATCCTCGGATTGCTTCTTTGGATAAGGGGCGAGATCCAGGATGGGTTTGTTTGATGTTACCTTTCAGTTGGTTACAACACTCGATCTTATCCCCTTTCTAATAGTTCGAAGTGATAGAATCTCTGTAGTTGGTTAGCGCAGCCAGTTGCACCATCTTATATATCCCCTTCTTTCCGTTGAACCCAAGTCATCTGTGCTTGTGTTGACGGGCTATACTTTGGTGAACTGTGAGTCTTGCTTGCCAGTACGTCTATGTACTGACCCCTTTGGGGCTGTGGTTTCCGCAGACTACGATTACGAGGATCCAGGTGACGGCTACTACGTGGAGTTTGACGAGGCTGCTGACGAGTAGTTAGCGGACCCGGGCAGGATCCGAGACATCGTGGATGGGCTCCGTCTTTATTTCAGTTTCCGGCTTCTTAAGCCTATTTGGATTTTGTCTGTACTCAGACCCCTTTGAATGCTTCCGCTGAGATGTAATGATGCTATGTTGGGACATGTGTCCTCTGGATGATTGTATTTGCTATCTCTGCCCTAGTGAGGGCCAATTGCAACTTATTTCAATCTTTTGTGTCGTAGAGGCATGTTGTGTTATCCTTTTGTTCAAAGCCGTTGACGTACCATGTGTGTATGGTATGAAGTACGTCAATGGTAGTGTCCTGATTTCTACAGGATAGTTTACATCGACGGAACAGTAGCGATGGGTTGTCACACATAAGTGTTGGCCTACTCGTAAGAGGACGCGGGTGCCGGAAAGCCCCGTAATCCCATCAGAATACTGTTCAGTTCGTACGGTAAGTATCCTATAGAAGTCCGGGTGCGACAAATGGTATCAGAGCATGTCTGCCTGTAGGATCCCTTTTTACTGGTCGCAGTTGAGTCTAGAAACTATTTTGTAGCTATATAGGAAAAATGAAACGTGAGAGTAGGAATTCTGCCATTTTTCTTCTTTCCCCACCACCCACCCTTTTCTGGTAAGGAAGTGCAACGTTGTTTTTGTTCTCACCTAAACTTTCAAGTTAGGATTTCACGTGTTTTGGGTTGTCTGTAGTACCTCAGGAGTTTTTGGTCTCGTATTTCCCGATGTTGCTTCAATATCCTGTTCTTTTCAACATCCTTATCGTCCGTTGAACCTTGTTGTTGCTTTCCACATCAGTTCTCTACCGGCGTCTAATCAAAACCTTCCCAAATCATCTGCAGATGGATCTCAGGTTCTTCCCGCAGGTGGTTCGGATGACTCGCTGTGAGAGCACCGCCGGTTATCCGGAGATGCTGAGAGACATGGTTACCTATCTGGGGTTCCATTGGGCACCAGAGTACCAGGTCTACGAGCAGCAGCGAGAGTTTGACCAGACCTACTACCAGGCTATCGTCTACATTCTGTCGGATGATGGCAGGAGCGTTGTCCACCGCTACGAGGCAGTAGGTTCCACAGTGGATATGGCTGTGCAGCAGGCAGCTTACGTCAGTCTCACCGTCCTCCGTGCTGACTACTGGGGATTTGACGATTCTATCTATCGCCACATCCCCCGTGGTTACATCACGTCAGCGGGAGTTCACTTCACTCTCCACGGCAACCTGGATACCTACGAGTCTGATAGCTCCAGGCTGCACACCACTGCTCAGTTTGTGAGGCACAGTGACGCAGTTGCTTCCACACTTTCTCAGGAGTTGGCCTCAGTCAGGGAGCAGCTCTATCTGGCGTTGACTCGTCTGGCTACGTACACCACAGACTTCGTTGGAGACGAGCGCTTTGCGCGTTTCACTCAGCCAGCTGGGTTCCCGCTGCCAGATGCTGGAGGTTACGAGCCGATCAGAGGTCCACTTCTCGACCTTGGTCCTGGTTACACTGGGATTCCCCGCTTTGGAGCACAGGGAGACGACGCTTTCTACTTCACCACAACGAGAGTTGCTCTCAGAGCAGTCCCACTCTATGTGGATCGTCGTCATACCTACTTCTGGGGGATTCCTCCTCACCGTATCTCTCGTCGTACTACTCACCGCCGTCCTGCGTGATGAGCACGGGAGTACCGATGTATCCATTCCTAGCTATGTTTAGTTATCCTTTGTCTTTCGAACCATGTATTGGTCTGTTGGATATTCTGATGTATTGGAACATGTGATGATGTACCTGTTGGTTATCTATTCATGAGTTGGAATAATCTACCTTTCGGTTACCAAGTCTATCCTTTTCTATTGTTGTGCTAAAATGAATGTCTATTCAGGATGCCGCCAACAAGGAGCAACCCGCCTGAACCACCTCCGCTCACGGAGCTGTTGACTCGGATGACTCAGGTCGTGGCTCAGATGGCCCAGATCCAGGCTAACCAGCACAACAACCAGAATGCTCCGCGAGTCGGCATCAAGGAGTTTCTGAGCATGGGGCCGAGAGCTTTCGTGGCAACACGTGAGCCTCTGGATGCTGATGACTGGATCAGGGAGATGAACAGGGCTCTGGAGATTGCTCATGTTGCTGAGGAGGATAAAGTCAAGTATGCCACCTACCTACTGAAGGGTCAGGCAGCTACCTGGTGGGAGAACTACCAGACCATGAGAGCTGGCTATCCTATCACCTGGGGTTGTTTCAAGGATGCCTTCCTGAAGCACCACATCCAGATGGTCTCATGGAAAGGATGGTGAGGAATTCTGCTCTCTCAAACAGGGCAAGCTGGACGTCCTCGGCTACCAGAACGAGTTCAATCGCTCTCGATACGTGGTGAAGAGGTATCCACTGAAGACAAGAGATGGCAAGGTTCGCCGAGGTTTTAACCCGGAACTGAAGTACGCTTCACCAACATCAAGTGCAAGGACTTCATGGAGCTCGTGAACACCGCTCAATGAGGAGAATGGGCGCAAGGCGTTCGAAGAGTCCGTAAGCACTCGCGTGAGGGTGGTTCCTCCTCCAACATGACCACCCCTCCGCAGAAGCGCGCATCTAGGTGCCAAATGCTGCTGTCACTAGGGCTCCGATGCCCAAGCTCTCCAGGCTTTGGTCCCCGCCCACCCAACCCATCTCAGATGCAGGTCAGAGGGTTCCAATGGGACAGCCAAGGCCAGGTCCTCCTCGTGTCGTCACTTGCTACAAGTGCAAGGAGACTGGACACTACGCTGATAAGTGCACTCAGAGGCAGCTACCTCCACCTCCTCGCCCCAACACCAACCAGCAATGGTTCGTGCTCCCGGCTAAAGCCTTCAACTCCAACAACAGGCCTGTCGGGAGGACCGCGAGGGTGAATCATATCAAGGCCGACAAAGCTGAGGAAGCTGTGACGTCGTTCTCGGTATATTACCCGTAAACTCTATTCCAGCTAAAGTGTTGTTTGATACTGGAGCATCGCATTCTTTTGTGTCAAAGATTTTTGCAAAAGCATACAACCTAGTTCTGGTTCCGCTAAGCAATCAAATGATGTTCACTCTCCGGACCGCAAATGTTGACTTCCAAGATAAGCATGGACAATCAAATCCTAATTGGAGGTCGCATATTCCTTGCTTCACTCATGTTGCTGGGAAATTCTGACATTGATGTCATTCTGGTATGGATTGGTTGAAGACCCAAAGCTAAAATTGATTGTGCTCAAAAGTCAATAACTCTCTCCCACACTTCAGGCCAGATAGTCTATTCTCCATATGGATCAAGTTCTGTTCAGCTGTTCAACCTAGATGCCAAACCCCTTCCTGCAATTGAAAATGTTCCGGTGGTTTGTGAATTCCCTGACGTCTTTCTGAAGAGTTGCCAGGGATGCCTCCGGACAGAGCAGTTGAGTTCGTGATCGAGCTTGAGCCAGTATGCTCCAATCTCTAAGCATCCATACAAGATAGCTCCTTGAACTGAAATTGTTGAAGGAGCAAATCGATATGTACATGGAGAAAGGTTACATTCAGCCTAGTTCCTCCGATTGGGGTTGCCCAACTCTGTTTGTTGCCAAGAAGGATCAAACAAAAAGACTCGTGGTTGACTATCGTCCTCCCAACGAGAAAACCATCAAGAACAAGTATCCAATTCCTCGTATCGATGATCTTTTTGATCAACTTGCTGGAGCCTCAATATTCTCAAAGTTGGACTTGAGGATGGGTTACCATCAGATAAAGATCAGAAAGGAAGATATTCCAAAAACAGCTTTCACCACACGTTACGGTCTATATGAATACACCGTCATGTCCTTTGGTCTCACCAATGCACCGGCAACGTTCTCAAGACTCATGAATTCTGTCTTCCATGAATACCTCGACAAGTTCGTTGTGGTATATCTCGATGACATTCTAGTCTACTCGAAATCGAGGAAGAGCATGGAGAAACTTCGTCTCACTCTCATGAAACTTCGCGAGCATCGTCTATATGCCAAGTCTTCCAAATGTGAGTTCTGGATTCCAGAAGTTGCATATCTTGGTCATATATCTCTGCCAAAGGCATAGCCATTGACCCGGAAAAGGTTAAGGCAATTGTTGATTGGAAACCCCCTAAGACGGTAAAGCAAGTCAGAAGTTTTCTTGGCTTGGCTAGCTATTGCCGTCGTTTCTTCCAAAACTTTTCCAAGATTGCTAAACCTCTCACTGATCTCACAAAGAAGGACAAGAAGTTCGTTTGGACTCCACAATGTGATGAGAGTTTCAATCTCCTGAAGACTAAACTCACTTCCACCCCAGTTCTGGTTGGCCCAGATACTACCAAACCTTTCCAGATATTCTGTGATGCATCTCTCCAAGGCCTAGGAGCAGTTCTTATGCAAGAACGTCAAGTTGTGGCTTATGCTTCACGTCAGTTGAACCCACATGAGCAAAACTATCCCACACATGATCTTGAACTTGCAGCAGTTGTGTTTGCCCTCAAGAAATGGAGACAATACTTGTTGGGTAACAAAACTGAAATCTTTTCCGATCACAAGAGTCTGAAATACATCTTCACTCAGCCAGATCTGAACCTCAGGCAAAGGAGATGATTGAGAAGATTAAACACTTTGATCTCACCATTTCTTACACTCCAGGCAAGGCTAATGTTATGGCCGATGCTCTCAGTCGCAAATCCTATTGCAATAATCTCATGATCATGGAAAGCCAACCTCCACTTCATGAAGAATTCCAGAAACTGAACCTTGGTCTTGTCCCTGAAGGATACCTTGCTAGCTTGACAGCCAGTCCAACTCTCAAGGACAAGATTCGTTCTGAACAACTTCGTGATACTGAAATCAAGAAGATTGTAGAGCACATCAAGGAAGGCAATGATAAATTCAAGTCCTTCTCAATTGATGACAAGGGAACTGTGGTCTTCGAAGGACGCATGCAGTTCCTCAGATTCAAAGTCTCAAGGATCATTCTCAAGGAGGCTCATGAAACTCCTCTCTCCATCCACCCTGGAAGTACAAAGATGTACCGGGATCTCAAGACTCTGTATTGGTGGCCTGGCATGAAACGTGAAATTGCTCAATACGTTTCTGAATGCGACGTTTGTCAAGGTGTTAAAGCAGTCCATCAGAAAACAGCCGGTCTACTCCAACCTCTGAAAATTCCTGAGTGGAAGTGGGACATGATTGAAATGGACTTCGTTACTGGGTTTCCAAAGTCCAAGAAGGGCAACGATGCAATCTTCGTTGTTATTGATCGTCTCACTAAGGTTGCTCACTTCTTTGCTGTCAAGGAAACTATCTCAGCTAGCCAGTTAGCAGAGCTCTTCACAGCAAAGGTTGTTCCCCTTCATGGTGTTCCATTGGAAATAAGCTCAGACCGTGGAAGTATCTTCACTTCTCATTTCTGGAAAAGCTTTCAAGAAGCATTGGGCACCAAACTTCTGTTCATCACAGCTTATCACCCTCAGTCTCAGGGGCAAGTCGAAAGAGTCAATCAGATTCTCGAGGATATGCTCAGAGCATGTGGTCTCTCCTTTGGCATGAAATGGGAGGATTGCCTTCCATATGCTGAATTCTCCTACAACAACAGCTACCAGGCAAGCCTAGGCATGGCACCATTTGAGGCATTGTATGGACGCAGATGCAGGAGTCCAATCAATTGGTCTGGAGTTGGTGAACGTTCACTCTTAGGGCCTGACATTGTTAAGGAAGCCGAGGAGAAAGTTCGTATCATTCGTGACAATCTCAAGATTGCTCAGTCTCGTCAGAAGAGTTACTATGATAGCAAGCACCGGGACATGGTCTATGCACCTGGTGACAAAGCATATCTCCGTGTAACTCCCCTCAGAGGCACTCATTGTTTTGGTGTGAAAGGAAAGCTGGCACCAAGATACATTGGTCCTTTCAACATCCTCTCAAGGCGTGCAGAAAATGCTTATCGTCTTGAACTTCTAGAAAAACTATCCAAAGTGCACGATGTGTTCCACGTGTCACAGCTCAAGAAGTGTTTCAAATATCCAGATCGTGCAGTTGATCATGATTCCATTGAACTGCAAGATGATCTATCTTATGAGGAGCACCCTGTTCGTATTCTCGATGAGACCGAGCGTAAGACTCGCAACAAGAGCACCAAGTTCTTGAAAGTGCAATGGTCGCATCATTCCGATAAAGAGGCAACGTGGGAGACGAGAGGATCTTCGCAAGAAGTATCCGGACCTTTTCATTTCTCAGTAGGGAATCTCGGGGCGCGATTCCTTCAAGGGGGGGGGGGCGTTTTGTAACATCCAAGTATGAAAAACTCCCTAGTTGTTTTATTTCTTGTTTATTTTAAGCAATGCATCATGTCATCATCCTCATTTTATTTTCTGTTGCATTGTTTTCATAATGAATTTCAAACACTAATCAACATTTGTTTCATACTTGTCTGTTACAATCTTTTCAAATAAAGAATTGCAAATCAAAAACCTCAATTGCTTCCAAATAATTTATTAATGATCACTTATTAAATTGTTGCTTCAAATCAAATCAATTAATTCAATCAATTAATTCAAATCACCTACAATTTCAAATCAAAGTCATCAAGCAGCAACTAACTTGAGTTTATGGAATCTCTAAACAAATCAACTAATTGCAAACATTTAATCCATAGGGGCCACCCTATAAAAATGCTTTGTTTTCTTAATGGTTAGTCAATATTAAAATTCTTTCAAATATTGGTTTCAAATACAAAGAACAATTTTAAATCTCAACTTTTGAAAACAAACCTTGGCACTTGGTTGCTATTGGTCTAACAAGTCTAACCTAATTTTTCTATAATTTTTACTAAATTAAAACCTACCTTTTTCTTCCAAAACACTACAAAAAAAAGGAAAGAAAAATAAAAGGAGAAACGCAGCGCGCGGCAGATAAGCTAAGCCCAACCCACCTAAGCCAACTAACGCGCGCGGCCCAGCCCTTTTCACCCCGCGTACCGCTTCAATAATCGTGCCCGCCTTCTGTTTGGAGTACGGGTGAGCATCGGCGCCGCCACGTCGCCGTACGGCGGCAGCCGGCGGCATCCACCTCGTCGTCCGCGCCTATAAGTACCTAGGGCACAGCGCAGACCTAACCCTAGCCCCTAGGTACCCTGTCCCATCGCTCGCCACCGCCAATTGCCTCTTCCCCATCGCGTTCCCTCTCTGCTGTCCACCTCACCGGAGAAACGACGACTGAATCCGCTCAAGCCGCCGTCGCCATGGAGTTCCACCCGCCTAATTAGCTACTGAAATCAAACGCAGGCTCCTTCCTCTACCCCTTGAACACCGGAGCGCCACCGGAGAAGGTCTACAGACGCGCCGTCGTCCTCTTCCCCGCCGCTGCCGCCGTCGTCATCGTGCCTCACCCCGAGCCTCTGTTTCCATCTACCGCCGGTGGTGAGCATCCACCTTCTCCTCCTCTCTCCCTCTGCTTGCGCACGGTTCCGTGCACGTCCACCGCGTCCAGCACACGCACACACCCCACGCAGCGAGCACGGCCGTGCAGTTTCCCCGCCGGCGAGCAGCTGCTGTTATCTCTGACGAAGTTCAGGTTCTTCGCGTCAGTTGGGTTCAGTTAACTGCAGTGTTGAAATAACTTACTGCGTCGCTATACAGATAACAACCGCAGCGCAGCGCAGTGGTTCAGTCCCTTGTGTGCGAGGGCGAGGTGCTGGGTTCGATCCCTGGCACCTGGGATTAAAATCCCCACTTTTTTCGTTGGAGTGCTGACAGCCATGGCCTAGCCGTCAGTCACTCGTGTGCCACGCGGGCACAGTGAGCCCACGGGCCCCCCTGGCAGCGTCTGGGTGCGTTTCCAGTGGGTATAAAACGAATTGCAAACTTTCTGTTTTTCAAATTAGGTCCAATTAAATCACAGATTGGCCCCTGGTTTTGAAACCTTAATATCTTTTATTTTATAACTCTAAAAAATGGAAATAAAATATCCACACTGGTCTAAATTAAATTGTCTACCTTTTGGTAACCTTTGTTTCCTGTTTTGAATTTTCAAAATGCATTTAAAATTCAAACTTGAGTAATTCAAATATAATTTGCAATAATTCATAAATAATTCATACTAATTCCAAACAAGGCAAATAAAATATGTTTTTCATACCATTTTGAATATCCTATTCAAATATAAAATTTGTTTCATTGTTTGAATAATTTAAATTGCCTAAATAATTTAATACCTGTTTAATTCATTTAATTTGATAAAAATCATAACTTGCTCAAAATAAAATATTTTTGAACATGCAAAATATGTTTTCAAACCATCAAAGTGTGAACTTTTCAAATGTGAATTTGAATTTATGATTTGAAAAAATAAAATTCAAATAATATTCCAACTTGTTTTAAATTCAATTAAAACTTGTTTAATATTGTTTAATTCATAATAATTCCTAATTCAAATTTCAATATTTGAAACATGTAATCCAACTAAAATTTGATGTTCTTTTCAAATATAAATTTTGTTAATTGTTTTGCACACTTTAAATTGATGAAAACAATAATTGTTTGTGTGACATGTTTAAGTAACCAAACTTTCGAAACTTAATAAATGATTTACAAAACTTGTTAAATCCTTTTATCACTTGCATCTATTATTGTTATTTGTTGTTATTTTGTTGTTACCATCATGCATGCATCATGCTAACAACATTCACATAATAATTAATTGTAAATCATTGTTCCATTTAATTATGGACCCTTTCCCATATGCCACTCAAAATAGTATAGGGGTCCATTTAAATTGTGTTATCATGTTAGCTAGTTTATTTTGATGCCACCATTAACTTGTCATGCATCATCTTGATTGTGCACAATGCCTTGATAATGATTGTTTATATTTCTGCCTTGTTTGTTTGCTTCTTCTCGGATAGACGACGACGTTGAGGCAGACGATCTTTACAGCACCCCTTCTGAGGATCTAGCTCAGTACCGGCTGCTGAGTTTGCAGGCAAGTTATCACTCATGAACCATTGTGTTCCTTTCAACCCTGGTTACCGATACTTTCCGTTGTCTATTTCTGCTAGCCTTAGTGTTAGTTGTTTCTGTTACGAACCTATCACATGAATCCTTTAACCCTGATATTGCCTCACCACCCCTCCTACCACCCTATTGATTGAGCCAGTGTCTTACTAGTATGCTTAGGTTGTTTTGCTCGAGTCTGTTACCCGATTACTTTCGGTTACTATATTTCATTATGTTCTGGGGCTCGCTGTTTAATCAATCAATCAATCATGCTAATATTATTGTTAATAATAATAATTTGATGATAAGGCACGGCAGGAGGCCTGTGTGGTTTTGAGGCCTGCTAGTGTCGACCCTATAGGAAAAGGGTCTTGTCTATGATCCACGAGTGAGCGCACTACCGCATGTGGGAAGCGAGTATGGGCGCCCCTCAATTTGATTCGATTCGCATCTCGTCCAAATCATCTCATTTAGTTCGTGCTTTTATTTGCCGCATGCATGTTTTTGCGAGCCCAGCGCAGGGTGGAACTTTTGTAGTCGGCATATAGGGGGGGACGTTCTTAGAGTGCTATGAGGGTCCATTTTCTTTTGGGCTCGATTAGCCGTGCGCCCAAGGTGCTTTGGGCTTGATGTGGAGAAGAGTTGAGTTGTGTTGAGTGCCCGCTTGGTGGGGGCATCCCATCTGGCGGGGTTATTCATACGTCTACGGCCAAATTGGTGCAACCCTGCAGGGATAATCTTCTCGAGAAGCCGTGTTTTCCGCGGTTATGGTTAACTTGGTGAAAGTACTGGCTAACAAGTACTCAGGACAACTTAAACCTAATGATTCACAATATCACACCCCATGATTAACAATTTGACTAGTAATAGGATTATTGTCACCATAACTTGTTTCATCTTAATCCATCGGTGTGAGTTATCCTCGGATTGCTTCTTTGGATAAGGGGCGAGATCCAGGATGGGTTTGTTTGATGTTACCTTTCAGTTGGTTACAACACTCGATCTTATCCCCTTTCTGATAGTTGGAAGTGATAGAATCTCTGTAGTTGGTTAGCGCAGCCAGTTGCAGCATCTTATATATCCCCTTCTTTCCGTTGAACCCAAGTCATCTGTGCTTGTGTTGACGGGCTATACTTTGGTGAACTGTGAGTCTTGCTTGCCAGTACGTCTATGTACTGACCCCTTTGGGGCTGTGGTTTCCGCAGACTACGATTACGAGGATCCAGGTGACGGCTACTACGTGGAGTTTGACGAGGCTGCTGCTGAGAGTAGTTAGCGGACCCGCGCAGGATCCGAGACATCGTGGATGGGCTCCGTCTTTATTTCAGTTTCCGGCTTCTTAAGCCTATTTGGATTTTGTCTGTACTCAGACCCCTTTGAATGCTTCCGCTGAGATGTAATGATGCTATGTTGGGACATGTGTCCTCTGGATGATTGTATTTGCTATCTCTGCCCTAGTGAGGGCCAATTGCAACTTATTTCAATCTTTTGTGTCGTAGAGGCATGTTGTGTTATCCTTTTGTTCAAAGCCGTTGACGTACCATGTGTGTATGGTATGAAGTACGTAAATGGTAGTGTCCTGATTTCTACAGGATAGTTTACATCGACGGTGAACAATAGCGATGGGTTGTCACACATAAGTGTTGGCCTACTCGTAAGAGCACGCGGGTGCAGGAAAGCCCCGTAATCCCATCAGAATACTGTTCAGTTCGTACGGTGAGTATCCTATAGAAGTCCGGGTGCGACAGAAAGAAACCGATCGCAATCAGCCCGGTTATAACGCGCGGTCGGATATCGCGCACAATAGAGTGGACATGGCAAGAGCAACAAGGAACCGCGAGCGCTCCTCATCTGGTTCTTCTGATGACGAGACCTGCGGCTCGCTGTGTTTCGCTCGCACACTTTGATTTTTGCAATAAATTCCAAGCCACCTACAAAAGACCAGCGATCATCGAAGAGCTGCGAGCCTGCAAACAAAAGAGCGGCGAGTCCACTCGCGAATACATCCAGCGATGGACCACGTTCAGGAACACCGCAGGAAACATATCAGAGGAAGTAGTGGTTGAAGCCTTCGCAAAAGGCGCTCGACGAACTGCTTTCAGAGAAGAACTGGGACGAGCCGCACCCAAGACTATCGGAGAACTGATGATCATAGCCGATTGATGGGCTAACGGAGAAAACTCAGTGCGCAACGAGAGGGCATATTCGCCCGCACCCGAGGACGACCGCCACGGTCGAAAGAAAAGAAGTAAGTACTATGATCACGACGACCGAGAAGAACTGGTAGCAGCGGAATTCACGCGAAATCGCGATAGAGGACGCCGTGGAAGTCGCGAATGGAAACCAAAGACTGAGGACAAAACTCCCGAGGAGGACCTTGACGGATACTGCTCGCTACATCTATATACAGATAAGCGCACGGGCAAAACTAAGGAAACACACCTTCTCAAGGATTGCCGAAAGTTCATTGAAATCCACGAGGCCTTCTCGAAGAACAGTAGATCAGCAACTAGTCAAGGCTACCCGCAACTTCCAGGAGGAGGACACCAAGGGTTCCAACCGCCACAACCCTGCCTCCACCAGGAAATCAGAACACGGTGCTAGCCGCACTACCTGCGCCACCCGCAGCAAACGCTGGAGCCAACGCATACCCGAACTCGGCCGGACTGTTGG
Source organism: Alopecurus myosuroides (assembly GCA_028641055.1). Taxonomy (NCBI): domain Eukaryota; kingdom Viridiplantae; phylum Streptophyta; class Magnoliopsida; order Poales; family Poaceae; genus Alopecurus; species Alopecurus myosuroides. The sequence goes on from CM054057.1 coordinate 623,244,311, forward strand.
GGATGATACAAAAGGTCTGCCCATCCCGCAGAGCTCAGAAAACAAACACACGACAACTATGCATGGATGTGCAAACCCCACCAGCAAGACCCGAGTACCTGAAGATGGCGGATCAGCCAATCACCTTCTCCAAGGAAGACCACCCCCCGCGAGTCTATCGACCAGGACACGCTGCCCTAGTAATCCAAGCACAAATTGGCATTTACGAATTAGCTTGTGTATTTATGGACGGGGGCAGTGGCATCAACATCATCTACGCGGATACGCTCTGTCGGATGAACAGGAACCTGGAGGGACTCGCAGAATCAGAAACATCCTTCCATGGGATAGTTCCAGGAAAGGCGATCCGTCCACTCGGAACAATTAATCTGAAGGTGGTGTTAGGCAATCGACGCAATTACAGGAGAGAGTTCCTCGACTTTGAAGTAGTCGACTGGCCCTCACAGTACCACGCCATTCTTGGCCGAACAGTGTTCGCAAGATTCATGGCAGTACCACATTACGCATATCTGAAGCTCAAGCTACCTGGACAATATGGCACAATCACCATCGACGGAGATTTCCAAAAATCCAACAAGTGCGACATCGAGTTCAATGAGATCGCAAAATCTTCCGGGATGCAAGAAAAACTAGAGGAGATAGCAAAGACCACGGACCACTCCGTGATGCCCCTCACAAAGAAAAACGCACCAGAGCTAGAATTCAGTGCCAACAGCGATACTCGCAAATATCAAGTGCACCCGACAGATTCTGCAAAAACGGTGATGGTCTCCACTACCCTCTCGGCAGCATAGGAAAGCGCGCTCGTCGAACTCCTCCGTGACACATGGGAAATTTTCGCCTGGCAGCCTTCAGATATGCCAGGAATACCCAGGGAGTTCGCCGAGCACTCGCTCGAAGTCTAGAAAGACGCAAAGCCCATCAAGCAGACCACCCGACGGTTCTCAGAACCCAAGCAGAAAGCGCTTGGAGAAGAAGTAAACAGATTGCTCGCAGCAAAATTCATCAGAGAAATAAAAATATCCACTTGGTTAGCAAACCCAGTGCTTGTCCCAAAGAAGAACACCAACATCCTTCGAGTGTGCATTGACTACACGTCGCTGAATAAGCACTGCCCCAAGGATAACTTTCCTATCCCCGCCGATCGACCAGATCGTGAACTCCACTTCAGGCTGCCGATGCCTCTCCTTCCTCGACGCCTACTCAGGGTACAACCAGATCAGGATGAAACAGGAAGACGAGGAAAAGACAACATTCATCACACCTCACGGTGTATACTGCTACACGAAAATTATACAGGTTATAAAGATAATTCAAATCATAACAACATGACATAATAGATTCACGCTTTGACCAGATTCATCAACCGGATGGATCAGATCACAAGTATGCATGGCTAAGCAAGACTCACAGGGTTTAGAGGAGCGCGCACAAACAAACCTATAGCTGCTAGGAGCAGTGGATCGGGATATCTAGGTTATGCAGTATATAGGAGAACTCTATCTACTGACATCAAATAGTTTGGAATCGAATGCAAAGTATGAGATTCAAAACACGTTGAAACCATATATGAGCAGATAAGAGGTTATGCTTGCCTTGGTTATAAGAAAACCAATAGAAATGTCTTCTCGGATAAGTGCTTTACTTGTCGGTTAAGATCAAGTATTCACCATTAGACTGCTGGCCTTCTCTTCGGGGTCACGTTCTACCGAGGGGGAAGGGACAAACGTCGAAACAAGAAGAACAATCAACCATGACATCGATGCAATGCGCAATATGTAGGCATGAGCAAGTCAATGTACTGAAATGAAGCCATAGACATTAAGATAGGGTTCCTAGGGTTCGTATGGCAATTAGGCAATTTTACTGAAATTAACCCGAAATAGACAGTGGAGGGGGTTTTGGGCGATTCTGAAAGTGAGTACAATTTTAATTGCTCAAATAGGTTTGAAAACATCATAAATAGGTTGCATTTGTCATTTTGAGCAATTTGATATATAACTTTTAATTTTCTGATTTTATTGAATAAAAACTTATTTTCTTTATTTTTAAATGATTAAACAACATTAGATAAATGCTCATTTTTGAACGTTGTCAAACATGTATGAAAGTTACATATTTAGATAGAGAACAATTTTCTGAACGTTTTGTATCTTCAACACATTTTTTCTGATTAATAATTTAGGAGATATTAAAGTTACAATTTTAAGTTAGAATTCGAATGCCTCGATTGGTAAAGTGTGGAATTGGTTGGAGGCCTAGGTAGAGGGGCTTGAGGGCGACCATTAGGTGGCGGCGGCTTGTCGGATGGCCACCGGAATGACCGGCGGCGACCATAGGCGCGGCGGCGGGCGGTGGCCGGCGGCGGCAAGGCAAACTGAGGGCACCCACGGGTGCGGAATCTCACCATGAGCGCCGTGGAGAGGTCGATGAAGCCGGAGGAACAGCGGTGGCGGCGCAATCGACGGCGACGGCGTTCGGCCGGAGCAAAGGGAACGCCCCGATTCGCGATATTGCAGTCATCCCGGAAAAGGAAGGTTGACGGGAAGGTAGAGGAGATTCCGGCGCTCCTCTAGAGCCTCTCCGTTGAGCTCGGAACGACTCACAGCGACGGCGCCATGGCGGCCAAGGGAGCTAGGGTTTCGGGTTAGTTCTCGGTAGCAGATACAGAGAGGGAGGGAGTGCGGTGACCGAGTGAGGCGAGAGAGAGGTGGAGGAGGGGTCACGGCACTGCGTGGCGTCCTCATCCACGCGCCCACGCGAAGCAGGAGGTGGCAGGCACGCCGGCGAGCTGCCTGCCTGCGTGGAGTAGGAAGAGACAAAAACGGCATCTTTGAATAACCCCATGGGAAAACAGAGTTTTATGAACAAGTCCTTTTCACCTTAAAAACAGAACCAAAAGCAAGTTTTGAGGGCCTGTTTGTGAAGCAAAAAATTTCACAAAAATAACTTTTGGAAAGCTCACAAAATTTCCAATCTCACCATGTTTTTCTTTGGTAAAATTGAAATATTTTCCAACACAAAATTTTGGAAACCAAATTTAGTACTATTTGTGAGATTTTCTTAAACCATTTAAATTCACAAATTAAATTGGTTAAAACATGGTTAAAATTTTGGATTCATGCATGTATGAGATGAACACACACCACACACCCTAATTAGAAAAATGTAACATCCCAAGTATGAAAAACCACCCCTAGCATGTTTGTTTCTTGTTTTATTAAAGTTTTGCATCATGTCATCATACTCATTACTTTGTTTGCATTTGTTGCATTTGTTTTCCTTTTATTTGCATCTGTTTTTCTCTGTTTTCACAATTCAAATTCAAACAATATTTCAAACCTTTGTTTCATACTTGTTATGTTACAACTTTTCAAATAAAAAGTTCAAGTAAAAACAACCAATTGTTTCCATTAAACTATAATGTTCAACTATTAAAAATGGTGGCTTTTAATCAATCAATTAATTCAAATGTTATTCAAAATTCAAATCAAGTCACAAACAGCACCCAATTTCAAATTACGAAAATTACCAAAACATTCTAATCTTTTGTTTCCATTTTTTAAAAACTAAAGGTTCATGCCATTTAAGTCTTGTTTCAAATATTTCATTTATTAATCAAATTCCTCCAAATTTGAACAAATTTGCAAACAGCAAGTTTTTGAACTTTTGAAAATCAAAACTTGGCAAGTGGTTGTTTTTGACCTAATCAACTCACACAAATTTTCCTATAATTTTTCCTAACTCAAAAACCCTCTAATTCTTCCTATTTCATTTTCAGCAAAAAAAAACAGAAGCAAATTTAAAAAAGAAAACGCTCATAGAGGGGGGCAGAAACACGGCCCAGCCCACTCCCCGCGCGGCCCGATACCGTTTCGCTCAACCCCCCCTCTCTTCTTCCCGCGGTACGGCCGCGCATCCGCGGCGCCACGTCGACGCCGTTGCGCGCCGACGGCCAGCAGCGCCCTGTAGCGCCTATAAGACCTACCCCCTAGGCCCCTGCGCTGCCCTAACCCTACCGCCCTACTCCCTCCCTCGCGCCGCCGTCGATCACCATCTCTCTGCCCCGTTCCCCACCTCTGCAACCTCACCGGCGAGCCCACCTCTGAACCTCCGATGACCACCGCCACCTCGATGCGCCACCTTCCCACTTAGCCACGGAAATCAACCCTCCGTATCTCCCTCTACCGCTTGAACACCACAGCAGCCGCGGAGGGAGTCCACAACGCTGCCGCCATCCTCTCCCTCGCCGCCGGCGACAGCAACTGCCCCGAGCCTGCTTCCCTCCGTTTCATCACAGTGAGCAGACGATCTCCTCCTCCTCCCTGTTCTCTCTCTGCACGCGCTGCACGCATCCACCACCCACTCGAGCACGCACACGGCAGCACCCCGAGCAGAGCTCGCCGCCGACAACGTTCCTCTCTGTCGAAAGTTCAGGCCTTTCGTTAGTTAAAAATTCAGTTAAGCAAAACTGAACCTTAACTTCACTGCATCGCGTATACTGATAAGAACGATTCGATCAGCACAGTGGTAGCAGGTGTTGCGCGCGCGCTCGAGCCCAGGGTTCGATCCCTGGCTCTCGCGATTAAAACCAATTTTTGCGCAGCGCACTGACAGGTTGGCCCCCCCTGTCAGCTGCTGTGTGGCAGTGCTGCCACGCATGCGTCCACGCTGGCCTAGGGGCCCTCTGTCAGTGGCAGTGGCTAGCCACTGCAGAGTACAAATAGTTTTCAGCCCTTTTCTATTTTCAAAACAAGTCCTTTTAATTACAGTTTGGTCCTTAATTTTAAAAAGCTAATAACTTTTATTTTATAAACCCAAATAATAAAAATAAAATATGTACACTGCACTAAATTTAATTCTCTACCTGTTTATAACCTTTGTTTTCTGTTTTGAATAATTCAAATGCATTCAAATTTCAAATTCAACCAATTCATTTGAAATTTGTATAATTGCATAACTAATTCATACTTAATCCAAATAATGCAAATAAAATATGTTTTCCATGCTATTTCAAACCACCTTTTCAATATAAATTTTGTTTCATGTTTTGAATAATTAAAATTGCTTAAATAATTTAGAACTTGTTTAAATCACTTAAATTTGCTAAATTCATAACTTGCTCAAATTAAATTATTTTTGAACATGCAAAATATGTTTTCAAACCAGAAAAACATAACCTTTTCAAATATGAATTTGAATTTATGTTTTGAACAAATAAAATTCAAATAATATTCAAACTTGTTATAAATTCATTTAAAACTTGTTTAATCTCGTTTAATTCATAATTAAATCATTGTAATTCCTTTTTCAATAATTGAAACATGTAATCCACCTAAAATTGTGTGTTCTTTTCAAATATGAATTTTGTTATTCATTTTGAACAATTTAAAGTGGTGAAAACAACAAATAATTGTGCAATACCTTTAAGTAACCAAAAATTCCCTAACTTAATAAATAAATTTCTAAATTTGTAAACCTTATTTCCAATTGATTCTATTGTTGTTATTTTGTTGTTTTCCTCATACATGCATCATACTAAACCACTTTCACCTGTTGGTCAGTTGTAAAACAATTGTTTCAACCATAATTCATGGGCTTTTCATATGCAACTCAAATTGCACGTGGGTCCATTTAATCATGTTGTTACCATGTCAACTAGTTTATTTTGATGCATCCATTAAATTGACATGCATCATCCCATGATTGTGCACTATGCCATGTTATTGATTGTTTATCTTTCTGCATTGTTTGTTTGCTTCTTCTCGGATAGACGACGACGTTGAGACATACGATACTTACGACACCCCTTCTGAGGATCTAGCTCAGTACCAGGCTGCTGAGTTTGCAGGCAAGTTATCACTCACATGAACCACTGTGTTCCTTTCAACATTGGTTACCGATACTTTCCGTTGTCTATTTCTGCTAGCCCTATGAATAGTTGTTTCTGTTACGAACATATCACATGTTATCCCTTTAACCCTGATATTGCCTCACCTCCATACCTATTCCCGTTGTTTGTTGCCCGTGTCTTACTAGCATGCTTAGGGTTGTTTTTGCTCGAGTCTGTTACCCGTTACTTTCTGTTACTATATTTCTATTATGTTCTGGGGCTCGATGTTAAACAACAACCTGTTAATTTTGAGGTAATAATAATTTGCTGATAAGGCACCGACAGTAGGCCCAGCGTGGTTTTGAGGCCTGCTAGTGTCGACCCTAATTAGGAAAAGAGTCTTGTCTACTGATCCATGATGAGCGCACTAACCGCATGTGGGAAGCGTGTATGGGCGCCCCCCTCAATTTGATTCGATTCACATCTCGTCCAAATCGCCACACTTAGTTCGGGCTTTCCATTTGATGCACGCATATGCAGGTACGAACCCGAGGCCAGGGTGGAACGTTTGTAGTCGGCATTTAGGGTGGCGTGGTCTTCCAGTGCTATGAGGGTCCCCTTTTCTTTGTGGGGTTCGATTAGCCGCGCACGCACAGCACGTGGTGCTTTGGGCTTGATGCGAAGAAGAGTTGAGTTGTGTTGAGTGCCCCGCTTGGTGGAAGGGCCCTTCCATCTGGCGGGTTATTCTTACGTGTACGGCTAAATTGGTGCACCCCTGCAGGGATAAATCTTCTCGAGAAGCCGTGTTTTCAGCGGTTATGGTTAACTTGGTGAAAGTACTGGCTAACAAGTACTCAGGACAACTTACACCTAACTAATGATAACTTGACTAGTAATAGCCTTATTGCCACAAAAACTTGATCCATCTTTAATCCAACTGTGTGAGTTATCCTCGGATTGCTTCTTTGGATAAGGGGCGAGATCCAGGATGGGTTTGTTTTGGTGGTTAGTTACAGTTGGTTACGATACGCTATCTTATCTTCTTTCTGTTAGCCGGAAGATGTAGTATGTTTCTGTAGTTGGTTAGAGCAGCCAGTTGCAGCATCTTTTATATCCCCTTTCTTCCGTTGAACCCAAAGCATCTGTGCTTGGTGTTGACGGGTTACACTTTGGTGAATTGTGAGTCTTGCTTGCCAGTACGTTTATGTACTGACCACGTTGGGGCTATGGTTTCCGCAGACTACGCTTACGAGGATCCCCGTGACGGCTACTACGTGGAGTTCGACGAGGCTGCTGACGAGTAGATAGCGGACCCGGGCAGGATCCGAGACATCGTGGATGGGCTACGTCTTTTCGTTTCCGGCTTCTTAAGCCTATTTTGGATTTTGTCTGTACCCAGACCCTTTGAATGCTTCCGCTGAGATGTAATGATGATATGTTGGGACATGTGTCCTCTGGATGATTGTATGTGCTATCTCTGCTCTAGTGAGAGCTATTTGCAACTTATTTCAATCTTTTGTGTCTTAGAGATATGTTGTGCTATCATTCCGTTAAACGCCGTTGACGTACCATGTGTGTATGGTATGAAGTACGTCAATGGTCGTATCCTGATGTCTATGGGATGGTTTACGTAGACGATGAACAGTAGGGGTTGGTTGTCACACATACGTGTGCTAGCCTACTCGTAAGAGATGCTGGTGCCGGTAAGCCCCGTAATCCAATCAACTACTGTCCAACGGAACTGCGAGTATCCTCTAGAAGTCCGGGTGCGACAAATGGTATCAGAGCCTGTCTGCCTGTAGGATCCCTTTTTACTGGTCGCAGTTGAGTCTAGAAACTATTTTGTAGCTATATAGGAAAAATGAAACGTGAGAGTAGGAATTCTGCCATTTTATTTCTTTCCCCACCCACCCTCCCTTTTCTGGTAAGGAAGTGCAACGTTGTTTTCCCTTCTCATCTAAACTTTCAAGTTAGGATATCACGAATCCTGGTTTCTCTGGGATAGCTATATCTACTAGACCATAGGAATGGAGGTGGTTGTGACATGATTTATCATGTTGCCTAGTCACGATTGAGAACGGAGGCGTGTAAGCCCCGGAAGCAAATCCTCTGTTCCTTAAGCAGTAGATATTGATCCTTTAGAAGCCCGGATGTTGCTTCGATATCCTGTTCTTCTCAACATCATTTTTGTCCGTTGAAACCTTGTTGTTGCCTTCCACTTCAGTTCTCTACCGGCGTCTAATCAAAACTTCCCCAATCATCTGCAGATGGATCTCAGGTTCTACCCGCAGGTGGTTCGGATGACTCGTTGCGAGAGCACTGCCGGTTATCCGGAGATGCTCAGAGACATGGTCACTTATCTGGGGTTCCGTTGGGCACCAGAGTACCAGGTCTACGAGCAGCAACGAGAGTTTGACCAGACCTACTACCAGGCTATCGTCTACATTCTGTCAGATGATGGCATGAGCGTTGTCCACCGCTACGAGGCAGTAGGTTCCACAGTGGATATGGCTGTGCAGCAGGCAGCTTATGTGAGTCTCACCGTCCTTCGTGCTGACTACTGGGGATTTGACGATTCTATCTATCGCCACATTCCCCGTGGTTACATCACTTCGGAGGGAGCTCACTTCACTCTCTACGACAACCTGGATGTCTACGAGCATGATAACTCCAGGCTGCACACCACCGCTCAGTTTGTGAGGCACAGTGACGCAGTTGCCAGCACACTATCTCAGGAGTTGGCTTTAGTCAGAGAGCAGCTCTACCTTGCTTTGACTCGTCTGGCGACGTACACCACAGACTTTGTTGGAGATGGGCTCTTTGCACGTTTCGATCAGCCAGTGGGTCGTCGTCTGCCAGATGCTGGAGGTTACGAGCCGATCAGAGGTCCACTCCTCAACCTCGGTGCTGGTTACACTGGGATTCCTCGCTTTGGAGCACAGGGAGTCGACGCGATGTACTTCACCACACCTAGAGTCGCTCTCAGACCACGTCAGATCTATGTGGATCGTCGTTCTACCTAGTTTCGTGGGCGTGCTCCTCACCGTACCTCTCGTCGTACTACTCACCGCCGTCCTGCGTGATGAGCATGGGAGTACCGATGTATCCATTCTTAGCTATGTTTAGTTATCCTTTGGCATTCGAACCATTTATGGTGTGTTGGATCTTCTGATGTATTTGAACATGTGATGATGTACCTGTCGGTTATCTATTCAGGCGTCGGAATAATCTCTCTTTCGGTTACCAAGTCTATCCTTTTCTTTTGTTGTGCTAAAATGCATGTCTATTCAGGATGCCGCCAACAAGGAACAACCCGCCTGAGCCACCGCCAATCACGGTGCTGTTGACTCAGATGACTCAGGTCGTGACTCAGATGGCCCAGTTCCAGGCTAATCAGCACAACATCCAGAACGCTCCACGAGTCAGTATCAAGGAGTTTCTGAGTCTGCGGCCGAGAGCTTTCGTGGCAACACGCGAGCCTCTGGATGCTGATGACTGGATCCGTGAGATGGCCAAGGCTCTGGACATTGCTCACGTTGCTGAGGAAGACAAGGTCAAGTATGCCTCCTACCTACTGAAGGGTCAGGCAGCTACTTGGTGGGAGAACTACCAGACCATGAGAGCTGGCTACCCAATCACCTGGGTTTGTTTCAAGGAAGCTTTCCTGAAGCACCACATCCCAGATGGTCTCATGGAAAGGATGCGTGAAGAGTTTTGCTCTCTCAAGCAGGGCAAGCTAGACGTCATTGGCTATCCGAGTGAGTTCAATCGCCTCGCTCGTTACGCTGGTGATGAGGTGTCCACTGAGGCTAAGAAGATGGCAAGGTTCCGCAGAGGTTTTAACCCGGAACTCAAGTACGCCCTCACCAACATCAAGGCCAAAGACTTCGAGGAGCTCGTTAACACCGCGCTCAATGAGGAAAATGGGCGCAAGGTGTTCGAGGAGTCTCGGAAGCACTCGCGTGAGGGTGGTGCCTCCTCCAACATGACCACCCCTCCGCAGAAGCGCCGCATCTGGGTGCCAAATGCTGCTGTCACTAGGGCTCCATATGCCCAAGCTTCTCCAGGCTTCGCTCCCCGCCCACCCAACCCAGCTCAGATGCAGGCTCAGAGGTTTTCAATGGGGCAGCCAAGGCCAGATGCACCTCGTGTGTAACACCTGGGATGTTACCCTAGATAGACAGTTGGTTGTTGCATTGCATCACATGCATCATATGCATTGCATCATGATTTCAAAAAAAAAAAACAAATCAAAGATTCAAACCAAATTAAACTTTCCCACATTGACCAAACTTGCAACCTAAAACAATTCAATTGTTTTTCAATATTTTGAAGTTGTTTTGATCAAATTGCTTGTTAATAATCTTTTCCCTCTTGTTGAAAAACCCTAATGGTAAATTTCCAATTCAACTCAAATTTCAAATCATTTCAATCATATTTGACATGATCCAATTGTGGTTTGGCAATTAAAATCTTGCAAACAAATTAAGTCAATAAGCTTTCATCATTGTTTGAGTTAGTGGAATAAAATTGTTTAAAATTCAATCTTTATGAAATTCTATGGAAAATTCAAATAACAACTTTAACACTCAAATAAAGTTTTCAAATCTTGGGACTTAATGTTCACAATTGCATTGATTTGTTGTTTGCAAATTAATAAAACATTTCATATAAAATAAAACCCCAAACCCCATTTGAAATTGAAATACCAATTTAAAAATCAAACTAATAGTTCAAAAAATTTGAAATCTATGCTAGCATTGCTTTTATTTTCTGTTTTGAAAAATTAATAAAAATATTGCCTAAAATAAACCCCCCGCCAAATCCTATTTCTACCTCTCTCTCTCCCTTTCATTCATTTACAAAAAAAAAGAAAAGCACAAGGGAAAAAAATGGGAGAAAAGGGGCAGCCCACCCTTTCTTTTCTTTCTCCCCTAGCCCATCTATTCTTTCTGGCCCACCCCTTTTCCCTGTCGTCTTCCCCAGCAGACGTCACCCTGTACGAACTCGTTCAGAACCGTATGATCCTCCTCCACCCCCTGGATGCCATGCCGTACATGGCCCCCTTCTCCTTAAGTAGCTACCCATCCCCCCTCTGCTGCAAACCCTAGAGCCCCCTCCTTCCCCGTCGCCATTCTTCCATCGCTTCCACCCCTTCCTCTGTTCTCTGAGACCACCCGATCACCACCACCGAGCCCCCATGGCGGCCACCTTCCCATCCCCCATGATCACCTCGAGGGGCAACCGTTCTCGGGAATGGAACCGCCCCATCAAGCTCTCCCTCTTTGGCGAAGGCGCCTTGGACCAAGGAGGCCCCGGGCGGCCGCGCCGTCGAGGTTTCCGGCCGGCCACCTCCTGCTGCATCGCCAACCGCCTCCCTGCATCCGCCCCGTCCGCCTCCTCCTTGCTGCTTCGAGCCCCAAGGTGAGGCCGCCCCCCATCGACTTCCTCCCCTCTCCCTACTCCTTGGCCGCACGCCCCCCACGGCGCCCCCCCCTCCGGCGAGCAGCCACCACCTGCGGCCATGTTCGGCACAGATGCGTTACCTGTTCGATGTTCAGTTTTGTGATTCAGTTAACATCCTGAGCCAATAGTACTTACCCCCCCCCCCCCGACCCCCTCTACTGTCACAAAGAGAACACCAGCCCACTGGTTCTGATCCCAGCGCTCACAGCAGGAGGTGCAGGGTTCGATCCCCCTGCACCCCAAAAACCCAAATCTTTTTATTTTCCAATTGATTGGTACAGAAACTTCCTGATAATCCCATTAGGTCCTTGTAATTTTCTAGCCCCTGGAAATATTTTCTAAGTCCCTAGTTACTAAAAAATGGCAGATTTGCATCAAATGTTCTAAATTGCATAAGTAATTCATCCCAACTCCAAATTCAACATTTTTAATATGTTTTCTGTCCCAAATTGAATGTTCTATCCAAATATAAACTGTTTGTTTTGTTTTTTAAAATTGGTTGAAACATTTGAAAACTTGTCAAATTCACTTAAATTTGCAAAATTCATAACTTGTTCATAAAAATTCCAAATTCCACAAACTAAATATGTTTTCCAATCAATTTTCATCTACTTCCAATATAAATTTTGTTTGCTGTTTTGAATAATTTAATTGCTGAAAACAAACTGTTTCTTGTTTATTGCATTTAAAATTGCCAAAATAATAACTTGCCCATTTTAAATCCAATTTCCACAAATAAAATATGTTTTCCATACCATTTTGAATAAACTTTTCAAATATAAATTTTGTTTCATGGTTTGAATAATTTAAATTGCCTAAATAATTTAATACTTGTTTAATTCATTTAAATTTGATCAAATCATAACTTGCTCAAAATAAAATAATTTTGAACATGCAAAATATGTTTTCAAACCATCAAAGTGTGAACTTTTCAAATGTGAGTTTGAAATTATGTTTTGAACAAATAAAACTTCAATTAAATTCAAACTTGTTTCAAATCCATTTAAAACTTGTTTAATATTGTTTAATTCCTAATTAAATTATCCTAATTCCAATTTCAATATTTGAAACATGTAATCCAACTAAAATTTGATGTTCTTTTCAAATATAAATTTTGTTATCTGTTTTGAACACTTTAAATTGATGAAAACAACAATTGTTTGTGTGACACCCTTAAGGAACCAAAATTTTCTAACTTAATAAATAAATTTCTAAAATGGGCAAACCTTATTTCCAATTGGTTCTATTGTTGTTATTTTGTTGTTTTCCTCATCCATGCATCATACTAAACCACTTTCACCTAATGATTAGTAGGAAAACAATTGTTTCAACCATAATTCAGGGGCTTTTCATATGCAACTCAAATTGAATATGGGTCCATTTAAATCTGTTTATCATGTCAACTAGTTTATTTCTATGCATCCATTAAATTATCATGCATCCATATCTTGATCATGCTGGATCTTTTGCCGTAGTAGTAATTGTTGCATCCGTTGTTTGTTCGAGGTTCGTTGCTTCTTCTCGGATAGGACGTTGAGATGATGTGAGCAACGACAAGTTCTGCTACCTTGCGGGATCTCAGGCAAGTATACTCACTTGCTGCCAAATGGCTGCCTTTCATCACTTGTTACCGATTCTTTCCGTTGTTCTTTTCTGCTAGCCTTAGTAGTAGTTGTTTCTGTTACGAACCCATCACATGAATCCCTTAGCCTTGATATTGCCTCACCTCCATACCTATAACCATTGCTTGTTGCCAGTGTCTTACTAGCATGGTTAGGGTTGTTTTGCTCGAGTCTGTTACCCGTTACTTTCTGTTATTATTTCATTATGTTCTGGGGCTCGATGTTAATCAATCAATCCTGTTAATGCTAATGGTAATAATAAACTTGACGATAAGGCACCGGCAGGAGGCCCGGGGTGGTTTTGAGGCCTGCTAGTGTCGCCCCCCCTAATTAGGAAACGAGTCTTGTCTACTGATCCATGATGAGCGCACTACCCGCATGTGGGAAGCGAGTATGGGCGCCCCCCTCAACTTGACCCGATTCGCATCTCGTCCAAATCGCCGTACTAGTTCGGGCTTTCCATTTGCTGCATGCATGATCTTGCGAGCCCTTGGATCCCGGGTGGAACTTTCGTAGTCGGCATTTAGGGCGGCGTGATCTTCCAGTGCTATGAAGGTCCCCACTTCTTCGGGGGGTGGATTAGCCGTGCACGCACAGCACGCGGTGCTTTGGGCTTGATGCGAAGAAGGGTTGGTTGTGTTGAGTGCCCCGCTTGGTGGAATGGCCGTTCCATCTGGCGGGTTATTCATGCGTGTACGGCTAAATTGGTGCAACCCTGCAGGGATAATCTTCTCGAGAAGCCGTGTTTTCCGCGGTTATGGATTACTTGGTGAAAGTACTGGCTAACAAGTACTCAGGACAACTTAAACCTAATGATAACAATCTTACACCCAATGATTAACAACTTGACTGGTAATAGGCTTATTGACACAATAATCTGACCCATCATTAATCCAACTGTGTGAGTTATCCTCGGCTTGCTTCTTTGGATAAGGGGCGAGATCCAGGATGGGTTTGTTTGAAGTTATCTTCCAGTTGGTTACAATACTCGATCTTATCTCCTTTCTGATAGCCGACAGTTGTAGTATCTCTCTGTAGTTGGTTAGTGCAGCCTGCTGTCGCTTATTTGCAATAACCCTTTCCTTTCCGTTGATCCTAAAGTATTTGTATCTTGTGATGACTGGCTACGCCGGTATCTTGTGAGTATGGTTTATCCACTTGCCAGTACTTAACCGTACTGACCCACGAATCTCTTTCGTGGCTGCATATTCAACATTGCAGTCAACAGGTTTAAAGTCTGACGACGTTATCTTGGGAATCCCTCCGGCTTGGCCTGGGCAGGGATTGGACGCTCTCGGTTATCTCAGGACTCTTAGTCCAGTTTGGATCTTGTCCGTAGACGGACGATATGTTGTTTCTTCCGCTGTTATTTGGATCTTTGTATTGTATCAGTTGTATCCTTGACCCGTTTGAATCATCTTGTATCTATCTGTTGCTGTTGTAATTGTGGAATATTCGTGAACTGTTGTAATGTTATCATAAGTGGCAACCTGGAATCGGTTATTATGCGGATTTGGCGGGAATGCTGAAATCTGCATAGTGCCCGATCTCGGCGCGTCACATCGTGTCGTCACTTGCTACAAATGCAAGCAGACGGGGCACTACGCTGACAAGTGCACTCAGAGGCAGCTACCTCCACCACCACCTCGTCCCAAGACAAACCAGGCAATGGTGCGTGCTCCCCCGGCTAAAGCCTTCAACTCCAACAACAGGCCTGTCGGGAGGACCGCGAGGGTGAATCATGTCAAGGTCGACAAAGCTGGGGAAGCTGCTGACGTCGTTCTCGGTACATTTCCCGTAAACTCTAACCCAGCTAAAGTGTTGTTTGATACCGGAGCATCGCATTCTTTCGTGTCAAAGATCTTCGCGACAGCAGTTAAACTCCCTTTTGTTGGTTTGGGTTCCCCGCTAGTAGTAAACTCCCCTGGAGCAACTATGCAAACTTCCAAGATCAGTCATGAAAATCAGATTCTAATTGGAGGTCACATATTCCTTGCTTCTCTCATACTGCTTGGCAATTCTGACATTGATGTCATTCTTGGCATGGATTGGTTGAAGGCCAATAAAGCTACGATTGACTGTGCTCAGAAGTCAATAACTCTGTTCCACCCTTCTGGCCAGATAGTCTATTCTCCAAATGAATCAAGTTCTGTTCAGCTGTACACTCTCGATGCAAAACCTCTACCTCTACTTGAAAATGTTCCGGTGGTTTGTGAATTCCCTGACGTCTTTCCAGAAGAGTTGCCAGGGATGCCTCCGGACAGAGCAGTTGAGTTCGTGATCGAGCTTGAACCAGGTACTGCTCCAATCTCTAAGCATCCATACAAGATAGCTCCTCCTGACCTGAAATTTTTGAAGGAGCAAATCGATATGTACATGGAGAAAGGTTACATTCAACCTAGTTCTTCCGCTTGGGGTTGCCCAACTCTGTTCGTTGCAAAGAAGGATCAAACAAAGAGACTCGTTGTTGACTATCGTCCTCTTAACGAGAAAACCATCAAAAACAAGTATCCAATTCCTCGTATCGATGATCTTTTTGATCAACTTGCTGGAGCCTCAATATTATCCAAGTTGGACTTGAGAATGGGTTACCATCAAATAAAGATCAGAAAGGAAGATATTCCAAAAACAGCTTTCACCACTCGGTACGGTCTATATGAATACACCGTCATGTCCTTTGGTCTCACCAATGCACCGGCGACCTTCTCTAGACTCATGAATTCTGTTTTCCACGAATACCTCGACAAGTTCGTTGTGGTATATCTCGATGACATTCTGCTCTACTCAAAATCCGAGGAAGAGCATGAAGATCATCTTCGTCTCACTCTCATGAAACTTCGCGAGCATCGTCTATATGCCAAGTTCTCCAAATGTGAGTTCTGGATTCCAGAAGTTGCTTACCTTGGTCATGTCATCTCCGCCAAGGGCATAGCTATTGATCCAGAAAAGGTTAAAGCAATTGTTGATTGGAAACCTCCTAAGACGGTGAAGCAAGTATGAAGTTTTCTTGGCTTGGCTAGCTATTGCCATCGTTTCGTCCAAAACTTTTCAAAGATTGCCAAACCTCTCACTGATCTCACAAAGAAGGACAAGAAGTTCGTTTGGTCTCCACAATGTGATGAAAGTTTCAATCTCCTGAAGACTAAACTCACTTCCACCCCAGTTCTGGTTGGCCCGGATACTACCAAACCTTTCCAGATAGTCTGTGATGCATCTCTCCAAGGTCTAGGTGCAGTTCTTATGCAAGAACGTCAAGTTGTGGCTTATGCTTCACGTCAGTTGAATGCACATGAGCAAAATTATCCCACTCATGACCTAGAACTTGCAGCAGTTGTGTTTGCCCTCAAGAAATGGAGCCAATACTTGTTGGGTAATCGCACTGAAATCTTTTCCGATCATAAGAGTCTGAAATACATCTTCACTCAACCAGATCTAAACCTCAGTCAAAGGAGATGGATTGAAAAGATTAAAGACTTTGATCTCACCATTTCTTACACTCCAGGCAAGGCTAATATTATGGCCGATGCTCTCAGTCGCAAGTCGTATTGCAATAATCTCATGATCATGGAAAGCCAACCTCCTCTTCATGAAGAATTCCAGAAGCTGAACCTTGGTCTTGTTCCTCAAGGCTATCTTGCTAGCTTGACAGCCAGTCCAACTCTCGAGGACAAGATTCGTTCTGAACAACTTCGTGATGCTGAAATCAAGAAGATGGTAGAACACATCAAAGAAAGCAAGGATAAATTTAAGTCCTTCTCAATTGATGACAAGGGAACTGTGTTCTTCGAAGGACACATTGCAGTTCCTCAAGTTCAAAGTCTCAAAGATATCATTCTCAAGGAGGCTCATGAAACTCCTCTCTCCATACACCCTGGAAGTACAAAGATGTACCAGGATCTTAAGACACTGTATTGGTGGCCTGGCATGAAACGTGAAATTGCTCAATACGTTTCTGAATGCAACGTCTGTCAACGTGTTAAGGCAGTCCATCAGAAAACAACCGGTCTACTCCAACCTCTGAAAATTCCTGAGTGGAAGTGGGACATGATTGAAATGGACTTCGTGACTGGGTTTCCAAAGTCCAAGAGGGGCAACGATGCAATCTTCGTTGTCATTGATCGTCTCACTAAAGTAGCTCACTTCTTTGCTGTCAAAGAAACAATCTCAGCTAGCTAGTTAGCAGAGCTCTACACAGCAAAGATTGTTCCTCTTCATGGTGTTCCATTGGAAATAAGCTCAGATCGTGGAAGCATATCCACTTCTCATTTCTGGAAAAGCTTTCAAGAAGCATTGGGCACCAAACTTCTGTTCAGCACAGCTTATCACCCTCAGTCTCAAGGGCAAGTCGAAAGAGTCAATCAGATTCTCGAGGATATGCTCAGAGCATGTGGTCTCTCCTTTGGCATGAAATGGGAGGATTGCCTTCCATATGCTGAATTCTCATACAACAACAGCTACCAGGCAAGCCTAGGCATGGCACCATTTGAAGCACTCTATGGCCGCAGATGCAGGAGTCCAATCAATTGGTCTGGAGCTGGCGAACGTTCACTCTTAGGCCCTGACATTGTTAAGGAAGCCGAAGAGAAAGTACGCATTATTCGCGACAATCTCAAAATTACTCAGTCTCGTCAGAAAAGCTACTATGACAGCAAGCACAGGGATATGATCTATGCACCTGGTGACAAAGCATATCTCCGTGTAACTCCCCTCAGAGGCACTCATCGTTTCGTTGTGAAAGGAAAGCTGGCACCAAGATACATTGGTCCTTTCAACATTCTCTCAAGGCGTGCGGAAAATGCCTATCGTCTTGAAATTCCAGAAAAGCTATCCAAGGTGCACGATGTGTTTCACGTGTCACAGCTCAAGAGATGTTTCAAAGATCCAGATCGTGCAGTTGATCATGATTCCATTGAGCTGCAAGATGATCTCTCTTATGAGGAGCACCCTGTTCGTATTCTCGATGAGACCGAGCGTAAGACTCGCAACAAGAGCACCAAGTTCTTGAAAGTGCAATGGTCGCATCATTCCGATAAAGAGGCAACGTGGGAGACCGAAGAGGATCTTCGCAAGAAGTATCCGGACCTTTTCTTCTCAGTAGGAATCTCGGGCGCGATTCCTTCAAGGGGGGGGGGGCGTTTTGTAACATCCCAAGTATGAAAAACCACCCCTAGCATGTTTGTTTCTTGTTTTATTAAAGTTTTGCATCATGTCATCATACTCATTACTTTGTTTGCATTTGTTGCATTTGTTTTCCTTTTTTTGCATCTGTTTTTCTCTGTTTTCACAATTCAAATTCAAACAATATTTCAAACCTTTGTTTCATACTTGTTATGTTACAACTTTTCAAATAAAAAGTTCAAGTAAAAACAACCAATTGTTTCCATTAAACTATAATGTTCAACTATTAAAAATGGTGGCTTTTAATCAATCAATTAATTCAAATGTTATTCAAAATTCAAATCAAGTCACAAACAGCACCCAATTTCAAATTATGGAAATTACCAAAACATTCTAATCTTTTGTTTCCATTTTTAAAAACGAAAGGTTCATGCCATTTAAGTCTTGTTTCAAATATTTCATTTATTAACCAAATTCCTCCAAATTTGAACAAATTTGCAAACAGCAAGTTTTTGAACTTTTGAAAATCAAAACTTGGCAAGTGGTTGCTTTTGACCTAATCAACTCACACAAATTTTCCTATAATTTTTCCTAACTCAAAAACCCTCTAATTCTTCCTATTTCATTTTCAGCAAAAAAAATAAACAGAAGCAAATTTAAAAAAGAAAACGCTCACAGAGGGGGGGAGAAACACGACCCAGCCCACTCCCCGCGCGGCCCGATACCGTTTCGCTCAACCCCCCTCTCTTCTTCCCGCGGTACGGCCGCGCATCCGCGGCGCCACGTCGACGCCGTTGCGCGCCGACGGCCAGCAGCGCCCTGTAGCGCCTATAAGACCTACCCCCTAGGCCCCTGCGCTGCCCTAACCCTACCGCCCTACTCCCTCCCTCGCGCCGCCGTCGATCACCATCTCTCTGCCCCGTTCCCCACCTCTGCAACCTCACCGGCGAGCCCACCTCTGAACCTCCGATGACCACCGCCACCTCGATGCGCCACCTTCCCACTTAGCCACGGAAATCAAACCTCCGTATCTCCCTCTACCTCTTGAACACCACAGCAGCCGCGGAGGGAGTCCACAACGCCGCCGCCATCCTCTCCCTCGCCGCCGGCGACAGCAACTGCCCCGAGCCTGCTTCCCTCCGTTTCATCACAGTGAGCAGACGATCTCCTCCTCCTCCCTGTTCTCTCTCTGCACGCGCTGCATGCATCCACCACCCACTCGAGCACGCACACGGCAGCACCCCGAGCAGAGCTCGCCGCCGGCAACGTTCCTCTCTGTCGAAAGTTCAGGCCTTTCGTCAGTTAAAAATTCAGTTAAGCGAAAATGAACCTTAACTTCACTGCATCGCGTATACTGATAAGAACGATTCGATAAGCGCAGTGGTAGCAGGTGTTGCGCGCGCTCGAGCCCAGGGTTCGATCCCTGGCTCTCGCGATTAAAACCAATTTTTGCGCAGCGCACTGACAGGGTGGCCCCCCCTGTCAGCTGATGTGTGGCAGTGCTGCCACGCGTGCGTCCACGCTGGCCCAGGGGCCCTCTGTCAGTGGCACTGGCTAGCCACTGCAGAGTACAAATAGTTTTCATCCCTTTTCTATTTTCAAAACAAGTCCTTCTAATTACAGTTTGGTCCTTAATTTTAAAAAGCTAATAACTTTTATTTTATAAACCCAAATAATAAAAATAAAATATGTACACTGCACCAAATTTAATTCTCTACCTGTTTATAACCTTTGTTTTCTGTTTTAATCAAATGCATTCAAATTTCAAATTCAACCAATTCATTTGAAATTTGTATAATTGCATAACTAATTCATACTTAATCCAAATAATGCAAATAAAATATGTTTTCCATGCTATTTCAAACCACCTTTTCAAATATAAATTTTGTTTCATGTTTTGAATAATTAAAATTGCTTAAATAATTTAAACCTTGTTTAAATCACTTAAATTTGCTAAATTCATAACTTGCTCAAATTAAATTATTTTTGAACATGCAAAATATGAAAAACCTTTTCAAATATGAATTTGAATTTATGTTTTGAACAAATAAAATTCAAATAATATTCAAACTTGTTTTAAATTCATTTAAAACTTGTTTAATCTTGTTTAATTCATAATTAAATCATTGTAATTCCTTTTTCAATAATTGAAACATGTAATCCACCTAAAATTGTGTGTTCTTTTAAAATATGAATTTTTTTATTCATTTTTAACAATTTAAAGTGGTGAAAACAACAAATAATTGTGCAACACCTTTAAGTAACCAAAAATTCCCTAACTTAATAAATAAATTTCTAAATTGGTAAACCTTATTTCCAATTGATTCTGTTGTTGTTATTTTGTTGTTTTCCTCATCCATGCATCATACTAAACCACTTTCACCTGTTGGTCAGTTGTAAAACAATTGTTTCAACCATAATTCATGGGCTTTTCATATGCAACTCAAATTGCATGTGGGTCCATTTAATCATGTTGTTACCATGTCAACTAGTTTATTTTGATGCATCCATTAAATTGACATGCATCATCCCATGATTGTGCACTATGCCATGTTATTGATTGTTTATCTTTCTGCATTGTTTGTTTGCTTCTTCTCGGATAGACGACGACGTTGAGACAGACGATACTTACGACACCCCTTCTGAGGATCTAGCTCAGTACCAGGCTGCTGAGTTTGCAGGCAAGTTATCACTCACATGAACCACTGTGTTCCTTTCAACATTGGTTACCGATACTTTCCGTTGTCTATTTCTGCTAGCCCTATGAATAGTTGTTTCTGTTACGAACCAATCACATGTTATCCCTTTAACCCTGATATTGCCTCACCTCCATACCTATTCCCGTTGTTTGTTGCCCGTGTCTTACTAGCATGCTTAGGGTTGTTTTTGCTCGAGTCTGTTACCCGCTACTTTCTGTTACTACATTTCTATTATGTTCTAGGGCTCGATGTTAAACAACAACCTGTTAATTTTGAGGTAATAATAATTTGCTGATAAGGCACCGGCAGGAGGCCCGGCGTGGTTTTGAGGCCTGCTAGTGTCGACCCTAATTAGGAAAAGGGTCTTGTCTACCGATCCATGATGAGCGCACTAACCGCATGTGGGAAGCGTGTATGGGCGCCCCCCTCAATTTGATTCGATTCGCATCTCGTCCAAATCGCCACACTTAGTTCGGGCTTTCCATTTGATGCACGCATATGCAGGTACGAACCCGAGGCCAGGGTGGAACTTTTGTAGTCGGCATTTAGGGCGGCGTGGTCTTCCAGTGCTATGAGGGTCCCCTTTTCTTCGTGGGGCTCGATTAGCCGCGCACGCACAGCACGTGGTGCTTTGGGCTTGATGCGAAGAAGAGTTGAGTTGTGTTGAGTGCCCCGCTTGGTGGAAGGGCCCTTCCATCTGGCGGGTTATTCTTACGTGTACGGCTAAATTGGTGCACCCCTGCAGGGATAAATCTTCTCGAGAAGCCGTGTTTTCCGCGGTTATGGTTAACTTGGTGAAAGTACTGGCTAACAAGTACTCAGGACAACTTACACCTAACTAATGATAACTTGACTAGTAATAGCCTTATTGCCAAAAAACTTCAAATCCAACTGTGTGAGTTATCCTCGGATTGCTTCTTTGGATAAGGGGCGAGATCCAGGATGGGTTTGTTTTGGTGGTTAGTTACAGTTGGTTACGATACGCTATCTTATCTTCTTTCTGTTAGCCGGAAGATGTAGTAGGTTTCTGTAGTTGGTTAGAGCAGCCAGTTGCAGCATCTTTTATATCCCCTTTCTTCCGTTGAACCCAAAGCATCTGTGCTTGGTGTTGACGGGTTACACTTTGGTGAATTGTGAGTCTTGCTTGCCAGTACGTTTATGTACTGACCCCGTTGGGGCTGTGGTTTCCGCAGACTACGCTTACGAGGATCCCCGTGACGGCTACTACGTGGAGTTTGACGAGGCTGCTGACGAGTAGATAGCGGACCCGGGCAGGATCCGAGACAACGTGGATGGGCTCCGTCTTTTCGTTTCCGGCTTCTTAAGCCTATTTTGGATTTTGTCTGTACTCAGACCCTTTGAATGCTTCCGCTGAGATGTAATGATGATATGTTGGGACATGTGTCCTCTGGATGATTGTATGTGCTATCTCTGCTCTAGTGAGAGCTATTTGCAACTTATTTCAATCTTTTGTGTTTTAGAGATATGTTGTGCTATCATTCTGTTAAACGCCGTTGACGTACCATGTGTGTATGGTATGAAGTACGTCAATGGTAGTATCCTGATGTCTATGGGATGGTTTACGTAGACGATGAACAGTAGGGGTTGGTTGTCACACATACGTGTGTTGGCCTACTCGTAAGAGATGCGGGTGCCGGTAAGCCCCGTAATCCAATCAACTACTGTCCAACGGAACTGCGAGTATCCTCTAGAAGTGCGGGTGCGACACAAAATTGGGGATGTTACAGTGCGACGCTATCGCAGAAAACATGGTCGCCTATCGGGACATGTACAACCTACTCGAAGGAAGTTTCAAAGGATGCGAGATGAAGCACATTGCGAGATCCAGCAACGAAGAGGTAGACAGGCTGGCAAACATGGGATCCACAAACACGCCCATACCGTCAGGAATATATTTTGAGCGGATGACCAAGCGTTCAGTCAAAGTCAAGAAAACTGCAGGAGCACCCGCAGCTTTCGAAACGGAGGTCAGCCCGCAAATTGCTATCATCGAGCTTAGCCATGGTATTTTGCGACAAGTTTTTCTGGTCGAGCCAGTCTGGACGCAGAAATACCTCGACTACTTGTCCGCCAAACAGCTCCCAGCTGACCCTCCAGAGGCTTGACAATTAGTCAGACGCAACAAATCTTTTCGGGTACTCAACGGCGAGTTATACAAGCAGAGCATATCAGGCATACTGCAAAGATGCATAGCACCCGAAGATGGCAAGGAATTGATGCCAGACATACACCAAGGAGATTATGTACATCATGCTAGCTAGAAATCAATTGTGGGCAAAGCCTTTCGAGCAGGATTCTACTGGCTTACAGCGACCAGAGATGCAAAGGATTTGGCCGACAGGTGCGACGCTTGCGAGCGATTTGCACCCAAACCACACGCCCCCGCTACGGAATTACATATGATACCTATCGCCTGGCCCTTTGCACAATGGGGGCTGGACATGGTAGGGCTATTACGCAAGTCCACACCCGGTGGATACACACACTTGCTGGTCGCAGTCAACAAATTTACGAAGTGTATCGAAGTAATGCCAGTAACATCGGCTAGCGTCCAATGCGCCGTCAAATTCCTCGACTCCATCGTATGCAGATTTGGCATACCACACAACATCATCACCGACAATGGAAGCAACTTCACGGCAAAGGAAACACAGCAGTTATGCGAAGAAAAGGGAATCATCCTCAAATTCGCTTCAGTGGCTCATCCGCAAACCAACGGCCAGGTCGAATGATCCAACAGATTGGTTTCGACTGGCATCAAGAAACGACTACTCGACCGCCTACACCCAGCAGCGGGACATTGGGAAGAAGAGCTATCCTCCGTGCTATGGAGTCCCTGCACAACTCCAAATAGATCCACAAAATATACACAATTTTTCATGGTATACGGGGCAGAAGCAGTCCTTCCCAAGGACGTCAGATTCAGCGCCCCACGGGTCGTTGCTTACAGCGAAGAAACCTCTAACAGGGCACTCGCGGAAGATATGGACGCACTCAACGAAATACGCGATATTGCACTCGCAAGATCCGCAGTATACCAAGAGTCGTTGCGAAACTATCACAGTCGCCGCATACGTCGCAGAGCCTTCGCGTTGGGAGATTTGGTGCTACGGCTCAAGCAGAATGAAGGACACAAGCTCGAACCACCATCGGAAGGACCCTTCATAATACACGAAGTTATCCCAGGCGACGCCTATCGACTGAAGAACCCGACGACTGGTGGCATCTACTCCAACCAATGGAATGTTGCACACCTCCGCAAATTCTATCCCTAGATTTATTTTACTCATACAAAATAAGGCTATATTAGCCATCCTGTAGCTCGAAAGAAACACATGATTTCTCAGTCATTTCAATAAAAAAACATGGTTCTTCAACCATAGCTACTCGCAATCTTTATCCATGTACGCTAAAAAACAGGTATACACCCCAAATACACGGGGACTACGCCTAACTTAGCATCACAGTAAGAATTTCATATACACAAAGTTAATAAACAAGGTAGACACCTTACAAAGTTTTGAGCAACTATACAAAGTAACATGATATATACATCCTACGATTACATATGGCGATGAGCATTTTCCTCGGCCAATACCCGATCCACCTCTTCCGAGGTCAATCCAATAATCTCCTCTGCTGCAGGCCGAACAACTCTATAATGAGGGACCATGTCGATCAGACCATCAGGGAGCATGCTACAGAGCTGAAATTCACCTCCGGATGCCACAATCGGACGAAGTAAAGCGCTACGAAGGAACCGCAAATCATCTAATTGCGGACAGACTCGCGAATCTCACCTTCTCGCCCGAAAGTTCTGAGGAGATGGCTCAAATCTTCGAGACCCCTCTCCAATGGATAAAAAGCTGAGTTCACAGCGATCAAAGCTTCATGGCAGGAATTCACAAGTATGTTCGCCTGGACTACTCGGTACTTCAAAGTAGCAAGCACGAAGCCTCTACTACGATCGGACCAAAAGTTGTTTGCAAGGGGTTTTGAACCCAGCTTGTGAAGAATATGGTTCTCCATCCAATGTTTCTCACACCTATCGTCATGCCGAA
Organism: Alopecurus myosuroides; assembly: GCA_028641055.1. Classification (NCBI taxonomy): domain Eukaryota; kingdom Viridiplantae; phylum Streptophyta; class Magnoliopsida; order Poales; family Poaceae; genus Alopecurus; species Alopecurus myosuroides. Next base: position 623,269,131 of record CM054057.1, read on the forward strand.
CAATTGCAAAGAAAGCTACAAAGTCAAAGAAAGAAGACACAGAAAGCTAGGGGGCTGAGATACTTACAAAGCAAATATTTGGCTACGACCGCCAATTCATCCATCACAAACTGCTCACGTTCAACCGCAAGTCTCTGTTTGGACTTGGCCACATACGCCACCCCACGCAGAACCTTTAGCTTGCGCACACCATCCGCAACACGGTCACGGAGTCTAGCAAGAGTACCAACAGCAGCAACAAGGGGATCTACTTGGGCAGCAGATCCACCCGAAGACTCCGCGACAACTCCGGTTACATGGAAGAACATAAGGAAAGTTAGGGAATAAGATGCTCCATTCGAGAAATAAAACCACATATTCGATAGGTGCTTGGGGGCTACTCCCATCGGGAGAAACTCATGACAATCAATCGCAGGAAGCATCTTAGATATCAAAAGAAAATTTCGATTAAAAGTAGAATACGGGAATACATCCCAGGGTTCATTACACCAGAAGCACAAACTACGAAGAAACTATCCTAAGGAACTACAGACGTGCTTCCACTCGCGGAAGTTTGCCCCCTGCGACTAGCACGGGCGATCAAATCAGATAACTTCCGGGCAAGGACTCCAACTGGATCGCCAAAGGACGAAGCACTACCTTTTTTCCCGTAGTAGCATCGACGGGAAGGTTCGAGTACGCCTCTTCCTATTAAGAATCTAGGCAATTTACAGATTAAATTAATCCAAGTATAAATCACGAGCATGACGTAAACATACTGATAATTAACCATATTCATGCATACTAGATTGACAGTAGACACATCTACGCAAACTACTAGTATCGCACACATGGAAATAATAAGGGCAGGGATAAACGTGTTATACCCTGCGACCGGCCAGTTGGCAGTAGACGTAGCATTGGCGGCAGCCGCGGCGGCGGCAGCAGCAGCGTTGGCGGCCTCAGCAGCAGCAGCGGCCTCGGTGGCAGCAGCGGCGGCAGCAGCAGCTCGTTCGGCTTTGGTGGCCATGTTGACGATGAGGACGATGAGGTAGTAGTCGAAGTAGACGTACGGCAGCGAGCAGTCGCGTAGGAGACGCTCCCCAAAAACCTAATCGCCCCTCTCCCGTACAGAATCTGGAGAGGCGGGGTTTCGGAGGCCTGCTCTCCCGTCGGCCGTGTACGCGGTAGACGGGATGGGATCACCGGAGGCAGCAACAGAGAGAGGAACGACAGTGGGTGCAGAGCGTATGAGTTGTGTGTTTGTGTCCGCCCCTGCGCCCTCAATATATAGGCACGGCCGGGTAGGAGAACAGTCAGCTCACAAATTAATTTGGCGTTTACTACAGCCGTTACCACGTAATCAATGCGCCGTTTTACTGCGCGCGGTTACCACGTGATCCATGAGGCGTTTTACTGCGCGGGGCTGTTACCAAAATAAATGTGACGCAATAAATATGACATCTCATATTATTGGCGTGTTTGTTGACTCTCCGTTTCCAACTGCCAAAATAAAGGCATCGGCTCGGCTCATTCCCGCAACCCGCGGCGCGTCGTGACGTGTCGTGTCGTGACGAGGTGAGGCGGGCGGCGGAGGAGGAGGAGCGCGCGTGTGGAGCACCTCCACTACTCCTCTCTCTTCATACCAACAAACACAAGTGGGGAGAGAGCTCACCTTATAAACTGGTGCAAAACTCTCCCAACTAGCAATGTGGGACTAAATGGAAATTGTCTAATGGGCCTGCAAGCCCATCCTAATTTCAGCAATCCCCCACCAGATCCCGAAGACCCATGGTGTTGTCCTCTGTTCCATTCACTGTTTTTATATATCGGCATTTTCAGTGGAGACCCGTTAGGGTTGAACATCCACCTAGAACAAGTAGCTACACTACATCACAACTGAACAATGGACTATGCCTTGAATTGTCAGTTTGGCGTAAAATAGTTTCACTAAATGTCTTGCCAGTACTAGGCTGCCGAAGGCTGACCCCTCAGGTGGAGCATATTAGTCATACTCCTGGCCTATTCATGAACTTATTAGAGATCACCCAATCTCATAGACTGTGACCAGCAGTCAGGATCATATAGGTGTGTTCCTTCAAAGATCGCTCTGTAGGATAGCATCTTGCTTATACAACCCTTGGAACACATTAAGACAAAAGTAAACCTGCCATACAGTTTTTTAGAGTACTGCATCTCCAGTGGAGTGGGTTAGTAAAAATTACTCTCCTTAGTTAACCACTAGCTTGTTTTCCGAGGTCCCACTTCACGGGATCTCCGATCACATAGGTTGAGTTACTGCCATGGCAACTCCTGTGGGTCTCATACCCATCTCCCTCGATGCACTTTCTATCACAACACGTGATAGCCCTTTAGTAAAGGGATCTGCCAGATTCTTAGCCGACTGGATATAATCCACCGCTATCACTCCGGAGTTTCTCAAATGTCTGACAACTTTTAATCTCATTTTTATGTGCTTTGTGGACTGTGCATTGTCCTGTGAACTCTTCACCTTGACAATTACTGTTTGATTGTCACAATTCATAAGGATAGCCGGTACTGGCTTTTCAACCACATGCAAGTCCATCAAAAGATCTCGAAGTCATCCTTCTTCGACACTAGACGTGTCTAATACTGTTAATACTGCTTCCATTGTCGATCTCGTTAAGATCGTTTGCTTACAAGACTTCCGGGAAACAGCACCACCTTCAAGGGTAAACACACACTACAAGAAATATGTTGATACGTGACCCTCAATTTTTGTCACTAGAAGGTCACGTAGTTTCATTCATGACCCCTTTTTGACAAAAAATAGAAACTCACATACCGAACGTCTTATTTGATCGTCAATGACTAATTGAATGGTATAGTCATAGACTCTATGACCCAATCAGAGGGGTCATGACCCTATGACCAATTGATTTAGTCATGTGATACCCTGCCATAGCCACGTCAGATCCTACGTGGCCAATCCTACGTGGCAAAATTATGACCAACTGACAGGTTCATGGAAGAGATTCAGCCCAATCCACACAGCTCCTCTAAACGGGCCAAGCCCAGTATTTTGGCCCTTTTGTGAGATAATTTTCTGCCTGTTTTATTCTGGCTAAATGTCGAATTTGCTATGGGCTTTTCCTTCATGGGCCATGGCCTTTTCACGGCTTTTTTCGTTATTTCCAAAATACTAGTCCGATATAATTTTATTTTGTTCATTATTCAGAATGTTCTACGGCTTGGCCCAGTTAGTGTTTAATTTCTACATCACCACGTGCTATCTCAGGTCTAGCACAATTCGGATTAATTTTCATAACAAATGAAATATTATGAAAGCCAATATAATATTACACATAATTGCAACCATTTGTTTCAGCAGTACAAATCTTTACAAATTATTCTCCGCAAAATGCTTTGAGCCCAGTGCCCAGCAAAACTGTTCTACACACTATACTGTTCTACACACTATACAACAAAGACATAAAAACAAAAAATAAGATGATAAAAAATAGCAGAAGTTCTTATCGTCCCTCCTCTTCCAGCTTCAGAGATCCACATTGACCTGGAAGTGGAAAAAACCATACCATGTAGACAACATGTATTTAAAATGATGATGACAACAGGTAATTCAAATATATATTAGATTGCCTGCAAGCACACTACACATGCCACTGGGTGTTCCAAATTTGAGAATACATGCACGATACATATGATATGGCAAAGATATGTCAAGGGAGTAGTTTCAGTTTGTTTACCATGATCCATGGACGATTCGAAGTCCTCATGCGTATAGAAGTATGTTGCTCTCTTGCAGGTTCTTTGGCCCCTCGATTCCAGCATGGTTCCAGGAATGTACTGCAAGGGAATAACAAGGTTTGTGTTGGGACGATACAATTGAAGAAAGGGAGAATGCAAAGGAGGTGCTAGGAACTGAAATACGTCTCTTGAGTAACAGCGGAGCCTAGTCCCAGCCTTGAGCAGCGGGTTGTGCTGCTGGGTCCCAGCCAGGAGTAGCCACAGGGGCAGGAGCCACGCCTTCCACAGCAGCAGGGGCTGCCTCCCATCCCTCACCACCAGCAACTGGAGCTGTAATTGGGTATAAAACGTAAAGAGATGTGACCAACTGAAGTTGCCCAAGAAAATGTTTAAGTAGAATTAGCTAGGACTAGGTTTAAGCTAATAAAATTTCAGAATCAGAGATTGGAAACATATATACTATCTACTCCCTCTGATCAATAACTAATGAATTGCACATCCCAGATGATATCGTACCAGTGTTAGAAACAAATGACACTATTTCGACTCAGAGCACGCAAATGGCAAACTCACAAAAACTTAGAATACCAGGTTTACAAGAGTTATCAGACAAGGTAATGAAGGAGAACAAAAATACAAACCTTCAGCAAGGGGCCAGTCACCACCAGCAACAGGTGGGGGAGCAGCCACATCAGAGGTCCATTGGTCGCCACCCCATTGGCCAGCTGCTGCATTATCAGTAATGGCAGCATACTCTGGGGCTCCAGCAGCTTCCTCCTCCTGATCCTTGGCTTCCTCAGGGTCCCTGTAGAAGAACAGATCAACCTGCCAAAGGCAAACATATAAGCATGCGAAGAGTGCAAGACTATCCACACAAGGAACACAAGGGATAAAGAGGTCTATTAAGAATGCATACCATGGCATCCCACTTGTGCCCAGGCAGGATAGTGCCCCTCATCTGCAGAACCATCCTGGCCAAGAGCCAGAACAGGCATCCAATGCTGTTCCTCCCCTTGTTGTTTGCTAGGATGCCGATATCAACATATCGCATGGGAGAGTCAGTGTCACAGAAGGCAATGGTAGGGATGTTCCCCAAAGCAGACTCCTTGATTGGCTGCACATAATTCAGCAGTAAGCACCTGATGATGGACATCATAACAACTAGTAGCACACAAAGCGTAAACTACTTTGGCATGGCACTTGTCTATACCTGGTGGTCGGTCCTTGGGTCGGTTAGGATGAGCAGGCGGGGCTCGCTGAAGGAGGTCTGCATCTGGTTGGTGAAGGTACCAGGGGTATGCCTTCCAGCGATGGCGTTGGCGCCGGTGTACTGCGCGAACTTGAGGACGGCACACTGGCCGTAGGGGCGGGCAGACTGGACGATGATGTCCTGGGGGTTCTCGATGGCGACGATGACCCTCGCCGCAAGCTGGAGCTTCTCCCATGTCTTGCCGAGATTGATGATATAGATGCCTACATCGATCCCAAAGAACAGAGAGCATAATCATTCGCAACAACCTCATCAACACGATCCAAAGCAGATCGAAGCTAAATAGAAGATATATGCCGTCGTGCGCGTAGTAGCGGATCAACGGCAAGTAGGGGATACCAAAGTAAACGCTAGATCTCTGACGACACCTTAACCTAAGCAAGCAAAGCACTCGAGACGTAGATTCCATGGAAAGAAGGTGCACGTACCGTCGGAGCGGAGCTTGTAGACGTAGCGCTCCATCTGGAAGTCGCGGTTCTTGGTGCCCAGGTGGGCGTCGGCGGCGAGCAGCATCTGCATGTCCTGCTGCCGTTGAGCAGCGCCGACAGGAAGTCCCTCTGCTCTCTCCTCTTGTCCCCATCGCGCTCTCGGCCCGCCACGATCTCATCCACCCTCGCGCGCAACCGCTTGTTGGTTGTCGCGATCCTCTGGTCCGCCGTCCCGGGAATCCGCCGCAGCACCGGCGCGACCAGGCACATCACGACGGAGAGCGACCCCGACAGGTCCATCTTGAGCGAGGTGGTGGAGTGGACGTGCTCCCGCCATGAACTCTGCATCGGCTACATCTCGTCGGAACAGAGCCCCGGACGCGACGCTTTGGAGTAAGAGGGATCGATGGAGGGAGGGGGTTTGTGAGAGCCGGCGGCGCGGGGAGGAAGTGAGGGATGGGGATTTTGGTCTAGGGTTACTTCGCGACTTTCACCGGCGCCTCAATTACGTTTGGCCACGCGCGTCAATTTTTCACTTTTTGATTTCGCTGGCAACATTTTAGCGCACATTTTTTTCCTCACTGTTACCGGGACCCAGTCTTTAAGGTCCCACATTCACATTACAGTGTGTTTTTAAGATATGTGTAGCGTTGTTCGATATATATTCTATTTTCCTTAATCCAGGAATTTATTATAGGAATGAGTTGTTTTTTAACTAATTTGTAACCTTCATTAATCATTCAAAACAGGTTGTATCTTCCACAAGTTGTGGAAAGACAAACAAAAGTGGGTACAGTCTCCAGCGAATCAGTTTTGATGTATATTCTATTACATCTCTTTGTCGGCCATAGTCCCTCTCGCAGGAAGATAAAAATCATTTTCATTTTCCGAGTGCGGAAACGTGGCTTTTTGTGAAGGATCTATTAAAAATAAGTTGTAAAATTAGAGCTCTTAATTTTCAAAAAGTATTATACCCAATTAGTGGCCAAATGACGGATGTTATAGCCACATCCATGGCATAGTTTGTTTAAATGTGACCATATTCCACAAAAAGATGCATATTGGAACAACTAACAATGTTCACGAAGAAAGTTTTATTTTTTTTGAATAAAAACATCATTTTCCATTTTCGAAGTGTCTAAGATGGGTCTTTTTGTGAAGCACCTACCAAAAATATGTTACAGAATTGTAAAAAGTAAAATTATAAATATATTATGTCATATTTGATCTACAAATAACAAATTTACTACCTCTCAATAGCTCAAAATACACCTCTTTTGAAAAAGACAAATTTCTGCCGATTCCGCTGAAACCGGGCCAAATTTGAACTACAGGTGCCTCATAGTTTGCTCATGATTTTTTGTAAAAATCATTTTTAGGTACACAAGTACCTATTTCAACAGAGATACACCAAGAGTTCATCTAGATTCAGCACCTAGGTACGAACGGCCATGTCCCCCGTTTTGACCGTTTCCCGAAACCGGCTTAGAAAATTCCATAAAATTCAAAAAAACTCGAAACGATGCAAGACCTTCGCGTGGTGTTGTTATATATGTCCTAGTATTCACCAAAAAGAATATACTTGGAATACGACAATTTGGCGGAAAATGTGTTCACAGAAATGAGCTATCTCGTACGAAGATTCCTGGCTTTCGGGCCAAATGACGGATGTTTTGGCCACATCCATGGCATAGTTTTTTTTAAATGTGACCATATTCCACATAAAGATGCATATTGGTACAACTAACAATGTTCACGAATAAAGTTTTATTTTCCGTGGAATAAAAATACCATTTTCCCTTTCCGGAGTGTCAAAACCGGGTTTTTTTGTGAAGCACATACACAAAATATGTTGCAAAAATGTACAAAGTAAAATTCTAAATATATTATGTCATGTTTTATCTACAAATAACAAATTTACTACCTCTCAATAGCTCAAAATACACCTCTTTTGAAAAAGACAAATTTCTGCCGATTCCGCCGAAACCGGGCCAAATTTGAACTACATGTGCCTCATAGTTTGCTCATGATTTTTTGTAAAAATCATTTTTAGGTACACAAATACCTATTTCAACAGAGATACACAAAGATTTCATCAAGATTCAGCACCTAGGTACGAACGGCCATGTCCCCCGTTTTGACCGTTTCCCGAAACCAGCTTAGAAAATTCCAGAAAATTCAAGAAAACTCGAAACGATGCAAGACCTTCGCGTGGTGTTGTTATATATGTCATAGTATCCACCAAAAATAATAAACTTGTAATAAGACAATTTGGTGGAAAATGTGTTTACAGAAATGAGCTATCTCGTACGAAGATTCATGGCTTTCGGGCGAAATGACGGATGTTTTGGGCACATCCATGTTATAGTTTCTTTAAATGTGACCATATTCCACACAAATATGCATATTGGTACAACTAACAATGTTCACGAAGAAATTTTTATTTTTCGTTGAATAAAAATACCATTTTCCATTCGGGAGTGTCAAAACTGGTTTTTTTGTGAAGCACCTACCAAAAATATGTTGCAAAAATGTACAAAGTATTCTAAATATATTCTGTCATGTTTGATCTACAAATAACAAACTTACTACCTCTCAATAGCTCAAAATACACCTCCTTTGAAAAAGACAAATTTCTGCCGATTCCGCTGAAACGGGGCCAAATTTGAACTACAGGTGCCTCGTAGTTTTCTCTTTATTTTTTTGCAAAAATCATTTTTAGGTAGACAAGTACCTATTTCAACGGAGATACACCAAGAGTTCATCAAGATTCAGCACCTAGGTACGGACGGCCATGTCCCCCGTTTTGGCCGTTTCCCGAAACTGGCTTAGAAAATTCCAGAAAATTCAAAAAAACTCGAAACGATGCAAGACCTTCGCATGGTGTTGTTATATATGTCCTAATATCCACCAAAAATAAATAACTTGGAATACGACAATTTGGTGGAAAATGTGTTCACGGAAATGAGCTATCTCGTACGAAGATTCATGGCTTTCGGGCCAAATGACGGATGGTTTGGCCACATCCATGGCATAGTTTGTATAAATGTGACCATATTCCACACAAAGATGCATATTCGTACAACTAACAATGTTCACGAAGAAAGTTTTATTTTTCGTTGAATAAAAATACCATTTTCCATTCCCGGAGTGTCAAAACTGGCTTGGTTTGTGAAGCACATACACAAAATAAGTTGCAAAAATGTACAAAGTAAAATTCTAAATATATTAGGTTTTATTTTATCTACAAATAACAAACTTACTACCGCTCAATAGCTCAAAATACACCTCTTTCGAAAATGACAAATTTCAGCCGATTCAGCTGAAACCGGGCTAAATTTGAACTACAGGTGCCTCGTAGTTTTCTCTTTATTTTTTGCAAAAAATAATTTTTAGGTATAAAAGTACCTATTTCAACATAGATACACCAAGAGTTCATCAAGATTCAACACCTAGGTACGAACGGTCATGTCCCCCGTTTTGACCGTTTCCCGAAACCGGCTTTGAAAATTCCAGAAAACTCAAAAAAACTCGAAACGATGCAAGATCTTCGCGTGGTGTTGTTATATATGTCCTAGTATCCACCAAAAATAATAAATCTGGAATACGACAATTTGGTGGAAAATGTGTTCAGAGAAATGAGCTATCTCGTACGACGATTCATGGCTTTCGAGCGAAATGACGGATGTTTTTGCCACATCCATGGAATAGTTTGTTCAAATGTGACCATATTCCACACAAAGATGCATATTGGTACAACTAACAATGTTCACGAAGAAAGTTTTATTTTTCGTTGAGTAAAAATACCATTTTCCATTCCCGGAGTGTCAAAACTGGCTTGCTTTGTGAAGCACATACACAAAATATGTTGCAAAAATGTACAAAGTAAAATTCTGAATATATTATGTTTTATTTTATCTACAAATAACAAACTTACTACCTCTCAATAGCTAATAATACACCTCTTTCGAAAATGACAAATTTCAGCCGATTCAGCTGAAACCGGGCCAAATTTTAACTACAGGTGTCTCGTAGTTTTCTCTTTATTTTTTGCAAAAATCATTTTTAGGTAGACAAGTACATATTTCAACATAGATACACCAAGATTTCATCAAGATTAAACACCTAGGGACGAACGGTCATGTCCCCTGTTTTGACCGTTTCCCGAAACCGGCTTTGAAAATTCCAGAAAATTCAAAAAAACTCGAAACGATGCAAGATCTTCGCGTGGTGTTGTTATATATTTCCTAGTATCCACCAAAAATAATAAACTTGGAATACGACAATTTGATGGAAAAATATGTTCACAGAAATGAGCTATCTCGTACGAAGATTCATGGCTTTCAAGCGAAATGACGGATGTTTTGGCCACATCCATGGAATAGTTTGTTTAAATGTGACCATATTCCACAAAAAGATGCATATTGGAACAACTAACAATGTTCACGAAGAAAGTTTTATTTTTTGTTGAATAAAAATACCATTTTCCCTTTCCGGAGTGTCAAAACTGGCTTTTTTTGTGAAGCACATACACAAAATATGTTGAAAAAATGTACAAAGCAAAATTCTAAATATATTATGTCTTATTTTATCTACAAATAACAAACTTACTACCTCTCAATAGCTCAAAATACACCTCTTTCGAAAAAGACAAATTTCAGCCGATTCAGTTGAAACCGGGCCAAATTTGAACTACAGGTGCCTCATAGTTTGCTCATGATTTTTTGTAAAAATCATTTTTAGGTAGACAAGTACCTATTTCAACATAGATACACCAAGAGTTTTGCGATAATTTATAAACCCTGCATTTTTTATCTTTCATTCTAATTTAAAAGAGTAATCCAAAATTTTAAATATGAATCTTCACAATCCTATATAAAGCTTAGGGGTATTTTTATTTTATTTTGACTAAAAATGGTCCCTAATAGCTATAATTACAGAATACACATTTAAGAAAAAATTGAAACTGCTTTGGTTGAAATTGAAGTTCAATAGCAAAAGTTATAAAAGAAGACAAAAATGAAAAAAAAAAGTGAAAAGAGAAAAAAAAACCAGCCAAAACAGCCAGCCAAGCCTAGCACCGAGGCCGGCCCATCGCTCCCAGTAGGCGTCCGACCAGGCCCAGCAGCGCGGCCAGCCCAACTCAGCAGCCCAGGACGCATTACAGATATTGAAAAAGGTTAGTTGTGTCAACGTATCACAAACCATTGTTCAGTCTGGTGGTGAGAGATGACAAACCTGTACATAAGGTCCTGGGTTTGAACCTTACCGGCGCCCCCTTATTATTTCTATTTTCTTTCATTTCTTTTCGCAAGGCAGAGAGAACGAAATGTATAAAAGAATAAAATGTCCCACTATAGAAGAAACCGATCCTTGGTCTACTTGTAGGCGCCTGCCTAGTGCACACGAGGGTGTGGGTTCGAGCCCTCTACCCGCCCCCTTATTATTTCTATTTTCTTTCATTTCGTTTCGCAAGGCAGAGAGAACGAAATGTATAAAAGAATAAAATGTCCCACTGTAACAGAAACCGATCCTTGGTCTACTGGTAGGCGCCTGCCTAGTGCACACGAGGGTGTGGGTTCGAGCCCTCTACCCGCCCCTTATTTTCTTCGTATTTTTCACTTTTCACTTCGGTGGGTGCATGCACTCCCTGTTCAGTATGACTTGCTTACACGTAGGAAAATATCAGTACATAAATTATCACGTGGAAGTGACACATAGGCGAAAATTGACACGTGGACATGACACATAGGCAAAAATTGACACGTGGACATGATACATAGGAAAAAATCACTGCCAACAAACGCATGACCAATTCAACTGGTCTTAGTTAAGCAAAAAAAGAGTCATACACAAGGTATCATGTGCTATGACCATCTTGTTAAAGAAAATCATGACTTTTTTGCCAAAAAAGTCATGGGTTTAGTCCCTCCGAAACATGTCATGACCAACAGATTATAAATGATCGTGGATCTATGACCAGTTCATCCACGGTTATTAAAAAAAGGTCATGTATCAACATATTTCTTGTAGTGACATACCCCTTTGTGGCTTTCATCTCATCAGCATCAGAGATCCAATTCGCATCACAATACCCTTCAAGTACCGAAGGATATCCACTGTAGTGAAGTCCATGGTTCACGGTACCTTTCAGATAGCACATCATTCTTTCTACAGCATGCCAATGCACATCACCCGGATTGGAAACAAACCGACTTAGTTTGCACACAGCAAACATGATGTCAGGCCTCGTAGAGCTTGCTAGATACATGAGTGAACCAATTACTTGAGAGTACCTCAGCTGATCCTTAGCTGTGCCTTCGAACTTTCGAATCCGCACACTAGGATCATATGGTGTTGGAGAAATTTTGCAGTCCGAATATCCAAAACGACTCAAAACCTTCTCAACATAATGGGATTGCAGAAGTGTAATCCCACCCTCATTGTCTCTCAATAGCTTGATGTTCAAAATAACATCAGCCACACCAAGATCTTTCATCTCAAAGTTCTGGGATAGAAACGACTTAACCTCATTGATTACTTTGAGGTTGGTCCCAAATATCAGTATGTCATCAACATACAAACACAATATAACTCCTTCGCCCCCACCATGACGATAGTATACACATTTGTCAGCTTCATTAACAACGAAGCCAACAGATGTTAAAGTTGTATTGAACTTCTCATGCCATTGCTTTGGTGCTTGTTTCAGCCCATATAAAGATTTCAGTAACTTACACACCTTTCCTTCTTGACCATCTAACACAAAGCCATCTGGCTGTTGCATATAGATTTCCTCGTCTAACTCTCCATTTAGGAAAGCCATCTTAACATCCATCTGATGGACGAGAAGACAATGCGAGGCCGCCAACGAGAGTAATACTCGAATGGTGGTCAGTCTGGCCACATGTGAATAGGTATCAAAGAAATCTTCATCTTCTTTCTGGGAGTAACCCTTGACCACAAGTCTAGCCTTGTACTTTTCAATCGTACCATCAGGCCTAAGCTTCTTTTTGAACACCCACTTACATCCTAATGGTTTACAGCCATAAGGACGTTCAGTGATCTCCCACGTTCCATTAGCCGTGATGGAATCCATCTCGCTACGGACGACTTCTCTCCAGTAGTCAACATCTGGAGATGCATAAGCTTCTGAAATAGAAGTGGGAGTATTATCCACAAGGTACACACTGAAATCATCACCAAAGGACTTTGCAGTCCTCTGTCTCTTGCCCCTACCAAGGGTTTCCTCGTCATCCTTCTCAGGATTCTCATCATGTGTTTGTTCATAATATTCCAGAGGAATGGCAGGTTCAGGAGTCTCCTCTGATTCCTGTCTAGAAGTGCTTTGCATATCTCTCATAGGAAAAATATCCTCAAAGAATGTAGCATCTTTAGACTCCAAAATCGTACCGACCTTCACGTCAGGTACCTCAGATCTCACTACTAGAAATCTATAGCCAACACTATTCTTAGCGTATCCCAAATTAACGCAGTCCACGGTCTTTGGTCCAAGTTTACGCTTTTGGGGGATCGGCACATTGACTTTCGCCAAACAACCCCAAGTACGTAAGTACGAGAGTGTTGTTTTTCTCTTCTCCCATTGCTCATAGGGAGTGACCTCATTGTCTTTCGTCGGAACTTTATTCAGGACATGACATGATGTCAATATAGCCTCCCCCCACCATGCCTTGGATAAACCCGATGTATCTAACATGGCATTAACCAAATCTGTTAGAGTATGGTTTTTCCGTTCGGCAGCCCCATTTTACTGAGGTGAATAGGGAGGCGTCCTCTCGTGAATAATCCCATGTCCGCACAGAAAGAGTCAAACTCATTAGAGAAATACTCTCCACCACGATCTGACCGGATTCGTTTAATTTTCTTTTCAAGTTGATTCTCAACTTCTGCCTTATAGATTTTAAAGTAGTGTAGAGCCTCATCTTTAGTGTTTAACAGATATACATAGCAAAACCTAGTGGAATCATCTATTAACGTCATGAAATATCTCTTTCCACCTTTAGTCAACACACCATTCATCTCACAGAGATCAGAATGTATGAGTTCTAATGGCGCCAAGTGTCTCTCCTCTGCAGCCTTGTGGGGCTTGCGAGGTTGCTTTGCTTGTACACACGAATGGCACTTAGAACCTTTGGCTAAAGTGAAACTTGGTATCAAATTTAGTTTTGCTAACCGCGTCATGCAACTGAAACCAACGTGACAAAGACGTGAATGCCAAACTTCTGTTTCATTAACACTCGAATGAATATTGTTCACGACTTTATTACAGAAATCAGCGAGGGAAAAGCGGAACAGACCTCCACACTCATACCCTTTTCCAACAAACAGTAAATATTTCGTTACAACTACTTTATTGGACTCGAAAACCAACTTAAATCCTTCTCTACATAGAAGGGAGCCACTAACGAGATTCTTCTTGATGACGGGGACATGCTGCACGTTCTTGAGCTGCACGATCCTTCCCGAAGTAAACTTCAGATCGACCGTGCCAACACCAAGTACAGAAGCACTTGCGCCGTTCCCCATCAATACGGACCCGTTCCTTGTGACCTGATAAGAAGAAAACAATGAGATGTCAGCACACACATGAATGTTTGCACCTGTGTCAATCCACCAATCAGTAGACTGACAAACTGAAAATACAGTAAACAAATTACCATACCTAGATGCCCCATTCTCATTGTTGCTCACGATCATGTTGACAGCCTTGGAATCATGTCCTGGCTTCACATACTTCTCTGGGCACTTCACAGCCCAGTGTTCCAGTGAACCACAAGTGAAGCAGCCATCTTTCTTCTTATCATTCTTGAAGGTCTTCTTAGCCTTCTTCTTGAAGTCGGTATTCTGCTGGACACCAGTCCTCGCCTTGTTCTTGTGGGAGTTGTAGTTCTTCTGTACCATATTGGCCGCAGAAGTCCCTTCGTTCCCTTTTCCATGCGAGTCCTTTGCCCTCGAATTCTGCTCAACACTCAGATGGCCGATGACATCCTCTACTGAGAATTCACGCATCTGATGTTTCAGAGTAGTGGCAAAGTTTCTCCAGGAATTAGGCAGCTTGGCGATGATGCATCCCGCGACATACTTTCCCGGTAGCACGCACTTGAGAATTTCAAGCTCCTTAGCGATGCACTGTATCTCATGAGCCTGCTCCAAAACAGAACGGTTTTCGACCATTCTATAGTCATGGAACTGCTCTATACTGTACATCTCGCTGCCAGCATCGGTTGCGCCGAATTTGGATTCGAGCGCCTCCCACAAGTCCTTGGCAACCCGCACATGTAAATATGCGTGAACAAACTTCTCTCCGATCACGCTTAGAATGCATCCAACAAAGACGACGGTGGCATCCCTGAACGGCTTCTCCTGTTCAGGAGTAATCGTTCCCGTGGGAGTGACACCGGCGACCCAGAACACGTTCATAGCCGTGAGCCATAAGAATGTTTTGGTCTGCCAACGCTTAAAGTACGTCCCCGTAAACGGGTCCGGTTTCAGTGCAGTAGCAAAACCATGAATCGAAAATTGCCTACACATATTAGGTTTTTGGATTGTTAAGAATCTAGGCAATTTACAGATTAAATTAATCCAAGTATAAATCACGAGCATGACGTAAACATACTGATAATTAACCATATTCATGCATACTAGATTGACAGTAGACACATCTACGCAAACTACTAGTATCGTACACATGGAAATAATAAGGGCAGGGATAAACGTGTTATACCCTGCGACCGGCCAGTTGGCAGTAGACGTAGCAGTGGCGGCAGCCGCGGAGGCGGCAGCAGCAGCGTTGGCGGCCTCAGCAGCAGCAGCGGCCTCGGTGGCAGCAGCGGCGGCAGCAGCAGCTCGTTCGGCTTCGGTGGCCATGTTGACGATGAGGACGATGAGGTAGTAGTCGAAGTAGACGTACGGCAGCGAGCAGTCGCGTAGGAGACGCTCCCCAAAAACCTAATCGCCCCTCTCCCGTACAGGATCTGGAGAGGCGGGGTTTCGGAGGCCTGCTCTCCCGTCGGCCGTGTACGCGGTAGACGGGATGGGATCACCGGAGGCAGCAACAGAGAGATGAACGACAGTGGGTGCAGAGCGTATGAGTTGTGTGTTTGTGTCCGCCCCTGCACCCTCAATATATAGGCACAGCCGGGTAGGAGAACGGTCAGCTCACAAATTAATTTGGCGTTTACTACAGCTGTTACCACGTAATCAATGCGCCGTTTTACTGCGCGCGGTTACCACGTGATCAATGTGGCGTTTTACTGCGCGCGACTGTTACCAAAAAATATGTGACGCAATAGACATCAATCAATATGACGTCTCATATTATTGGCGTGTCTGTTGACTCTCTTTTTCCAACTGCCAAAATAAAGGCATCGGCTCATTCCCGCAAACCGCGGCGCGTCGTGACGTGTCGTGACGAGGCGAGGCGGGCGGCGGAGGAGGAGGAGCGTGCGTGTGGAACACCTCCACTACTACTCTCTCTTCATACCAACTCACACTAGTGGGGAGAGAGCTCACCTTATAAACTGGTGCAAAACTCTCCCAACTAGCAATGTGGGATTAAACTCCCACCATTTGCTATGGCAGCATAAGCCTTTGGGATTAAATGGAAATTGTCTAATGGGCCTGCAAGCCCATCCTAATTTCAGTACTTCCAAGCCTGCGACTCTGTGCGCCAGTGCAAACTGGATAGCAGTCTTCGCCCCGGACTCTGACTGTATCTCCGGCGTTCACCACCGTTCCAAACTGTATCTCTATTCGTGACCATTCACAAGTTCTTTTGTTATCAATATCGTCTTTATGCCGTACTATATTTATGTCATCGTGTCGAACAATATTTCTATTTGTGGCAGACTATGTTTATGTTATTGTTGGTTTTCATCTGTGCTTATGTTCGACAATTTGTCATCTTTCTTAGTATAAACGTTTAATATTTTGAAAGATCATTGAATTTTTAGTGCACTTGAAGAAAAATAGAATTTCTAATCTTGCCAATTGTTAAAGAAAAATAGAATAAGCAGTGAGCAAGAAAAATGACAGGAAACATGAAAAAATAAAGCAGAGAACCTTTTGCCCCGTTGGTGTTGCCAACCGGGGTAAAAGGGTGCCGGCCTGCTCGCTGAGCAGAGCCCACGTGGGCACCCCTTTTATCCCGGTTGGTAAGGCCCACCGGGTCATTAGGGAGGTTTTAGCCCGGGTTTGGCAAACACGGTTAGGAAGCCGGTGCATAAGCCTCCCCAACCGTTGCAAAAGGGCTACAGTCCACTAGTGCGGGCACGAAGAAATTAAGTACCGGGACACTGGACGAGGCCAACGACGAAGGCCACTATTAAAGGTCCCCCGTGACACGGACGGAGGTCGCAGTCGTGGGTAGAATATATTAAGTTGTCATGCTTATACAACTCGCGTTGGAAGCTTGTCATGGGGTTCCAAACGATGAGCACTTTGGGTTTGACTTTGTCGGCCGTTACATGGAGGACGCGGCTATGCTGGTAGTCCCGACAAAGTCTAGGATAAGTTGGCGAAATCTTGCGGAGTGGAGAACGTTTGGCTGGCTATCATCCTTGGCATGGTCGGCGGTGTAGTATGTAGTGGGAATAGAGGTAACCCAACGTGGCGGGGCTCCATGAAGCTGGAGACAAGGGCCGCATAAGCGAGGACCAGAGAGGATGCCGAGTCAGAGCATGCTGGCGCGAGGCTCAAGCTTGTATTGCGAGAGGCGGATGAATATCTTCATTAGGCAGCTCTGACGTCATGGACGACAAAGGCGAGTTTTGCGCGTCGCAAGGGAGACCACTAGACAGGTACCACCTCGCCCTCACTTTGTCTTCCTCCTCCGACGTCGTCGATGACTTTGTATCTCGCCATTGCAACTGCTTCGCCGCCATGCCGAAATGGAATGATGGGGAGATTTACGATGAGTCATGGCTTGGCTTGGCGATGTGAGTACTAATTAGTCGCCAGGAATCAGAAACTGTTCTCTTGGTCATTCACAAAAAAAGAAGCTGGTCTCTTGGGCTGTCTCGTTTCATGCTACGTGAGCAGAACATAATTAATACCATACGACCTTCCCGTATTTCAGTCTACTCAAACCGAACAAGGGCAGCCCCCCTTCTCCCTCCTTTGTCGCCCCAAAACCCTAGCCACCGCCCCCGTCAGCCCCCTCCTCCTCTCCTCTCCGCCTCCGCCGGAGGACGCAGATGGGCTAAGCTCACGCCGCCGCTGACGGAGGCGGGGTCTCTCTAGCTCGCGGTTTCTCGTCATGGGGCCGTCGGCCTGGGCCGCGGTGGTGGTATTTTACGGCGTGGCGGCGTGTGGCGGTGCAGGGAGGGCGCCTGGCGGCGGTGCTAGGGCCGGCGTTGGTCGATGCATCGTGTGGATCCCCTGCTTGCTGCGGTCGTGCATGGCGGTTAGGACCGATCTGGTCCTATCCGGGCATGTGCGGGCCGCGACGGTAGGGCGAGGTGATGGCGCGCGATCCCATTCGGCGTGTTGCGGACTCAACAGCGGTGGTTATCGGCCGGCATGGGGCGCCTCCTCCCCCTTGCCCATGCTGGTCGTCGTGGAGCCTGGGAAATCGATGGGCCCTCTCCTTCGTCCGTGAGACGGGTGCCTCTCCTCTCCTTCATTGAAATGGTGGCTTGTGCCGGCGTGTTCTGCCTTCCCCTCCGTCTCCGGTGAGCAACATTGGGGGGCCACACTCCACGGTCGGGTGAAATCCTGCACATCCGGGTTATTGCTGCCCACCGAGACGTCTGCGGGTGCCGTTCCGTCCCTGGAGGTGTGGCCAAAAGGCCCTAACGTGACCTCCTCCTCGGATGCCGGGAAAACCTAGGTCCGGTTCATCGGCCCGGTCGATGACGACGCGTTGTTGTCGCTCTCTTCTTGACGACGTCGTCTTGGCTACGATAGGTGTTCTCTCGTCGGCGCGGATGGGGGTTGATGCATTGTCGGGTGTTGTTTGCTGGTCCAGTGCGAAGGCCTAACGACGCAATGTACATCATGGTGGATGTACCAAAGTTATCGCCTTTACCAAGACCCGTTGGATTCTGCCTTCTTCTCGCCGACTCCTTCTAGGCGTATGAGGAGAGGTACGTTCATCCGAGGAGCTTGGAGTTGGCGTCGTGCTGCGGTGGGTCTCGCCTTGATCGTGATGCGGTCCGGAAGCTTGGTACCTCGATCCCTTACCTCTCGGTGTGTGTTGTAATCCGTTTGACATGTATCTGGTTTGTAGCCTTATGGCATTGTACCGGCCGTCGGTCTTTCTTCTATGCAACTAATACGTCTCCGAGGACGTAGTCTTGAAAGAATTATTAGTACCATACCGCTAGTGGACCACTGCGCGCACCCGCATATATGTGTACGACTCGTGGTTTGCATCAGCCGGGCTTGGTCGTGCGCGCCTGTGACTCCAGCTTTGGAGGGCGGAAGAGTTGGCGACTTGTGCGTTTGTGTTTCCACGGGTAGGCTGGAGCCGATGCATGTCCAAGCAGGAATTAAGACCGTGCGTCCGCTCATACTCACGGCCGGAGGGCACTAGGCCGCGGCTTTACGCCCCCAGCCCATCCTCGTATCTCCGACACACGTACATGCCCCAATTCTTTTCTTTTCTCCTCACGCGTACGCTCAATCCATATATTTGGTACATATGTGGATAGTGCTGACAAATCAGCAAGAAACCCAGACAAGGACAAGCATTTCTTGAGGCCTACCGGGAAATTTCGAATAATGACACTCACACACAGCTGCAACTTAATCTAATTGAGCATGTGTGGCAGAGATATGGGGAGTAAAAACATTCTTTCATTTGAGAATATTTTTTGTACTATTTTGAACTATTCTTTGAGTTTGAGAAAATTCTTGTATTGGATTTTTTTTTAATTGCTAGATTTCATGTGTTGTAATCATGGATTATTCTTGTACTGTATAATTTACAATTTATTTATATTTTAGTTTAAAAGGTTTGATATTAATTTTTGTATACATATGTGATGATATGTATGTGCTGAAATGGTGACATAGTTTACTTGAGGGCTCAGATTCCGCCACGTCGGAAGACTTCCCAAATCAGAAATCCTCACCGATTTGAGGTCTGTTCCACCTGGGCATTTTTGACCCATAAGACCGCGTTTTTTGTGCCCCTTATCCATGTTTAAGGAGCCGCAGGATAAAGTGTCTGCTAGAGATGCTATAAGACAAGTAAGTGGAGACCAACTTATAAGGGATGCTTTCTATTGCATTATAGCATACGAGAATCACAAGAAGTGCACAAATATGTCGCGCATGCACTCGCCTGAATATTCGCGACTAGACTTGTGACTTATCTGACTTAACGACGACGTGGATAGCATACCCTAACTAATATAATCTATTTTTTATTCAGTATATTTTTTTATTGCACCGTGAACATAGCATAGCAAGCGTATCTCCTATTTCGTTTTGCTCCGCAGGTTAAAAATCACATGGTACTCCTATATATTATCATGCTAATATTATTTAAAAACAATTGGTATTTTGAATTGACAAAGGGTACCACAACATGAGTAATCCATGAAAGGAAGTATGAAACGATAGATAATAGTTATGATGCCACATCTCGGGGTTACCTAAATCCACACAATGTCTTCTAGCCACCACGATTTCCACTGTGGACCAGGGACCTTTCACTAGGGCTCTGCCAATAACCCTCATATTTCCCTAAACTTGAAATATAAGATATATATAAGTTTAAGTTCCTACCCTTGGACTAGGTCTATCCGCCTCCTGGCTCTCATTGAGCTGCCCCTGATCGATCGTTCCTACACTTGGACTAACAACCGCACGGTGCCAACGCTCGAACGTATTGACATGGCTTTCATCAACGCTGCCTGGAACTCCGTTTTCCCAAAATCCTCCATATCCTCTAGAACCAGGTTCATCTCCGACCACGTTTCAATCATTGCAAATTCAAAATTCGTTATTTCGTTCCTAGACATTTTCGAGGAGCATCGACCTTTCTCCTCACCTGAGCACGCTCTTAGGAAAGTCGTGATCCAAACCCTACGCCATGCCATTCTTAACCGAGTCTCCCATTGGAAAGCGCGCGAAAAATCAAATTCGCTATTGAAGGTGATGAGAACACGAAGTACTTTCATGTTTGCGCGTCCAACAGGTTACGCAATAACAAAATCTGCAACCTCGAGCACAATGGCATCCAAATCTCCAACCAGCAACAAAAAACCCAAATCCTAACCTATTTCTTCACGGACCTCATTGGGCAGCCTAAGCTAACGCAGTGGAATTTCGACCTCCAAACCATGTGCCCAACCGCCACATCTGGCCTCTCTGACCTTGACCGCCCTTTCTCGGATGGAGAAATAAAAAGTGCAACGCTAGGTATGAAAATGACGGCTAGTCCTGGGCCATACGGGTTCGGGCCTGCGTTCTACAAAGCCTTCTAGCCTCTTGTCAAATCGTGAGTAATTACTCTTTTCCACCAATTCCACTCCTTAGAAATCGATCTCCAAAGCATTAACATATCATTCATGATCCTTCTCCCTAAAGGACCCGATGCTAGGACCGCGGACGCCTTCCGACCCATTGCCCCAAAAACTGTATCATCAATGCCATCGCCCGCTTCTCACCAACAGGTTGCAAACCAAAATTCCTGATCTCGTTCACCCAAACCAAACTGGTTTTATATCTGCTAGAGGTATCGCCGAAAACTTTGTGTTTGCAGCAGACATTCTGAACTGCTGCCACAAAAGAAAAGCCCCAACTATTATAATCAAATTAGACTTCAGGAAAGCCTTTGACTCTGTCAACTGGCACTCCCTTATTAAAATAATGACCCACAGAGGGTCCCCCCCCCACCCCCGTTTTTTCGCATGAATTAAACTTCTTCTTGAAACCGGTATGACATCAGTTTTGGTTAATGGGGTCCCGGGCCCATGGATCAACTGTAAAACGGGGCTGCGGCAAGGAGACCCCCTATCACCTTACCTCTTCATCACTATGGGAGACCTCCTGCAACAAATGATAATTCATGCCTGTACGCAGGGCCTCATGACCCACCCCCTTTCTGACGATATACCCTGCCCGGTCCTGCAATACGCGGATGACACTCTTATAATTCTCAAAGCCTCACATAACCCCGCTGAAAACCTCAAAAAATTCTCTATGACTTCTCCTCAGCCAATGGCCTTCACATAAATTTCCACAAGACTACCTTCCTACCTATTCACCTACCAACTCCTGAGGTTACCCATATAGCTAACATTTTAGGCACAACTATCTCCTCCATTCCTCAGACATACCTTGGCCTTCCCCTGTCCGACCAAAAAATTCCGCCGTCCGCTTTTCAACAAATCATTGATAGCATCGACATATATCTCTCAGGGTGGGACGCTGCCTTGCTCTCGAAAGGAGGGAAACTCACCCTCATCTCATCCGTACTAGATAGCCTTCTCACCCACTTCATGTCTTCCATCACCCTTCCCACGTAGGTCATTCACGCCATCGATAGTAAGCGTAGAGCCTTCTTTTGGACCTCGGAAGAGATATGCTCGGGCGCTCAGTGCATGGTAGCGTGGGACAAAGTTTGTCAGCCCCATAGCGAAGGAGGTTTGGGTATAAATAATTTAAATGCATAGAATGTTTGTTTGCTTCTAAAAATTTGCTACAAATTTTTAGATTCTTCTTTGACTCCTTGGAAACAATGGATCTCTACACAGTCTCCCTTTTCCAGACACACTTCCACCCACACATACATCAAAAAAATTATTGCCACATATATGCCTCTTTTATCGCAACTGACTATTTGCTCGGTCAAAAACGGGGCCTCCACATACTCCCTCCGTCTCATATTAATTGTCTCAAAGTTGGACAAATATGGATGTATCTAGACATATTTTAGTGTTAGATACATCCACTTTTGTCAAACTTGAAGACAATTAATATGAGACGGAGGGAGTACTTTTGGTACGATAGATAGCTACTGCATGAGCCACTGGCAACTGCTTTCCCGGCTTTATTCTCACACCATACTACACAAAATGCCTTCATTGTGGATGTTCTTCAAAATGGGGTCGAAAGAAACCTTCAAAATCGGCTAACCAGTGCGGCTTCAAGCCAACTTGCCTCTCTCTCTTTGTTGGTGCAGGATTTTGCCATCTCAGACGGGACGGACAGACGCACGTTGCTTGATGGCTCCCCTTTCTCGACAAGGGGGGCATACGCACCCATGCATACAGCCGCACCCCACTCTGGAGTTCAGCAGGTCTGGGCTACAAAAATGCCTGGCAAAGTGAAAATATTCGGTTGTCTGCTAATTCTGGACAGACTCAACACTAGGGCCAACCTTCGTCACAAGAACAATCTGGATCACTCCGACTGCCGCAGATGAACACATGGGTGGGAAGACAGAGAGCATCTCTTCTTTGGTTGCACGCATGCGGATACGGTCTGGCAGAAGATTGGTATTCCGGAGGCTAGCCGCTCTCTCGCGGAAATTTGGGATGCTACCCCACCCCTACAGCTACCTACCTCTGTATGGCATTCTGTTCTTCTCATTATACTCATAGTTTAAAATAGCGAGCTATTGCATATAGCCCCGGCGTTTTCAGAAGCTACGAAAGGCTATAGCCGGACTATAACCATATAGCCGTTTTGCTAGAATATTGAAAAAATAGTAAAATTTAGACAACATACAATCGTTTATATAGTATTATTCGCAAATGCATAATGTGACAACATAGTCATATAAGATGAACGAACAATCAGTAGTTTAAATAACAACTATTCATGACAAAGTTCAACTGTTCTAAAACTAGGTCGCTATAGGTCGCACTCACACCTCACAACAACAATTCAACAACCAACGGTGATTGATTTGGGCTCCGAAATTGACGGAGGTGACAAATTTGGGACCAAATTTTTTGGTCCCCTAGACGGATGTAGCCGGGCTAAGAGGCTATATCCATATAACCGGGCTATTAGCGGCTATTCTCCATATAGCCTCTGAAGGCTCTAGCCGTAGCCCTGACCCTCTCGGAAGGCTATTGACTGGCTATAGCCGGCTATTTAAAACTTTGATTATACTTTGGAAAATCTGGGATGCCAGAAACGGTATGGTCTTCCGGAACATCGACCAACCTTGTAGGATCACTATGGCCAATATTATTCATGACCTGACTCTGTGGTCACATCGTTTTAAAAGTAACGATCATAGAGAGGCAGCCGACCTGTGGCGCGCCCATCTCTCAATCTGTAACACTTAACTCTTGGTTTTTGAGTATATTCAGGTGGGGATCCTCCCCCCCCCCCCCCCCCCCCCCCCCCCGGTGACAGCCTGAAAGAAAATTTAAGTTTAGGTTGTATGACAATGATCATAAAGTACTTCGCTCAAACACCATGTGAGGTTATCCAAACGAGCGTAGATAGCCGTGTATAAATATTCGGGTGCAAATAAACATGTAACACCAGCAGAATGTTCAGTGCAAATTTAAATACCAATTACAAGAGAAATCACTCAATTTGCCTCCATACTGAACAAACGCCTGCTCTACACTTAAAAGCTTTGAGAAACAAATTCATGCGTACCTAGCCCACTCCTCTGCATAGACAATTGACTCGTGGCCAAAACTTCAGTTCTTTATAGGATACAGCAGTCTCCCATTGATTACATATTCTATGATTGCAACTCTGAGTACATCGGCACATATGGCACATATGGAAGGCTAACATGTCCGAGATCAGTGATCAATTTGGCTTGCTGAGAATCCATGTTATAGCACACAAGTGATTTATTTGATCCCACGGTGAAATAGAGCAAGTTACAGTCCGGATGAATTGCAATCAAACTGATGTCGTTGTATTTGACAGTATCAGGATGTATCCCTTCAAATATGTCTGAAACTTTGATGATATGCTTCATTGTCCATTCTTTGGTATCATAGTCGTTCATGATATGTACTTCTAATCGGATGTCACCATCACTCTCATGTGTATAATTGTCAAACAAGGTGTAGTGCAAGCTGCCCTGTGAAAGTTGAATAAACTGCTTACAGTGAATATTGCCTGGGAGGACGAAGTTGCTCCATGTTTCTCCCTTGGTGTCCACCGCAGTTACACATGGTGCCGCCCCGGGGCTGAAGGTTCGAAAATGAAGATGACCATCTAGAAAGACGCTTGCTGAGTGACGAGCGCCGAACCACATAAGTTGGCGGCTCCTGTCCGTATGAACCCATCTCCTAGTTTCCGAAGAATACACGTCCACTCCTGCGACAAACGCATAAACGTCCTGCAGCACCACAAATACATGGAAGTGGGAAGACACGGCCGCGTCGAAACCCAAATGTGCAGTGGCGACCTTGCCGGGCTGGCTACGGTCCGGCAACTCCACCCACTGTTCTGTGGTAGGATTGCACACGACATATCTGAACTCGGGGGCGTGGTACCAGCGGCACAGCAAGAGGAGGCCGTTGCATCCGTCGAGGAGATCAAGGGGCTGGTGGTCCGGCAGGAAGGCAAACGGGGGAGAAATTGAATGGCGACGGATGTCAAAGAAACGGATAGCTCGCCGGTCCTTGTTGGTGGACGTGTAGAAGAATCCTGCCATTGGCTGAGGGAGCTTCTTCCGCTGGTCCGGGTGGTCGATGAGGGCGAGCCAATGGGTGGAAACGCACTTGAAGCGGCAGAGTGACTTGGCGGGGACGCGCGAGAGGATCTCCAGGAGGACATCGTCGCTTAATTCCCCCATGCCGTGAGGAGAAGAGGACGATCTGCAAGCATATAGAAACGCAAATGATGAGCGATGAAAATAGAGGAAAGGTTTTGCAATGGTTAATACGTCATCGTGGTACTGCCTCGCATACTTGTTAGGAGTCTATAGATCGACAGGGCGGAACGATTTTTTAGTCATAGGTTGTGGGATAACACATATTGGGGGACTTGTTTGTGGACGAGCGCTCCCTCTGCGGTCACGTGGGCTGCGGGTTTACGATCCCGACCGCTAAACCTGTAGTACCTCTCAGAAGCGATTATCCTGTATACCGTACAATTTTAAATTAATTTGGAGCACTTATAATCTAAATACTGGGAAGACATCAACACCATGCTCCCGAATACTGGGAAGACAGGCCTATAGCAAACGGTTCTCACACCTGTTGCATTCTATATAAGAATTTTTGTTTTGTTTTGCAGCTGGAAGTTCCAATTTTTTAAACACATACAACCATAACCATACTGTTTGACAGCCCTGGGTTCAGTATAAATTTGTGACCGTCTACAAGATGTGTGCGAGTTAGCAATCCTGTTGGACGATGGTGCTGACCTACAATATTTGGATATGAAATTTCCACAAGATTTTTAGAGACTTATTCGGGTGGCTTAGAGAAAACAGTCTGTCATATTTTCTCAAATCATTGTTAAGTTAGAGAAATATATATAAACTTAAACAAAAGATAAACTAGATCTATATCTATGATCTCAACACAAGTAGGCATTAGCATAGCAGACAAGGCAATTAGCACTAGTACACAGAACACATACCTTGCAAAATTGATCTGATGGTGACTTTACTCGACTGGAAGGTGTTATGCGTCTCGACAACGGCGATTAGCCTCGGCCGCTCCGGCGTCGCGTAGGGCCAGAATTTAGACGCTTGAACAATCCGAGATAAACACAGCCTGCAGGCACATCGTCACGCAAATCGACTGGCGCCAACGCCTCAACAGAGCGTCAGATCAAAGCGGCGGCTCACGACAATGCCCTAGCTCGTACTGCAACTGAATCGTGGAGGGACGCAAGAGCCCACGTACCGTAGGTTTTTTTGTTTTGAGAACTTCACGTACGGTAGTTTGTGTATGTGCAGTCTGCGTGGCAGTTAGACCCATCAACTAATGTGCTATTTAGACTTGGCCCGTGAGACAGCTGGTCTCTCGCTAATTGCCGAAACTAACAACGATTTAGTACCATATATATACTGAATATTAGCGCAATCCCTATATGTCGCCTATTGCGAGTCGGTACTCTGACTCGCCCGCGTACATTTTCTAAATGGGTCGGCCCATTAACCGTTTGTGTGCTCGAAAAAGTATGAGAAAATATGCTGAAGTCGGTGCTCCGGCTCGCCCGCATACCAGCCCATTAACCGTTTGTATACTCGAAATAGTATGAGAAAATATGCTGCAGGCGGTTCGAACCTGGGATATCACGGATCAGTAGTGGTAGGAAGGAACAGACACTAGGCTACAAAAGATTTTGTGTCTAACTTTACTTTTCAAGGGTTTTATAATCTTAATTCTTTTTTTTCATTCTTTTTCCATTTTTTTTTATTTCAAACGTAGCGCTGCCGAATAGCATTGGTTCGCCAACGGTAACTACATAGCGCTCGCGAACAGGATTGGTTCGCCAGCGGTAACCTCTTAGGCTGGTGCCAATGCACCGCCCACTATTCACGGGCTATAGCCCCTGCCACGTCACCTTCTCTCACCACTATCACCCCACTATCACAGGCACGGTGCCAGTGCACGGGCTATAGCCCGGGCTGTAAGATTCTCTCTCTGCCACATCAGCTTTTCTCTCTCCTCCACGTCAACACATATTTTGAAGATTAAAAACATTGCAAATAATAGAAGAAATTATTTTATTCAACTAAAATTGTACCGATTACATAATAATAAATAAAAATTACATAAAAATGAGAAAATTACATAATCTAGTTTTGATGAGCCCACACATGCTCAATCAAATCCCCTTGGAGCTGTGTATACATCGGCGAGTCCTGCATTTCGTTGTCCATCTGAATCCTTGCTGCTAGGCTTGGTGGTGCATTGGTATGTATTGGAGGCCCGACGTTGCTCGCAACTGTCTCATAGGTGTTCTCCAAATTGGTACCACGCTCATCGTCGATGATCATGTTGTTTTTTGTTCAGTTCCAAATTTCAAAATTTTCGAATTTTTGTTCAGTTTTTTTGGGCAGCAACGGATACCCCCAACGGCTAGCTGACGTGGACCAATAGGGGGGCGCCACGTCAGCTAGCCGTTGGCCCCAACGGCTCCTGGCCTACCGCCCCGCCCTACCTCCCCACGCCTCCAACCCACCGCCCCGCCTACCGCCCTGCCGCCCCCCCCCTACCGCCCCACCCCCTCGCTACCGCCCCGCCTATGCGGGCTATAGCCCGGGCGGCAGGGGCTATAGCCCGGGCGGCAGCGCCACCGCCCGCCGCCGCCTCTCGCCCCGCCCTACCGCCCCCTCTCGCCCCGCCACGGGCGGTAGGGGCGCTACCGCCCCCCGCTGCAGCCCCCATTGGCACCAGCCTTACCACTAGCGGCTTAGCGTCGGCGAACACCTGTTTGCCAGCGGTAACTCTATTTTGTTCGTTACTGGTAAGCCCTTTCCTACTAGTGTTATCCCCTTCCTCTCACCTTCTTTCTCCCTCGAACAGGCCATGGGCCATTGACCACCGTGCTCCCCCGCAACCTACCCACCAATTTTCTCCACCATGGCCGTGGCCTCGTGGTCATTAATAAGGATGCGAATTCCTTGTTTACTCCCTCCATTCCAAAATATAAGGCGCCCTTTAATTTCGTTGGTCAACGCCATCCAACTTTGACCATGATTTGTCCATATAAACAGTCCACATAAATAGTATACATATATATAAAATGAAAGAAGTTTACAAGACGAGTTTAATGGTACCATTTATACATTCTCAATCCATATAACTTGTTATATAATTTTGGTCAAAGTTGACCATCAAAGACCTCCATAAAAATAGCGCGCCTTATATTTTGGGACGGAGGGAGTAATAAATCTGGCCCTAGTATTTCTTCATGCGATGAAACCGGAAAAAGAAAGCAAACCGGAGAGGCTGTCTTTGTTCAAGGCTTTGCATAGTCTACGTGATCCATGAGAAAGCATTACGCCCTCCTGCGCGACCGTGGATGGTTGATGTTAACGCAGTCGAGACGCAAAAAAGGTGGGCCACTCTATAGTCATTGGTAAGGCCAATATAGTCATCTTGTTCTCGAATTGTTGCTCGACTGTCCCTGTTTCGACATCGATCTTGTGTACGCGGTGGGTTTCATCCATGTTGAACAATATATGGCACTTCTCCACCGGGAATATTTGTACGCCCCAAAAGTAGTTCTCCGCCCACTAGTGGAAACAGGGCCTTTTGTCCCGGGTCGTAAGGGCCAGTTGTCCCGGTTGTGCAACCGGGATGGGTTGGCCGGGACAAATGGCCCGTCCCATTGGTCCCGGTTGTGCCAGGACCCGGGATGGTAAGTATAGGCCACGTGGCGAACCTGGGCCAGGGAGTTCGTCCCGGTTCGTTCAAGGGACCGGGATGGATACTTTTTTGACAAAAAAAATATAATCGTTCAGTTTTCGCGTCCAGGCCCCACATTTTTTTGGGCTCCTGTCTCCCAATCCCGAGCCGGCCTCCCCTTCCCCAACCGCGTCCAGGCCCACGTCTTTTATTAAGCCCACTGGTCACATTTTTTTGTCAAAAGGGCCCACTGGCCCGCGTCTTTTATTATGGTCAGTCAACGGTTCGAAGGGCCCACTGGCCAGCGTGGTCAGTCAATGGTTCGAAGGGGCCACTGGCCAGCGGCCGTTGGCTGGCTCACCTGGTCCCTTAAATTAAGACTACAGGACGGTCAAAGGGCCAGTCGCCTCGTCTCCCGCCCCGCCTCGGCTTCCCGCGCCCCCACTTCCCCACGCGCGCGTGCCACGGCTGCAACCGCCGCCACGCCTCGGCTCCTGCCCGCATTCATGGCCGCCTGCAACCGCCGCCACTTCCAGGCCGCCGGTTGGCATGCCAGCCCACCCCGGTCCTTTTTAAAGGCCCCCCGCCGCCCGTACAACCCATTCACCCCGGCCGCGCCCAAGGCAGACCAACCATAGCCACCATGTCCCGCTGGTTCGGCAGCGGCTCCGGCAAGCGCCCCAGGAATGAAGGCTCCTCGAGCGGCGCCGGCCGCGTCCCACCACCGCCGGCGGAGGCCTTCGGCTACGGCCCAGGAGGTGTCCGCCTCGGCGGGACGCCGCGCGTCCCCGCGCCACCTCCGGCTGCACGCCCGCCGCCCAGCGCCGCGCCCAAGGGCAAGAGGTTCCGCCGGTACGTCCGGGTGGACGAGGCCGAGTGGCACTGGAACAACGCCACGCCGGTGTTCTATGCCGACGTCCACATCCCGGACGGCTGGCACCTGAACCCCCAGCGGATCCCTGTGCCGCCGGTCCCGACCGGCCAGGCGCTGCTCGAGGAGATCGACCGCCGGCGCGAGCTCCTGCCGGCCCACGTCCGCAGGGAGCGCGTGTACGCGCGCAGCTCCCCCTACTGGGGCGCCTGGATCGAGCAGGAGCACGAGCAGCGCCGGCGCTCCTACATCCCCGCCCCCCACGAGGTGGACGTCGAGGACTACCCGCCGCCACCGCCCGGCCGGGAGAGGGAGCTGTGGCTCCTCGAGGACATCCCGGAGGACTTCTCCGGGGAGGAGGACCCCGTGCTCCGGGCCGCCATGGAGGATGCCTACGAGGCCTCCCGCCGCTCACTCGTCGAGGACGAGATCAAGCGGTGGGAGCGGGTCGTGGCCGCCGCCCGCGCCGACGCTGCCGCCATGCCGCCGCCGCCGCCCCCCGAGCCTACCCCCTGGTGGCACGCGCTCTACGCCGAGTATGAGGCGTCCGAGGACCAGCCGCCGCCGCAGCCGCTCCCCCCCGGGCTGGAGTACGGCATGTCCTGGGCCTGGACCGGCGGCGTTTGGGCGCCGGGGTCGCCGGAGCAGGAGGAGGAGCTGCCCCCTCCGCCGCCGCCGCCGCAGGAGGTGCTGCCCCCGCCACCGCCGCTGCCCCCGCCACCACCGTACGTGCCTCCGATGCCCCCGATGCCTGCACCCCCGGCCCAGCCGCCTGCCCACCTGTGGCAGCCGCCCCCCTACCAAGAAATCTCCTCCGACGAGGAGGACTAGTAGATCGGCCGGTCGCCTGTGGCCGCGCCGCCGCCCCCTATTCTATGTAAGCAAGGCCCCTAGCTACCCCCCAAGAAACGGCCGGCCGCCTGTGGCCGCGCCGCCGCCCCTTTATGCAAGTACGGCCGGCCGCCTGTGGCCGCGCCGCCCCCTATCTATGTAAGCAAGGCCCCTGGCCTTTTTTTAATATAAGTTGTGTGCCCCCTAGTCTACCGTGTCCCTAGCCCATACCCGCCGGCGGACCGCCGACGGGATCTGTCTACTCGTTCCCGCCGCCGGCAGGGCTTCGCCCAGCCATGTCCACTCGTACCTGTCCCTGGGGTGTTCGTTCGGCCTGGAGAGAGGGCCGCGATTTTTATACACCTGGGCCTCTAGTCCCGGCCCGTGCAACCAACCGGGACTAGAGCCACTTTGGTCCCGGTTGGTACCACGGCCCGGACCAAAAACAAATTTCGAATTTCGGTGGCACCCCTGCGCGCCCAAAAATTTTTAGCGCCAAAATTTGAAAAGGGTTAAGTTTGCACATTAACAACTTCTATATACTTTCAAATTTGACAAAAATTCCAACATGAAAAATGCTAGAATTTGCAAAACTAATTTAAATCCATTTTTCGTTTAACTAAATAATTATTCTAACTATTGAAACTATTAATTATTTTTTCATTTGTATATAATTTGAATATAAAAATGTTACAATTTTTGATTTCTCTCGTGATCTTCCTAATTCAAAGCGAGTTGTACCTTATTGACACGGTGAATTTGAGATCTTCGTCTACAACAGAAAAACCATAGTTTTCCTTCGAAGTTTTACTCTGCGCATCCACACGTATTTTCCCTTTATTCCGACCCCCGCTTGAAAACATAGTAACTTCCGTGTACGCTATCATTAGTGAGAGACTTCACGTCGGCAATCTCAATTAAAGTGCCAGTTTGTGTCTGATCCCACCAACCCCTCAAAATCCTCCTATTAACTTCAAATATCTCAACTGAAATCACTGTCATCATGTGGATGACAAGCCTGTGCAAATCTATCTCTCCTCCTCCAATACCGGAGAATAAGGACACCACATTAACACCATTCGGAAACATGTTCTTCAACACCGACAAGTGGCAACCCACAGTATCAATTTGGAATGAATTGCATTCCGTGTACGCTATCATTACTGAGAGACTTCACGTCGGCAATCTCAATTAAAGTGCCAGTTTGTGTCTGATCACACCAACCCCTCAAAATCCTCCTATTAACTTCACCTATCTCAACTGAAATCACTGTCTTCATGTGGATGCCAAGCCTGTGCAAAGCTATCTCTCCTCCTCCAATACCGGAGAATAAGGACACCACATTAACACCATTGGGAAACATGTTCTTCAACACCGACAAGTGGCAACCCACAGTATCAATTTGGAATGAATTGCATTCCGTGTACGCTATCATTACTGAGAGACTTCACGTCGGCAATCTTAATTAAAGTGCCAGTTTGTGTCTGATCCCACCAACCCCTCAAAATCCTCCTATTAACTTCACCTATCTCAACTGAAATCACTGTCTTCATGTGGATGCCAAGCCTGTGCAAAGCTATCTCTCCTCCTCCAATACCGGAATACACCACATTAACACCATTGGGAAACATGTTCTTCAACACCGACAAGTGGCAACGCACAGTATCAATTTGGAATGAATTGCCTTCCGTGTACGCTATCATTACTGAGAGACTTCACGTCGGCAATCTCAATTAAAGTGCCAGTTTGTGTCTGATCCCACCAACCCCTCAAAATCCTCCTATTAACTTCACCTATCTCAACTGAAATCACTGTCTTCATGTGGATGCCAAGCCTGTGCAAAGCTATCTCTCCTCCTCCAATACCGGAGAATAAGGACACCACATTAACACCATTGGGAAACATGTTCTTCAACACCGACAAGTGGAAACCCACAGTATCAATTTGGAATGAATTGCATTCCGTGTACGCTATCATTACTGAGAGACTTCACGTCGGCAATCTCAATTAAAGTGCCAGTTTGTGTCTGATCCCACCAACCCCTCAAAATCCTCCTATTAACTTCACCTATCTCAACTGAAATCACTGTCTTCATGTGGATGCCAAGCCTATGCAAAGCTATCTCTCCTCCTCCAATACCGGAGAATAAGGACACCACATTAACACCATTGGGAAACATGTTCTTCAACACCGACAAGTGGCAACCCACAGTATCAATTTGGAATGAATTGCCTTCCGTGTACGCTATCATTACTGAGAGACTTCACGTCGGCAATCTCAATTAAAGTGCCAGTTTGTGTCTGATCCCACCAACCTCTCAAAATCCTCCTATTAACTTCACCTATCTCAACTGAAATCACTGTCTTCATGTGGATGCCAAGCCTGTGCAAAGCTATCTCTCCTCCTCCAATACCGGAGAATAAGGACACCACATTAACACCATTGGGAAACATGTTCTTCAACACCGACAAGTGGCAACCCACTGTATCAATTTGGAATGAATTGCATTCCGTGTACGCTATCATTAGTGAGATTTGTACCTCTCTCTCTTCGCGACTCCCCTTGTGTGGTTTCTTGGGAGACCGAGTAAAAATTCCATCTCATCTGGCTCTAGAGGGGCAACCTTGTTATTCTCAATTGGCAAATTATGGATGTAGCCTCTTTCTTGAGCAGCTGCACAGAAGTGCTTAGAATCCACAAACTCCGGCTCTATGTCATACAAATTTCTGGAAATTTCCACCCATACACTTTTTGGAGCTAGGGCCTCATTTTCATT
The DNA here is from genome assembly GCA_028641055.1 of Alopecurus myosuroides. Taxonomy (NCBI): domain Eukaryota; kingdom Viridiplantae; phylum Streptophyta; class Magnoliopsida; order Poales; family Poaceae; genus Alopecurus; species Alopecurus myosuroides. The sequence goes on from CM054057.1 coordinate 623,302,303, forward strand.
TGGAATAATAATGAAGTCAGACTGGTCATAGTTGTCAAGCACTCAATGCTTGCCAGCTTTTGACCGATCAATACAAATTATTGGTCAAACTTGCACCTACTCCATTCATAATCACATAATATGTATAAATATCATTTTGGTTAACAAAATCTCGTTCATACTACGTTATAAGAACTATGATCATGTATTCCACGTTTATTATTACACATCACCAACAACATCCCTATCTAGTCTTCTGAATTTTCTTCGTGTCCCTTGCTTATGATCGCTTCGGCTGTAACCATGGAGCATCTTCAGTATTTAACGGGATGGTGGGGTCAGCTTTCACTGTGAAGGGTGGAATTTCAACAAACTTATTATAATCTTCTGACATGTCTGTCGTGTCCTCGATTCCCACGATGTTTCTTTTCCCTGAGAGAACTATGTGACGCTTAGGCTCATCGTATGATGAAATTGTTCCCTTATTTTTTCTTTTCTTCGGTCTGGAAGACATGTCCTTCACATAGAAGACCTGAGCCACATCATTGGCTAGAACGAATGGTTCGTCATTGTAACCAATACAGTTGAGATCCATTGTTGTCATTCCATAAAGCGGGTCTACCTTTACCCCTTCTCCATTCAGGTTGACCCATTTGCACTTGAACAAAGGGACCTTAAAAGAAGGTCCATAGTCAAGTTCCCATATCTCCTCTATGTAACCATAGTATGTGTCAGTTTTTCCATTCTCGTTTGTTGTATCAAAGCGGACACCACTGTTTTGGTTGGTGCTCTTCTTATCTTGGGAGCTCGTGTAAAATGTATTCCCATTTATCTCGTACCCTTGAAAACTCCCAATAGTCGAAGATGGTGACCCTGCCAACATATATAGCTGATCTTCAACAATGGTGTCATTTATAAGACGTGTTTGCAACCAACTTCCGAAAGTCTCCATGTGTTCGCGTTTAATCCATGAGTCATCCTTCCCCGGGTTTGCAGACCGTACAATATTCTTGTGTTCCTCGACATACGTAGCCATGAACATAGAATTTTGTAGAACTGTGTAGTGTGCTTTGGTCAAAGAATGCCCGTCCCTAGGTATCATTGTTTTCTTTCCCAGCGTTCCTTTTCCCCTCAGTCTCCCCTCATGCCGCGATTCAGGAACACCAATTGTCTTAAGGTCAGGAATAAAGTCAACACAGAACCCAATGACCTCCTCTGTTCCATAGCCCTTCGAGATGCTTCCTTCTGGCCTAGCACGGTTATGAACATATTTCTTCAAGACTCCCATGAACCTCTCAAAGGGGAACATATTGTGTAGAAATACCGACCGAGAATATGAATCTCTTCACATAGGTGAACAAGGAGATGAGTCATAATGTTGAAGAAGGATGGTGGGAACACCAACTCAAAACTAACAAGACACTGGACCACATCCCTCTGTAATCTTGTCAGAATTTCTGGATCGATTACCTTCTGAGATATTGCGTTCATGAATGCACATAGCTTCACAATGGGTACTCGAACATTTTCCGGTAGAAGCCCCCTCAATGCAATCGGAAGCAATTGCCTCATAATCACGTGGCAGTCATGAGACTTCAGGTTTTGGAATTTTTTCTCTGCCATGTTTATTATCCCCTTTATATTCGACGAGAAGCCAGACGGAACCTTGATACTGTAAAGGACTTCAAAGAATATTTCCTTCTCTGCTTTAGTAAGAGCGTAGCTGCTTAAGGAATGGTGCCCTGTATCTGTGTGCTTGTTGCTTGGGTCTTTCATACGTTGCTGGTCCTCCCGTGCTTCAGGCGTATCTTTTGACTTCCCATACACGCCCAGGAAGTATAGCAGATTGACACATAGATTCTTTGTCATGTGCATCACGTCGATCGAAGACCGGACATCTAAAACTTTCCAATAGGGTAGCTCCCAAAATATAGATTTCTTCTTCCACATGGGTGCCCGCTTATCAGGGCCGTACGGAACTGGTTGGCTGCCAGCAGCCTTACCAAAGATTACTTCTAGGTCCTTGACCATATCGAATATATCATTACCACTACGGAGCTCAGGCTTCTTTCGGTTATCTGCCTCACCTCTGAAATGCTTCCCTCCTTTTTTCCTTAAGGGATGCTTGATCGGAAGAAATCTACGATGCCCCAGGTATACAACCTTTTTACATTTATCCAAAAAAACACTGTCAGTCTTATCTAAACAGTGTGTGCATGCATTGTATCCCTTGTTTGTATGACCAGAAATGTTACTAAGAGCTGGCCAATCATTGATGGTCACGAAAAGCAACGCCCGTAGGTCAAATGGCTTTTGTTCGTTCTCATCCCACACACGTACACCTGGTTTGCCCCGCAGTTCTAAGAGTTCTTCCACTAATGGCCTTAGATACACATCAATGTCGTTGCCAGGTTGCCTCGGGCCTTGGATGAGAACTGGCATCATAATGAACTTGCGCTTCATGCACAACCAAGGAGGAAGGTTGTACATACATAGAGTTACAGGCCAAGTGTTATGACTGGAGCTCTGCTCCCCAAAAGGTTTAAAGCCAGGAGATGGAGGCGACGGGAGAAGGGCGGCCAGGAGGGAGGCGCGCGAGGGCAGGGATCGAGCGACGGTGGCCTCACCTTCTATCGCGCCGGGAAGGAGCTGCGTGAGTGAGAGGAGCAGGGAGGGCGGCGCTGTAGGGGATCGAGCGAGGGGAGGACGCAGGCGTCGCTGCGTTAGGGAATCGATCGATTCCTTTTTTTCTTTTTCTTTTTTTTCTTCCGTGCGGTGTGCGTGCGTGAGTTGTGTGTTGTGTGGTGTGTCGTGTGCGGTCGGGTGTGTGAGTGCGTGTGTTGAGATTAGGTTAGGTGTGCTTAGGGTTTGGTGGTGGGCTGGTCTGGTTAGGCTAGCCTGCCACCCAAAATAATTTTTTTTGTTTATTTATTTTTCAGGTAATAAGAGAAGTGATTTAGGGATTTAGAAAAGAGATTTTTAACCATTTAAAATATTGTAGAAAATAGTTTTATCGATGCCATGTGATATGATGCATGAACCATGATGCACAAAAGAAAAGCAAACAAAAACTATATGGGGAAAAGAAACCCCGGACGTTACAGTACTACTTTACCAACAACTGTACCAACAACCATTGAGATAGTTGTATGAGGGCATCTCCAGCGGGGCTCCTCATTTGCGGACCAAATTGGTCCGCATTTTGTCTGTTTGAGCAGCGGTCCGCGCTGCGCGGACAGGGCCCGGACCAGGTGCCCCCTGCGGGGCTGCTCATACCAAAAGCGGACTTATATAGATTTGGTAGGGCCCATAGGGGCCCATAGGTTTACAATTAAAAAAAATTAAGAAGAACTAAAAAAAAGTCTAGCCCTAGCTAGACGGCCACTGGCCAGTGACCTCGCGGCGGCCGGAGTTGCCCCAGAGCATCCTAGTCGAGGATGATGTACTTCGGGGTGTCAGGCGCGAGGTGGGGGAGCGCGGCGGCCCTCTGAGGAGTGGGCGGCTGCGTGGCGGGCTGGGGCGCCACCAGGGGCGCTGCCCCGTCCAGCTCCGGCGGGGGCCCGTCCACTCCCACTGCATGCCGACGAGGGGCGCGAACCAGTCCGGGATGGGATGGTTCTCGTCGCGCTCGTCCTCGTCGGCCTACTCCTCGTGGGGTAGGGGACGGCCATGACCATTTAATAGGACCGGTGGGGGAGGCGAGCCCATGGCGCGGCGGCGAGGGAGCTAGTGTTTAGCGGCCGGCGGTGAGGGAGCCGAGGAGCGCGCGCAGTGGACTGCGAGGAGGTGACGTGGGGACTGAGGAGGCGGTGCGCGTGGGGATGGACGCGTGGCCGCGGGTCCCATTTAATAGGACCGATGGGGGAGGCGAGCCGTCGCCACGGTCACTGACCGGCGGGCCACCCCCTTTGGCCAAAAAGTGGCGCGGCCGCGCGCACGCATCCGTTTCGCGTCCGCGGGCAGCTCAAATCTGACCCAAATTTGGTCTGGGTTTGAGCATCCGCGGACCCAAAACGGACCCAGGAGTGGGTTGAGCAGCCCCGCAGGGGGCTTCTTTTGTCCGGTTCTGCTCAAATCCGGCCTGTCCGGGCCAAATGAGCAGCCCCGCTGGAGATGACCTGATACCTTGTTGGTTGATGAGTTGGACTACTATCATACGGACTTATCTTACAACCCATTAAAGATGCCCTAAGAGCATCTCCAATAGTGTCCATGTCATTGTAAGAAGCAATGCCAACTCAGAAATATGCCTACATGGCAAGTAATAACGAGGTGACAGAAGATGGGTTGTATGATATGCAACCAACAAGCTAGCACGCATGCCAAGATACTTTTTCCCTTTGGTCTCACTGAATTGACTATAGGATTGGCTAGAATCTACTACTTTACCAACAATTCTACCAACAAACTATTGTAATAGTTGTATGATGTGTTGTTGGTTAATGAGTTGACTAGTGTATCATACGGTGTATTATACAACCTATTGCGGATGCCCTAAGATAGCATGACAACTCAGCTAAAATACTACATGGCATAGTAATAATGAGTTGAGAGACTATGAGTTGTATGATATGCAACCAACATGGTAGCACGGATGCCAAGACACTTTTTTCTTTGGTGCCACTAAATTGACTATTTAATTGGATATATTGTACTACTTTACCAACAACTCTACCAACACTGGTAGAAAATAGGCCTATAGTCACGGTTTGCCAGGGCCAGTAGTCCCGGCCGCGCAACCGGGACTAGCTATGCGCGACTAAAGACCCCCCCCCTCCCGCCAATAGTCGCGCCACTTACGAACCGGGACTAAAGGCCCGTCCACGTGGGCGCTGGGAGTCCGTCGCGGCGGAGGACCTTTAGTCCCGGTTCTTGTGGCTAACCGGGACTGAAAACCTCCTGCGCAGGTTTAAGGGTTTTAGGCCCCCCTAAACCTGGTTTCTTTTTAATTTGTTTTGTTTTATTTCTTTTATATTTTATTTTGTGTTTTATTTTAATTTTGATGAAGTTTCAGTACACATATATATATATATATATTTTACGCTATTATATACATGCATATATATATATATGAAATTTCAAACAAGAAGAATTCAATATAGGAATATATAATATATATTCAATCTCGGGTGACCATATACAATTTCGAACAAGTTTCTATATACACAATTAAGATAGATGAGCATACACAACTTCGAACAAGTTTCAATCTCGGAGATGCATATAAGCATCATCGTCGGTGGACGCATGGTGTTCTCCTTTGGAATCGACGACATGCCTAAGGAAAAATCCTGCTATTTCCTCTTGAATTGGTCGGAAGCGAGCTTCTGGAGTAAGCGCCCTCCGCAAGTTATTGAGACTCCTCCGCGTGCTCTCGTCCTTCTTCCTCTCAGAGATTTCTTTCCGTATGTTCTCACAAACATAGTATCCACATAGACCGGTCCCCGGTGGCTGCTTATCCACACCACGAACCACATTTTTAAATTCTAGTTGATGTTTGAATCCACCGACATGTTCATGTGAGAACCGTCTCCAAACTCTACAGTGCAAATAAAATTAAATGAACAAGGGAGTTATTAGCTACTGCATATTAGAAAATGAACAAAAGGGACCGATCGATATAGAGCGAAATTATTGAAAATAATTACCTTTGTATCATTTTTCTCAGGTCGATCCAAAGATTTGTATCTGAATTCATAGAGTCCATGATAAAAACTGTGGAGCTCTGAAGTTCAATTTTTAGCAGAATCCAGTGGAACCTGCGGACACGTTACATGCGCACAGGCATAACTTATCGATTAGACATATCATGCATGGAGTAAACAAAATAGAATGGGCACAAGAGAGAAACACTCACCCAAAATGGTAAGGAAATAGAATATGACTTTTGAGTTCATACTTTTTAAGAAAATTGTACAAGTCTTTCTCCACGTCTTTGGGGTGATTTTCTAACATAGTTCCATTAATGATTTGTGGGTCAATGAACCCAACATCATGGATGAGTCTTATTTTGCATTCCCAAATCTTCAATCTGCATAATAGCGTACGCAACAATATAGTTAGGCGCAACTGGTACAGTGTAGGCAATGAAGAACGAGATGAGGTAGAAATAAATCACTTACAGAACGTAGCAACTCAGGATAGATTTGTCGAGATCGCGCAGATTGAACAGCTGGAACAATTCACTCATCTCAACTGCTACAGTGTACTTTTTGGTGTGATGCTCCTCTGTAACATCCACATACACAAAGTCTCTGTCGGACCATGATATGAATTGTTTGTACCAACGTAGCAGACTTTGCATTAGTGGTGGTAGATCCTTTTCCTGCGTAGGCTCGACGAGAGGCCCTTTCTTCTCATATTGTAATGCTACCTCAGCCATTGGCGCATCGTACAAGCCTAAAAAGGCACGAAGAGACATACTGGCCTCGACGCATTTTTCATGGCAGTAGCTACAGTCAATCTCATTGCTGCCACAGCTTCTCTGACCTCGGGGTCCTGTTCCGGACTGGCTTTCACTATGAGCGGGAGGGTCGATTGTTTTCTGCATCCCGAGCTGGTCAACTTGTTTCCCGCTTTTTTCATTTTTTCTTTCTCCTCCGCCAATGCTTTTGCTTGCTTACGAAGTTCATTATCATAGTCTTTAGGCAAATTCTTCTCGCTTGGGACGGTGTCGACAAAAAACCCGTAGCCCACTTGTCTACTATCGGAGGGTATACTTCCTTGGGCTTAGGCTCCTTTCGCGCCCGGGCCTTCCATTTCTCAAGGTCAGCCTTCGCGGCCAATTTGGTTTCATCATCACTAAGTTCCCAAGGCCTTGGGGGGATAGGCTTCAGTGATGGCTCTGGTACCCGTGTGGTCTTAGCTACATAAGCCTCCGGGTTAATAGTCCAAGAGCAAGTTCCCTTGCTGTCCGCCCTCTTCTGTTTCTTCGCCGGAGGAGGAATGGGGGGCGACGGCTGCTTATCCGCCGGAGGAGGAATGTGGGGCGACGGCTGCTGCTTATCCTCCGGAGGAGAAATCGGGGGCGACGGCTTCTTATCCTCCGGAGGAGGAATGGGGGGCGACGGCTGCTGCTTATCCTCCGGAGGAGGAATGGGGGCGACGGCTGCTGCTTATCCGCCGGAGGAGGAATGGGGGGCGACGGCTGCTGCTTATCCGCCGGAGATTGTGGATCGGGGGACGGCGTCGAATGGCGTGAAGGAGGCGTAGGTGAACCAGCACCACCACCACCAGCACCTGCACCATCGGAGGGGAGTGGACTTGTTAGCCTTGGCGTCTCGCCTGGAAACACTATGTACTTCTTTTTCCATAGAATGAATTGGCGCTTGACATCTCCAAGTCTTCTCTCCCCTTCGGGTGTAGCTATGTCAATCTCCAGGTCCTCAAACACTTGGACTATGTCTTCCACCGTGACACGAGCATAGCCATATGGAATGGGGTTGTTGTGATGGAGTGCTCCAGGTGTATAGGGTAAAGCACTGCCTGTAGCTACCTTCATGGAAATGTTACCCATGGGATAATGCAGATCACATTCTTTCATCTCCTTTACATCATCCACGGGGTAGTGAGGCTCCGGTGCACGACTCTCGATCATCGGTGCATTAGCACCTGCAGGCGGGGCCTCCGTGGAAGCCACGCTGCTTCTCCGTTGATGCTGGCTTCCGAGATCCGCTGCATGTTCTTCATGCGGCCCTACAGCCGCCGCTGTTTCTTTCTCAAGTATTCCCGCCACGGTCTGCTTCAACTCGCTAACTTCCGTTGCAAGCTTCGACAGAAGATCTGCAGCCCGGTCCGTATTTCTCTTACGGCTTCTGTAACAGTACGGTCACCCTCCTGGAAAACCCTACTTTCCACGGCAATCTGCCTTTGCCTCGTATATGTCCTCCGTGTTCAGGATTCCCGAGGGCATGGGTCAGTTGGTCTCTCTCTCTCCTCTGTTGAACGTGATCCAGCCCTGTTGAGCTTTGGTCATTGCGTCAACAAGGTTTTTTGTGGGAGCAAACGTTTTCTGCCGATGAACACACGCCCTGTCTCCGGGTCTAGCGATCCACCATGCCCGTACCACCACATTTTGGCTCTTTCGTCCCATCCCTCTGTACCTAGAGGGATTCCTCTTGCCCTCAGGACGTCCTCCATCGCCTGCCACTTAGGCGCCGAAACGCGGTATCCTCCTGGCCCCATAACATGATGGTACTGTTTCTTATCCGCGTTAGCCTTATTTTTTTTCGACATTCCCTTGAAATGCTCCGATTTCTTCTGCGTCACAAATTTTGGCCAATCATCTCTCATTTTCTCATGTTGTCCAGTGAAAATCGGAGTCTTGCCCTTGCTGACATATTCACGGAACAATTTTTTCTTGAAGTTCCGGAATGCTTCGGCCATCTTCTGAAAGGCGAACTCTTTGACTAGCCTCCTCCTCTGACATCCACCCGGAACCTCTTCACCGAATTCATCTTCTTTGTTGTATTCCGGAGGTAGAATGAAATGTACCATAAGCTTTCTCAACATCTCCTTTTTCGTTCTCTTGTGGACATAACTGAAACCAAGACGTGCTTTCTTTGGCTCCTTCCATTCCTGGACGGTGATCGGGACGGTGTCTCTAACAATGACTCCGTATTGGTTGATAAACTTTGTGGTGTGCTGTAGGGGCTTGCCAGTTTCACCGACTGATTCGATGGTATATGTTTCTCCATCTTTCATCGCCTTGGATTTGCCACGCGTTGTCGTACTCGATCCGGCCGAGGGCTAAAATAAGAAAGAGTCGCGCGCGTTAGTGCATATGTATTCACATTTCAGTAAGTTTGTATCACGAGAGGCTCAATGTGTATATATATATATATACCCTCGCCGGAGGTGGTTGTTCTTTGCAATTGGAGATCGTCGTTTGTCGACGGTTGACCTCCGTCATCAATGTCCATTCCTTCACCTCCTTGATCATCCACAATGTCCGTTGCTTCACCTCCTTGATCATCGACAATGTTCGTTCGTTCACGTTCTTGATCATCAAGGTTCAGATAAGAAGAGATTACATCATGTTCTCCGGCTATGATATCTAATAGATAACCTTCAGCCTCCTGTTCCGTCAGGTCTCTATTGTCCACCATATATATGTCACTCCTGCAGAGATGCATGTAGTAAAAATTAATCAGTATATAGGAGACTTAGCAAATATTGTCGTAGAAGGAGGGAAAACAGATTGCTAGGGTTTTGGGGAAGAACGATGACCACCGGAGGGGGAAAACCATACTTTAGAGGTGTGTCCCAGATTAGTTTCTCAAATGACTTGGAGAACCCCATAGCTAGGTTGCATTTGCTTTCCTGGTCATTTTGGTATATTACACTTAATATTCTGAATTTATTGAATTAAAACTTATTTTCATTATTTTAATGAATTTAATAAAAATTCAAATATGGTCTCATTTTGAACTTTGTCAAACATGATTAAAAATGATATTAACAGATAGCTTACATTTTTGTGAACATTTTGCATATTTTTCCATAATTTTTGGAATTATAAATTAAAAGTTATTTAATTTAGAAGATTTGACTATTTTCTATAATTCCATATACAGTGGGCCCCACGTGTCATGATGACGTCATTAAAAAAACTCGACAACACGTGGCCAGGTGACGTCATCATGACGTCACCCCTGGCGTCACACGGTGGCCGCGGTGGCAGATTCGGTCGCCGGTGGCGATTCCAGCCACGGGGGAGGGAACGGAGACGACGGGGCTCTCGGGTGTCTCGGGTCTCCGGAGATGACGGGGCTCTCGGGGGAGGGAATGGAGACGACGGGGAGGAGGCAGGGACGAGGAGCGGCGGGAGGACGGTCACAGCGGGCACGACCGAGGAGCAGCGACGGGAACGGACGACGGGGATGACGGGCGCAGGGGCGGCGGGCACCTACCGGAGATGACGGCGGCGCGTCCTCTGTGTCTCTGCGGGCGGAATCGGCGACGGAGGCGCGGAGAAGACGACTGCATGCGGCGCGGAGAAGACGATGCGGTTGGCCTTAGAAAAATTTCAGGGGCGGGAATATATAGGGCCAGCCTTTAGTCCCGGTTCGTGACAGCAACCGGGACTAAAGGTCCCCCGGGTACCCTCCGCGGGCCTTTAGTCCCGTTGGTGTCACGAACCGGGACTAAAGGTCCCCTAGTCCCGGCTGGTGTGACGAACCGGGACTAAAGGTGCAATTTTCGCGGCGTTTTCGTTCCCGCGCAGAACGAGCCTTCAGTCCCGGTTCGTGACACGAACCGCGACTGAAGGTGGTTATTCAAATACTTTTCCTTTCCCAAACTTAAAAATACAAATAATATATCAGAAAATTCAGAAAAATAAGACTAATTCTTTTTAAAATCTTAAAAATACAAATAATATATCAGAAAATTCAGAAAAATAAAACTAATCATAAAGATTATATAATAAAGATTCACACACATCTTGAATATATATAGATAAAAAAGGCAGTACATAATGGCTAGAGTGGATCTAAACCTAAACGGAGAGCATAGATGCATGATCAGATATCTGCTAGTCATACTCCTGCCTAGGTCTATAGTACATGTACTCGTAGTCGTCGTAGTCGCCGCCGCCGTCGTCGTCACTATCGTCTGACGGTGCTCTGCACTCCCTCGGAGGATCACGACTCCAGGACTGGGCCTGAGGGTAGCGCAGGCGGGGGATATCGCCGGCCCTGATGTAGTCCATGACGCTCTGTAGAGTCCGGCCGGACCCCCATAGCTGACGACCGGCCTCGTGAAAGTTCCCAGGAGGCAGGCCGTCCTCCTCATACCTGGCGAGCGCCCTCTCACGCCGATTGATGAAGAAGGCATCCCAAGTATGCTGGTTATCGGATGCCAACTGGGATTCCTCCGCTGCTCCGGCGTGAGCTCGTGATAGTAGTGGTTCGTGATGGCCGCCCGACTCGCCACACCTTGAGGAAGAGGAGGGACCGGCACTCCTCCGGCGCTCAGCATCCAACCGGCGGGAACGTTGTAGCCGCACGGGCAGGGGTAGTTCGAGGCGGAAAGTGCCTCCGCCTGGATGAATGTTAGAGTGGGTACGGTAGAAGCCATGAGAGAGTGGTGAGTTTGTATGTGTTTATGCCAATGGTGTGGCAATGCATACATATATATATAGAGAGAAAAAACATCTCTTTAGTCCCGGTTGGGGACACCAACCGGACTAAAATGGGTTAGGGTTTCGTTTGGACCAATCAGATAGAATCATACGGATCGTGTGTTTCTTTAAAGCGCTTGTGAGTCGTTGGATCCGGGGTGTGTTTCTTTCGAGCTGTTGTGAGCCGTTCGATCAGGGCTACGGTGTATTTCTTTCGAGCTGTTGTGAGCCGTTGGATGAGGTGGTTTCTTAACCGTTGGATCAAAACCCTAGCACAACACTTTGTGAGCCAGAGGACCCTGTATATAGCCCACCTTCATACACCGGTCAGTTCATCGAGCAAATACAAAACATCCGGATTCGCCATCATACGTCCTGCCGTGCATTTGGTATGCATATTGCACCTAGTAGCCACGGTGGGGCTGTATGATGGCGATACCGATTGTTTTGTTCTACATCCCCCTTAGGAAAGTCGTGATCCAAACCCTACGCCATGCCATTCTTAACCGAGTCTCCCATTGGAAAGCGCGCGAAAAATCAAATTCGCTATTGAAGGTGATGAGAACACGAAGTACTTTCATGTTTGCGCGTCCAACAGGTTACGCAATAACAAAATCTGCAACCTCGAGCACAATGGCATCCAAATCTCCAACCAGCAACAAAAAACCCAAATCCTAACCTATTTCTTCACGGACCTCATTGGGCAGCCTAAGCTAACGCAGTGGAATTTCGACCTCCAAACCATGTGCCCAACCGCCACATCTGGCCTCTCTGACCTTGACCGCCCTTTCTCGGATGGAGAAATAAAAAGTGCAACGCTAGGTATGAAAATGACGGCTAGTCCTGGGCCATACGGGTTCGGGCCAGCGTTCTACAAAGCCTTCTAGCCTCTTGTCAAATCGTGAGTAATTACTCTTTTCCACCAATTCCACTCCTTAGAAATCGATCTCCAAAGCATTAACATATCATTCATGATCCTTCTCCCTAAAGGACCCGATGCTAGGACCGCGGACGCCTTCCGACCCATTGCCCTCCAAAACTGTATCATCAATGCCATCGCCCGGCTTCTCACCAACAGGTTGCAAACCAAAATTCCTGATCTCGTTCACCCAAACCAAACTGGTTTTATATCTGCTAGAGGTATCGCCGAAAACTTTGTGTTTGCAGCAGACATTCTGAACTGCTGCCAAAAAAAAAAAGCCCCAACTATTATAATCAAATTAGACTTCAGGAAAGCCTTTGACTCTGTCAACTGGCACTCCCTTATTAAAATAATGACCCACAGAGGGTCCCCCCCCACCCCCGTTTTTTCGCATGAATTAAACTTCTTCTTGAACTTGAGGTATGACATCAGTTTTGGTTAATGGGTCCCGGGCCCATGGATCAACTGTAAAACGGGGCTGCGGCAAGGAGACCCCCTATCACCTTACCTCTTCATCACTATGGGAGACCTCCTGCAACAAATGATAATTCATGCCTGTACGCAGGGCCTCATGACCCACCCCCTTTCTGACGATATACCCTGCCCGGTCCTGCAATACGCGGATGACACTCTTATAATTCTCAAAGCCTCACATAACCCCGCTGAAAACCTCAAAAAATTCTCTATGACTTCTCCTCAGCCAATGGCCTTCACATAAATTTTCCACAAGACTACCTTCCTACCTATTCACCCTACTCCTGAGGTTACCCATATAGCTAACATTTTAGGCACAACTATCTCCTCCATTCCTCAGACATACCTTGGCCTTCCCCTGTCCGACCAAAATTCCGCCGTCCGCTTTTCAACAATCATTGATAGCATCGACATATATCTCTCAGGGTGGGACGCTGCCTTGCTCTCGAAAGGAGGGAAACTCACCCTCATCTCATCCGTACTAGATAGCCTTCTCACCCACTTCATGTCTTCCATCACCCTTCCCACGTAGGTCATTCACGCCATCGATAGTAAGCGTAGAGCTTCTTTTGGACCTCGGAAGAGATATGCTCGGGCGCTCAGTGCATGGTAGCGTGGGACAAAGTTTGTCAGCCCCATAGCGAAGGAGGTTTGGGTATAAATAATTTAAATGCATAGAATGTTTGTTTGCTTCTAAAAATTTGCTACAAATTTTTAGATTCTTCTTTGACTCCTTGGAAACAATGGATCTCTACACAGTCTCCCTTTTCCAGACACACTTCCACCCACACATACATCAAAAAAATTATTGCCACATATATGCCTCTTTTATCGCAACTGACTATTTGCTCGGTCAAAAACGGGGCCTCCACATACTCCCTCCGTCTCATATTAATTGTCTCAAAGTTGGAAAAATATGGATGTATCTAGACATATTTTAGTGTTAGATACATCCACTTTTGTCAAGCTTGAAGACAATTAATATGAGACGGAGGGAGTACTTTTGGTACGATAGATAGCTACATGAGCCACTGGCAACTGCTTTCCGGCTTTATTCTCACACATACTACACAAAATGCCTTCATTGTGGATGTTCTTCAAAATGGGGTCGAAAGAAACCTTCAAAATCGGCTAACCAGTGCGGCTTCAAGCCAACTTGCCTCTCTCTCTTTGTTGGTGCAGGATTTTGCCATCTCAGACGGGACGGACAGACGCACGTTGCTTGATGGCTCCCCTTTCTCGACAAGGGGGCATACGCACCCATGCATACAGCCGCACCCCACTCTGGAGTTCAGCAGGTCTGGGCTACAAAAATGCGTGGCAAAGTGAAAATATTCGGTTGGCTGCTAATTCTGGACAGACTCAACACTAGGGCCAACCTTCGTCACAAGAACAATCTGGATCACTCCGACTGCCGCAGATGAACACATGGGTGGGAAGACAGAGAGCATCTCTTCTTTGGTTGCACGCATGCGGATACGGTCTGGCAGAAGATTGGTATTCCGGAGGCTAGCCGCTCTCTCGCGGAAATTTGGGATGCTACCCCACCCCTACAGCTACCTACCTCTGTATGGCATTCTGTTCTTCTCATTATACTCATAGTTTAAAATAGCGAGCTATTGCATATAGCCCCGGCGTTTTCAGAAGCTACGAAAGGCTATAGCCGGACTATAACCATATAGCCGTTTTGCTAGAATATTGAAAAAATAGTAAAATTTAGACAACATACAATCGTTTATATAGTATTATTCGCAAATGCATAATGTGACAACATAGTCATATAAGATGAACGAACAATCAGGAGTTTAAATAACAACTATTCATGACAAAGTTCAACTGTTCTAAAACTAGGTCGCTATAGGTCGCACTCACACCTCACAACAACAATTCAACAACCAACGGTGATTGATTTGGGCTCCGAAATTGACGGAGGTGACAAATTTGGGACCAAATTTTTTGGTCCCCTAGACGGGATGTAGCCGGGCTAAGAGGCTATATCCATATAACCGGGCTATTAGCGGCTATTCTCCATATAGCCTCTGAAGGCTCTAGCCGTATCCCTGACCCTCTCGGAAGGCTATTGACTGGCTATAGCCGGCTATTTAAAACTTTGATTATACTTTGGAAAATCTGGGATGCCAGAAACGGTATGGTCTTCCGGAACATCGACCAACCTTGTAGGATCACTATGGCCAATATTATTCATGACCTGACTCTGTGGTCACATCGTTTTAAAAGTAACGATCATAGAGAGGCAGCCGACCTGTGGCGCGCCCATCTCTCAATCTGTAACACTTAACTCTTGGTTTTTGAGTATATCAGGTGGGGATCCTCTCCCCCCCCCCCCCCCCCCCCCCCCCCCCCCGGTGACAGCCTGAAAGAAAATTTAAGTTTAGGTTGTATGACAATGATCATAAAGTACTTCGCTCAAACACACATGTGAGGTTATCCAAACGAGCGTAGATAAGCCGTGTATAAATATTCGGGTGCAAATAACATGTAACACCAGCAGAATGTTCAGTGCAAATTTAAATACCAATTACAAGAGAAATCACTCAATTTGCCTCCATACTGAACAAACGCCTGCTCTACACTTAAAAGCTTTGAGAAACAAATTCATGCGTACCTAGCCCACTCCTCTGCATAGACAATTGACTCGTGCCAAAACTTCAGTTCTTTATAGGATACAGCAGTCTCCCATTGATTACATATTCTATGATTGCAACTCTGAGTACATCGGCACATATGGCACATATGGAAGGCTAACATGTCGAGATCAGTGATCAATTTGGCTTGCTGAGAATCCATGTTATAGCACACAAGTGATTTATTTGATCCCACGGTGAAATAGAGCAAGTTACAGTCCGGATGAATTGCAATCAAACTGATGTCGTTGTATTTGACAGTATCAGGATGTATCCCTTCAAATATGTCTGAAACTTTGATGATATGCTTCATTGTCCATTCTTTGGTATCATAGTCGTTCATGATATGTACTTCTAATCGGATGTCACCATCACTCTCATGTGTATAATTGTCAAACAAGGTGTAGTGCAAGCTGCCCTGTGAAAGTTGAATAAACTGCTTACAGTGAATATTGCCTGGGAGGACGAAGTTGCTCCATGTTTCTCCCTTGGTGTCCACCGCAGTTACACATGGTGCCGCCCCGGGGCTGAAGGTTCGAAAATGAAGATGACCATCTAGAAAGACGCTTGCTGAGTGACGAGCGCCGAACCACATAAGTTGGCGGCTCCTGTCCGTATGAACCCATCTCCTAGTTTCCGAAGAATACACGTCCACTCCTGCGACAAACGCATAAACGTCCTGCAGCACCACAAATACATGGAAGTGGGAAGACACGGCCGCGTCGAAACCCAAATGTGCAGTGGCGACCTTGCCGGGCTGGCTACGGTCCGGCAACTCCACCCACTGTTCTGTGGTAGGATTGCACACGACATATCTGAACTCGGGGCGTGGTACCAGCGGCACAGCAAGAGGAGGCCGTTGCATCCGTCGAGGAGATCAAGGGGCTGGTGGTCCGGCAGGAAGGCAAACGGGGGAGAAATTGAATGGCGACGGATGTCAAAGAAACGGATAGCTCGCCGGTCCTTGTTGGTGGACGTGTAGAAGAATCCTGCCATTGGCTGAGGGAGCTTCTTCCGCTGGTCCGGGGTGGTCGATGAGGGCGAGCCAATGGGTGGAAACGCACTTGAGCGGCAGAGTGACTTGGCGGGGACGCGCGAGAGGATCTCCAGGAGGACATCGTCGCTTAATTCCCCCATGCCGTGAGGAGAAGAGGACGATCTGCAAGCATATAGAAACGCAAATGATGAGCGATGAAAATAGAGGAAAGGTTTTGCAATGGTTAATACGTCATCGTGGTACTGCCTCGCATACTTGTTAGGAGTCTATAGATCGACAGGGCGGAACGATTTTTTAGTCATAGGTTGTGGGATAACACATATTGGGGGACTTGTTTGTGGACGAGCGCTCCCTCTGCGGTCACGTGGGCTGCGGGTTTACGATCCCGACCGCTAAACCTGTAGTACCTCTCAGAAGCGATTATCCTGTATACCGTACAATTTTAAATTAATTTGGAGCACTTATAATCTAAATACTGGGAAGACATCAACACCATGCTCCCGAATACTGGAAGACAGGCTATAGCAAACGGTTCTCACACCTGTTGCATTCTATATAAGAATTTTTGTTTTGTTTTGCAGCTGGAAGTTCCAATTTTTAAACACTACAACCATAACCATACTGTTTGACAGCCCTGGGTTCAGTATAAATTTGTGGACCGTCTACAAGATGTGTGCGAGTTAGCAATCCTGTTGGACGATGGTGCTGACCTACAATATTTGGATATGAAATTTCCACAAGATTTTTAGAGACTTATTTCGGGTGGCTTAGAGAAAACAGTCTGTCATATTTTCTCAAATCATTGTTAAGTTAGAGAAATATATATAAACTTAAACAAAAGATAAACTAGATCTATATCTTGATCTCAACAAGTAGGCATTAGCATAGCAGACAAGGCAATTAGCACTAGTACACAGAAACATACCTTGCAAAATTGATCTGATGGTGACTTTACTCGACTGGAAGGTGTTATGCGTCTCGACAACGGCGATTAGCCTCGGCCGCTCCGGCGTCGCGTAGGGCCAGAATTTAGACGCTTGAACAATCCGAGATAAACACAGCCTGCAGGCACATCGTCACGCAAATCGACTGGCGCCAACGCCTCAACAGAGCGTCAGATCAAAGCGGCGGCTCACGACAATGCCCTAGCTCGTACTGCAACTGAATCGTGGAGGGACGCAAGAGCCCACGTACCGTAGGTTTTTTTGTTTTGAGAACTTCACGTACGGTAGTTTGTGTATGTGCAGTCTGCGTGGCAGTTAGACCCATCAACTAATGTGCTATTTAGACTTGGCCCGTGAGACAGCTGGTCTCTCGCTAATTGCCGAAACTAACAACGATTTAGTACCATATATATACTGAATATTAGCGCAATCCCTATATGTCGCCTATTGCGAGTCGGTACTCTGACTCGCCCGCGTACATTTTCTAAATGGGTCGGCCCATTAACCGTTTGTGTGCTCGAAAAAGTATGAGAAAATATGCTGAAGTCGGTGCTCCGGCTCGCCCGCATACCAGCCCATTAACCGTTTGTATACTCGAAATAGTATGAGAAAATATGCTGCAGGCGGTTCGAACCTGGGATATCACGGATCAGATGTGGTAGGAAGGAACAGACACTAGGCTACAAAAGATTTTGTGTCTAACTTTACTTTTCAAGGGTTTTATAATCTTAATTCTTTTTTTATTCTTTTTCCATTTTTTTCTATTTCAAACGTAGCGCTGCCGAATAGCATTGGTTCGCCAACGGTAACTACATAGCGCTCGCGAACAGGATTGGTTCGCCAGCGGTAACCTCTTACCACTAGCGGCTTAGCGTCGGCGAACACCTGTTTGCCAGCGGTAACTCTATTTTGTTCGTTACTGGTAAGCCCTTTCCTACTAGTGTTATCCCCTTCCTCTCACCTTCTTTCTCCCTCGAACAGGCATGGGCCATTGACCACCGTGCTCCCCCGCAACCTACCACCAATTTTCTCCACCATGGCCGTGGCCTCGTGGTCATTAATAAGGATGCGAATTCCTTGTTTACTCCCTCCATTCCAAAATATAAGGCGCCCTTTAATTTCGTTGGTCAACGCCATCCAACTTTGACCATGATTTGTCCATATAAACAGTCCACATAAATAGTATACATATATATAAAATGAAAGAAGTTTACAAGACGAGTTTAATGGTACCATTTATACATTCTCTCATCCATAAACTTGTTATATAATTTTGGTCAAAGTTGACCATCAAAGACCTCCATAAAAATAGCGCGCCTTATATTTTGGGACGGAGGGAGTAATAAATCTGGCCCTAGTATTTCTCATGCGATGAAACCGGAAAAAGAAAGCAAACCGGAGAGGCTGTCTTTGTTCAAGGCTTTGCATAGTCTACGTGATCCATGAGAAAGCATTACGCCCTCCTGCGCGGATGGTGATGTTAACGCAGTCGAGACGCAAAAAAGGTGGGCCACTCTATAGTCATTGGTAAGGCCAATATAGTCATCTTGTTCTCGAATTGTTGCTCGACTGTCCCTGTTTCGACATCGATCTTGTGTACGCGGTGGGTTTCATCCATGTTGAACAATATATGGCACTTCTCCACCGGAATATTTGTACGCCCAAAAGTAGTTCTCCGCCCACTAGTGGAAACAGGGCCTTTTATCCGGGTCGTAAGGGCCAGTTGTCCCGGTTGTGCAACCGGGATGGGTTGGCCGGGACAAATGGCCCGTCCCATTGGTCCCGGTTGTGCCAGGACCCGGGATGGTAAGGATAGGCCACGTGGCGAACCTGGGCCAGGGAGTTCGTCCCGGTTCGTTCAAGGACCGGGATGGATACTTTTTTGACAAAAAAATATAATCGTTCAGTTTTCGCGTCCAGGCCCCACATTTTTTTGGGCTCTGTCTCCCAATCCGAGCGGCCTCCCCTTCCCCAACCGCGTCCAGGCCCACGTCTTTTATTAAGCCCACTGGTCACATTTTTTTGTCAAAAGGGCCCACTGGCCCGCGTCTTTTATTATGGTCAGTCAACGGTTCGAAGGGCCCACTGGCCAGCGTGGTCAGTCAATGGTTCGAAGGGGCCACTGGCCAGCGGCCGTTGGCTGGCTCACCTGGTCCCTTAATTTAAGACTACAGGACGGTCAAAGGGCCAGTCGCCTCGTCTCCCGCCCGCCTCGGCTTCCCGCGCCCCCACTTCCCCACGCGCGCGTGCCACGGCTGCAACGCCGCCACGCCTCGGCTCCTGCCCGCAATTCATGGCCGCCTGCAACCGCCGCCACGTCCAGGCCGCCGGTTGGCATGCCAGCCCACCCGGGTCCTTTTTAAAGGCCCCCGCCGCCCGTACAACCCATTCACCCCGGCCGCGCCCAAGGCAGACCAACCATAGCCACCATGTCCCGCTGGTTCGGCAGCGGCTCCGGCAAGCGCCCCAGGAATGAAGGCTCCTCGAGCGGCGCCGGCCGCGTCCCACCACCGCCGGCGGAGGCCTTCGGCTACGGCCCAGGAGGTGTCCGCCTCGGCGGACGCCGCGCGTCCCCGCGCCACCTCCGGCTGCACGCCAGCGCCCAGCGCCGCGCCCAAGGGCAAGAGGTTCCGCCGGTACGTCCGGGTGGACGAGGCCGAGTGGCACTGGAACAACGCCACGCCACGTGTTCTATGCCGACGTCCACATCCCGGACGGCTGGCACCTGAACCCCCAGCGGATCCCTGTGCCGCCGGTCCCGACCGGCCAGGCGCTGCTCGAGGAGATCGACCGCCGGCGCGAGCTCCTGCGGCCCACAGTCCGCAGGGAGCGCGTTGTACGCGTGCAGCTCCCCCTACTGGGGCGCCTGGCTCGCGCAGGAGCACGAGCAGCGCCGGCGCTCCTACATCCGCCCCCCCACGAGGTGGACGTCGAGGACTACCCGCCGCCACCGCCCGGCCGGGAGAGGAGCTGTGGCTCCTCGAGGACATCCCGGAGGACTTCTCCGGGGAGGAGGACCCGTGCTCCGGGCCGCCATGGAGGATGCCTACGAGGCCTCCCGCCGCTCACTCGTCGAGGACGAGATCAAGCGGTGGGAGCGGGTCGTGGGCCGCGCCCGCGCCGCGCTGCCGCCATGCCGCCGCGCCGCCGAGCCTACCCCCTGGTGGCACGCGCTCTACTACGCCGAGTATGAGGCGTCCGAGGACCAGCCGCCGCCGCAGCCGCTCCCCCCGGGCTGGAGTACGGCATGTCCTGGGCCTGGACCGGCGGCGTTTGGGCGCCGGGGTCGCCGGAGCAGGAGGAGGAGCTGCCCCCTCCGCGCGCCGCCGCCGCAGGAGGTGCTGCCCCCGCCACCGCCGCTGCCCCCCACCACGTACGTGCCCTCCGATGCCCCCGATGCCTGCACCCCCGGCCCAGCCGCTGCCCACCTGTGGCAGCGCCCCCCTACCAAGAAATCTCCACGAGGAGGACTAGTAGATCGGCCGGTCGCCTGTGGCCGCGCCGCCCCCCCCCCTATTCTATGTAAGCAAGGCCCCTAGCTACCCCCAAGAAACGGCCGGCCGCTGTGGCCGCGCCGCCGCCCCTTTATGCAAGTACGGCCGGCCGCTGTGGCCGCGCCGCCCCCTATCTATGTAAGCAAGGCCCCTGGCCTTTTTTTAATATAAGTTGTGTGCCCCTAGTCTACCGTGTCCCTAGCCCATACCCGCCGGCGGACCGCCGGCGGGATCTGTCTACTCGTTCCCGCCGCCGGCAGGGCTTTCGCCAGCCATGTCCACTCGTACCTGTCCCTGGGGTGTTCGTTCGGCCTGGAGAGAGGGCCGCGATTTTTATACACCTGGGCCTCTAGTCCCGGCCGTGCAACCAACCGGGACTAGAGCCCCTTTGGTCCCGGTTGGTACCACGGCCCGGGACCAAAACAAATTTCGAATTTCGGTGGCACCCCTGGCGCGCCCAAAATTTTTTAGCGCCAAAATTTGAAAACGGTTAAGTTTG
This sequence comes from Alopecurus myosuroides, assembly GCA_028641055.1. Lineage (NCBI taxonomy): Eukaryota > Viridiplantae > Streptophyta > Magnoliopsida > Poales > Poaceae > Alopecurus > Alopecurus myosuroides. Next base: position 623,323,379 of record CM054057.1, read on the forward strand.
CACATTAACAACTTCTATATACTTTCAAATTTGACAAAAATTCCAACATGAAAAATGCTAGAATTTGCAAAACTAATTTAAATCCATTTTTCGTTTAACTAAATAATTATTCTAACTATTGAAACTATTAATTATTTTTTCATTTGTATATATTTGAATATAAAAATGTTACAATTTTTGATTTCTCTCGTGATCTTCCTAATTCAAAGCGAGTTGTACCTTATTGACACGGTGATATTTGAGATCTTCGTCTACAACAGAAAAACCATAGTTTTCCTTCGAAGTTTTACTCTGCGCATCCACACGTATTTTCCTTTATTCCGACCCCCGCTTGAAAACTAGTAACTTCCGTGTACGCTATCATTAGTGAGAGACTTCACGTCGGCAATCTCAATTAAAGTGCCAGTTTGTGTCTGATCCCACCAACCCTCAAAATCCTCCTATTAACTTCAAATATCTCAACTGAAATCACTGTCATCATGTGGATGACAAGCCTGTGCAAAGCTATCTCTCCTCCTCCAATACGGAGAATAAGGACACCACATTAACACCATTCGGAAACATGTCTCACACCGACAAGTGGCAACCCACAGTATCAATTTGGAATGAATTGCATTCCGTGTACGCTATCATTACTGAGAGACTTCACGTCGGCAATCTCAATTAAAGTGCCAGTTTGTGTCTGATCACACCAACCCCTCAAAATCCTCCTATTAACTTCACCTATCTCACTGAAATCACTGTCTTCATGTGGATGCCAAGCCTGTGCAAAGCTATCTCTCCTCCTCCAATACGGAGAATAAGGACCACATTAACACCATTGGGAAAATGTTCTTCAACACCGACAAGTGGCAACCCACAGTATCATTTGGAATGAATTGCATTCCGTGTACGCTATCATTACTGAGAGACTTCACGTCGGCAATCTTAATTAAAGTGCCAGTTTGTGTCTGATCCCACCAACCCCTCAAAATCCTCCTATAACTTCACCTATCTCAACTGAAATCACTGTCTTCATGTGGATGCCAAGCTGTGCAAAGCTATCTCTCCTCTCAATACCGGAGAATAAGGACACCACATTAACACCATTGGGAAACATGTTCTTCAACACCGACAAGTGGCAACGCACAGTATCAATTTGGAATGAATTGCCTTCCGTGTACGCTATCATTACTGAGAGACTTCACGTCGGCAATCTCAATTAAAGTGCCAGTTTGTGTCTGATCCCACCAACCCCTCAAAATCCTCCTATTAACTTCACATATCTCAACTGAATCACTGTCTTCATGTGGATGCCAAGCCTGTGCAAAGCTATCTCTCCTCCTCCAATACCGAGAATAAGGACACCACATTAAACACATTGGGAAACATGTTCTTCAACACCGACAAGTGGAAACCCACAGTATCAATTTGGAATGAATTGCATTCCGTGTACGCTATCATTACTGAGAGACTTCACGTCGCAATCTCAATTAAAGTGCCAGTTTGTGTCTGATCCCACCAACCCCTCAAAATCCTCCTATTAACTTCACCCTATCTCAACTGAAATCACTGTCTTCATGTGGATGCAAGCCTATGCAAAGCTATCCTCTCCTCCTCCAATACCGGAGAATAAGGACACCACATTAACACCATTGGGAAACATGTTCTTCAACACGACAAGTGGCAACCCACAGTATCAATTTGGAATGAATTGCCTTCGTGTACGCTATCATTACTGAGAGACTTCACGTCGGCAATCTCAATTAAGTGCCAGTTTGTGTCTGATCCCACCAACCCTCAAAATCCTCTATTAACTTCACTATCTCAACTGAAATCACTGTCTTCATGTGGTGCCAAGCCTGTGCAAAGCTATCTCTCCTCTCCAATACCGAGAATTAAGGACACCACATTAACACCATTGGGAAACATGTTCTTCAACACCGACAAGTGGCAACCCACAGTATCAATTTGGAATGAATTGCATTCCGTGTACGCTATCATTAGTGAGATTTGTACCTCTCTCTCTTCGCGACTCCCCTTGTGTGGTTTCTTGGGAGACCGAGTAAAAATTCCATCTCATCTGGCTCTAGAGGGGCAACCTTGTTATTCTCAATTGGCAAATTATGGATGTAGCCTCTTTCTTGAGCAGCTGCACAGAAGTGCTTAGAATCCACAAACTCCGGCTCTATGTCATACAAATTTCTGGAAATTTCCACCCATACACTTTTTGGAGCTAGGGCCTCATTTTCATTTGGAATAATAATGAAGTCAGACTGGTCATAGTTGTCAAGCACTCAATGCTTGCCAGCTTTTGACCGATCAATACAAATTATTGGTCAAACTTGCACCTACTCCATTCATAATCACATAATATGTATAAATATCATTTTGGTTAACAAAATCTCGTTCATACTACGTTATAAGAACTATGATCATGTATTCCACGTTTATTATTACACATCACCAACAACATCCCTATCTAGTCTTCTGAATTTTCTTCGTGTCCCTTGCTTATGATCGCTTCGGCCGTAAACCATGGAGCATCTTCAGTATTTAACGGGATGGTGGGGTCAGCTTTCACTGTGAAGGGTGGAATTTCAACAAACTTATTATAATCTTCTGACATGTCTGTCGTGTCCTCGATTCCCACGATGTTTCTTTTCCCTGAGAGAACTATGTGACGCTTAGGCTCATCGTATGATGAAATTGTTCCCTTATTTTTTCTTTTCTTCGGTCTGGAAGACATGTCCTTCACATAGAAGACCTGAGCCACATCATTGGCTAGAACGAATGGTTCGTCATTGTAACCAATACAGTTGAGATCCATTGTTGTCATTCCATAAAGCGGGTCTACCTTTACCCCTTCTCCATTCAGGTTGACCCATTTGCACTTGAACAAAGGACCTTAAAAGAAGGTCCATAGTCAAGTTCCCATATCTCCTCTATGTAACCATAGTATGTGTCAGTTTTTCCATTCTCGTTTGTTGTATCAAAGCGGACACCACTGTTTTGGTTGGTGCTCTTCTTATCTTGGGAGCTCGTGTAAAATGTATTCCCATTTATCTCGTACCCTTGAAAACTCCCAATAGTCGAAGATGGTGACCCTGCCAACATGTATAGCTGATCTTCAACAGTGGTGTCATTTATAAGACGTGTTTGCAACCAACTTCCGAAAGTCTCCATGTGTTCGCGTTTAATCCATGAGTCATCCTTCCCCGGGTTTGCAGACCGTAAAATATTCTTGTGTTCCTCGACATACGTAGCCATGAACATAGAATTTTGTAGAACTGTGTAGTGTGCTTTGGTCAAAGAATGCCCGTCCCTAGGTATCATTGTTTTCTTTCCCAGCGTTCCTTTTCCCCTCAGTCTCCCCTCATGCCGCGATTCAGGAACACCAATTGTCTTAAGGTCAGGAATAAAGTCAACACAGAACCCAATGACCTCCTCTGTTCCATAGCCCTTCGAGATGCTTCCTTCTGGCCTAGCACGGTTATGAACATATTTCTTCAAGACTCCCATGAACCTCTCAAAGGGGAACATATTGTGTAGAAATACCGGACCGAGAATATGAATCTCTTCACATAGGTGAACAAGGAGATGAGTCATAATGTTGAAGAAGGATGGTGGGAACACCAACTCAAAACTAACAAGACACTGGACCACATCCCTCTGTAATCTTGTCAGAATTTCTGGATCGATTACCTTCTGAGATATTGCGTTCATGAATGCACATAGCTTCACAATGGGTACTCGAACATTTTCCGGTAGAAGCCCCCTCAATGCAATCGGAAGCAATTGCCTCATAATCACGTGGCAGTCATGAGACTTCAGGTTTTGGAATTTTTTCTCTGCATGTTTATTATCCCCTTTATATTCGACGAGAAGCCAGACGGAACCTTGATACTGTAAAGGACTTCAAAGAATATTTCCTTCTCTGCTTTAGTAAGAGCGTAGCTGCTTAAGGAATGGTGCCCTGTATCTGTGTGCTTGTTGCTTGGGTCTTTCATACGTTGCTGGTCCTCCCGTGCTTCAGGCGTATCTTTTGACTTCCCATACACGCCCAGGAAGTATAGCAGATTGACACATAGATTCTTTGTCATGTGCATCACGTCGATCGAAGACCGGACATCTAAAACTTTCCAATAGGGTAGCTCCCAAAATATAGATTTCTTCTTCCACATGGGTGCCCGCTTATCAGGGCCGTACGGAACTGGTTGGCTGCCAGCAGCCTTACCAAAGATTACTTCTAGGTCCTTGACCATATCGAATATATCATTACCACTACGGAGCTCAGGCTTCTTTCGGTTATCTGCCTCACCTCTGAAATGCTTCCCTCCTTTTTTCCTTAAGGGATGCTTGATCGGAAGAAATCTACGATGCCCCAGGTATACAACCTTTTTACATTTATCCAAAAAAACACTGTCAGTCTTATCTAAACAGTGTGTGCATGCATTGTATCCCTTGTTTGTATGACCGGAAATGTTAGTAAGAGCTGGCCAATCATTGATGGTCACGAAAAGCAACGCCCGTAGGTCAAATGGCTTTTGTTCGTTCTCATCCCACACACGTACACCTGGTTTTCCCCACAGTTCTAAGAGTTCTTCCACTAATGGCCTTAGATACACATCAATGTCGTTGCCAGGTTGCCTCGGGCCTTGGATGAGAACTGGCATCATAATGAACTTGCGCTTCATGCACAACCAAGGAGGAAGGTTGTACATACATAGAGTTACAGGCCAAGTGTTATGACTGGAGCTCTGCTCCCCAAAAGGTTTAAAGCCATCTGTACTTAGACCAAACCATAAGTTTCTCGCCTCTCCTGCAAAGTCTGGAAAGTCTCTCTCGATCTTTCTCCACTGCGATCCATCGGCGGGGTGCCTCAACTTTCCATCTTTCTTACGGTCTTCTTTGTGCCATCGCAACAACCTAGCATGCTCTTTGTTTCTAAACAGACGTTTCAGCCGTGGTATTATAGGAGCATACCACATCACCTTAGCAGGAACCCTCTTACGGGGGGCTCGCCGTCAACATCACCAGGATCATCTGCTCTGATCTTATACCGCAGTGCAGTGCATATCGGACATTCATCCAAATTCTCGTACTTCTCACCGCGGAAGAGAATGCAGTCATTAATTCATGCATGTATCTTCTACACATCTAATCCTAGAGGGCAGAGAGCTTTCTCTGCTTCGTACGTACTCTCAGGCAATTCGTTATTCTTTGGAAGTTTTGGCTTCATTAGTTGAAGTAAACTCTCAAATGCCTTGTCAGTCACACCGTTTTGTGCCTTCCATTTCAGCAACTCCAGTGTGGTACCGAGCTTTGTGCTACCATCTTCGCAATTTGGGTATAACAATTTTTTTTGATCATGTAACATGTTGTCCAGCTTCAACCTCTCCAATTTATTTTCACAGTCTTCCCTTGCATCAGCAATAACTCAGCCAAGATCATCATCGGGCTCTTCTGATGCCTGTTCTTGATCACCTTCTTCTTCTGCATTCTCTTCCATTGCAGTATCGTCGTATTCAGGGAACAAAGGATATTCTTCTTCTTCTTCATCGTCTTCCATCACAACCCCTCTTTCTCCATGCTTGGTCCAGCAATTATAGCTGGGCATGAAACCTCTCCGAAGTAGATGGCCGTGAAGGATTCTTTCGGAAGAATGTTCTCTGACGTTCCGACAATCAACACATGGGCAACACATGAAGCCATTATCTTTGTTCGCCTGAGCTACAGCAAGAAATGCATTCAGGCCTGCCATATACTCGGAGGTGCGTCGGTCACCGTACATCCATCGCTGCCGTGCATCCATCTGCATCATATAAATTAAGTTTATCAAAATACATATTAATACAGAGATGACCACAGTACATCGACAAATAATACTTTTTTATGTATCAGTTACAGATGAAAAGATAATTTGTTAACCTCGGTCGAAGATACCATTTTCAGTGAGCTTGTGTGCGTCTCGGGAATTTCGTCGAACACCTCGTGTGCATAGTAAAAAAAAACACACTAACACCACACTCTCTCACACCTCCAAGCAAAAAAAAAGATGGAAGGAGGGGGGGCTGGGGCAGTATATATAGGGGAAGGGGGCATTGGTCCCGGTTCGTGGACTGAACCGGGACAACAGGTCATGCGCGTGCCACGTGGCCTGTGGCTAGGCATTGGTCCCGGTCCGTGGCACGAGCCGGGACCGATATGCCCCCCACGAACCGGGACCAATGCGCCCAGGCGATTCCTGTTGCCCCGGGCGCACGAACCGGGACCAATGCAGGGCATTTGTCCCGGATTTGGTTGCAACCGGGACAGCTGCCCCCCGGCCCCCTGGACGAGAGGGGTTGTTTCCACTAGTGGTCCCTGGTATGTTTAGCTCGACTGGCCTCGTGTGTAGCCAGAGTTCACCATCGATGTGCTTCCACATGTGTAGCCGTCCGATTTGAGCTTCTTTTTGTAGGCAAAACACCGTGAGTGATTTGTCGGCGGTGACACCAAGTGTTGGGAGGCTATCAAAATATGTTGTGTCTGGTAGGACCTTCAGGAACGGTAGCACCTTCAAGGAAGTGTGGCTAGTGTCGTCATTCACGTCCAGGGTGTAATATTTTAGAGAATCGTCGTCGTCGAAACAGGAGATGAGCCAGTGCACCATCGGGCCACACACACGACATTGCTATTGCATAATTGTGGAAACCGGAATCCGCTTTTGCCTAGCCAATACCAGTTTGTAGGTGCGCTCCATCGGGGATCAGTGGATGAGAAAGTGTACAAGTTACACTCATGATCTTCTTCGTTCTTGGGGTTGCTGAACAAGACGACGGCTAGCACCTTGAAATAGGAACGTTGGTGTTGGCCACAGTCTGCACCTGTCATAATAGTGCAACTGGCAAAGGATACTCTGGACTCGAGTGGAGGGAGTATGCGACATGTGCGGGCGAACAGGTCGCACACAGACAACTCGATAAATTCATTGTGGCTTTCTCCGGAGAGGACACGAATGAGGAGGAGGCCATGGCGTGCGGCGAGCTGCTTCACAAAATGTGAGTCATCCTATGGTAGGTCTTGGACGATAGATGTAACCAGACGGCGACCGAGCATCGATCCCGCAGCCGGTGGCACGAAGAACAACTGGTACGGCGATCTCTCATCATCGACTCATCGTCCATGTGTCCATGAAGGAAAATGCTCCAATTTTATCACTCCTTTTTTTCACTCCAATTTTTCACTCCCTTTTTTTTTTCAGAATTTTTATTATTTGCTTAGTGTCTAACTACAATTATCTCTAGTCAAATTTCTTACTCGTGGTCAAACTTCCCGCTCGGTCACCCATCCTCCCACTACTCTAGCACTAGCACGCTTAACTTCTGAGTTTCATCCCGTCCCGCATCCAAGTGTTTCGCACGCATGTATGTGATACAAATATCATATCAATCCTATTAACATGTTGGTCGATGCCACATTTCTTTATTGTCTGAATTTCAAATAAATCTTTTAATAAACAAAAGTAATGATGTAATTAATAATTTTGAATAAATAAATAAACATTAACTTTTTAATTTGTATTATTTCTAAAAAATATTCAGAAAAATAAAGCTAATTCATTTTAAAATCTTAAAAATACTATTAATATATCAAAATATTCAGAAAAATAAAACTAATTCATTTTAAAATCTTAAAAATACAAATAATATATCAAAATATTCAGAAAAATAAAACTATTACATTTTAAAATCTTAAAAATACAAATAATATATCAAAAAATTCAGGAAAATAAAACTAATTCATTTTCCCCTTTCCTAAATGCAAAATAAAATCTGATAAAATTCATGAATCAAACCATATGAAATCTAAACCATATAAAATTTGCAGATCCAAGTTTCGACTATTATTTTGGACACAAGAACTGTTTTGGCAATGACTATCTGTAAGAATGATTTGAACCTAACTTTTAAAATACATAACCAAAATCAACAAACTAAATTTTTTTGGATAGATATTGAAAAGATCTATCCATAGCACTTAGCCTCACATCAAAGTCAACAACCAAATGAAAATACCAAACTTTTTAATAAAAGACCAGTAGGCTCTTCTATTATTTTTAGAATGAGTTCAAAAATGTATTTTGAAGTAAATCCAACTGGATGAGTTTGGTATTGACTGGATCTATGTTTTCCTGGCTTAAATTAATTTAGAAACGGTAGTTTTTCTGTTTTGTTTTCTTGATGTGTTTTTGTTTGTTTTTTTGATGTGTTTTTGTTTGTTTGTTTTGAAATGTGTGTTTGACATAATATAGAAATAATTAATATAGCTACGAATTAATATAGAAATAATATCCGTTACATAATAATATATCCATTACATACTAATATATCCATTACATGCATATATCGAACGCAAGATGCGGTACACAAACACCATCTACTCGAGCTCCGTCGAGTAGATGCGGAACAACTCGTAGGCAACGTATGCATCTATGGATGCATAGTCGAGGTTGATCCGGTCCAGTGGGTTCTTCCCCCAATGCATGTGATTCTTGGAGGGGAAACCAGACTTCATGGTTTTGTAGTCGGCGTGGATGAAGGAAGTTGCCATCGGAGCCATCCCGGTCTTGTGACCGTACAACTCATCAAAATGGATAAGATCCTGAAGATCAATTTAGTGATCTTCAGGTATCACAATACACAAGCGCATCAACTTCTGCCGGTCTTGAGTGATGTCAACGCTGCAGAAGTCGTACCCCTTGTTGACAAGAAAATCAACAAGGGCCGGAGAATGCTTTGAACTACTGCAACAACAAAAATAGAACACGTGTTAGATATGTTGCAACACATGTATTCTTCCAATGCAACAAACAAATCGAAAATGCAACACTATCCTACAAGAGAGATTGTACGTGTGCGTTACCTTGCCCATTGGAAGACCAACACGATCTCCTTGAAGGCAATCTGGATGACGACAACATCCTGTTCATTCGCCGTATACTTTAGATCAAGCCCGAAGAACTTATGGTGTTCATCGGCTTCTTCATAGAGATTGCTCAAATGCTTAAGAAGACCGGGGAGCCTCTCGCACATATTGGTGTAGGCCACGTCGAGACTCTTGCGGCATGGTGTGGCCACACGGAGATCCAAACTTGAGAACCCATGGGTGCTTGGTGGAGGAAGAAGAGAGGAAGAAGAGAAGAGAGAAGAAGAAACAGAGACTCTCGGGTGCGCACAGTAGCAATAGCCTCTGCCTCTCGCTCGCGAAATAAAACCGTCGCGCGGGAGGCGAGCAGTTTGTATCTTTAGTCCCGGGTGGCCAGGCCAACCGGGACAAAAGACAGGGAGGCCAGCAGACTGGATCATTAGTTGCGGGTGGCCAGGCCAACCGGAATTAAAGCCCTCCACGCGCCTCCACGCGCTTCCCAACCCACGACGCATGACCTTCAGTCGCGGGTCTCCTCCCGAACCGGGACTAAAACCCCTTTAGTCACGGTGCGCAAAGTTTGGGGACTGATGGGGGCGTATGGAAGGCCTTTTTTCTACCAGTGAGGATCTCTAGCACAACGTCCTCCGTCGGGAGCAGCCTGGCTGCAGCCGCCTTCTGCGCCATGATCATCGATCTGATCTCCAAAGCCATCATGTAATCGTGGTATGTTGGCTTCGAACCTAAATACTAATTAGAGTCTCGTAAATACGCGGCTGGTTGGCCCACGTACAGCCCATGATTTTTGTACGACCAGGCTCGGTGGCTCGATCATGTTTCTCTCCAGCTTTGGACGGCCGGGTGTTGGCATGGGTTCCCTGCGATTAGGGGAAGTCTTCCGTTGCTGAGAAACACTGCATGTCGCGCTAAGTGTCACGTCTATAGAATTTTGGTAGGTTTATCGTTTTCACTAGACCAAAGACTAAAGGGGTGACACACATTTCTTTTTAGGTCCTTTTTTGAAAACAAAATATCTTCATAACCGTAATTCGGAATTACAAACCGGTTTCATATTTGAGCTCCTCGTGTCGAGATCTATAAAACTAGATCCCCATGTTGATAGGTTTCGAGAAAAAAAATTCGGACTTTGTACATCCTGTTGTTTATACTTTATACTTTCGATAACACGCGCCTGTGTATACCATGTACACCATGTAGAAGTGATGCTCGGCTTCGCCTCGCTATTTTTTTACGGCTCGATTTCGCCTCGATAACCATTTATAAAGATGTTGAAGAGTATACATAGCTCGTTGTGCACATTGGTCGAAGCGTGCATTGGGTGTAGTGCGTGCTAAGGCTCGGCGTTGCCTCGTACCATGGCTCGGCTTCGCTTCGAATAAAACGCATACAACGTTTCATCGAAAAAATACACACGTGTTATATCTGAAAAGTATAAAAAAATAGTTACTAAAAATATAAAAACGTTGTTTCTAAAAGTATACATATTGTATGTGAAAATATAAAAAAATTGCTGCTGAAAATATAAAGTATACATGTTATATGTGAAAGTATAAAAAAAATGCTACCGAAAGTATTAAAAACTGTTATGGAAAGTATACGCACGATGTAAGTGGGTGTATATCCGCCTGGGTGTACACATCCGCCTGGGCGTACATCCGCGTGGGTGTACGCCGGTCCTTCACTAGGTGTACAACCGTCTGAGTACGCCATCCATTCACTGAGTGTACAAACGCTTGGGTGTACAAGCACATGTGTATATCCGCATGCCTCTGGGTTTACAACCGTCCGGACGTACACCGGTGTTACACGTGTGTACGTCAGCACTGCACTTGGGGGCGTACTTCGGTCAATGTAACTGGGCGTACATCTGAGTGTAACTGGGCGAACATCCGTGATGATTCTGAGTGTAAAAAAAATGTTTCCCGAAACCTATCAACATGCGATCTAGTTTTGAAAATCTCGACGCGGGAATCTCAAATATGAAAACGGTTTGTAATTTCGAAATATAGTTCAGGAGATATTTTATTTTGAAAAAAAAATCACGAAATAAATGGGTTCACACCCCCACCTCCCGTCCGTGTGTGGCAAAGGGAACATCCCCCCCTCAAAACTCTATGGTGGTGACCTTTGTCACGCATGCGGGCACCCTGTGGAGGCTAGGAGAAAAAAGAGCGCGACAAGTGTCGCGTCCACAGCGCGTGCGGGGTGAGGAAGGTCATTTTTCTAGTGATTTCGCCTATGCTTCCCTTAAAGCGAGCGCGGACGATCAGCTCGACCGCGATCGGTCCACTTTTGGGCCGGCTTTGCTCAGCCCATTAACATGTAAGATATGTTTTTTCTCAAATGTTATTTATTTTTCTATTTTCCTGGATTATGTCTCATTTTTTAATTCCAATCTAACACTTCCCGCAGGGGTCACCCATCTTATTTTCACTAACCATTCTTATTTTCAATCTAAATTACTCCGTTCTACTAACAATTCCCGCAGAGGTCACCCATTCTCCCACTACTCGAGCACTAGCGCGCTTAACTTCGTACTTCCTTTGCCAACATCGACCGGCTCAGCAGGTTATGCATCGTCTCCCTTATGTGTGAGCTGCGGGGCCACGGAAACTACTCGGCACATTCTCTTCCACTGCATGCGCGTATCGGAGACGTGGAGCCTGGTGACACACGACAATCCTCCTGCCGGTTCTATTTAGGATATACCGGGCCCCGGACAGGCAGGCGCGGACGTTTGGAGGTTCTGCATGGCTGCCATCCTTTGGCAGCTTTCGAAGGCGCGCAACGACCATGTCTTCACCGGTAGGAACTCATCGGCATCGGAGGTGCTTCATCAGGAAGCCGAGTGCTTCCAACTATGGGCTCACATGCTCCCCGCTCCCTTAATTCTCAGGTTGAGACCCTTCGTGGCCTCCTATTACGTACACTCTGACTAGCCCTCCCCTTTCTCCCTTGTATACGATGTATTGAAAATATAACCGGACCATTGGCTCTTGGGACCCGCTTTCGAGTAATATAACAAACGATGGGGAAATCTCTTCCCCTCCGTCATTCTCGAAAAAAGTATGAATGTGGTTGTTTATTTGTGATTGATGCTTATGTCCTTGTCATATATGCACAATAACCCGCTATAAGGTACCCGATAATAGATACAAATTAAATACGGCATACATGTTAATTCAGTCAAGGATGTCGATTATGGGAACTTAGTTTCAAGTAAACCAAGAGATAATACTCCCTCCGTTCCACAATGTAAGCCTTTCTAGCAACCTAGTTTAGCTTGCTAAAAAGGCTTACATTATGGAACAGAGGTAGTACATGTTTATTCGTGGTTGGAATGTCACCAAAAGGTTGCATATTAAGTAACAGTAAAACGCATGCACCTACACCCCTCCTACAGCGATTTGGTGTTTTGGGCCGTCAGATCCAGCTCTTGAACGCACCAGATCATTCCAAAGTCGATCACTTGAAATCGATTCATACCGTCAGCCCACGTCAAAGCCAGCACAACCATCTTATGGGTCGTTGCTCCGCAAGTTGGCCAGGGCGTTCCCTAGTTAACCGGGCTCTAATTTCTTAGAATGGGCTAATGCTCTATAATTGGGTCCACTTTGGTCTGTTAGGGAGTGATCTTCTCACACGCACGCCTGTGCCGTCCACCAGTTGCTCGAGTGTTGTACTGCTGGCGATATAAACCGGTATTGAAGAAAGCACGATCGATGTGCGCCACTTCCTAAGCAATTAAATGGTACGTTACTGTTTGGTTGGCCTATTTTATTATGCGCCTATCGTCTCTTGGCCTTTGAGGTGACGATTGTACGCCTACTTAATGGCGAAAAAGGTCAGTGCGAACGAGTTCCAGGCAGCATGGAGGTGTGCCTGGCCGGACCTGTGCTAAATAGAATGGAGCGCTGCCGGTGACGAGGGGAGGTAGTCAAAGCACTAACTCTCCATACCTTGTTTCAACACAAACCTTTGATTGATTCCATTTTGAGGTTTTTCTACCCCGTGCTCTTTTCCCCTTTCTCTGCAAGCCAAGTTATTTTGGCTAGAAATCGCTCACAGAAATGGGACAGTCACCCACTAGTCAATAATCCTACGAGGCGAGGCTAGATCTGGTGGATTCCCGCTTTGGTCCAAGACTCCAAGGTCACTGAACTTGGCGTCAATTGAGAAGCTTGTTGCTTCTGGCCTTCTTCTCAACAAGGGGCCAGGAGGATGAAACCACACAAAGGGGGAAAATGAGAAGGCAGCCACCGCTACCATTGACCAATGCAAGAGAAAACAACGATGCATCGTTGTCTCTGGCTTCTCACCTTTGTTTATCTATGTTCCCCTATCGTTGTCCCTTGTCCGTATATTTTCCTCACTTATTATAAATGTTTATTCTATGGCAGGAGAACAACAGACTGAGATGTCTGAGTTATGGTGCAGCTAGATTTTACTTTTGCCTTCTCACCTATCGGAGGGAAAGCTATGAGAATGTATCAACGGAGGAAAGAGATTGATTCTTGTCCCACTTATGAAAATAGATTTTTGCTGTAAGGTGTTTCCAAAAGTTCCTTAGATAAATTTGCGATCTTTTGTATGGTAATTGTCAGTGATCCGATAATTTTATAAGCTTAGTCTCCCAGCATGTCTATCGTGTTTTTTATGAATGATTGTTCTTCAGCGAGAAACTGTACCAAATGAAAGATGCTTCAAAAGTATTTAAAGACGGTCCCAAGTAATTTCTCAAGGTGGTATGTCTTATAACGAAGTACTCTTGATACTTATTCGGAAGTGGGCTATCCTGAGATAAGAAATGTGTTGATTTTCGTTTTATCATTTCAATCCAGAGATTAATTGAACCTTAAATTCGCATGTAGTTTGTTTTTAAAAATGGAGAACGGTTTAGCTTAGAAATCCAGGCTACCTTAGACGGTTATGTCCAGCAGTCGTCTGCTAAATTAATGCATCAATAAGTAACTTACTAAAGCTAATTTATTTGTGGAGATCTCTCATCTTATTATATCTCTAACTCTTCCCTTTTCTTGAGAAAGTTTAAGATTAGAAAGGGTGTGCCCTTGAAGAAATCAAAGTTCCTTCCGTATGGACCCAAGGAGTTGTCCGCCATCGGCTTGATGAAATGCTGGTTTGGTTGGTCTTTTTTTCATTGTATTGCCATGTGAGATGTGACTGATGACAATGAGAATTAAGCAATCATAAAAGGAATCAGTATGTTATTTGAAAATTGTGTACTTTTGTATTTACGAAAATAGCTTTCATTATGTGAAAAATAGGACGGGCGCGGCAACGCATGCTACCATGGTCTAGTAACATTTAAATTAAATTACTGAGAGTTTCCGCATACAGAACAGATAGTGGTGTGCAAGGATGACACTAATTTTGTCATTAAAACGTCAAAATGGTTGATTCGGATATGCTAGATCACGACGCGGTCAACTATTTCTCACTTTATTTGCATGTCTGTTTATGCATTCGTGTAACATTAAGCGACCCTAAATTTCATTGCATCACATCTGTTTATTGGGTACTAAATTAAAAAAAGTGCTGGCATAGTCGTTGGATTGAATATTAGGGAACCCAAGACACGCGTAAGTCGGAAGTTGATTTTACGGCTGGGAGCTTAACCCTAAACCAGCCGAGTCCCTCGAACACGCCAATCAAAGCAAGACCGGGGCCTTGGGCTCTTTTTTTTTTTTTTGAGAAACACATAAATATATTAAGCAAGTCAGCAAGCCGCCTCATTAAAAACCTTCCAGTCCCCTAAGGTACCCTGGTAAGGAAAAGAGTGCGTCGTGAAACTTGCTGCTGCACAAAATCATCCGGGTTTACAATCCTTTCTGGTACATGCATCAAAAAAGGTGGGGGTGAAATCAATCCAACGACAATTCCTCCTATCCGAATTACAGTAACCAGCACATAAATGGGCAGCCTCATTAGCCAACCTAGGAGTAAATCTTAGAGAGAAAGAATCTAAGTTACCAACTAGGTCATTGGTTTCTGAAAGGATCGGTGCTACTGCTGATCTCTCATATGACGAGGACCACATGTCGACTATTTGCTTCGAATCCGTATTAATCTCGACATACCTCATACCCCTGTCGATTGCAACCTTAATGCCATCCCTAACGGCAAAACCTTCCATTACTAGCGGATCAGCTGCAACCTCATACCACACTGATTGAGCAAACAATAAAACTCCAAGATGATCATGAACCACCACTCCCGTGCCTCCCTGTCTTTGATCAGCACAATAAGAAGCATCAACATTTATTTTTAAACTCCCTTGCTGCGGTGGTTGCCATTTAGCAATCATTTTCACCTTCGACCGAGAGCTATCTTTCCCTGATTTCTGTAGGTCGTTTGCAACATCACAAGCCCAATTGACAGATTGAGTTATCGATCTCGTAGAACCACCATGATTCCTTGAGTTTCTTTCAGACCAAACAGACCAAGCCCCGCACAAAATAATACATGAGGCCTTAGTTGACACCATGTTATCATCAATCATATCCATAGCCCATGAGTCCGGGTGAAGTACTGGAATTTTAACACCAGTGAGTTCTTTAACGTGACTCCAAAATAGCTTCGCCCAAGTGCATCTAAATAACGCATGAAATATGGACTCATCATCTCCACAGCTATCACACGCTCCAATCCGTTCAATGTGTCTGTCACGCGGGATACCTTTACAAGGTACAAACTTTTTAATGACCCTCCACCAGAAATTACGTACCTTCGGTGGAATAGCTAACCTCCAAAGTTTCTTCCAAGTTGAGCTCTCCAAACCTCCCGATGATCCAGCAATCATGCCACGGTTGGCTCGGATAATAGTCCTGTACGCCGATCGAACCGAAAAAAATCCCAGCCTTTCCGGCTGCCAAGACCAAGTGTCGTCCATAAACATGCCAACAGGAATACGAAGAATTGCCTCGGCATCACAGTGAATAAAATTCCGACGAACTTTGTCCTCTAACCATCCACCCGATTTGTCATCAAGTAGTTCATTAACAGTAGTGACATCACTGTTTGGATCCCTCCTCATCGGTCTCATACTGAAATTATCAGGTATCCACGGATCATCCCACGCATGAATCGTGGATCCATCCCCAACTCGCTTAATTAGGCCGAGTTTTAGAGCATCTCGACCGTGAAGAATAGCGCGCCAAGTATGAGAGGAATTCCTTCTCCTTGAGGCTGACATAAAATCACAAGAATGAAAATACTTGCCTTTCAAAACTCTAGCACACAGTGAGTTTGGATTTGTTAGGATCCTCCATCCTTGCTTAGCTAACATGGCCTGATTAAAGAATTCAAAATCCCTAAAAGCCATACCTCCTTCACCTTTTGGGATCGCCACATCCGACCATTTTTGCGAGTGCATCTTTCGCTTGTTCTCATCACCTCCCCACCAAAAACGAGCAATAATACTCGTTATCTTTTTGCATAGCTTCTTCGAGAGTTTAAAACAACTCATTGAGTATGTTGGGATAGCCTGACAGATAGATTTTATCAGAACTTCCCTCCCTGCACTATTCAAGTGTTGTGGCACCCATCCATTAACAAACCGTTTGATCTTCGTTAATATCCCTTCAAATTGAGCATCCGAAGACCTCCCCACATCTGTAGGAAGCCCTAGATATTTTTCAACCAGGGCTTCATTAGAAATTTCAGTACCCGAGTGCACTTCCTGCTTCATCTCCACAGTGCAATTACCATTGAAAAAATCGCTGATTTGTCCTTGTTAACCAACTGCCCGGAGCCCATGTGATACCGTTGTAAACTCTCGTTAATTCGGTCAGCTCCAGCCGCATTAGCTTGTGTAAAAATCATACAGTTGTCTGCAAACAATAGGTGGGAAATCCACGGGGCATGGATTCCCACCCTAACACCACGTTTTAGGTGACCTGCACCAACAAACTTAAGTAGACAAGTTAAACCTTCAGAACATAGCAAAAACAAATAAGGGCTAATTGGATCCCCTTGTCGAATACCCCTTGATGGTAGAAAACTGTCTGACAAAACCCCATTGACTCGAACTGAGAAAGATGCAGTTTCCACGCAAGTCATGATCCTTTTAATCCAGAAATCCGCGAAACCCAGCTTTTCCATGATCCTCCGCAGATAGGACCATTCGACCCTGTCGTAAGCTTTCGCCATATCGAGTTTAATGGCACACGCCCCGGTCTTTCCTTTCTTGTTCTTCAAATAATAATACACTCATATGTTGTGAGAACGTTGTCAGTAATCAATCTTCCCGGAACAAAAGCGCTCTGTTCCTCCGAAATAATATCATCAAGAATTGGCCTCAATCTCAATGCTAGAACTTTAGAAGCCAACTTGTAAAGGACATTACACAGAGATATTGGCCTAAATTGAGTAAGGCCAGAAGGATTCTTAACTTTCGGTATTAAGCATAAGATGGTAGAATTTACCTCGCTTGGCATAACCCCCTCATCAAAGACAACCTTAATAGCTTTGCGGATCGGATCCTTCAAAACATTCCAATGGCGAACATAAAAACGCGCAGTAAAACCATCTGGGCCAGGTGATTTGTTAGGATGCATCATAAAAAGGGCTGTCTCAATCTCCAAATCAGACAACGGTTTGCACAGACTCTGATTCATTTGATCTGTAACCCTCCTAGGCACCACCTCAGTAATTAATTCGGGATGAATCACCCCATCCGAAGAAAATAGGTTTTTATAAAAAATGCTTGCGGTGTTTTCAATGTCCACATGTCTAGTTACCACTGTACCATCCTCTAGCCGTAAGGATTTAATCCTATTCTTTCTTCCCCTTTCTCTTGCTTTCGCGTGGAAAAAGGACGTATTGCGGTCACCTTCTTTCAACCACTGAATACGAGAACGCTGCTTTGCCATAATCTCCTCTCTAGCAAGGATTTCCGAAATCCTATTCATAATCTGCTTCTCAAGTTTTGACGGTCCAGTTCTGAGTGATCTTAATCTGACAGTAGCCAACCGTGCCCGTAGGTGCTGCAGCTGTTTCGTGACACAACCAAACTCATTACTGTCCCATGATTGCAGTCGTCTACTTACCCCACTCAGAGCATTAGCAATGGCAGCAAGATCACCATTGACCGGTACCCATGCCTTCTCCACTGTCGAATTATAATTGCTGTGCCTAGACCACGCATTTTCATAGCGGAAAAGTTTCTGTTTTGACGGAATATTAAGATCGCCATTGCTTTGAATAGAAACAAGCAGTGCACAGTGATCCGAGTTCACTGTTTGAATATGCTTAATTACCGTATTGCCAAAGGCCTCCAAGAACCGATCATCACCAAGTCCCCGATGATGTCTCACTTTTATATTCCTCTGACCATGTTGGCGGTTGTCCCATGTGTACGGAAGTCCCACGTAGCCAATATCAGTGAAACTACAGAAATCCACCGTATCCCTAAACCCCTCCATCATCCAGTCTTGCCTCAAATTGCCGCCTATCTGTTCATTAACATGCAGAATTTCATTGAAATCTCCCGCGCACAGCCACGGGTTATCAAACTCACCTCGCAGAAATTCAAGTAACTCCCAGCCTCTCCTTCTTCTTGCTCGAACCGGTTCTCCATAGAACCCCGTAAATCTCCTCTCCAAGGGTCTCAAGCTCTCGTTTTGGATCAACACATCGATGTGAGTCTTACTAAAGGATTTCAGACTAACCACCGAGTCATTGTTCCCAAAAAGCGCAAGACCGCCGCTCAACCCTTCGCACTTAACCGCAAAGGCATTCTGAAAACCAAAATTCAATCTCAAATCTCTTGCTCTCGTTTCTGGCAATTTGGTCTCCGAGAGAAAGACCAAACCGGGGCGATGCAACTTAACCAAGTTGCTGATCTCCTGAACCGTCTCGAGCCGCCCGCAGCCCCGACAGTTCAAACTCAACAGATTCATTGTGCCCGGCGGTCTCCCTCGAGAGGAGCCGCCGATATGCTATCATTGGATGTTGAATTACTCCCATCATCAATCTTCTTTGATCTTTTCTTTTCTCTTGGTGGAATATAGTTAGGGGGAGGAGGAGGCACCAGATTACTCCCCCCACCCGCCAACTTCCCCACATCTGCACCATCGGAAGGACCACTATCCTTCCCTGCATGAAAATCTAATTTTTTAGCCACTGTTTGCTTCCGTGTCGCATTCTCTTTTGCCTCCCCCTCGACATTCATGTCCCCCATCCTCTTCAAGGGGCTAGATGCCGTGTCACTGAAATCATCATCACCCTCGTCCATCTCTGCCGAAGGGCGCTTCCGAGCATAGCTCTCCACATCACGTCCTCTACCTCTGCCTCCAATTCTCCCCCGAGCTACCCCTCTCGACAGAAATTGACCCGTTTGAACTCTGCGTTTTGTTAACAGCCACTTTCCATATTAAATAGAGCTCTGATCATGCACACCATCCCCGCACTCCTCCAAATCATGGCCCATCACACCACAGATGTCGCAAAAATATCCAATCTTTTCATACTTGACATGTAACAGCTCTCCCTCTTCCCTCCAACATTTATAGGAATAAAACGTATTAGAGGGGCATTGACATCAATACTGGCTCGAACTCGGACATAATCCCCTTCAAAATATCTGACAGGTTTCATCTCCACACTATGAATCTTTCCTATTCTCCTAGCCAACTCATCCACAACTCTCAAAACTCTGTATAACTCTGGTATCGCATGTATCTGTGCCCAGACAGTGGTGCGATCGAGTAGCACATCCTTCGGATTCCCGAGACCATCATATTCTGCGATAACAACTACAAGCTTTTTGAATAGCCAAGGACCTTGTTGCATCACCTTGTTCCAGTCTCTCAGAATTTGAATGTGAACAGGTTGTCGTCGACCTCTCGGAGCTCAGTATCATGGGCTAAACCCAAACCCCTTTCAGTGTATCAAAAACCGCAGACACAGATATCGGCTTATTCGTGTGGACTCGAGCAACCGCGAGCCACCTCGCGTGTTTCTTAAGATCTTTTAGATCATCCTCTCCGATGTATACGTCATCAAGTTCGCCCTCCCTCAATTCCAGGTTGAGCATAGCCCTAGCTAGGGCATCGTCTTCTCCTCCCCTTCTTGTTGCGCTTCCCGATCCCTCACTGGATTTCGCCATGAGAGCCACGCACCGATCTGGGAGATTGGATCGGTTTGAGGCCTTACAGGCGAAGTTTCCGAACGAGAACAAACCCTAGGTCCTCCTGTGATCTTAACTAGGATCCCCAGATGTAGCCAGACACGGATCAGGAGTCGAATCCCAATCGAACTCAAAGAATCTCACTCTGGGGCACGATCGCCGCCAGAGGAGCCAAAACCCCTAGCGAGGCTAGTTCCACCGGGGCCTTGGGCTCGAGCCAATACGTTCAATACAACGACATACCAACCCTTGGTCCTCCAAAGCTGAAGTAATAGGCTCGCACCACCAAGCCCGGCCGATGCACTTCCCGGGGCAGTACCAATATATCCTGGTTTTGCAATTGTTGAACTTGCGGTATGGTACTATTTTTTGTTACGTGATCCAAGTCGCCCATCACAGCCACCAAAAACCAAAGGCCCATCACGATCGATCCAGCCCTTCTCATCGACTGGGACATCCATATGCAACGCAGCAATGAAAAGAGAGGCAACGGGTGTCCGAACAACCCAGAAAGCGCGCGGCTCGCACTAGTAGAGAAACCCTCTTCTGTGGCGCACCAAAAAGCTATTCTGTGGCGCACCCTGGGGCCACAGGGGTGCGCCACAGAACTCACGCCACAAAAATAATTTCTGTGGCGCACCCATCCCGTGCGCCATAGAAATAGTGGATTCTGTGGCGCACCAAGCCCGTGCGCCACAGAAATAGTCGATTCTGTGGCGCATCCCCTACTGGTGCTCCACAGAATTAGGTGCGCCACAGAATTGTCCCATGGTGCGCCACAGAAACATCTGCAATATTTCGAAATCTAAATTGTTTCTACTGTATACAGTTTGAATATACAGGAATTATACAGGAATTATTCACAGCAGTGATATTTGACAACATATAACATATTACTGATATTTTACAAAGTTACTTAATCACAATAGTGATACATAGTGCAAAGTATCGAATTTGTCTCAAAGTGATCACATAGTTAACTCGAGTTGTCAAACACATCATCATCGAACAATAATTGTCACCACATAGTTACTCGAGTTGTCAAGTTACAAATGCCTAAGCTAAGATGAAATAGACTACAAGCACGGCGACGATGGTGAGCAAGAACGGTAGCTTGATGGAGGTCTTCATCTTGTTCATCTGTTTCGACTGGTGGTCCCTCCACTTCGCAACCGCCTCGTGTCTAGTCTTGTATCCTTTATAGCAGTTGCCGCTGAACTTGTCGACCTGTGCTTTGCAGTCCTTCCACTCGTCATAGACTCCTGGAACCCGACCCTCGAACACCACGTAGTACGTCATCTATATAGATAGACACAAAGCATATTAGTAAGTATAATGCAAAAAACAACTAAGTCATATATGTTCACAAAAAACAACTAAGGAAACAAAAAATAAACATCATCAAAGATATACAAACATAAAGCTAGCTAGGCCTAAGTTAATTTAGAGCAAACTAATAGTAGCTAGCTAGGAGTTTAGAGCTAACTAATAGTAGCTATAGCTAGGCCTAAGTTTAGAGCAAACTAATAGTAGCTAGCTAGGCCTAAGTTTAGAGCTAAACTAATATAGTAGCTACGCTTATATAAGTTAAGCAAATTTTGTTAAACAAACTAATAGTAGCTAGCTGCGCACACCTCGATCAACGATACCTCAACTGGAGCGGCGCCGGAAACGGCTTATATAGGTCCTTGGTCATCCACGTCCTACGATCAGCCTGCCGCTCTAGGCGTTCCTGGATATCCCTCTGGCATAACCCTATGGGTTGGTGCAAGGACCCTCCCTTTTTGTTGACATCTTCAATGATTATCTCCGACAACTTGACTTTGATGCGATGAAAATCTTGTATAAGATCTTCCTGTGAGATTTCCCCCGCCATTTTGTTGGACCAGTCTCGGAGTCTAGAAGGATGATTCAAATTGTTTGCATCGCGGACAATCCCTTTGAGGTGATGGAGGGCATAGAAGGCCTCTTTCGTGCTCCAAGCCGGCTGCTTGATGCAGGGGAACTCGGTCACGTGGCTGAACCCGTATTCGCCAGTACCCAGCCTGATACATTCTTGTTTCTTTTGGAATGTGCCTCCATTTTGGGCGTAGCCATTGATAGCCTCATCGAGAACACCCCTTATTCTGGTGTAGTCTTTCCTCTTCGTCACATTCGACGAGTCGAAGTATTGGGCAAGTGACCACTGTGGGCAAAGCACGACGAGTGTGCAGTATGTGTCCCTGCTCAACACATGCAATTGAATCCAGGATAAGCAATGGATGAAATCTAGAAAAAAAACATTAGCTACGACGGTCGCGAGACTTACTCGGGGAAGACAGGCAAAAGAATGTCCCTCTTGTTCTCACTGTTTCTCAACATGAAGCTCTCGAGGTACTTCACTGCCTTGGTCCGTGTACTTGATCCTTCCTCCAGCTGGCTATCACGCATGTAGTAGGGATCCGCTACCATAACGTGAGGGGGTAACTCTCGCTGGATCTGCAGCTGAGCATTGAGCGCGTATAGGCGGACCAAGTTATAGTCCAGCCGTCTCGAGTGAAACAGACTGAAGATATCCTCATACGCTATGAAGAACAGTCCCGCGGGGTCTTCGTTGACGAAGTCCGGGCCCTCTGGCACCTTGACCGTGAACACAGGGTAATTTGGACACTTGTCTTGAAGAAGGAGACCCTCTAGCATCACGATAATGTTCTGCAATGTGAGCATTGGTCCAGTTGCCCCATGTATCTCGTCCGGACCCAGTATCGGTTTCCCAGCTTCATGCAAGCGGGTCAAGCCATCCTTACGGGGTCGTACCACGGCGTCGGCCAAGATCTTAGTATGCTGGACCTTTTTAGCAGGTCTCTAACACATGCGCCACAAAAATGGGGATTTCTGTGGCGCACCCGTGGCCGTGCGCCACAAAATAATATTTCTGTGGCGCACCAGTTCATGATGCGCCACAGAATCCATTCCATAGAATGGCATTTCCCTACTAGTGTCGTGTGGTGTGGTGCTCGCCATACCAAACCTGAACCTGCTACAAAAGTAGGTCTCCGGTCAGTTAATGCTCGTGTTTTTCTTAACAAGTTAATGCCTTCAGTTTCTTGATTACTGTAATGTAACTACGTTAACCCCCATAACGGCATCTCCAACAATGTCCATGTCGTTGTAAGGGCATCTCCAACAATGTACATGTCATCGTAAGATAACATGCCAACTCAGCTAAAATCCTACATGACATAGTAATAATGAGGTGAGAGAATATGGGTTGTATGATATGCAACCAACAAGCTAGCACGTATGACAAGATACTTTTTTCTTTGGTCCCACTAAATG
Source organism: Alopecurus myosuroides (assembly GCA_028641055.1). NCBI lineage: Eukaryota > Viridiplantae > Streptophyta > Magnoliopsida > Poales > Poaceae > Alopecurus > Alopecurus myosuroides. The sequence goes on from CM054057.1 coordinate 623,346,756, forward strand.
GTCTATATGATTGGATAGATTGTACTTGTGACGCCTCGAGATCGGGCACTACGCAGATTTCAGCATTCCCGCCAAAATCCACATAATAACCGATTCCAGGTTGCCACTTGTGATAACATTACAACAGTTCACGAATAATCCACAACAACAACAGAAAAGATATATACAAGATGACTCAAACGAGTCAGGGATACAACTGATACAATACAAAGATCCAAAAAACAGCGGAAGAAACAACATAGCGTCCGACTACGGACAAGATACAAATTGGACTAAGATTCCTGGAGATAACCGAGAGCGTCCAATCCCTGCCCAGGCCAAGCCGGAGGGATTCCCAAGCTAACGTCGTCGGACTTCAAACCTGTTGACTGCAATGTTGAATATGCAGCCACGAAAAAGGATTCGTGGGTCAGTACGGTTAAGTACTGGCAAGTGGATAAACCATACTCACAAGATACCGGCGTAACCAGTCATCACAAGATACAAATACTTTGGGTTCAACGGAAAGGGAAGGATTATTCCAAAGAAGTGGCAGCGGGCTGCACTAACCAACTACAGAGACTCACTACAACATCCGGCTAAAAGAGGGGATAAGATAGCGTATCGGAACCAACTACAACTACTCACCAAACAATACACATCCAATGTCACCCCCTACTAAGGAAGCAACCCAAGGATAACTCACACTGTTAGATTAAGGATGGATCCAGTTGTTGTGTCAATAAGACTATTACTAGTCAAGTATCATTAGTTAGGTGTAAGTTGTTCTGAGTACTTGTTAGCCAGTACTTTCACCAAGTTAACCATAACCGCGGAAAACACGGCTTCTCGAGAAGATTTTACCCTGCAGGGGTGCACCAATTTGGCCGTACACGTAAGAATAACCCGCCAGACGGGGGATCAACCCACCAAGCGAGGTACTCAACACAACCCAACTCTTCTTCGCATCAAGCCCAAAGAACCCCGTGCAGTTGAGTGCACGGCTAATCAAGCCCCACGAAGAAAAGGGGACCCTCATAGCACTCTAAGAACGTGTCTCCCTAAATGCCGACTACAAAAGTTCCACCCTGGCCTGGGTTCGCAAGATCATGCATGCGGCAAATGGAAAACCCGAACTAAATGAGGCGATTTGGACGAGATGCGAATCGAATCAAATTGAGGGGGGCGCCCATACTCGCTTCCCACATGCGGTTAGTGCGCTCATCATGGATCAGTAGACAATACCCTTTTCCTAATTAGGGTCGACACTAGCAGGCTTCAAAACCACGCCGGGCCTCCTGCCGGTGCCTTATCATCAAATTATTATTACCCAAAACATTAACATGTTGTTGATTGAATTGAAACCCAACTATCAAACTAAACAGGTGATAAGACGGACAACAAGACTGGAGCGCAAACAACACTAAGCAAGCAACTACGACACGAGGGCCAACAAGGTTAACAAGCAACAGTTAATAGGAAGTGGAAGGAAAGGCTATATCATGGCTGCAAGGTAAACATACGATAGGATCGAGACACAAGCATCGAAACATAAGGCTAGAATAAAGGCAACGGAAAGAATCGGTAACAAGTGATGAAAGGCAGCCATTTGGCAGCAAGTGAGTATACTTGCCTGGAATCCAGCAAATAGAGGTACATCCGCAGAACTTGTCGTTGCTCACATCATCTCAACGTCCTATCCGGGAAGAAGCAACGAACCTCGAACAAACACCGGATGCAACAATTACTACTACGGCGAAAGATCCAGCATGATCCTATTTTATATGCATGGCATGGCAAGATGCAACAGGGAAACAACTTAAACAATTTAATCGGAACCGGAGTCCGGAGAAATAGGAATTGGTTCAAGTTGTTTAGCTAACCATCAAGTTAAATGTTGTTTAGCATGGAAAACGGTAAATAGGTGAGTTAAGCAATATTAAATGGAATAGGGCAACAATTGAATTAAATACCCCAACACATTCCATATTTATCCATTAGGTGAAATTACTATACCCCGAAACCCACAAGATGCAATGCAAACATGATGCGATGACATTTTAAATATAGTTGATATGTTATAGAAAATAGGGCATAGGTACAGGGGTTTGGGTTTGGGGTGCACATGTGTGGAGAGGATCTTTGTGTTCGACGCCGGAAAGAGGAGATCTTCGGGGCAACGCCGGTGTCTTCAGGACGTGGAGGAAGTAGACGAAGAATGGGAAGTAGACGAAGTCGTCGATGTCGTGGAAGTAGTCGACGTAGTCATAGTAGAGGAAGTAGTCGACGTCGAGGAAGTAGTCGAAGTAATCGTTCTCAAACCACACGATCATCGTCGTCGACGTAGTCGTTCAACGTCCGGAGTCGATGTGGTCGTCGTAGTCGTGGCCGAACCGTAACAACATCGTCTTCGGGGTCGGAGGCGAACCTGGCGGTCCCGGTCTTCGGAGTCGATGGTGACCTTGGCGACAACATGTCTTCGAGGCCGAGGGAGAACTTGGCGTCCGTGTACTTGTCGACGAGGAACTCGGAAGGTACGCCATTACATCTCCACACGGGTACCGTCGAAGTGTCGGACTTGGCGACGGGATTTTGACGACGCGCACGAAGGCCGCCACCACAGAAGATGTCACGACGAGACAAAAACGGCTTGAAACCGTACTTGATGGCGATGCCAAAAATCCTGGACAACTCATGCTCGAGAAAGCCCTCCTCGTCCACCGAGCAGCAAGACGCCGGTGAAGCACCCCTCGCCAGGCACCGACGACGTCGCCAACACAGCCAGATCCGACAACGGCCAAAGCCAATGACTACTTCGCCTTGGGCGGGCGGCCGCGGCCACGCTTGGCAGATGCGGAGCCGGAGGAGGCAGCCGGGGCTTCCTTGGCGACCTTGGCCTTCTTGGCCGGACGGCCGCGCCCGGGGCTGGGCATGCCGGCGGTGGCCTTCTTGACGGCCTCGGCCAGGGGGTCCTCGGCCTTGGGCGGTGGGACGGTGCGTTGGGGTCCTTGCGCGGGGCGCTGCCCCTGGTCGACGGGGACGGCGCCGGGGCTCGCCGGCCCTTGGCAGGGTGATGGAGGAAGGGGGCTTGGGGAGCAGCTCCGGTGGCGGCCGGCCGTGGCAGAGGATGGCGACATCCGGCGGCGGGACGGGAGCTTGAGAGGGGCGCGGCCAGGGGATGGAGGCGACGGGAGAGGGGCGGCCAGGAGGGAGGCGCGCGAGGGCAGGGATCGAGCGACGGTGGCCTCACCTTCTATCGCGCCGGGAAGGAGCAGCGTGAGTGAGAGGAGCAGGGAGGGCGGCGCTGTAGGGGATCGAGCGAGGGGAGGACGCAGGCGTCGCTGCGTTAGGGAATCGATCGATTCCTTTTTTTCTTTTTCTTTTTTTTCTTCCGTGCGGTGTGCGTGCGTGAGTTGTGTGTTGTGTGGTGTGTCGTGTGCGTTCGGGTGTGTGAGTGCGTGTGTTGAGATTAGGTTAGGTGTGCTTAGGGTTTGGTGGTGGGCTGGTCTGGTTAGGCTAGCCTGCCACCCAAAATAATTTTTTTTGTTTATTTATTTTTCAGGTAATAAGAGAAGTGATTTAGGGATTTAGAAAAGAGATTTTTAACCATTTAAAATATTGTAGAAAATAGTTTTATCGATGCCATGTGATATGATGCATGAACCATGATGCACAAAAGAAAAGCAAACAAAAACTATATGGGGAAAAGAAACCCCGGACGTTACAGTACTACTTTACCAACAACTGTACCAACAACCATTTTGATAGTTGTATGAGGGCATCTCCAGCGGGGCTCCTCATTTGCGGACCAAATTGGTCCGCATTTTGTCTGTTTGAGCAGCGGTCCGCGCTGCGCGGACAGGGCCCGGACCAGGTGCCCCCTGCGGGGCTGCTCATACCAAAAGCGGACTTATATAGATTTGGTAGGGCCCATAGGGGCCCATAGGTTTACAATTAAAAAAAATTAAGAAGAACTAAAAAAAAGTCTAGCCCTAGCTAGACGGCCACTGGCCAGTGACCTCGCGGCGGCAGGAGTTGCCCCAGAGCATCCTAGTCGAGGATGATGTACTTCGGGGTGTCAGGCGCGAGGTGGGGGAGCGCGGCGGCCCTCTGAGGAGTGGGCGGCTGCGTGGCGGGCTGGGGCGCCACCAGGGGCGTGCCCCGTCCAGCTCCGGCGGGGGCCCGTCCACTCCCACTGCATGCCGACGAGGGGCGCGAACCAGTCCGGGATGGGATGGTTCTCGTCGCGCTCGTCCTCGTCGGCCTACTCCTCGTGGGGGTAGGGGACGGCCATGACCATTTAATAGGACCGGTGGGGGAGGCGAGCCCATGGCGCGGCGGCGAGGGAGCTAGGGTTTAGCGGCCGGCGGTGAGGGAGCCGAGGAGCGCGCGCAGTGGACTGCGAGGAGGTGACATGGGGACTGAGGAGGCGGTGCGCGTGGGGATGGACGCGTGGCCGCGGGTCCATTTAATAGGACCGATGGGGGAGGCGAGCCGTCGCCACGGTCACTGACCGGCGGGCCACCCCCTTTGGCCAAAAAGTGGCGCGGCCGCGCGCACGCATCCGTTTCGCGTCCGCGGGCTGCTCAAATCTGACCCAAATTTGGTCTGGGTTTGAGCATCCGCGGACCCAAAACGGACCCAGGAGTGGGTTGAGCAGCCCGCAGGGGGCTTCTTTTGTCCGGTTCTGCTCAAATCCGGCCTGTCCGGGCCAAATGAGCAGCCCGCTGGAGATGACCTGATACCTTGTTGGTTGATGAGTTGGACTATCATACGGACTTATCTTACAACCCATTAAAGATGCCCTAAGAGCATCTCCAATAGTGTCCATGTCATTGTAAGAAGCATTGCCAACTCAGAAATATGCCTACATGGCAAGTAATAACGACGAGGTGACAGAAGATGGGTTGTATGATATGCAACCAACAAGCTAGCACGCATGCCAAGATACTTTTTCCCTTTGGTCACTGAATTGACTATAGGATTGGCTAGAATCTACTACTTTACCAACATTCTACCAACAAACTATTGTAATAGTTGTATGATGTGTTGTTGGTTAATGAGTTGACTAGTCTATATACGGTGTATTATACAACCTATTGCGGATGCCCTAAGATAGCATGACAACTCAGCTAAATACTACATGGCATAGTAATAATGAGTTGAGAGACTATGAGTTGTATGATATGCAACCAACATGGTAGCACGGATGCCAAGACACTTTTTTCTTTGGTGCCACTAAATTGACTATTTAATTGGATATATTGTACTACTTTAAACAACTCTACCAACACTGGTAAATAGGCCTATAGTCCCGGTTTGCCAGGGCCAGTAGTCCCGGCCGCGCAACCGGGACTAGCTATGCGCGACTAAAGACCCCCCCTCCCGCCAATAGTCGCGCCACTTACGAACCGGGACTAAAGGCCCGTCCACGTGGGCGCTGGGAGTCCGTCGCGGCGGAGGACCTTTTAGTCCCGGTTCTTGTGGCTAACCGGGACTGAAAACCTCCTGCGCAGGTTTAAGGGTTTTAGGCCCCCCTAAACCTGGTTTCTTTTTAATTTGTTTTGTTTTATTTTTTTATATTTTATTTTGTGTTTTATTTTAATTTTGATGAAGTTTCAGTACACATATATATATATATTTTACGCTATTATATACATGCATATATATATATGAAATTTCAAACAAGAAGAATTCAATATAGGAATATATATATATATTCAATCTCGGGTGACCATATACAATTTCGAAACAAGTTTCTATATACACAATTAAGATAGATGAGCATACACAACTTCGAACAAGTTTCAATCTCGAGATGCATAAGCATCATCGTCGGTGGACGCATGGTGTTCTCCTTTGGAATCGACGACATGCCTAAGGAAAAATCCTGCTATTTCCTCTTGAATTGGTCGGAAGCGAGCTTCTGGAGTAAGCGCCCTCCGCAAGTTATTGAGACTCCTCCGCGTGCTCTCGTCCTTCTTCCTCTCAGAGATTTCTTTCCGTATGTTCTCACAAACATAGTATCCACATAGACCGCTCCCGGTGGCTGCTTATCCACACCACGAACCACATTTTTAAATTCTAGTTGATGTTTGAATCCACCGACATGTTCATGTGAGAACCGTCTCCAAACTCTACAGTGCAAATAAAATTAATGAACAAGGGAGTTATTAGCTACTGCATATTAGAAAATGAACAAAAGGGACCGATCGATATAGAGCGGAAATTATTGAAAATAATTACCTTTGTATCATTTTTCTCAGGTCGATCCAAAGATTTGTATCTGAATTCATAGAGTCCATGATAAAAACTGTGGAGCTCTGAAGTTCAATTTTTAGCAGAATCCAGTGGAACCTGCGGACATGTTACATGCGCACAGGCATAACTTATCGATTAGACATATCATGCATGGAGTAAACAAAGAGAATGGGCACAAGAGAGAAACACTCACCCAAAATGGTAAGGAAATAGAATATGACTTTTGAGTTCATACTTTTTAAGAAAATTGTACAAGTCTTTCTCCACGTCTTTGGGGTGATTTTCTAACATAGTTCCATTAATGATTTGTGGGTCAATGAACCCAACATCATGGATGAGTCTTATTTTGCATTCCAAATCTTCAATCTGCATAATAGCGTATGCAACATATAGTTAGGCGCAACTGGTACAGTGTAGGCAATGAAGAACGAGATGAGGTAGAAATAAATCACTTACAGAACGTAGCAACTCAGGATAGATTTGTCGAGATCGCGCAGATTGAACAGCTGGAACAATTCACTCATCTCAACTGCTACAGTGTACTTTTTGGTGTGATGCTCCTCTGTAACATCCACATACACAAAGTCTCTGTCGGACCATATGAATTGTTTGTACCAACGTAGCAGACTTTGCATTAGTGGTGGTAGATCCTTTTCCTGCGTAGGCTCGACGAGAGGCCCTTTCTTCATATTGTAATGCTACCTCAGCCATTGGCGCATCGTACAGGCCTAAAAAGGCACGAAGAGACATACTGGCCTCGGACGCATTTTTCATGGCAGTAGCTACGTCAATCTCATTGCTGCCACAGCTTCTCTGACCTCGGGGTCCTGTTCCGGACCGGCTTTCTATGAGCGGGAGGGTCGATTGTTTTCTCTGCATCCCGAGCTGGTCAACTTGTTTCCCGCTTTTTTTCATTTTTTCTTTCTCCTCCGCCAATGCTTTTGCTTGCTTACGAAGTTCATTATCATAGTCTTTAGGCAAATTATTCTCGGCTTGGGACGGTGTCGACAAAAAACCCGTAGCCCACTTGTCTACTATCGGAGGGTATACTTCCTTGGGCTTAGGCTCCTTTCGCGCCCGGGCCTTCCATTTCTCAAGGTCAGCCTTCGCGGCCAATTTGGTTTCATCATCACTAAGTTCCCAAGGCCTTGGGGGGATAGGCTTCAGTGATGGCTCTGGTACCCGTGTGGTCTTAGCTACATAAGCCTCCGGGTTAATAGTCCAAGAGCAAGTTCCCTTGCTGTCCGCCCGCTTCTGTTTCTTCGCCGGAGGAGGAATGGGGGGCGACGGCTGCTTATCCGCCGGAGGAGGAATGTGGGGCGACGGCTGCTGCTTATCCTCCGGAGGAGAAATCGGGGGCGACGGCTTCTTATCCTCCGGAGGAGGAATGGGGGGCGACGGCTGCTGCTTATCCTCCGGAGGAGGAATGGGGGCGACGGCGGCTGCTGCTTATCCGCCGGAGGAGGAATGGGGGGCGACGGCTGCTGCTTATCCGCCGGAGATTGTGGATCGGGGACGGCGTCGAAATGGCGTGAAGGAGGCGTAGGTGAACCAGCACCACCCACCACCAGCACCTGCACCATCGGAGGGGGGTGGACTTGTTAGCCTTGGCGTCTCGCCTGGAAACACTATGTACTTCTTTTCCATAGAATGAACTGGCGCTTGACATCTCCAAGTCTTCTCTCCCCTTCGGGTGTAGCTATGTCAATCTCCAGGTCCTCAAACACTTGGACTATGTCTTCCACCGTGACACGAGCATAGCCATATGGAATGGGGTTGTTGTGATGGAGTGCTCCAGGTGTATAGGGTAAAGCACTGCCTGTAGCTACCTTCATGGAAATGTTACCCACGGGATAATGCAGATCACATTCTTTCATCTCCTTTACATCATCCACGGGGTAGTGAGGCTCCGGTGCACGACTCTCGATCATCGGTGCATTAGCACCTGCAGGCGGGGCCTCCGTGGAAGCCACGCTGCTTCTCCGCTGATGCTGGCTTCCGAGATCCGCTGCATGTTCTTCATGCGGCCCTACAGCCACCGCTGTTTCTTTCTCAAGTATTCCCGCCACGGTCTGCTTCAACTCGCTAACTTCCGTTGCAAGCTTCGACAGAAGATCTGCAGCCCGGTCCGTATTTCTCTTACGGCTTCTGTAACAGTACGGGTCACCCTCCTGGGAAAACCCTACTTTCCACGGCAATCTGCCTTTTCCTCGTATATGTCCTCCGTGTTCAGGATTCCCGAGGGCATGGGTCAGTTGGTCTCTCTCTCTCTCTGTTGAACGTGATCCAGCCCTGTTGAGCTTTGGTCATTGCGTCAACAAGGTTTTTTGTGGGAGCAAACGTTTTCTGCCGATGAACACACGCCCTGTCTCCGGGTCTAGCGATCCACCATGCCCGTACCACCACATTTTGGCTCTTTCGTCCCATCCCTCTGTACCTAGAGGGATTCCTCTTGCCCTCAGGACGTCCTCCATCGCCTGCCACTTAGGCGCCGAAACGCGGTATCCTCCTGGCCCCATAACATGATGGTACTGTTTCTTATCCGCGTTAGCCTTATTTTTTTTCGACATTCCCTTGAAATGCTCCGATTTCTTCTGCGTCACAAATTTTGGCCAATCATCTCTCATTTTCTCATGTTGTCCAGTGAAAATCGGAGTCTTGCCCTTGCTGACATATTCACGGAACAATTTTTTCTTGAAGTTCCGGAATGCTTCGGCCATCTTCTGAAAGGCGAACTCTTTGACTAGCCTCCTCCTCTGACATCCACCCGGAACCTCTTCACCGAATTCATCTTCTTTGTTGTATTCCGGAGGTAGAATGAAATGTACCATAAGCTTTCTGAACATCTCCTTTTTCGTTCTCTTGTGGACATAACTGAAACCAAGACGTGCTTTCTTTGGCTCCTTCCATTCCTGGACGGTGATCGGGACGGTGTCTCTAACAATGACTCCGTATTGGTTGATAAACTTTGTGGTGTGCTGTAGGGGCTTGCCAGTTTCACCGACTGATTCGATGGTATATGTTTCTCCATCTTTCATCGCCTTGGATTTGCCACGCGTTGTCGTACTCGATCCGGCCGAGGGCTAAAATAAGAAAGAGAGTCGCGCGCGTTAGTGCATATGTATTCACATTTCAGTAAGTTTGTATCACGAGAGGCTCAATGTGTATATATATATATATCTATACCTCCGGAGGTGGTTGTTCTTTGCAATTGGAGATCGTCGTTTGTCGACGGTTGACCTCCGTCATCAATGTCCATTCCTTCACCTCCTTGATCATCCACAATGTCCGTTGCTTCACCTCCTTGATCATCGACAATGTTCGTTCGTTCACGTTCTTGATCATCAAGGTTCAGATAAGAAGAGATTACATCATGTTCTCCGGCTATGATATCTAATAGATAACCTTCAGCCTCTTGTTCCGTCAGGTCTCTATTGTCCACCATATATATGTCACTCCTGCAGAGATGCATGTAGTAAAAATTAATCAAGTATATAGGAGACTTAGCAAATATTGTCGTAGAAGGAGGGAAAACAGATTGCTAGGGTTTTGGGTGGAAGAACGATGACCACCGGAGGGGGAAAACCATACTTTAGAGGTGTGTCCCAGATTAGTTTCTCAAATTACTTGGAGAACCCCATAGCTAGGTTGCATTTGCTTTCCTGGTCATTTTGGTATATTACACTTAATATTCTGAATTTATTGAATTAAAACTTATTTTCATTATTTTAATGAATTTAATAAAAATTCAAATATGGTCTCATTTTGAACTTTGTCAAACATGATTGAAAATGATATTAACAGATAGCTTACATTTTTGTGAACATTTTGCATATTTTTCCATAATTTTTGGAATTATAAATTAAAAGTTATTTAATTTAGAAGATTTGACTATTTTCTATAATTCCATATACAGTGGGCCCCACGTGTCATGATGACGTCATTAAAAAAACTCGACAACACGTGGCCAGGTGACGTCATCATGACGTCACCCCTGGCGTCACACGGTGGCCGCGGTGGCAGATTCGGTCGCCGGTGGCGATTCCAGCCACGGGGGAGGGAACGGAGACGACGGGGCTCTCGGGTCTCTCGGGTCTCCGGAGATGACGGGGCTCTCGGGGAGGGAACGGAGACGACGGGGAGGAGGCAGGGACGAGGAGCGGCGGGAGGACGGTCACAGCGGGCACGACCGAGGAGCAGCGACAGGAACGGACGACGGGGATGACGGGCGCAGGGGCGGCGGGCACCTACCGGAGATGACGGCGGCGCGTCCTCTGTGTCTCTGCGGGCGGAATCGGCGACGGAGGCGCGGAGAAGACGACTGCATGCGGCGCGGAGAAGACGATGCGGTTGGCCTTAGAAAAATTTCAGGGGCGGGAATATATAGGGCCAGCCTTTAGTCCCGGTTCGTGACAGCAACCGGGACTAAAGGTCCCCCGGGGTACCCTCCGCGGGCCTTTAGTCCCGGTTGGTGTCACGAACCGGGACTAAAGGTCCCCTAGTCCCGGCTGGTGTGACGAACCGGGACTAAAGGTGCAATTTTCGCGGCGTTTTCGTTCCCGCGCAGAACGAGCCTTCAGTCCCGGTTCGTGACACGAACCGCGACTGAAGGTGGTTATTCAAATACTTTTCCTTTCCCAAACTTAAAAATACAAATAATATATCAGAAAATTCAGAAAAATAAGACTAATTTATTTTAAAATCTTAAAAATACAAATAATATATCAGAAAATTCAGAAAAATAAAACTAATCATAAAGATTATATAATAATAAAGATTCACACACATCTTGAATATATATATAGATAAAAAAGCAGTACATAATGGCTAGAGTGGATCTAAACCTAAACGGAGAGCATAGATGCATGATCAGATATCTGCTAGTCATACTCCTGCCTAGGTCTATAGTACATGTACTCGTAGTCGTCGTAGTCGCCGCCGCCGTCGTCGTCACTATCGTCTGACGGTGCTCTGCACTCCCTCGGAGGATCACGACTCCAGGACTGGGCCTGAGGGTAGCGCAGGCGGGGGATATCGCCGGCCCTGATGTAGTCCATGACGCTCTGTAGAGTCCGGCCGGACCCCCATAGCTGACGACCGGCCTCGTGAAAGTTCCCAGGAGGCAGGCCGTCCTCCTCATACCTGGCGAGCGCCCTCTCACGCCGATTGATGAAGAAGGCATCCCAAGTATGCTGGTTATCGGGATGCCAACTGGGATTCCTCCGCTGCTCCGGCGTGAGCTCGTGATAGTAGTGGTTCGTGATGGCCGCCCGACGCCCACACCTTGAGGAAGAGGAGGACCGGCACTCCTCCGGCGCTCAGCATCCAACCGGCGGGAACGTTGTAGCCGCACGGGCAGGGGTAGTTCGAGGCGGAAAGTGCCTCCGCCTGGATGAATGTTAGAGTGGGTACGGTAGAAGCCATGAGAGAGTGGTGAGTTTGTATGTGTTTATGCCAATGGTGTGGCAATGCATACATATATATAGAGAGAAGAAAACATCCCTTTAGTCCCGGTTGGGGACACCAACCGGGACTAAATGGGTTAGGGTTTCGTTTGGACCAATCAGATAGAATCATACGGATCGTGTGTTTCTTTAAAGCGCTTGTGAGTCGTTGGATCCGGGGTGTGTTTCTTTCGAGCTGTTGTGAGCCGTTCGATCAGGGCTACGGTGTATTTCTTTCGAGCTGTTGTGAGCCGTTGGATGAGGTGGTTTCTTAACCGTTGGATCAAAACCCTAGCACAACACTTTGTGAGCCAGAGGACCCTATATATAGCCCACCTTCATACACCGGTCAGTTCATCGAGCAAATACAAAACATCCGGATTCGCCATCATACGTCCTGCCGTGCATTTGGTATGCATATTGCACCTAGTAGCCACGGTGGGGCTGTATGATGGCGATACCGATTGTTTTGTTCTACATCCCCCTTTAAGGTTTGATACATCATATATTCAGTTTATCGAGCAAATACAAAACATCCGGATTCGCCATTATATGTCCTACCGTGCATTTGGTATGCATATTGCACCGAGTAGCCACGGTAGGGCTGTATGATGGTGATACCGATTGTTTTGTTCTACACCCCCCCCCCCCCCTTTAACACATCCATCCATGCTTGGGTCAGTGTTCACTTTGAGCTCGGGTAGTAATGTGCAACTATTTGCTTGGTTATGTTAGGGAGTTGTGACGCGTGGCCAGGAGGGCGCGGTATAAACTGTCGCGCCTCGAGCGCGTCTTCTCCTCTCCACGCACCGTCGCGCTTCCACCATGCCTCCGAGGAGGAACAACACCACCGGTTTCCGCGGCGTCCGAGCACGGCAGAACGGAATGTTCAGCGCAGATATCCGCTGGGGGGGACGACCGCATCCCCCTCGGCTCCTTTGCGACGGAGGCGGAGGTCGCCCGCACCTGGGACGCGGCGGCCTGGCGCCACAACCGCCCGCGGTCGCTGATGAACTTCAACGACTGCCACACCGTCTGAGAAGCGGAGGCCAGGGCGCCGAAGCCGCAGATCGTCACTGCCGCCAACCACCTCCACCTCCGTCACCGCGCGTTTCAGGGCCTAGTCGACGCCAGGGAAGAACGCGTCGTCCGCGAGTATTACCGGAACAACCCGGGGGAGGAGAGCGCCGATGAGGAGCTCTGGCAGACCCGCGCGGCTGAGCGGGCGGAGCGCCGCCTCGAACGCCACCTCGCGTTAGATGCCGCTCGGGAGGCGAGGACGAGGGCGCTGCAAGAGCTTCGTCGGGCCAACCGCGCCGGCGAAGTCTGGGCGTCCGACGATCCGAGGTGGGGGCCTATCTCGGACATACCATCATGCACCTCCGACGACGACGAGGAGGTCACCGACGAGTTCGCCGACGACGATGACCCGGAGGAGGTCACCGACGAGTTCCCCGACGACGACGACGAGAGTAGTGTTCGTATGTTCTCTCTTTTTAATAAAAGAATTTGTATTCCGGCGACACTGCGGCACGCTAGCGCGTCTGTTTTCTGTTTTTAATAAAAGTTATGAAATCAGATATTTTATCTCATAAGGTTTTGAGACATTTAAGTAACCTTCTGTTTTCCATGCTTTCCACTCGTTTTCTCAAATATTTTGCAAAGGAGTTAGTCTTAAACACATCAGAGATAATATAATTCACATGATCCATTCAAAAAAGTTTGGTACACAACAAATTATTACACATCAATTCTTCCCTTGTGTTCCCGCTTTCTTACGATTTGGCCGTATCCATGGAGCATCCTCATCATTTAACTTAATGCTTGGGTCAGTGTTGACTTTGAAGGGCGGAATTTCACCAAACATATTATAATCTTCTGACATGTCTGTCTTGTCCTCCAGTCCCACGATGTTTCTTTTCCCTGAAAGAACAATGTGGCGCTTTGGATCATCGCATGATGTACTGATCGTTTTCTTATCTTTCCGTTTCCTCGGTTTGCTACTCATCTCCTTCAAATAGAAAACCTGAGCGACATCTTTGGCTAGGACGAATGGTACGTCAAGGTAACCAAGATTGTCGAAATCCACCATTGTCATTCCGTATTGCTCGTCCACCTTTACCCCACCTCCTGTTAGCTTGAACCATTTGCACCGGAACAAAGGGACCTTAAAGGAGGGTCCATAGTCAAGTTCCCATATCTCCTCTATGTAACCATAATATGTGACCTTTTGCCCAATCTCGGTTGCTGCATCAAAGCGGACACCACTGTTTTGGTTGGTGCTCTTTTTATCTTGGGAGATCGTGTAAAATGTATTCCCATTAATCTCGTACCCTTGGTAAGTCGTTATAGTCGAAGATGGTGTCTTGGCCAACATGTACAGCTGATCTCCAACATCATTGTCATTCATTAAATGTTTTCGCAACCAACTGCCGAAAGTCTCCATGTGGGCCTTTCTAATCCATGATTCAGGCTTCCCCGGGTTGTCCGAGCGTAAAATATTCTTGTGTTGCTCGAAGTACGGAGCCACCAAGCTCGAATTTTGCAGAACTGTGTGGTATGCTTCAGTCATAGAATGACCGTCCATACATATCGTTGACCGAGCGCGCTGGGCCCAGACTGTTGGTCGCGGGTCTCCTCCCGAACCGCGACTAGAGACTCCTATAGTCGCGGGTCGAAACTTTTGGGGACTAATCGGGGCGTATGGAATGCCTATTTTCTACCAGTGCAACAAACCATTGAGATAGTTGTATGATACGTTGTTGGTTGATGAGTTGGACTACTATCATACGGGTTTATCTTACAACCCATTAAAGATGCCCTAATTTGTTTTATCCAGCCCCCTTTGATCACGGTTTCTTGCTCCGTCCCTACCGTCGGTTCTACAAGGTCAATACAATGGAGGCTACTAGTGCTAGGACAATGTGGTGGAGATGTTACTGCCGCCGGAGCCAGAAACGTTCGGCGCTGCTCTCTCATAACAATTACTCCACATTACACAACAGTCAATACATGAAACCTTTCTTTTCTTGGACCTGGTCATGTCCCTTCCCCACAAATTCCCCACGTCCATTTCTCTGAAATTGAAATGTTCCGTCGCCCCCCTCCTACCGTCGTCCTCCAACATCACTTCCCCTATGAATTTGTATGTCCGGACCCCTTCGTCGCTGCGTCGCGTCCTCGCGGGAATTCACTTCTCCCGCCACAGATCGACGACGGACAGCATCTCGTGCTCCTTGTCGACCTCTTCCCGAATCTTCGTGAGATCCTTCCCAGGTTGTGGCCCACAGCCTGTGCCCTGTGGGGTGGCTGGACTAGACTGCTGCTGGCGGGGACCAGCTCCGGACGCGGTCGCGGCCATTGGCGGCTGATAGGGACGGGTCGATGATGGATGGAGTAGCGTGCGAAGCTCGAGCTTCGGGCGGATGCAGACCGATTACGTGGAGCCCGAGCTTTGGGCGGAGGCAGGCCGGTTGCGTGGAGCTCTGCGTGCCAGGCGGGGCACGGGGTTTCGGGCGGGGCCAGGCCGGTCATGGCGACATCTAGTAGACGAGCTAGTGAGGCTGGGCTCGAGGGGTTTCGGGCGGGGCCAGGCCGGTCATGGCGCCATCTAGTAGACGCGCTAGTGAGGTTGGGCGCGAGGGAACAAGAGGTAGGTGGTGTCTGTTATGGGATAGAACCGAGATATAGTAGATCGAAGCGTTCTTTTTCCAATTGGCGGTGGCATGAACCTTAATTTTGCACTGCTCCCTGATTTTGTGCTCCGTGGATTCCTGAAAGATGTGCTCCTAGTTTTATACAACAAATTGTGCTGGCTTCTCGGATCTGGCTCCGTGGAGTTTGCGTGTTCGGTGGTGCTCCGCTGTGGATTTCAAAGAAGCTGGAAGATGGAGGACATCCGAACACGCTCTTACTCCCTTCGATCCGAAAAAAGTGTGGGAGGGGTAGTGCTAAGTGCCTACGATTCCTATAAAGCCTACGACAGTAAGTCCGGATTCACTCTTCTCCCCTTTTGCTCATTTATTATCGCTCGTATATGCGTGACTCCACCAAAAGACCACCAAAAGAGGTCGTCATCATAACATTATTAACACGTAAACGGAAACCCTGAAAATACGGAACACGCCCTAAACCCTAAATATGGAATCGGAAACCCTGAAAAGAAAAAGGAAAAAAAAAAAAAAAAATCATTAGGACCGGTTGGTGTTACCAACCGGTTCTAAAGGTCCTCCGCATGCGCGCACTCCTCGGCGCCCACGTGGAGGCCTTTAGCACCGGTTTGTGACAGACCGGTTCTAAACACGGGGGGGGGGGGGGGGGGGCGGGGGGGCTTTAGTCCCGGATACGTAGCACCGGATTTGTATCCGGGCCCAAAGGTCATTACAAACCGGTGCGAATACCCCTGTTTCCACCAGTGAAACGAGTGTAGATAGCCGTGTATAAATATTCGGATGCAAATAAAGCATGTAACACCAGCAGAATATTCAGTGCAAATTTAAATACCCATTACAAGAGAAATCAGCAAATTTGCCTCCATACCGAACAAACTGCTCCACACTTAAAAGCTGGGAGAAACAAATTCAGGCGTATCTAGCCCACTCCTCTGCACAGACAATTGAGTCGTGGCCAAAAGTTCAGTTCTTTAAAGGAACCAGCAGCCTCACATTGATCAAATATTCTATGATTGCAATTCTGAGTACATCGGCACATATGGCACATATGGAAGGCTAACATGTCCGAGATCAGTGATCAATTTGGCTTGCTGACAATCAATGTTATAGCACACAAGTGATTTATCTGGTCCCACGGTGAAAAAGAGCAAGTTACAGTCCGGATGAATTGCAATCAAACTGATGTCGTTGTATTTGACAGTATCAGGATGTATCCCTTCAAATATGTCTGAAACTTTGATGATATGCTTCATTGCCCATTCCTTTTTTTCATAGTCGTTCATGATATGTACTTTTAACAGGATGTCACCATCACTCTCATGTGTATCATTGTCAAACAAGGTGTAGTGCAAGCTGCCCTGTGAAAGTTGAATAAACGCCTTACACATATTGCCTGGGAGGACGAAGTTGCTCCATGTTTCTCCCTTGGTGTCCACCGCAGTTACACATGGTGCAGCCCCAGGGCTGAAGGTCCGAAAATGGAGATAACCATTTAGAAAGACGCTTGCTGAGTGACCAACACCGAACCACGTAAGTTGGCACCTCCTGTCCGTATGAACCCATCTCCTAGTTTCGGAAGAATACACGTCCACTCCTGCGACAAAGGCATAATCGTCCTGCAGCACCACAAATACATGGAAGTGGGAAGACACGGCCGCGTCGAAACCCAAACGCGCAGTGGCGACCTTGCCGGGCAGGCTACGGTCCGGCAACTCCACCCACTGTTCCGTGGTAGGATTGCACACAACATATCTGAACTCGGAGGCGTGGTACCAGCGGCACAGCAAGAGGAGGCCGTTGCATCCGTCGAGGAGATCAAGGCGCTGGTGGTCCGGCAGGAATGCAAACGGGGGAGAAATCGAATGGCGACGAATGTCAAAGAAGCGGATAGCTCGCCGGTCCTTGTTGGTGGACATGTAGAAGAATCCTGCCATTGG
The DNA here is from genome assembly GCA_028641055.1 of Alopecurus myosuroides. Lineage (NCBI taxonomy): Eukaryota > Viridiplantae > Streptophyta > Magnoliopsida > Poales > Poaceae > Alopecurus > Alopecurus myosuroides. The sequence continues at coordinate 623,364,048 of CM054057.1, forward strand.
CTGAGGGAGCTTCTTCCGCTGGTCCGGGTGGTCGATGAGGGCGAGCCAATGGGTGGAAACGCACTTGAAGCGGCAGAGTGACTTGGCGGGGACGCGCGAGAGGATCTCCAGGAGGACATCGTCGCTTAATTCCCCCATGCCGTGAGGAGAAGAGGACGATCTGCAAGCATATAGAAACGCAAAGGATGAGCGAAGAAAATAGAGGAAAGGTTTTGCAATGGTTATGGGGCGGAACGATTTTTTAGTCATAGGTTGTGGGATAACACATATTGGGGGATTTGTTTGTGGACAAGCGCTCCCTCTGCGGTCACGTGGGCTGCGGTTTTACGATCCCAACCGCTAAACCTGTAGTACCTCTCAGAAGCGATTATCCTGTATACCGTATAATTTTAAATTATTTTGGAGCGCATAGAATCTAAATACTGGGAAGAGATCAACACCATGCTCCCAAATACTGGGAAGACAGGCGTATAGCAAACGGTTCTCAGACCTGTTGCATTCTCTTAGAGTATCTCTAACAGCGTGACAGACTGACAGTTCAACAGCTGTATATTTTGGCCCTAGATGTTGTAAATTTGGGGCAGCCTGCGCTGTTGCAAAACGCCACAGAAATCAAGGCCGGTGGATCGGAACTTCGAAACGATGGACTTAACCGCACGCATACGACCTGGCAGCCGGGAGGTTTGGCGTCCCACGCACCAGGGGCGGAGCCAGGATTTGGACATGAGCGGGGCAATTAATAGAGAACATACGAAGCCTCACATAACATGTATATAAGACTTTTTTTTTGCAGCTGGAAGTTCCAATTTTTTAAACACATACTTCCTCCGTTCCATAATATAAGATGTTTTAGGTATTTCACATGTTGTCTAGCTTCACACTAAAGCGGTTGTATATATACACTAAAATGTGTATAGATACATGCTTATGTATGTGAATGTGGAAAAAGTCTAAAACATCTTATAGGCTTCTGCTTCGGTGTCTCCGCCTAACTAAATTAAAATACATTAACGGCTGAGATCGCTCCATACCCCTTCGTAATTAAGTGTATGATGGTCATTGAAATTTTTTAAATAGTCATTACTGACTAATTGGGACTTGCGTTGGCATGATTTTCCTACGACATGAAAATATCCTGTATAACTCATCCACAACTCTCAAAACTCTGTATAACTCTGGTATCGCATGTATCTGTGCCCAGACAGTGGTGCGATCGAGTAGCACATCCTTCGGATTCCCGAGACCATCATATTCTGCGATAACAACTACAAGCTTTTTGAATAGCCAAGGACCTTGTTGCATCACCTTGTTCCGGTCTCTCAGAATTTGAATGTGAACAGGTTGTCGTCGACCTCTCGGAGCTCAGTATCGTGGGCTAAACCCAAACCCCTTTCAGTGTATCAAAAACCGCAGACACAGATATCGGCTTATTCGTGTGGACTCGAGCAACCGCGAGCCACCTCGCGTGTTTCTTAAGATCTTTTAGATCATCCTCTCCGATGTATACGTCATCAAGTTCGCCCTCCCTCAATTCCAGGTTGAGCATAGCCCTAGCTAGGGCATCGTCTTCTCCTCCCCTTCTTGTTGCGCTTCCCGATCCCTCACTGGATTTCGCCATGAGAGCCACGCACCGATCTGGGAGATTGGATCGGTTTGAGGCCTTACAGGCGAAGTTTCCGAACGAGAACAAACCCTAGGTCCTCCTGCGATCTTAACTAGGCTCCCCAAATGTAGCCAGACACGGATCAGGAGTCGAATCCCAATCGAACTCAAAGAATCTCACTCTGGGGCACGATCGCCGCCAGAGGAGCCAAAACCCCTAGCGAGGCTAGGTCCACCGGGGCCTTGGGCTCGAGCCAATACGTTCAATACAACGACATACCAACCCTTGGTCCTCCAAAGCTGAAGTAATAGGCTCGCACCACCAAGCCCGGCCGATGCACTTCCCGGGGCAGTACCAATATATCCTGGTTTTGCAATTGTTGAACTTGCGGTATGGTACTATTTTTTGTTACGTGATCCAAGTCGCCCATCACAGCCACCAAAAACCAAAGGCCCATATCGATCTAGCCCTTCTCATCGACTGGGACATCCATATGCAACGCAGCAATGAAAAGAGAGGCAACGGGTGTCCGAACAACCCAGAAAGCGCGCGGCTCGCACTAGTAGAGAAACCCTCTTCTGTGGCGCACCAAAAAGCTATTCTGTGGCGCACCCTGGGGCCACAGGGGTGCGCCACAGAACTCACGCCACAATAATTTCTGTGGCGCACCCATCCCGTGCGCCATAGAAATAGTGGATTCTGTGGCGCACCAAGCCCGTGCGCCACAGAAATAGTCGATTCTGTGGCGCATCCCCTACTGGTCCGCCACAGAATTAGGTGCGCCACAGAATTGTCCCATGGTGCGCCACAGAAACATCTGCAATATTTCGAAATCTAAATTGTTTCTGCTGTATACAGTTTGAATATACATGAATTATACAGGAATTATTCACAGCAGTGATATTTGACAACATATAACATATTACTGATATTTTACAAAGTTACTTAATCACAATAGTGATACATAGTGCAAAGTATCGAATTTGTCTCAAAGTGATCACATAGTTAACTCGAGTTGTCAAAACACATCATCATCGAACAATAATTGTCACCACATAGTTACTCGAGTTGTCAAGTTACAAATGCCTAAGCTAAGATGAAATAGACTACAAGCACGGCGACGATGGTGAGCAAGAACGGTAGCTTGATGGAGGTCTTCATCTTGTTCATCTGTTTCGACTGGTGGTCCCTCCACTTCGCAACCGCCTCGTGTCTAGTCTTGTATCCTTTATAGCAGTTGCCGCTGAACTTGTCGACCTGTGCTTTGCAGTCCTTCCACATCGTCATAGACTCCTGGAACCCGACCCTCGAACACCACGTAGTACGTCATCTATATAGATAGACACAAAGCATATTAGTAAGTATAATGCAAAAAACAACTAAGTCATATATGTTCACAAAAAACAACTAAGGAAACAAAAAATAAACATCATCAAAGTATACAAACATAAAGCTAGCTAGGCCTAAGTTAATTTAGAGCAAACTAATAGTAGCTAGCTAGGAGTTTAGAGCTAACTAATAGTAGCTATAGCTAGGCCTAAGTTTAGAGCAAACTAATAGTAGCTAGCTAGGCCTAAGTTTAGAGCTAAACTAATATAGTAGCTAGGCTTATATAAGTTAAGCAAATTTTGTTAAACAAACTAATAGTAGCTAGCTGCGCACACCTCGATCAACGATACCTCAACTGGAGCGGCGCCGGAAACGGCTTATATAGGTCCTTGGTCATCCACGTCCTACGATCAGCCTGCCGCTCTAGGCGTTCCTGGATATCCCTCTGGCATAACCCTATGGGTTGGTGCAAGGACCCTCCCTTTTTGTTGACATCTTCAATGATTATCTCCGACAACTTGACTTTGATGCGATGAAAATCTTGTATAAGATCTTCCTGTGAGATTTCCCCCGCCATTTTGTTGGACCAGTCTCGGAGTCTAGAAGGATGATTCAAATTGTTTGCATCGCGGACAATCCCTTTGAGGTGATGGAGGGCATAGAAGGCCTCTTTCGTGCTCCAAGCCGGCTGCTTGATGCAGGGGAACTCGGTCACGTGGCTGAACCGTATTTGCCAGTACCCGGCCTGATACATTCTTGTTTCTTTTGGAATGTGCCTCCATTTTGGGTGTAGCCATTGATAGCCTCATCGAGAACACCCCTTATTCTGGTGTAGTCTTTCCTCTTCGTCACATTCGACGAGTCGAAGTATTGGGCAAGTGACCACTGTGGGCAAAGCACGACGAGTGTGCAGTATGTGTCCCTGCTCAACACATGCAATTGAATCCAGGATAAGCAATGGATGAAATCTAGAAAAAAAACATTAGCTACGACGGTCGCGAGACTTACTCGGGGGAAGACAGGCAAAAGAATGTCCTCTTGTTCTCACTGTTTCTCAACATGAAGCTCTCGAGGTACTTCACTGCCTTGGTCCGTGTACTTGATCCTTCCTCCAGCTGGCTATCACGCATGTAGTAGGGATCCGCTACCATAACGTGAGGGGGTTACTCTCGCTGGATCTGCAGCTGAGCATTGAGCGCGTATAGGCGGACCAAGTTATAGTCCAGCCGTCTCGAGTGAAACAGACTGAAGATATCTCATACGCTATGAAGAACAGTCCCGCGGGGTCTTCGTTGACGAAGTCGGGGCCCTCTGGCACCTTGACCGTGAACACAGGGTAATTTGGACACTTGTCTTGAAGAAGGAGACCTCTAGCATCACGATAATGTTCTGCAATGTGAGCATTGGTCCAGTTGCCCCATGTATCTCGTCCGGACCCAGTATCGGTTTCCCAGCTTCATGCAAGGGGTCAAGCCATCCTTACGGGGTCGTACCACGGCGTCGGCCAAGATCTTAGTATGCTGGACCTTTTTAGCAGGTCTCTAACACATGCGCCACAAAAATGGGGATTTCTGTGGCGCACCCGTGGCCGTGCGCCACAAAATAATATTTCTGTGGCGCACCAGTTCATGATGCGCCACAGAATCCATTCCATAGATTGGCATTTCCCCTAGTGTCGTGTGGTGTGGTGCTCGCCATACCAAACCTGAACCTGCTACAAAAGTAGGTCTCCGGTCAGTTAATGCTCGTGTTTTTCTTAACAAGTTAATGCCTTCAGTTTCTTGATTACTGTAATGTAACTACGTTAACCCCCATAACGGCATCTCCAACAATGTCCATGTCGTTGTAAGGGCATCTCCAACAATGTACATGTCATCGTAAGATAACATGCCAACTCAGCTAAAATCCTACATGACATAGTAATAATGAGGTGAGAGAATATGGGTTGTATGATATGCAACCAACAAGCTAGCACGTATGACAAGATACTTTTTTCTTTGGTCCCACTAAATGGTCTATATGATTGGATAGATTGTACTTGTGACGCCCCGAGATCGGGCACTACGCAGATTTCAGCATTCCCGCCAAAATCCACATAATAACCGATTCCAGGTTGCCACTTGTGATAACATTACAACAGTTCACGAATAATCCACAACAACAACAGAAAAGATATATACAAGATGACTCAAACGAGTCAGGGATACAACTGATACAATACAAAGATCCAAAAAACAGCGGAAGAAAAACATAGCGTCCGACTACGGACAAGATACAAATTGGGACTAAGAGTCCTGAAGATAACCGAGAGCGTCCAATCCCTGCCAGGCCAAGCCGGAGGGATTCCCAAGCTAACGTCGTCGGACTTCAAACCTGTTGACTGCAATGTTGAATATGCAGCCACGAAAAAGGATTCGTGGGTCAGTACGGTTAAGTACTGGCAAGTGGATAAACCATACTCACAAGATACCGGCGTAACCAGTCATCACAAGATACAAATACTTTGGGTTCAACGGAAAGGGAAGGATTATTGCAAAGAAGCGGCAGCGGGCTGCACTAACCAACTACAGAGACTCACTACAACATCCGGCTAAAAGAGGGGATAAGATAGCGTATCGGAACCAACTACAACTACTCACCAAACAATACACATCCAATGTCACCCCCTACTAAGGAAGCAACCCAAGGATAACTCACACTGTTAGATTAAGGATGGATCCAGTTATTGTGTCAATAAGACTATTACTAGTCAAGTATCATTAGTTAGGTGTAAGTTGTTCTGAGTACTTGTTAGCCAGTACTTTCACCAAGTTAACCATAACCGCGGAAAACACGGCTTCTCGAGAAGATTTTACCCTGCAGGGGTGCACCAATTTGGCCGTACACGTAAGAATAACCCGCCAGACGGGGGATCAACCCACCAAGCGAGGTACTCAACACAACCCAACTCTTCTTCGCATCAAGCCCAAAGAACCCCGTGCAGTTGAGTGCACGGCTAATCAAGCCCACGAAGAAAAGGGACCCTCATAGCACTCTAAGAACGTGTCTCCTAAATGCCGACTACAAAAGTTCCACCCTGGCCTGGGTTCGCAAGATCATGCATGCGGCAAATGGAAAACCCGAACTAAATGAGGCGATTTGGACGAGATGCGAATCGAATCAAATTGAGGGGGGCGCCCATGCTCGCTTCCCACATGCGGTTAGTGCGCTCATCATGGATCAGTAGACAATACCCTTTTCCTAATTAGGGTCGACACTAGCAGGCTTCAAAACCACGCCGGGCCTCCTACCGGTGCCTTATCATCAAATTATTATTACCCAAAACATTAACATGTTGTTGATTGAATTGAAACCCAACTATCAAACTAAACAGGTGATAAGACGGACAACAAGACTGGAGCGCAAACAACACTAAGCAAGCAACTACGACACGAGGGCCAACAAGGTAAACAAGCAACAGTTAATAGGAAGTGGAAGGAAAGGCTATATCATGGCTGCAAGGTAAACATACGATAAGATCGAGACACAAGCATCGAAACATAAGGCTAGAATAAAGGCAACGGAAAGAATCGGTAACAAGTGATGAAAGGCAGCCATTTGGCAGCAAGTGAGTATACTTGCCTGGAATCCAGCAAATAGAGGTACATCCGCAGAACTTTTCGTTGCTCACATCATCTCAACGTCCTATCCGGGAAGAAGCAACGAACCTCGAACAAACACCGGATGCAACAATTACTACTACGGCGAAAGATCCAGCATGATCCTATTTTATATGCATGGCATGGCAAGATGCAACAGGGGAAACAACTTAAGCAATTTAATCGGAACCGGAGTCCGGAGAAATAGGAAACTGTTCAAGTTGTTTAGCTAACCATCAAGTTAAATGTTGTTTAGCATGGAAAACAGTAAATAGGTGAGTTAAGCAATATTAAATGGAATAGGGCAACAATTGAATTAAATACCCCAACACATTCCATATTTATCCATTAGGTGAAATTACTATACCTCGAAACCCACAAGATGCAATGCAAACATGATGCGATGACATTTTAAATATAGTTGATATGTTATAGAAAATAGGGCATAGGTATAGGGGTTTGGGTTTGGGGTGCACACGTGTGGAGAGGATCTTTGTGTTCGACGCCGGAAAGAGGAGATCTTCGGGGCAACGCCGGTGTCTTCAGGACGTGGAGGAAGTAGACGAAGAATGGGAAGTAGACGAAGTCGTCGATGTCGTGGAAGTAGTCGACGTAGTCATAGTAGAGGAAGTAGTCGACGTCGAGGAAGTAGTCGAAGTAATCGTTCTCAAACCACACGATCATCGTCGTCGACGTAGTCGTTCAACGTCCGGAGTCGATGTGGTCATCGTAGTCGTGGCCGAACCGTAACAACATTGTCTTCGGGGTCGTAGGCGAACCTGACGGTCCCGGTCTTCGGAGTCGATGGTGACCTTGGCGACAACATGTCTTCGAGGCCGAGGGAGAACTTGGCGTCCGTGTACTTGTCGACGAGGAACTCGGAAGGTACGCCATTACATCTCCACACGGGTACCGTCGAAGTGTCGGACTTGGCGACGGGATTTTGACGACGCGCGCGAAGGAGTCCACCACAGAAGATGTCACGACGAGAAAAAAACGGCTTGAAACCGTACTTGATGGCGATGCCAAAAATCCTGGACAACTCATGCTCGAGAAAGCCCTCTTTGTCCACCGAGCAGCAAGACGCCGGTGAAGCACCCCTCGCCAGGCACCGACGGCGTCGCCAACACAGCCAGATCCGACAACGGCCAAAGCCAATGACTACTTCGCCTTGGGCGGCCGGCCGCGGCCACGCTTGGCAGATGCGGAGCCGGAGGAGGCAGCCGGGGCTTCCTTGGCGACCTTGGCCTTCTTGGCCGGACGGCCGCGCCCGGGGCTGGGCATGCCGGCGGTGGCCTTCTTGACGGCCTCGGCCAGGGGGTCCTCGGCCTTGGGCGGTGGGGCGGTGCGTTGGGGTCCTTGCGCGGGGCGCTGCCCCTGGTCGACGGGGCGGCGCCGGGGGCGCCCGGGCCCTTGCAGGTGATGGAGGAGGGGGGCTTGGGGAGCAGCTCCGGTGGCGGCCGGCCGTGGCAGAGGATGGCGACATCCGGCGGCGGGACGGGAGCTTGAGAGGGGCGCGGCCAGGGGATGGAGGCGACGGGAGAGGGGCGGCCAGGAGGGAGGCGCGCGAGGGCAGGGATCGAGCGACGGTGGCCTCACCTTCTATCGCGTCGGGAAGGAGCAGCGTGAGTGAGAGGAGCAGGGAGGGCGGCGCTGTAGGGGATCGAGCGAGGGGAGGACGCAGGCGTCGCTGCGTTAGGGAATCGATCGATTCCTTTTTTTCTTTTTCTTTTTTTTCTTCCGTGCGGTGTGCGTGCGTGAGTTGTGTGTTGTGTGGTGTGTCGTGTGCGGTCGGGTGTGTGAGTGCGTGTGTTGAGATTAGGTTAGGTGTGCTTAGGGTTTGGTGGTGGGCTGGTCTGGTTAGGCTAGCCTGCCACCCAAAATAAATTTTTTTTGTTTATTTATTTTTCAGGTAATAAGAGAAGTGATTTAGGGATTTAGAAAAGAGATTTTTAACCATTTAAAATATTGTAGAAAATAGTTTTATCGATGCCATGTGATATGATGCATGAACCATGATGCACAAAAGAAAAGCAAACAAAAACTATATGGGGAAAAGAAACCCCGGACGTTACAGTACTACTTTACCAACAACTGTACCAACAACCATTGAGATAGTTGTATGAGGGCATCTCCAGCGGGGCTCCTCATTTGCGGACCAAATTGGTCCGCATTTTGTCTGTTTGAGCAGCGGTCCGCGCTGCGCGGACAGGGCCCGGACCAGGTGCCCCCTGCGGGGCTGCTCATACCAAAAGCGGACTTATATAGATTTGGTAGGGCCCATAGGGGCCAATAGGTTTACAATTAAAAAAAATTAAAAAGAACTAAAAAAAAGTCTAGCCCTAGCTAGACGGCCACTGGCCAGTGACCTCGCGGCGGCCGGAGTTGCCCCAGAGCATCCTAGTCGAGGATGATGTACACCGGGGTGTCAGGCGTGAGGTGGGGGGAGCGCGGCGGCCCTCTGAGGAGTGGGCGGCTGCGTGGCGGGCTGGGGCGCCACCAGGGGCGCTGCCCCGTCCAGCTCCGGCGGGGGCCCGTCCACTCCCACTGCATGCCGACGAGGGGCGCGAACCAGTCCGGGATGGGATGGTTCTCGTCGCGCTCGTCCTCGTCGGCCTACTCCTCGTGGGGGTAGGGGACGGCCATGACCATTTAATAGGACCGGTGGGGGAGGCGAGCCCATGGCGCGGCGGCGAGGGAGCTAGGGTTTAGCGGCCGGCGGTGAGGGAGCCGAGGAGCGCGCGCAGTGGACTGCGAGGAGGTGACGTGGGGACTTAGGAGGCGGTGCGCGTGGGGATGGACGCGTGGCCGCGGGTCCCATTTAATAGGACCGATGGGGGAGGCGAGCCGTCGCCACGGTCACTGACCGGCGGGCCACCCCCTTTGGCCAAAAAGTGGCGCGGCCGCGCGCACGCATCCGTTTCGCGTCCGCGGGCTGCTCAAATCTGACCCAAATTTGGTCTGGGTTTGAGCATCCGCGGACCCAAAACGGACCCAGGAGTGGGTTGAGCAGCCCCGCAGGGGCCTTCTTTTGTCCGGTTCTGCTCAAATCCGGCATGTCCGGGCCAAATGAGCAGCCCCGCTGGAGATGACCTGATACCTTGTTGGTTGATGAGTTGGACTACTATCATACGGACTTATCTTACAACCCATTAAAGATGCCCTAAGAGCATCTCCAATAGTGTCCATGTCATTGTAAGAAGCAATGCCAACTCAGAAATATGCCTACATGGCAAGTAATAACGAGGTGACAGAAGATGGGTTGTATGATATGCAACCAACAAGCTAGCACGCATGCCAAGATACTTTTTCCCTTTGGTCTCACTGAATTGACTATAGGATTGGCTAGAATCTACTACTTTACCAACAATTCTACCAACAAACTATTGTAATAGTTGTATGATGTGTTGTTGGTTAATGAGTTGACTAGTCTATCATACGGTGTATTATACAACCTATTGCGGATGCCCTAAGATAGCATGACAACTCAGCTAAAATACTACATGGCATAGTAATAATGAGTTGAGAGACTATGAGTTGTATGATATGCAACCAACATGGTAGCACGGATGCCAAGACACTTTTTTCTTTGGTGCCACTAAATTGACTATTTAATTGGATATATTGTACTACTTTACCAACAACTCTACCAACACTGGTAGAAAATAGGCCTATAGTCCCGGTTTGCCAGGGCCAGTAGTCCCGGCCGCGCAACCGGGACTAGCTATGCGCGACTAAAGACCCCCCCCTCTCCCGCCAATAGTCGCGCCGCTTACGAACCGGGACTAAAGGCCCGTCCACGTGGGCGCTGGGAGTCCGTCGCGGCGGAGGACCTTTAGTCCCGGTTCTTGTGGCTAACCGGGACTGAAAACCTCCTGCGCAGGTTTAAGGGTTTTAGGCCCCCCTAAACCTGGTTTCTTTTTAATTTGTTTTGTTTTATTTCTTTTATATTTTATTTTGTGTTTTATTTTAATTTCGATGAAGTTTCAGTACACATATATATATATATAATTTACGCTATTATATACATGCATATATATATATGAAATTTCAAACAAGAAGAATTCAATATAGGAATATATAATATATATTCAATCTCGGGTGACCATATACAATTTCGAACAAGTTTCTATATACACAATTAAGATAGATGAGCATACACAACTTCGAACAAGTTTCAATCTCGGAGATGCATATAAGCATCATCGTCGGTGGACGCATGGTGTTCTCCTTTGGAATCGACGACATGCCTAAGGAAAAATCCTGCTATTTCCTCTTGAATTGGTCGGAAGCGAGCTTCTGGAGTAAGCGCCCTCCGCAAGTTATTGAGACTCCTCCGCGTGCTCTCGTCCTTCTTCCTCTCAGAGATTTCTTTCCGTATGTTCTCACAAACATAGTATCCACATAGACCGGTCCCCGGTGGCTGCTTATCCACACCACGAACCACATTTTTAAATTCTAGTTGATGTTTGAATCCACCGACATGTTCATGTGAGAACCGTCTCCAAACTCTACAGTGCAAATAAAATTAAATGAACAAGGGAGTTATTAGCTACTGCATATTAGAAAATGAACAAAAGGGACCGATCGATATAGAGCGGAAATTATTGAAAATAATTACCTTTGCATCATTTTTCTCAGGTCGATCCAAAGATTTGTATCTGAATTCATAGAGTCCATGATAAAAACTGTGGAGCTCTGAAGTTCAATTTTTAGCAGAATCCAGTGGAACCTGCGGACACGTTACATGCGCACAGGCATAACTTATCGATTAGACATATCATGCATGGAGTAAACAAAAGAGAATGGGCACAAGAGAGAAACACTCACCCAAAATGGTAAGGAAATAGAATATGACTTTTGAGTTCATACTTTTTAAGAAAATTGTACAAGTCTTTCTCCACGTCTTTGGGGTGATTTTCTAACATAGTTCCATTAATGATTTGTGGGTCAATAAACCCAACATCATGGATGAGTCTTATTTTGCATTCCCAAATCTTCAATCTGCATAATAGCGTACGCAACAATATAGTTAGGCGCAACTGGTACAGTGTAGGCAATGAAGAACGAGATGAGGTAGAAATAAATCACTTACAGAACGTAGCAACTCAGGATAGATTTGTCGAGATCGCGCAGATTGAACAGCTGGAACAATTCACTCATCTCAACTGCTACAGTGTACTTTTTGGTGTGATGCTCCTCTGTAACATCCACATACACAAAGTCTCTGTCGGACCATGATATGAATTGTTTGTACCAACGTAGCAGACTTTGCATTAGTTGTGGTAGATCCTTTTCCTGCGTAGGCTCGACGAGAGGCCCTTTCTTCTCATATTGTAATGCTACCTCAGCCATTGGCGCATCGTACAGGCCTAAAAAGGCACGAAGAGACATACTGGCCTCGGACGCATTTTTCATGGCAGTAGCTACAGTCAATCTCATTGCTGCCACAGCTTCTCTGACCTCGGGGTCCTGTTCCGGACCGGCTTTCACTATGAGCGGGAGGGTCGATTGTTTTCTCTGCATCCCGAGCTGGTCAACTTGTTTCCCGCTTTTTTTCATTTTTTCTTTCTCCTCCGCCAATGCTTTTGCTTGCTTACGAAGTTCATTATCATAGTCTTTAGGCAAATTCTTCTCGGCTTGGGACGGTGTCGACAAAAAACCCGTAGCCCACTTGTCTACTATCGGAGGGTATACTTCCTTGGGCTTAGGCTCCTTTCGCGCCCGGGCCTTCCATTTCTCAAGGTCAGCCTTCGCGGCCAATTTGGTTTCATCATCACTAAGTTCCCAAGGCCTTGGGGGGATAGGCTTCAGTGATGGCTCTGGTACCCGTGTGGTCTTAGCTACATAAGCCTCCGGGTTAATAGTCCAACAGCAAGTTCCCTTGCTGTCCGCCCGCTTCTGTTTCTTCGCCGGAGGAGGAATGGGGGGCGACGGCTGCTTATCCTCCGGAGGAGGAATGGGGGGCGACGGCTGCTGCTTATCCTCCGGAGGAGAAATGGGGGGCGACGGCTGCTTATCCTCCGGAGGAGGAATGGGGGGCGACGGCTGCTGCTTATCCTCCGGAGGAGGAATGGGGGCGACGGCTGCTGCTTATCCGCCGGAGGAGGAATGGGGGGCGACGGCTGCTGCTTATCCGCCGGAGATTGTGGATCGGGGGACGGCGTCGAATGGCGTGAAGGAGGCGTAGGTGAACCAGCACCACCACCACCAGCACCTGCACCATCGGAGGGGGGTGGACTTGTTAGCCTTGGCGTCTCGCCTGGAAACACTATGTACTTCTTTTTCCATAGAATGAACTGGCGCTTGACATCTCCAAGTCTTCTCTCCCCTTCGGGTGTAGCTATGTCAATCTCCAGGTCCTCAAACACTTGGACTATGTCTTCCACCGTGACACGAGCATAGCCATATGGAATGGGGTTGTTGTGATGGAGTGCTCCAGGTGTATAGGGTAAAGCACTGCCTGTAGCTACCTTCATGGAAATGTTACCCACGGATAATGCAGATCACATTCTTTCATCTCCTTTACATCATCCACGGGGTAGTGAGGCTCCGGTGCACGACTCTCGATCATCGGTGCATTAGCACCTGCAGGCGGGGCCTCGTGGAAGCCACGCTGCTTCTCCGCTGATGCTGGCTTCCGAGATCCGCTGCATGTTCTTCATGCGGCCCTACAGCCGCCGCTGTTTCTTTCTCAAGTATTCCCGCCACGGTCTGCTTCAACTCGCTAACTTCCGTTGCAGCTTCGACAGAAGATCTGCAGCCCGGTCCGTATTTCTCTTACGGCTTCTGTAACAGTACGGGTCACCCTCCTGGGAAAACCCTACTTTCCACGGCAATCTGCCTTTTCCTCGTATATGTCCTCCGTGTTCAGGATTCCCGAGGGCATGGTCAGTTGGTCTCTCTCTCTCTCTGTTGAACGTGATCCAGCCCTGTTGAGCTTTGGTCATTGCGTCAACAAGGTTTTTTGTGGGAGCAAACGTTTTCTGCCGATGAACACACGCCCTGTCTCCGGGTCTAGCGATCCACCATGCCCGTACCACCACATTTTGGCTCTCTTTCGTCCCATCCCTCTGTACCTAGAGGGATTCCTCTTGCCCTCAGGACGTCCTCCATCGCCTGCCACTTAGGCGCCGAAACGCGGTATCCTCCTGGCCCCATAACATGATGGTACTGTTTCTTATCCGCGTTAGCCTTATTTTTTTTTGACATTCCCTTGAAATGCTCCGATTTCTTCTGCGTCACAAATTTTGGCCAATCATCTCTCATTTTCTCATGTTGTCCAGTGAAAATCGGAGTCTTGCCCTTGCTGACATATTCACGGAACAATTTTTTCTTGAAGTTCCGGAATGCTTCGGCCATCTTCTGAAAGGCGAACTCTTTGACTAGCCTCCTCCTCTGACATCCACCCGGAACCTCTTCACCGAATTCATCTTTTTTGTTGTATTCCGGAGGTAGAATGAAATGTACCATAAGCTTTCTGAACATCTCCTTTTTCGTTCTCTTGTGGACATAACTGAAACCAAGACGTGCTTTCTTTGGCTCCTTCCATTCCTGGACGGTGATCGGGACGGTGTCTCTAACAATGACTCCGTATTGGTTGATAAACTTTGTGTTGTGCTGTAGGGGCTTGCCAGTTTCACCGACTGATTCGATGGTATATGTTTTTCCATCTTTCATCGCCTTGGATTTGCCACGCGTTGTCATACTCGATCCGGCCGAGGGCTAAAATAAGAAAGAGAGTCGCGCGCGTTAGTGCATATGTATTCACATTTCAGTAAGTTTGTATCACGAGAGGCTCAATGTGTATATATATATATATATATCTATACCTCGCCGGAGGTGGTTGTTCTTTGCAATTGGAGATCGTCGTTTGTCGACGGTTGACCTCCGTCATCAATGTCCATTCCTTCACCTCCTTGATCATCCACAATGTCCGTTGCTTCACCTCCTTGATCATCGACAATGTTCGTTCGTTCACGTTCTTGATCATCAAGGTTCAGATAAGAAGAGATTACATCATGTTCTCCGGCTATGATATCTAATAGATAACCTTCAGCCTCTTGTTCCGTCAGGTCTCTATTGTCCACCATATATATGTCACTCCTGCAGAGATGCATGTAGTAAAAATTAATCAAGTATATAGGAGACTTAGCAAATATTGTCGTAGAAGGAGGGAAAACAGATTGCTAGGGTTTTGGGTGGAAGAACGATGACCACCGGAGGGGGAAAACCATACTTTAGAGGTGTGTCCAAGATTAGTTTCTCAAATGACTTGGAGAACCCCATAGCTAGGTTGCATTTGCTTTCCTGGTCATTTTGGTATATTACACTTAATATTCTGAATTTATGAATTAAAACTTATTTTCATTATTTTAATGAATTTAATAAAAATTCAAATATGGTCTCATTTTGAACTTTGTCAACATGATTGAAAATGATATTAACAGATAGCTTACATTTTTGTGAACATTTTGCATATTTTTCCATAATTTTTTGGAATTATAAATTAAAAGTTATTTAATTTAGAAGATTTGACTATTTCTATAATTCCATATACAGTGGGCCCCACGTGTCATGATGACGTCATTAAAAAAAACTCGACAACACGTGGCCAGGTGACGTCATCATGACGTCACCCCTGGCGTCACACGTGGCCGCGGTGGCAGATTCGGTCGCCGGTGGCGATTCCAGCCACGGGGGAGGGAACGGAGACGACGGGGCTCTCGGGTCTCTCGGGTCTCCGGAGATGACGGGGCTCTCGGGGGAGGGAACGGAGACGACGGGGAGGAGGCAGGGACGAGGAGCGGCGGGAGGACGGTCACAGCGGGCACGACCGAGGAGCAGCGACGGGAACGAACGACGGGGATGACGGGCGCAGGGGCGGCGGGCACCTACCGGAGATGACGGCGGCGCGTCCTCTGTGTCTCTGCGGGCGGAATCGGCGACGGAGGCGCGGAGAAGACGACTGCGTGCGGCGCGGAGAAGACGATGCGGTTGGCCTTAGAAAAATTTCAGGGGCGGGAATATATAGGGCCAGCCTTTAGTCCCGGTTCGTGACAGCAACCGGGACTAAAGGTCCCCCGGGGTACCCTCCGCGGGCCTTTAGTCCCGGTTGGTGTCACGAACCGGGACTAAAGGTCCCCCTAGTCCCGGCTGGTGTGACGAACCGGGACTAAAGGTGCAATTTTCGCGGCGTTTTCGTTCCCGCGCAGAACGAGCCTTCAGTCCCGGTTCGTGACACGAACCGCGACTGAAGGTGGTTATTCAAATACTTTTCCTTTCCCAAACTTAAAAATACAAATAATATATCAGAAAAATCAGAAAAATAAGACTAATTTATTTTAAAATCTTAAAAATACAAATAATATATCAGAAAATTCAGAAAAATAAAACTAATCATAAAGATTATATAATAATAAAGATTCACACACATCTTGAATATATATAGATAAAAAAGGCAGTACATAATGGCTAGAGTGGATCTAAACCTAAACGGAGAGCATAGATGCATGATCTGATATCTGCTAGTCATACTCCTGCCTAGGTCTATAGTACATGTACTCGTAGTCGTCGTAGTCGCCGCCGCCGTCGTCGTCACTATCGTCTGACGGTGCTCTGCACTCCTCGGAGGATCACGACTCCAGGACTGGGCCTGAGGGTACGCAGGCGGGGATATCGCCGCCCTGATGTAGTCCATGACGCTCTGTAAGTCCGGCCGGACCCCCATAGCTGACGACCGCCTCGTAAAGTTCCCAGGAGGCAGCCGTCCTCCTCATACCTGGCGAGCGCCCTCTCTCGCCGATTGATGAAGAAGGCATCCCAAGTATGCTGTTATCGGGATGCCAACTGGGATTCCTCCGCTGCTCCGGCGTGAGCTCGTGATAGTAGTGGTTCGTGATGGCCGCCCGACGCCCACACCTTGAGGAAGAGGAGGACCGGCACTCCTCCGCCAACCGGCAACGGTAGCAGGGTAGTTCGAGGCGGAAAGTGCCTCCGCCTGGATGAATGTTAGAGTGGGTACGTAGAAGCCAAGAGAGTGGTGAGTTTGTATGTGTTATGCCAATGGTGTGGCAATGCATACATAATAAATAGAGAGAAGAAAACATCCCTTAATCCCGGTTGGGACACCAACCGGGACTAAATGGTTAGGGTTTCGTTTGGACCATCCGATAGAATCATACGGATCGTGTGTTTCTTTAAAGCGCTGAGAGTCGTTGGATCCGGGTGTGTTTCTTTCGAGCTGTTGTGAGCCGTCGATCAGGGCTACGGTGTATTTCTTCGAGCTGTTGTGAGCCGTTGGATGAGGTGGTTTCTTAACCGTTGGATCAAAACCCTAGCACAACACTTTGTGAGCCAGAGACCTATATATAGCCCACCTCATACACCGGTCAGTTCATCGAGCAAATACAAAACATCCGATTCGCCATCATACGTCCTGCCGTGCATTTGGTATGCATATTGCACCTAGTCAGCCACGGTGGGGCTGTATGATGGCGATACCGATTGTTTGTTCTACATCCCCTTTAAGTTTGATACATCATATTTCAGTTTATCGAGCAAATACAAACATCCGATTCGCCATATATGTCCTACCGTGCATTTGGTATGCATATTGCACCGAGTAGCCACGGTAGGGCGTATGATGGTGATTACCGATTGTTTTTTTCTACAACCCCCCCCCCTTTAACACATCCATCCATGCTTGGGTCAGTGTTCACTTTGAGCTCGGTAGTTAATGTGCAACTATTTGCTTGTTATGTTAGGGAGTTGTGACGCGTGGCCAGGAGGGCGCGGTATAAACTGTCGCGCCTCGAGCGCGTCTTCTCCTCTCCACGCACCGTCGCGCTTCCACCATGCCTCCGAGGAGGAACAACACCACCGTTTCCGCGGCGTCCAGCACGGCAGAACGAATGTTCAGCGCAGATATCCGCTGGGGGGGACGACCGCATCCCCCTCGATCCTTTGCGACGGAGGCGGAGGCCGCCCGCACCTGGGACGCGGCGGCCTGGCGCCACAACCGCCCGCGGTCGCTGATGAACTCAACGACTGCCACACCGTCTGAGAAGCGGAGGCCAGGCGCCGAAGCCGCAGATCGTCACTGCCGCCAACCACCTCCACCTCCGTCACCGCGCGTTTCAGGGCCTAGTCGACGCCAGGGAAGAACGCGTCGTCCGCGAGTATTACCGAACAACCCGGGGAGGAGAGCGCCGATGAGGAGCTCTGGCAGACCCGCGCGGCTGAGTCGGGCGAGCCCGCCTCGAACGCCACCTCGCGTTAGATGCCGCTCGGGAGGCGAGGACGAGGGCGCTGCAAGAGCTTCGTCGGCCAACCGCCGGCGAAGTCTGGGCGTCCGACGATCCGAGGTGGGGGCCTATCTCGACATACCATCATGCACCTCCGACGACGACGAGAGGTCACCGACGAGTTTCGCCGACGACGATGACCCGGAGGAGGTCACCGACGAGTTCCCCGACGACGACGACGAGAGTAGTGTTCGTATGTCTCTCTTTTTTAATAAAAGAATTTGTATTCCGGCGACACTGCGCACGCTAGCGCGTCTGTTTTCTGTTTTTAATAAAAGTTATGAAATCATATTTTATCTCATAAGGTTTTGAGACATTTAAGTAACCTTCTGTTTTCCATGCTTTCCACTCGTTTTCTCAAATATTTTGCAAAGGATTAGTCTTAAACACATCAGAGATAATATATTCACATGATCCATTCAAAAAAGTTTGGTACACACAAAAATTACACATCAATTCTTCCCTTGTGATTCCCGCTTTCTTACGATTTTGGCCGTATCCATGGAGCATCCTCATCATTAACTTAATGCTTGGGTCAGTGTTGACTTTGAAGGGCGGAATTTCACCAAACATATTATAATCTTCTGACATGTCTGTCTTGTCCTCCATCCCACGATGTTTCTTTTCCCTGAAAGAACAAGTGGCGCTTTGGATCATCGCATGATGTACTGATCGTTTTCTTATCTTTCCGTTTCCTCGTTTGCTACTCATCTCCTTCAAATAGAAAACCTGAGCGACATCTTTGGCTAGGACGAATGGTACGTCAAGGTAACCAAGATTGTCGAAATCCACCATTGTCATTCCGTATTGCTCGTCCACCTTTACCCCACCTCCTTTAGCTTGAACCATTTGCACCGAACAAAGGGACCTTAAAGGAGGGTCCATAGTCAAGTTCCCATATCTCCTCTATGTAACCATAATATGTGACCTTTTGCCCAATCTCGGTTGCTGCATCAAAGCGGACACCACTGTTTTGGTTGGTGCTCTTTTATTCTTGGGAGATCGTGTAAAATGTATTCCCATTAATCTCGTACCCTGGTAAGTCGTTATAGTCGAAGATGGTTGTCTTGGCCAACATGTACAGCTGATCTCCAACATCAATGTCATTCATTAAATTTTTCGCAACCAACTGCCGAAAGTCTCCATGTGGGCCTTTCTAATCCATGATTCAGGCTTCCCCGGGTTGTCCGAGCGTAAAATATTCTTGTGTTGCTCGAAGTACGGAGCCACCAAGCTCGAATTTTGCAGAACTGTGTGTATGCATCAGTCATAGAATGACCGTCCATACATATCGTTGACCGAGCGCGCTGGGCCCACTGTTGGTCGCGGGTCTCCTCCCAACCGCGACTAGAGACTCCTATAGTCGCGGGTCGAAACTTGGGGGACTAATCGGGCGAATGGAATGCCTATTTCTACCAGTGCAACAAACCATTGAGATAGTTGTATGATACGTTGTTGGTTGATGAGTTGGACTACAATCATACGGGTTTATCTTACAACCCATTAAAGATGCCCTAATTTGTTTTATCCAGCCCCTGATCACGGTTTCTTGCTCCGTCCCTACCGTCGTTCTACAAGGTCAATACAATGGAGGCTACTATGCTAGGACAATGTGGTGGAGATTTACTGCCGCCGAGCCAGAAACGTTCGGCGCTACTCTCATAACTGAATGGACTGGGAGCACAATAGCATGTTTCTGGCCCATTGGGACACAAGGTGTCAAGTCCACAGGACATGAGCAGCCGAACCTTTCTTTTTCTTGGACCTGGTCATCGTCAATGCTGCCCCGTTCACCAAATTCTCCCCACGTCCATTTCTCTGAAATTGAAATGTTCCGTCGCCCCCCTCCTACCGTCGTCCTCCAACATCACTTCCCCTATGAATTGTATGTCCGGACCCCTTCGTCGCTGCGTCGCGTCCTCGCGGAATTCACTTCTCCCGCCACAGATCGACGACGGACAGCATCTCGTGCTCCTTGTCGACCTCTTCCCGAATCTTCGTGAGATCCTTCCCAGGTTGGGCCCACAGCCTGTGCCCTGTGGGGTGGCTGGACTAGACTGCTGCTGGCGGGACCACTCCGGACGCGGTCGCGGCCATTGGCGCTGATAGGGACGGGTCGATGATGGATGGAGTAGCGTGCGAGCACGAGCTTCGGCGGATGCAGACCGATTACGTGGAGCCCGAGCTTTGGGCGAGGCAGGCCGGTTGCGTGGAGCTCTGCGTGCCAGGCGGGGCACGGGGTTTTCGGGCGGGGCCAGGCCGGTCATGGCGACATCTATTAGACGAGCTAGTGAGGCTGGGCTCGAGGGGGTTTCGGGCGGGCCAGGCCGGTCATGGCGCCATCTAGTAGACCGCTAGTGAGGTTGGGCGCGAGGGAACAAGAGGTAGGTGGTGTCTGTTATGGGAAGAACCGAGATATAGTAGATCGAAGCGTTCTTTTTCCAATTGGCGTGGCATGAACCTTAATTTTGCACTGCTCCCTGATTTTGTGCTCCGTGGATTCCTGAAAGATGTGCTCCTAGTTTTATACAACAAATTGTGCTGCATTCTCGGATCTGGCTCCGTGGTTTGCGTGTCGGTGGTGCTCCGCTGGGATTTCAAAGAAGCTGGAAGATGGAGGACATCCGAACACGCTCTTACTCCCTTCGATCCGAAAAAAGTGGTGGAGGGAGTGCTAAGTGCCTACGATTCCTATAAAGCCTACGACAGTAAGTCCGGATTCACTCTTCTCCCCTTTTGCTCATTTATTATCGCTCGTATATGCGTGACTCCACCAAAAGACCACCAAAAGAGGTCGTCATCATAACATTATTAACACGTAAACGGAAACCCTGAAAATACGGAACACGCCCTAAACCCTAAATATGGAATCGGAAACCCTGAAAAGAAAAAGGAAAAAAAAAAAAAAATCATTAGGACCGTTGGTGTTACCAACCGGTTCTAAAGGTCCTCCGCATGCGCGCACTCCTCGCGCCCACGTGGAGGCCTTAGCACCGGTTTTGTGACAGACCGTTCTAAACACGGGGGGGGGGGGCTTTAGTCCCGGATACGTAGCACCGGATTTGTATCCGGGCCCAAAGGTCATTACAAACCGGTGCGAATACCCCTGTTTCCACCAGTGAAACGAGTGTAGATAGCCGTGTATAAATATTAGGATGCAAATAAAGCATGTAACACCAGCAGAATATTCAGTGCAAATTTAAATACCCATTACAAGAGAAATCAGCAAATTTGCCTCCATACCGAACAAACTGCTCCACACTTAAAAGCTGGGAGAAACAAATTCAGGCGTATCTAGCCCACTCCTCTGCACAGACAATTGAGTCGTGGCCAAAAGTTCAGTTCTTTAAAGGAACCAGCAGCCTCACATTGATCAAATATTCTATGATTGCAATTCTGAGTACATCGGCACATATGGCACATATGGAAGGCTAACATGTCCGAGATCAGTGATCAATTTGGCTTGCTGACAATCAATGTTATAGCACACAAGTGATTTATCTGGTCCCACGGTGAAAAAGAGCAAGTTACAGTCCGGATGAATTGCAATCAAACTGATGTCGTTGTATTTGACAGTATCAGGATGTATCCCTTCAAATATGTCTGAAACTTTGATGATATGCTTCATTGCCCATTCCTTTTTTTCATAGTCGTTCATGATATGTACTTTTAACAGGATGTCACCATCACTCTCATGTGTATCATTGTCAAACAAGGTGTAGTGCAAGCTGCCCTGTGAAAGTTGAATAAACGCCTTACACATATTGCCTGGGAGGACGAAGTTGCTCCATGTTTCTCCCTTGGTGTCCACCGCAGTTACACATGGTGCAGCCCCAGGGCTGAAGGTCCGAAAATGGAGATAACCATTTAGAAAGACGCTTGCTGAGTGACCAACACCGAACCACGTAAGTTGGCACCTCCTGTCCGTATGAACCCATCTCCTAGTTTCGGAAGAATACACGTCCACTCCTGCGACAAAGGCATAATCGTCCTGCAGCACCACAAATACATGGAAGTGGGAAGACACGGCCGCGTCGAAACCCAAACGCGCAGTGGCGACCTTGCCGGGCAGGCTACGGTCCGGCAACTCCACCCACTGTTCCGTGGTAGGATTGCACACAACATATCTGAACTCGGAGGCGTGGTACCAGCGGCACAGCAAGAGGAGGCCGTTGCATCCGTCGAGGAGATCAAGGCGCTGGTGGTCCGGCAGGAATGCAAACGGGGGAGAAATCGAATGGCGACGAATGTCAAAGAAGCGGATAGCTCGCCGGTCCTTGTTGGTGGACATGTAGAAGAATCCTGCCATTGGCTGAGGAGCTTCTTCCGCTGGTCCGGGTGGTCGATGAGGGCGAGCCAATGGGTGGAAACGCACTTGAAGCGGCAGAGTGACTTGGCGGGGACGCGCGAGAGGATCTCCAGGAGGACATCGTCGCTTAATTCCCCCATGCCGTGAGGAGAAGAGGACGATCTGCAAGCATATAGAAACGCAAAGGATGAGCGAAGAAAATAGAGGAAAGGTTTTGCAATGGTTATGGTCATCGTGGTACTGCCTCGCATACTTGTTAGGAGTGGATAGATCGACAGGGCGGAACGATTTTTTAGTCATAGGTTGTGGGATAACACATATTGGGGGATTTGTTTGTGGACAAGCGCTCCCTCTGCGGTCACGTGGGCTGCGGTTTTACGATCCCAACCGCTAAACCTGTAGTACCTCTCAGAAGCGATTATCCTGTATACCGTATAATTTTAAATTATTTTGGAGCGCATAGAATCTAAATACTGGGAAGAGATCAACACCATGCTCCCAAATACTGGGAAGACAGGCGTATAGCAAACGGTTCTCAGACCTGTTGCATTCTCTTAGAGTATCTCTAACAGCGTGACAGACTGACAGTTCAACAGCTGTATATTTTGGCCCTAGATGTTGTAAATTTGGGGCAGCCTGCGCTGTTGCAAAACGCCACAGAAATCAAGGCCGGTGGATCGGAACTTCGAAACGATGGACTTAACCGCACGCATACGACCTGGCAGCCGGGAGGTTTGGCGTCCCACGCACCAGGGGCGGAGCCAGGATTTGGACATGAGCGGGGCAATTAATAGAGAACATACGAAGCCTCACATAACATGTATATAAGACTTTTTTTTTGCAGCTGGAAGTTCCAATTTTTTAAACACATACTTCCTCCGTTCCATAATATAAGATGTTTTAGGTATTTCACATGTTGTCTAGCTTCACACTAAAGCGGTTGTATATATACACTAAAATGTGTATAGATACATGCTTATGTATGTGAATGTGGAAAAAGTCTAAAACATCTTATAGTCTTCTGCTTCGGTGTCTCCGCCTAACTAAATTAAAATACATTAACGGCTGAGATCGCTCCATACCCCTTCGTAATTAAGTGTATGATGGTCATTGAAATTTTTTAAATAGTCATTACCGACTAATTGGGACTTGCGTTGGCATGATTTTCCTACGACATGAAAATATCCTCATATATGTGAGGATTGCCTATAGTAGAGCTACATGGTTATCGATTTTTTACATTGGCCGGTTCTCGGGCAGACTTCTAGTTAGTATACATACGGCCATATGGTCATTATGTATGCCTGTATGGGCTTCGCAAGACCGGTCAAGTCTAATATGATTAACAACTAATTAACATTAATTAATTGTAATAAAGCATTATACTGCCCTTTTATGTTTTGCGAAGGGGGAGACACCGAAGCACAGCCCCGTCTTATATTGTGGAACGGAGAGAGTACAACCATAACCATACTGTTTGGCAGCCTTGGGTTCAGTATAGATTTGTGACCGTCTACAAGATGTGTGCGAGTTAACAATCTTGTTGGACGATGGTGCTGACCTACAGTAGTTGGATATGAAATTTCCACAAGATTTTTAGAGATTTATTCGGGTGGCTTAGAGAAAACAGTCTGTCATATTTTCTCAAATCATTGTTAAGTTAGAGAAATATATATAAACTTAAACAAAAGATAAACTAGATCTATATCTATGATCTCAACACAAGTAGGCATTAGCATAGCAGACAAGGCAATTAGCACTAGTACACAGAACACATACCTTGCAAAATTGATCTGATGGTGACTTTACTCCACTGGAAGGTGTTATGCGTCTCGACAACGGCGATTAGCCTCGGCCGCTCCGGCGTCGCGTGGGGCCAGAATTTAGACGCTTGAACAATCCGAGACAAACACAGCCTGCAGGCACATCGTCACGCAAATCGACTGGCCCCAACGCCTCAACAGAGCGTCAGATCAAAGCGGGGGCTCACGACAATGCCCTAGCTCGTACTGCAACTGAATCGTGGAGGGCCGCAAGAGCCCACGTACCGTAGGTTTTTTTTGTTTTGAGAACTTCACGTACGGTAGTTTGTGTATGTGCAGTCTACGTGGCAGTTAGGCCCATCAACTAATGTGCTCTTTGGACTTGGCCCGTGAGACAGCTGGTCTCTCGCTAATTGCCGAAACTAACAACGATTTAGTACCATATATATACTGAATATAAATGAACGAATAAGGGAGACCCCACCCTCTCCGTTAGGGTTTAGTGCTCCACGGCGATCCGATCGCCGGTAGGAGATTGTTCCCCTGCTATCACCGGTTCCGGCTCGGATACCTTCGTCGTTTCTCGGGCTGTTTAAAGGGGATACCGCGTGTATCTACTCGGCCTTGGTACGAGAAGAATCTCCGTGTTTGGTTTTCGGCGACAGAAACCCTAGATCGAAACTGAGTGGAGGATGGCGGACAAGAATTCGAGTGGAGGCGGTAACTCGAGAGGGGAGGAGGGATCGGAGATCGATGATATCTTCGGCCATCTGCAGCTTAACGAGGATGAATTGGATGAAGTAATAGTGGGGGAGGATGAAATCAGAGAATACAAGAAGGAGGCTCGGTGGCTAGCTATTGGAAAGGTTATGACTACAAGATCTTTCAGCGGTGTTGCCCTGTTCGAAAAATTGAAGAGTGTCTGGAATCTGTCACGTGAACCGGGATTTCGTGAAGCTGGTGAGAACCTGTTTATTTTCCAAATGCACTGCTTAGGCGATTGGAAGAAAGTAGTTCATCAAGGCCCATGGACGTTTAGAGGATGGGGTGTCATGCTGGAGGACTACGACGGGCTGATTGACCCGGAAGCAGTGGTTTTCGGGGGGATGACTGTGTGGGCACAAATTCATGGTATTCCGGAACTCTTCCGCAAACTAGAGGTGGTGGATGGACTAGCAAGGCGAATTGGGAAGGTGAAGGAGGTGCAATTTAGCCCACGCCTGTTTTTTGAAGGGAACTATGTCCGGTTACGGGTGTGTATTGATGTGGCTAAACCCCTGCCGAGGGTAGTGTCCTTGACGTTACCAGAAGGTCGAAAATTGCTGATGGTGAAGTATGAGAAGATCCCCTTCTTTTGTAAGCAATGTGGCCACATTGGACATGATCATGAGGAGTGTGGAGATGGTGATTGGGATGTGAGCAAGTTTCAGTATGGTACTTGGATGCTTGCTAAGAGGAGAGCAACAGCCCCTGTTGAAGAACCACGTAGGTTTGTTTCTGCAGCTAGAGGGAGGAGTGGACGGGGCAGAGGGGGTTTTGCCTCGTCTGTGTCACGGAAGAGATCCTCGGGAGAAGCGGATCTAGATGCTGATCTTGATGACACTGCGCAAAGTCCACTGAAACCGGTTAATGATCAAGGTACGAGTATGGTGAAGGGAAGTGCATCCAGGAGACTGAATATGGATGAAATCCCAAGCGAGGAGAAGGAGATGGAGACTGAGCGGATGGGTGATTCAGAGGAGAAGGATGATGGTGCCTCGCCACCGCTCCCGCTCACTTATGTATCGCCACGGGAGCGCTCAAAGTTACGGAAAGTTGATGTTAAGGATAAGGTTATGGGAACCTTGGCGGCCCCCGTTGATGAGGGGGACCGCCGGACCCAATGAGTACCATGGGATGGAACTGTCGTGGTTTGGGCGACCCCGCGACAGTTCATGAGATGCGTGATCTTGCACGTATTCATTCGCCTGCAATACTGTGTGTGATGGAGACACAGATTGCGAAAGTTAGGGTGGAAGGGTTGACGACTACGTTTGGTTTTGATGCCTCTTTTGCGGTTGGAAGTTCTGGGAGGAGTGGAGGTCTATGTATTTTCTGGAAGCAACCGATGAATCCAGTACTCAGGAACTACTCGAAATATCATATTGATATGGAAGTACGGGAGGCTGGGAAGGAACCGTGGAGGTTGACAGCTTGGTATGGAGAGGCAAATAGGAGTCTCCGGTATAGAACATGGGATATGATGAGATTTTTGAAGGCGGATTGTGAGCTGCCATGGGTGTGCATAGGCGATTTTAATGAAGTGCTACGGAGAGAAGAGCAGATGGGGCCGAATGACAGGGAGCAATGGCAGATCAACAACTTCCGTGAGGCAGTGGATGCATGTGCTTTGTGCGATATTGGATATAGGGGTCTAGATTGGACCTTTGAGAGAAAACTCCCGAACAATGAGTTCTGTAGAGTCCGCTTGGACCGAGTACTGGCGAGTGCGGATTGGTGTACGAGATTTCCCTTTGCCACTGTGAATCATCTCACGGCGGTAAAATCAGACCACTCACCGATTCTTTTACTTAACGAGATGGAGACGAGTAACCAAAGAATAGCAATGGAGGGAGGAAGAGGCGATCACGGCCAAGGACTTACATGTGAAATTGAAAACTATTGGGGCTCGGTGTGCTGCATGGGGAAGGGACTCGTTTGGGGCGGTGAGAACCGAACTGAGAGATCTCCGAGCTCGTTTGAAAGTATTGAGGGGTGACCCGCATCGGCTGGGACCCACATACGAGGAGAAGAAGGTGGAGGAACGGATGATTGAGCTATCGGCTCAAGAAGAAATTATGTGGCGACAAAGGGCCCGTATTCAGTGGCTCCAAGAAGGTGATAAAAACACGAAATTTTTCCATCTTAAAGCTAGCAACAGGAGGAGGAAAAATAGAGTGGAAAATCTGCAGAGGGACGATGGGACGGTCTGCACGGATGAGGAAGAGATGCGGCTGATGGCATCAAACTTCTATAAAAATCTCTATGGTTCGGAAAACACTATAGGTATTGAAGAGGTATTATCACATGTACCGCGCAAGGTGACCTCGGATATGAACTCGGCTTTGCTGGCACCCTATAGTTCAGAGGAGGTGAAAACAGCCCTGTTTCAGATGTTTCCCACGAAGGCACCTGGACCGGATGGTTTCCCAGCCCACTTCTTTCAAAAGAATTGGAGTTTATGTGGAGAGGAGCTCACAAGGATTGTTATTCGTATTCTCGATGGAGATGATACTGCGGAGGAAATTAACAAGACGTTCATCGTACTTATCCCTAAGGTACAGAAACCCCTTTTCCGTACACAGTTTAGACCGATAAGTTTGTGCAATGTGGTGTACAAGATCGCCTCAAAAGTGCTGGCTAATCGGTTGAAAAAATTTCTTCCTGAGATTATTTCGGAGGAACAATCCGCGTTTGTGCCTGGACGCCTCATAACTGACAATGTGATCACAGCTTTTGAATGTTTGCACTTTATGAAAGCGGATAAGAGTAAACGGAGAGCGAGCTATGCGCTGAAACTTGATATGCAAAAAGCTTATGACAGAATTGAGTTGTGCTATCTTGAGGCTATTATGCAGAAACTCGGCTTTGCTACAAGATTTATTCAAGCAGTAATGAGAGGAGTGCGGTCTGTTACTTTTTCAGTGCTGTTTAATGGATCAATCACGGAGGAATTTAGACCTACACGAGGCATAAGGCAGGGAGATCCGGTATCTCCTTATTTATTTTTATTGGCAGCCGAGGGACTTTCTTGTTTACTGAAAGATGCTATGAACAATGGTGAGCTGGAGGGAGTCAAAGTGGCAACCACGGCTCCAAAGGTTAATCATTTGCTGTTTGCTGATGATTGTATTCTCTTTTGCAAAGCGTCTGATGATGAGACGCGCGGAGTGGCGAATATATTACATAGCTACTGTATGGAATCGGGGCAACGGATGAATAATGACAAGTCGTCAATCTTCTTTAGCAAAGGTTGTTCTGCCGAGACTAGAGAGGAGATCAAAGAAATTTTAAATGTCCAAAATGAGTCCCTGAACGAGAAGTATTTGGGGCTGCCGTCTGATGTCGGGAGGGCGAAGAATGGCACGTTCTCTTATCTTAAAGATCGTTTATGGAAACGGTTGCAAGGCTGGATGGAGAAGGCACTGTCAGGTGGGGGGAAGGAGATCCTTATTAAATCAGTGATTCAGGCATTGCCAACGTACTCTATGGCATTGTTTAAACTACCTAGGGGTTTATGCGAGCATATAACATCGATGACCCGAAGATTTTGGTGGGGATGTAAACAGGGAGAGAGGAAAGCAGCGTGGGTCTCTTGGGACACAATGATTATGCCTAAGTATCAAGGTGGGCTTGGCTTCAGGGATGTCGAGGTGTTTAATTTGGCGTTGTTGGCGCGTCAAGTGTGGCGCATTCTGGAGGATCCGAGTACTCTGAGTGCTCGTATTTTAAAGGCCATTTATTTCCCGAGTACAGATATTCTATCAGCAGCTGTGGGATCACACCCCTCTCATATATGGAGATCCTTGTGTGAAGGAAGAGATGTGTTGAAGATAGGCTTGATAAGAAGGATTGGTGATGGAGAGAGTACTCGGGTGTGGTCAGATAATTGGATTCCGAGAGATTTTCAACTTCGGCCGGTGGTGAGTACTTCTGTAGCGCCTCCAACTTTTGTTTCGGAACTTATCTGTACTGCTACAAGAACGTGGAAGTTAAATGCTCTGGAAGCATGCATGTTACCTATGGATGTTGAGGCGGTGAAAGAAATTCCGATTAGCTTCCTACGGCAAGAGGATTTTTGGGCTTGGCACTATGATCGGAGAGGTATTTTCACGGTTAGATCGGCTTATCATGCGATCATGGAGACGAAACGGTGCCGCGAGGCATATTGGGAAGGAAGATCGGCGAATTCAAATACTCAGGAGGTAGAGAAAGGATGGAAGATATTGTGGAAGGTGAAGGTTCCATCAAAAATCCGTATTTTTGCATGGAGGTTAGCCCGATCGTCGATTCCCACCGGTGATCTTCGAGCTTCACGTGGAATGGCTACTTCAGCGGTATGTCCGGTGTGCCTAGCTGCCAGAGATACGTGGAGACACGCGCTGCTTGACTGTCACATGTCGAGGAGCGTGTGGGCTCTGAAGGATGATGACATGGGTGTTGCACTATTCGGGGATGAGATTGATGATGCAAGGTTATGGCTATTCTCTCTTAGCGAGAGCCTAAGTCAGGTACAGTTCATTGAGGTTCTAGTCACCCTCTGGGCAATTTGGTGGGCACGCCGAAAACTTATTCATGAGGACGAGCAGCGGTCCCCTTTGTCTACCCACATGTTCATTACTAGATTCCTAGAGGAGATCAAAAGCGAGGACTCGAAGAAGAATGACAGAGGGTTACTATGTCCGAGAGTGAGAACAAAGAAGTGGGTTCCTCCGATCCAGGGTACGGTCAAGATCCAGGTGGATGCGGCCGTGGCTAAACAAACGCAGAAAGGCGCTGTGGCTGCTATTTGTCGGAATCGAGAGGGGATTTTCTTGGGGGCCTCGGTGGTGGTTTTTGATGGTATTACTAATCTTGAAGTACTGGAAGCACTAGCTTGTTCGGAGGCCCTTGCCTTGGCAGAGGATATCCAGGAGGGGCGACTGCTTATAGCTTCAGATTGCCTCAACGTCGTCGCGGAGATTAATGAGAAGCGAGAGATGGGACAGCATTGCATGATAATAAGGGAGATCAAGAACAGAGGGAGGGTCTTTCCGTCGGTCTCCTTCGTACATGAGCATAGGGAATCTTTTATGGAGGTTCACAATCTTGCTAGGGCAGCCACAACTCTCACTACTGGAAGACACATTTGGTTTTCAGCACCCACGGAGATGGGAATTCTTGTAAACATTTTATTGCCTTAATAAAGCTTAGGTCGTTTGCTCAAAAAAAAAATATATATACTGAATTTTAGCGCAATCCCTATATGTCGCCTATTGCGAGTCGGTACTCCGACTCGCCCGCGTACATTTTCTAAATGGGTCGGCCCATTAACCGTTCGTGTGCTCGAAAAAGTATGAGAAAATATGCTAAAGTCAGTGCTCCGGCTCGCCCGCATACCGGCCCATTAACCGTTTGTATACTCGAAATAGTATGAGAAAATATGCTGCAGACGGTTCGAACCTGGGATATCACGGATCAGTAGTGGTAGGAACAGACACTAGGCTACAACACATTTTGTGTCTAACTTTACTTTTCAAGGTTTTTATAATCTTAATTCTTTTTTTTCATTCTTTTTCCATTTTTTTTCTATTTCCATTTTTTTCTATTTCAAACGTAGCGCTGCCGAATAGCACTGGTTCGCCAGCGGTAACTACATAGCGCTCGCGAACAGGACTGGTTCGCCAGCGGTAACCTCTTACCACTGGCGGCTTACGTCGGCGAACACCTGTTTGCTAGCGGTAGCTCTATTTTGTTTGTTACTGGTAAGCCTTTTCCTACTAGTGTTATCCCCTTCCTCTCACCTTCTTTCTCGCTCGAACAGGCCATGGGCCATTGACCATCGTGCTCCCCCGCAACCTGCCCACCAATTTTTCTCCACCATGGCCGTGGCCTCGTGGTCATTAATAAGGATGTGAATTCCTTGTTTAATAAATCCGGCCCTAGTATTTCTTCATGCGATGAAACCGGAAAAAGAAAGCAAACCGGAGAGGCTGTCTTTGTTCAAGGCTTTGCATAGTGTACGTGATCCATGAGAAAGCATTACGCCCTCCTGCGCGGACCGTGGATGGTTGATGTTAACGCAGTCGAGACGCAAAAAAGGTGGGCCACTCTATAGTCATTGGTAAGGCCAATATAGTCATCTTGTTCTCGAATTGTTGCTCGACTGTCCCTGTTTCGACATCGATCTTGTGTACGCGGTGGGTTTCATCCATGTTGAACAATATATGGCACTTCTCCACCGGGAATATTTGTACGCCCCAAAAGTAGTTCTCCGCCCCTGGTATGTTTAGCTCGACTGCCCTCGTGTAGTGTAGCCAGAGTTCACCATCGATGTGCTTCCACATGTGTAGCCGTCCGATTTGAGCTTCTTTTTGTAGGCAAAACACCGTGAGTGATTTGTCGGCGGTGACACCAAGTGTTGGGCGGCTATCAAAATATGTTGTGTCTGGTAGGACCTTCAGGAACGGTAGCACCTTCAAGGAAGTGTGGCTAGTGTCGTCATTCACGTCCAGGGTGCAATATTTTAGAGAATCGTCGTCGTCGAAACAGGAGATGAGCCAGTGCGCCATCGGGCCACACACGACATTGCTATTGCATAATTGTGGAAACCGGAATCCGCTTTTGCCTAGCCAATAACAGTTTGTAGGTGCGCTCCATCGGGGATCAGTGGATGAGAAAGTGTACAAGTTACACTCATGATCTTGTTAGTTCTTGGGGTTGCTGAACAAGACGACGGCTAGCACCTTGAAATAGGAACGTTGGTGTTGGCCACAGTCTGCACCTGTCATAATAGTGCAACTGGCAAAGGATACTCTGGACTCGAGTGGAGGGAGTATGCGACATGTGCGGGCGAACAGGTCGCACACAGACAACTCGATAAATTCATTGTGGCTTTCTCCGGAGAGGACACGAATGAGGAGGAGGGCCATGGCGTGCGGCGAGCTGCTTCACAAAATGTGACTACAGG
The DNA here is from genome assembly GCA_028641055.1 of Alopecurus myosuroides. Classification (NCBI taxonomy): domain Eukaryota; kingdom Viridiplantae; phylum Streptophyta; class Magnoliopsida; order Poales; family Poaceae; genus Alopecurus; species Alopecurus myosuroides. The sequence goes on from CM054057.1 coordinate 623,395,704, forward strand.
AAGGAAGTTCAACGCTGAGGGTTTTTCCCCTCGGCGTAGCTCTGTTTACCCTCGACGTTAGCTTGTGCTGACGGTGACCCTCGGCACTTAACCCTCGGCTTATGTGGTCCTCGGCACAGCACAATACCGTCGGCGTTGCTTCAACCTTCGGCGTAGAAACCTGTGCCGACGGTTTACTTCACCCCTCGGCACATTCTAACCGTCGCCACAGCAAGTTAACGGGACGGAGAAGACGGCGCCCCAGGAGCAGTGCCGAGGGTGATACCCTCGGCGTTGGTAGCCACGTGGTGAACGCTGGGAACTCGTGGTAAGGAGTTGTGCCGAGGGGGATACCCTCGGCGTTATTGATTAGTGCCGAGGGGGTTACCCTCGGCGTTGATACCCACTGTTTTTTTTTTGCCTCTATTCTTCGCCTAAAAATTCCAGCAAACATATATATAAACGAATTGGCTGTAATAATGCAAAAATATTGTGCATAGAGCACATACACTACCATATCACATGGCTAGCGCATCAAACTTGATAAGCACGTAGTCATAGATGCACAATACACATAATCATCACTACAAATTCATTACACATAGTTATCACTACAAGTTCATTGCACATAGTCTTTCAGAGAATCATCACACATAGTCATGGGATACATGTCACAAGGCAACCGGTTCATTCTCACTACAAGTTTATTACACATAGTCATCGGATACATGTCACATGGCAACCGGTTCCCAATGGACTTCGAGCACCGATACAAGACACACCGTCTTCGAGAGCATTGTCACTACAAAATGAAAGAACACATACGTTTAGTATCGCAAAATTTCTAAGTCAAAGTTCATGCATTGCAAGTTGAGCAGAGTTAAAGTTTTTGCATAGCAAGTTGTTCTTAGTCCAACTTTTGCATGGCGGATTATTTTAATGGAAGTTTAGCATGGAAAATTGTCTAAGTCAAAGTTCATGCATGGTAAATTGTGTAAGTGTTGGTTACATGTAAGAGTTTGCTTCAAACTAACCGAGATCGGCGAGCCAATAGCCAGAATGACCAGGACTAGGACCTCCTGGGTGAACTGGAGTGGTCTCGGGTGTCTCGCGGGGCGAGGCGGAAGCACGGCCAAAGGGTGTCTGTGAATGAGTCGATCCCTACATATGTTTTAGCACATTTTTTTTTTGACACCATATGTTTTAGCACATTAGTAACTAGCAACTTAGTAGTTCTTTCGTTACTTGTAACTAATAACTTAGTAGTTGTATGAAGTACTAACCGGAGTCCCCATGGCAATATGTGCGAGGAATTCAGCCTTCGTAGGCAACATTGGCATCGGTGGTTTTGGTGGAGGATCAACATAAGGAGGCGGTGGAGTACCGTTGATCTGAGCCATATGTAACGCCTGAAAGTGATATTATAGGTCATGTGTGGCCAAGAAAAATACATCATACGAATTGCTTGCAAGTAGCTCGAATGGGCAAGAAACAACCTTATGTCCCGCTTGAATGAGATCATCGCGAGCACCCATTGCAGCATACCATTCATTCATCTTCCGATGAAACTCGCGGCAAACCTCCTCGTAGGCATCATCATAGAGGAGCTATAATTTTACATAATGCATCGGTTGAATCCATCGGTTGCTATCGCAATCCTGACATTCCGAGCCTCTTTTGCTTCATCTTTATAAATGGAGTCGAAATGCTTCCATGAGTCACCATCAGCTGGATGTTTCATCTTCTTTTTTCCATCAAACAAATCAGGATATCTCTTCCCATCTTTGTGCCACCTCATCTGTCTGGCAGTCTCCTCACTCATGTAAAGGCGTTGGATTCTTTTTATGAATGGGAGATATCGAAGAATCTTTACGGCGATCTTCGTCTGCTCCATCTGACCGTCCGCACCCTTCACCTCAAGATACCTAGAGGCCCCACACTTGTTACAGTGAGTATGATCCACAAACTCCTTCCGAAACAAAAGGCAACCCTTAGCACAACAGTGTATCTTCTCATAATCCATAGAGAGCGCTTTCATGATTTTCTTCGACTCGTACATGTTTCGAGGCAGACAGTGTCCTTCAGGGAGCATGTTAGCAAATGTTCTCAAATTATTCTCATAGCTTGCTCGGTTCCAGCCGTTCTTGGCTTTATCGGCCAAAAGTTGCGAGACCGCATCCAGCTGGGAGATAGTTGCATTCGGGTAAAGAGGTTTCTTTGCCATGGCCCTCATTTCAAGGAAGGCCTTCGCGGTTGCCTCCGGTTCGTCTGGTTCATCTGTTTCCTCCGGTTCGTCCGGTTCATCTGGATCCTCATCTCGAGGTGGTGAATGTGCCAACTCTGCATACTGAAGATCATAAAGCAAGTTTCCCATGCCATCATCATAATTCCCATTGATGCGCTGGCGCATCACCTCCTCTCTAACACGGTCGCGTTCAGGAAAGTTGATCAACATGCGAAAGTCAGGCATATACCCATTCTGCCAGAGGTGTCTAGTCATGCCCAAGGAACCCTCGCGGTGATTCATCTTGCAGCGAGCACAAGGGCAAAGTGGACGGACCGACTTAGAACCACGGTTTGCGTCCTTCACAAAATTTTCAGTTTTCCGTTCCCACTCAGCAGTTCTTTCATTAGCACTAATACGACCACTATACATCCAATCATTATCATCCATCCTCTGCTTCAAGAAAAGCCCTTACCCTCAAAGGTTGATCGAGTGGTGAAGAAGATCTGGAACGCTCCTTCAAGAAGCCTTGCGACGGTCCCGGTGTCCACCTCGAAGCATAGCCTGCGAGAAAGAGAAAATTAGGGGGCTTGCGGCATTAGCTGTCTTCCTAAAACCTGAACATAAGTACAAACGTTACTCTGAGAACTATCATGGTGGTTTAATTTCGAATTAAGTTCTTCGCTTTGGAAAGTATTTGCACAACAGGATTTTCACAATAGATAAACAGATACATTCACATGTGCTTGGTATGTACAGGGATTAATCTTTCCACACCACTCTGCTTATCAAACCGCAAGAACCAATGCTCCCCTACTCTCTGTAGCTGAAGATGGAAATTATCTACTGCTGCTCTCACTCTAATGCGAGCATCATGCAAGGAAACTGCCTGTGTGCTACTTCCTTGTGCCTGGCAGTGGCTACGTGCTAGGAGATGGAGGCGAGGCGTTGCCGAATGAACCAGGACACAGACGAGTCTTACCTTGTGCCTCCTGTGGAGGACGTCGACCGGGCAAGAGGACAAGACTTCGGCGACGAACTCCGGCGGTAGGGCAGAGGTCCGGCAACAGGGTGGAGGTCCGGCGGAAAGATCCGGCGGCGGCGACCTGATGGGCGTCGATCTGATCGGCAGGAGGAATACTAGTGGGGGGGGGGGGGGGGGGAAAGGCCCGGCGGCGGCGGCGGCGGGCAAGAGGAGAAGGGGCGAGATGTGTGGCGGCGCTGAGGGTTGGGCTCGATTCGATTGTGCTGGGTGCGTGCGTGGTGTTGTTGTTTTTTTTTTTGAGAGAGAGAGATGCGCGCGTGGTGCTGGGTGTGTGCGTGCTGGTGTGGGTACGTGGTGCTGGTGTGCGTGCGTGGTGCCACTGTGTGCTGCTGGGTCCATGTGTGCAGCGTTTTTTTTCTTCTTTTTTATTGAATGATAAAGTTCACTGAGGTTAAAAAAAAACTATTTCAATGAGTTAATTAAATCTTTACGGGTAAAAAATTCGGGTTTTAGAAAAATTGTTCACAATGTTCAAAAATATTTCACGTATGAAAAAAGGTACACGGAATTAAAAAAATCGGAGCCTCGCCGAGGGGATGGGCTCGAGAAGGACGGCGCGTGTCTCGTTCCAGCAGCAACGAGGTTGTCGAGCGGCGTGGAGGGGGCCGGCGATTGAGCTGCTTCCGGTGGCGCCGAGCGTCTTGGTATGAGCTGCAGGGGACATCGGCGGGACACTCCCTAAGAGTCACCGGAGAGGAGACGGTGGGGCGAGTCCATGTCGCGGCGGCGGACGGGACGACGGAGAACTGGGTTGACACTGGAGAAGGAGCTAGGGACGGGAGGGCAGCGGGACGGAGGCGGCGAAACAGTGGCGGGAGCAGCGATAACTGACGGTTGTTATGGCCACATTCATGGCATAGTTTGTTGAAATGTGCCCATATTCTACCTAAGCATGCATATTGAAACAACGAACAATGTTTCCGAAGAAAGTTTTATTTTTCTCTTAATAAAAATACCATTTTCCATTTTCGGAGTGTCGGAAAAGAGTTTTTTTGTGAAGCACCTACCAAAAATATGTTACAAAATTGCACCAAATAAAATTATAAATTTATTATACCATATTTCATGTTCAAACAACAAAATTACTACCTCTCAATAGCTAAAAATACACCTCTTTTGAAAAAGACAAATTTCTGCCGATTCAGCTGAAACCGGGTCAAATTTGAACTACATGTGTCTCATAGTTTGCTCATGATTTTTTGTAAAAATCATTTTTAGATACAAAAGTACCTATTTCTTCAGAGATACACCTAGGGATTCACAATATTCATCCCCTAGATACGAAAGGTAATGCCCGCCGTCTTGACTTTTACCTAAAACCGGCTTAGGAAATTCCAGAAAATTCAAAAAAAAAACTCGAAATGATGCAAGACCTTCGTGTGGTGTCATTTTATATGTCCTAGTATCCACCAAAAATAATAAACTTGGAATAAGACAATTGGGTTGAAAAGCTATTCACAAAAATGAGCTATCTACTCCGAAGATTCTTGGGTTTCGGGCCAAATGACGGTTGTTATGGCCACATCCATGGCATAGTTTGTTGAAATTGTTATGGATGCAACTTGTCTATATTGATAGCCCATGGGGCATATATATATTACATATGACTTGGGGAATAAGGAAATAACGTCTAGACTAATACGGACTCCTAGACCTATACTAATACTCCTTAACACCCCCCTCAAATGCAAAGTGTATGCAATAGCATTGCATGTGAAGAAGTGTACACTAGAAAACGAAAAGATAATCCAGAATCCGCGTCTTGAAAGTGTCTTGTAGTATGAAGAGTCTTCAAAACCTGTAGAGTCAAGCCAGAACGAAGAGCGAATAGAGTCGATCGAACAATGAGACCGACAGAGACCGATATTCGATCAAGAGAAGAGCATGTCAAACGATCATAGCACAAGAAGCCCACGACATAAGAAGTCCAACGGCAAAAGAATGTGCGTAGATCAATGACAATGCAAAACGAGGCCACAAAAATCCCATAGAAGAACCAGGACCGAGAAAAGGAGGTCACAAAAGGACCAAGAATAGAAGGCCACAAAAACCAGGACCGAGAAAAGGAGGTCACAAAAGGACCAAGCATAGAAGGCCACAAAAGGACCGATGTCACAAAAGGACCAATAAGAAGATGCCACAAATGGACCGGAATAGGAGGCCACAAACGGACCGAGAATAGGAGGCCACAAACGGACCGAGGCCACAAAATGACCAAGAATAGGAGGCCACAAAAGGACCAATAAGAAGAGGCCACAAAAGGACCGGACTAGGAGGCCACAAACGGACCGATAATAGGAGGCCACAAACGGACCAAGAATAAGAGGCCACCAAAATCCTACATAAAGGATCAGGACCGAGATAAAAGAGGCTGACAAGTAAAAATATGGTGGACTCTCATGAAATAAGTAACACAAAAAGAAACAACGGATCTGGTGGACGCAGCGGAAATAAGATAGCAAGGAGCACCCGAGAAGGCACAGGTGCGAGACACGCTCGAAACGGACACCGTCGAAAACAGCCAGAGGACGAGAGAAAGAGACGGTGGTGAGACTTTTTTTTTTACTCACGATCAGACTTAGCAGACAAAAAAAGAAAAAAAAATCAAAGAGGCAGCAAGCAGCACAAGCACGCATCACCAATCCAAGGCTCCACGCGCTGACGCGCGCACACAGGTGGGGCGTTGACTCCGTCCTGGATGGAGCAGCGGGCCGCCTTCAATCTGACGCAGAGAAAGCTGAGCAGACCACATGCGCCACAAGCCCTCGACCCTGCCATCCTAAATTGCAACGGAACCTGACGAGGAGGAGGCGGCCGGGCATACGGGCTGGAGCAACGGGAGGCAGCCGTGGTGCAGACGGGAGGCGGCCGGACGGACGGGCTGGCGACTAGAGGCGAACGGACTGCGGCAGCGGCCTGAGTGCCGTGGTCGGCGGCCTGGAGAAGCAAGGCGGAGGTGTCTCGTGGCTTCGGTTGATGACGACTTGGGGCGCGGATGCGTTGCGTGGCTGCGGTCGTTGACGAGGGACAAGCAGCAGCCAGGCCCGTGCCCGATCTGACAGAATAGAGGTGGCCGGGATGACGAAGGCGGGGATGACAAAGGCAGCAGTCAACGGGCGGCAACAGGAGCAGAGGTGGCCGGTCGACTGGGCTGCGGATGGCGGCGGTTGTAGACGTACGCGAACAGACGGGAACTGTAGGAGCTCGGGCACAGCTCACGTGAAAACGGAGGCAGCAACTTGGACGGGAACCAGCAGAGGGAGGAATCACGTCAACACCAGCTTGAACGGGAAGCTCTCGGGCAGAGGAGACCTCAAACGGATCTGAGACCGAAAAATTCGATCTATATTGGATCAGAAAGACGAGTTGCGGCGTCCAAAAAAATAACCTAGCTCTGGTACCATGCTATGGATGCAACTTGTCTATATTGATAGCCCATGGGGCATATATATATTACATATGACTTGGGGAATAAGGAAATAACGTCTAGACTAATACGGACTCCTAGACCTATACTAATACTCCTTAACAGAAATGTACCCATATTCTACCCAAACATGCATGTTGGAACAACGAACAATGTTTTCCAAGAAAGTTTTATTTTTCTCTTAATAAAAATACCATTTTCCATTTTTGGAGTGTCAGAAAAGGGTTTTTTTGTGAAGCACCTACCAAAAATATGTTACAAAATTGCACCAAATAAAATTATAAATTTATTATACCATATTTCATGTTCAAATAACAAAATTACTACCTCTCGATAGCTATAAATACACCTCTTTTGAAAAAGACAAATTTCTGCCAATTCAGCTGAAACCGGGTCAAATTTGAACTACATGTGCCTCATAGTTTGCTCATGATTTTTTGTAAAAATCATTTTTAGATACAAAAGTACCTATTTCTTCAGAGATACACCTAAAGATTCACAATATTCATCCCCTAGCTACGAAAGGTAATGCCCGCCGTCTTGACTTTTACCTAAAACCGGCTTATGAAATTCCAGAAAATTCAAAAAAAAACTCGAAATGATGCAAGACCTTCGCGTGGTGTCATTTTATATGTCCTAGTATCCACCAAAAATAATAAACTTGGAATAAGACAATTGGGTTGAAAAGCTGTTCACAAAAATGAGCTATCTTCTCCGAAGATTCTTGGGTTTCGGGCCAAATGACGGTTGTTATGGCCACATTCATGGCATAGTTTGTTGAAATGTGCCCATATTCTACCCAAACATGCATATTGGAACAACAAACAATATTGCCGAAGAAAGTTTTATTTTTCTCTTAATAAAAATTCCATTTTCCATTTTTGGAGTGTCAGAAAAGGGTTTTTTTGTGAAGCACCTACCAAAAATATGTTACAAAATTGCACCAAATAAAATTATAAATTTATTATACCATATTTCATGTTCAAACAACAAAATTACTACCTCTCGATAGCTATAAATACACCTCTTTTGAAAAAGACAAATTTCTGCCGATTCAGCTGAAACCGGGTCAAATTTGAACTACATGTGCCTCATAGTTTGCTCATAATTTTTTGTAAAAATCATTTTTAGATACAAAAGTACCTATTTCTTCAGACATACACCTAGAGATTCACAATATTCATCACCTAGCTACGAAAGGTAATGCCCGCCGTCTTGACTTTTACCTAAAACCGGCTTAGGAAATTCCAGAAAATTCAAAAAAAAAACTCGAAATGATGCAAGACCTTCGCGTGGTGTCATTTTATATGTCCTAGTATCCACCAAAAATAATAAACTTGGAATAAGACAATTGGGTTGAAAAGTTGTTCACAAAAATGAGCTATCTCCTCCGAAGATTCTTGGGTTTCGGGCCAAATGACGGTTGTTATGGCCACATCCATGGCATAGTTTGTTGAAATGTGCCCATATTCTACCCAAACATGCATTTTGGAACAACGAACAATGTTGCCGAAGAAAGTTTTATTTTTCCCTTAATAAAAATATCATTTTCCATTTTCGGAGTGTCAGAAAAGGGTTTTTTTGTGAAGCACCTACCAAAAATATGTTACAAAATTGCACCAAATAAAATTATAAATTTATTATACCATATTTCATGTTTAAACAACAAAATTACTACCTCTCGATAGCTATAAATACACCTCTTTTGAAAAAGACAAATTTCTGCCGATTCAGCTGAAACCGGGTCAAATTTGAACTACATGTGCCTCATAGTTTGCTCATGATTTTTTGTAAAAATCATTTTTAGATACAAAAGTACCTATTTCTTTAGAGATAAATCTAGAGATTCACAATATTCATCCCCTAGCTACGAAAGGTAATGCCCGCCGTCTTGACTTTTACCTAAAACCGGCTTAGGAAATTCCAGAAAATTCAAAAAAAAAACTCGAAATGATGCAAGACCTTCGCGTGGTGTCATTTTATATGTCCTAGTATCCACCAAAAATAATAAACTTGGAATAAGACAATTGGGTTGAAAAGCTGTTTACAAAAATGAGCTATCTCCTCCGAAGATTCTTGGGTTTCGGGCCAAATGACGTTTGTTATGGCCACATCCATGGCATAGTTTGTTAAAATGTGCCCATATTCTACCCAAACATGCATGTTGGAACAACGAACAATGTTGCCGAAGAAAGTTTTATTTTTCTCTTAATAAAAATACCATTTTCCATTTTCGAGTGTCAGAAAAGGGTTTTTTTTGTGAAGCACCTACCAAAAATATGTTACAAAATTGCACCAAATAAAATTATAAATTTATTATACCATATTTAATGTTTAAACAACAAAATTACTACCTCTCGATAGCTATAAATACACCTTTTGAAAAAGACAAATTTCTGCCGATTCAGCTGAAACCGGGTCAAATTTGAACTACATGTGCCTCATAGTTTGCTCATGATTTTTTGTAAAAATCATTTTTAGATACAAAAGTACCTATTTCTTTAGAGATAAATCTAGAGATTCACAATATTCATCCCCTAGCTACGAAAGGTAATGCCCGTCGTCTTGACTTTTACCTAAAACCGGCTTAGGAAATTCCAGAAAATTCAAAAAAAAACTCGAAATGATGCAAGACCTTCGCGTGGTGTCATTTTATATGTCCTAGTATCCATCAAAAATAATAAACTTGGAATAAGACAATTGGGTTGAAACTGTTCACAAAAATGAGCTATCTCCTCCGAAGATTCTTGGGTTTCGGGCCAAATGACGGTTGTTATGGCCACATCCATGGCATAGTTTGTTGAAATGTGCCCATATTCTACCCAAACATGCATGTTGGAACAACGAACAATGTTGCCGAAGAAAGTTTTATTTTTCTCTTAGTAAAAATACCATTTTCCATTTTCGGAGTGTCAGAAAAGGGTTTTTTTGTGAAGCACCTACCAAAAATATGTTACAAAATTGCACCAAATAAAATTATAAATTTATTATACCATATTTCACGTTTAAACAACAAAATTACTACCTCTCGATAGCTATACTACACCTCTTTTGAAAAGACAAATTTCTGCCGATTCAGCTGAAACCGGGTCAAATTTGAACTACATGTGCCTCATAGTTTGCTCATGATTTTTTGTAAAAATCATTTTTAGATACAAAAGTACCTATTTCTTTAGAGATAAATCTAGAGATTCACAATATTCATCCCCTAGCTACGAAAGGTAATGCCCGCCGTCTTGACTTTTACCTAAAACCGGCTTAGGAAATTCCAGAAAATTCAAAAAAAAAAAACTCGAAATGATGCAAGACCTTCGCGTGGTGTCATTTTATATTTCCCAGTATCCACCAAAAATAATAAACTTGAAATAAGACAATTGGGTTGAAAAGCTGTTCACAAAAATGAGCTATCTCCTCCGAAGATTCTTGGGTTTCGGGCCAAATGACGGTTGTTATGGCCACATCCATGGCATAGTTTGTTGAAATGTGCCCATATTCTACCCAAACATGCATGTTGGAACAACGAACAATGTTGCCGAAGAAAGTTTTATTTTTCTCTTAATAAAAATACCATTTTCCATTTTCGGAGTGTCAGAAAAGGGTTTTTTTTTGTGAAGCACCTACCAAAAATATGTTACAAAATTGCACCAAATAAAATTATAAATTTATTATACCATATTTAATGTTTAAACAACAAAATTACTACCTCTCGATAGCTATAAATACACCTCTTTTGAAAAAGACAAATTTCTGCCGATTCAGCTGAAACCGGGTCAAATTTGAACTACATGTGCCTCATAGTTTGCTCATGATTTTTTGTAAAAATCATTTTTAGATACAAAAGTACCTATTTCTTAGAGATAAATCTAGAGATTCACAATATTCATCCCCTAGCTACGAAAGGTAATGCCCGCCGTCTTGACTTTTACCTAAAACCGGCTTAGGAAATTCCAGAAAAAAAATGATCGCGTGGTGTCATTTTATATGTCCTAGTATCCACCAAAAATAATAAACTTGGAATAAGACAATTGGGTTGAAAAGCTGTTCACAAAAATGAGCTATCTCCTCCGAAGATTCTTCGGTTTCGGGCCAAATGACGGTTGTTATGGCCACATCCATGGCATAGTTTGTTGAAATGTGCCCATATTCTGCCCAAACATGCATGTTGGAACAACGAACAATGTTTCCGAAGAAAGTTTTATTTTTCTCTTAATAAAAATACCATTTTCCATTTTCGGAGTGTCAGAAAAGGGTTTTTTTGTGAAGCACCTACCAAAAATATGTTACAAAATTGCACCAAATAAAATTATAAATTTATTATACCATATTTAATGTTTAAACAACAAAATTACTACCTCTCGATAGCTATAAATACACCTCTTTTGAAAAAGACAAATTTCTGCCGATTCAGCTGAAACCGGGTCAAATTTGAACTACATGTGCCTCATAGTTTGCTCATGATTTTTTGTAAAAATCATTTTTAGATACAAAAGTACCTATTTCTTTAGAGATAAATCTAGAGATTCACAATATTCATCCCCTAGCTACGAAAGGTAATGCCCGCCGTCTTGACTTTTACCTAAAACCGGCTTAGGAAATTCCAGAAAATTCAAAAAAAAACTCGAAATGATGCAAGACCTTCGCGTGGTGTCATTTTATATGTCCTAGTATCCACCAAAAATAATAAACTTGGAATAAGACAATTGGGTTGAAAAGCTGTTCACAAAAATGAGCTATCTCCTCCGAAGATTCTTCGGTTTCGGGCCAAATGACGGTTGTTATGGCCACATCCATGGCATAGTTTGTTGAAATGTGCCCATATTCTGCCCAAACATGCATGTTGGAGCAACGAACAATGTTTCCGAAGAAAGTTTTATTTTTCTCTTAATAAAAATACCATTTTCCATTTTCGGAGTGTCAGAAAAGGGTTTTTTTGTGAAGCACCTACCAAAAATATGTTACAAAATTGCACCAAATAAAATTATAAATTTATTATACCATATTTCATGTTTAAACAACAAAATGACTACCTCTCGATAGCTATGAATACACCTCTTTTGAAAAAGACAAATTTCTGCCGATTCAGCTGAAACCGGGTCAAATTTGAACTACATGTGCCTCATAGTTTGCTCATGATTTTTTGTAAAAATCATTTTTAGATACAAAAGTACCTATTTCTTTAGAGATAAATCTAGAGATTCACAATATTCATCCCCTAGCTACGAAAGGTAATGCCCGTCGTCTTGACTTTTACCTAAAACCGGCTTAGGAAATTCCAGAAAATTCAAAAAAAAACTCGAAATGATGCAAGACCTTCGCGTGGTGTCATTTTATATGTCCTAGTATCCACCAAAAATAATAAACTTGGAATAAGACAATTGGGTTGAAAAGCTGTTCACAAAAATGAGCTATCTTCTCCGAAGATTCTTGGGTTTCGGGCCAAATGACGGTTGTTATGGCCACATTCATGGCATAGTTTTTTGAAATGTGCCCATATTCTACCCAAACATGCATATTTAAACAACGAACAATGTTGCCGAAGAAATTTTTATTTTTCTCTCAATAAAAATTCCATTTTCCATTTTCGGAGTGTCAGAAAAGGGTTTTTTTGTGAAGCACCTACCAAAAATATGTTACAAAATTGCACCAAATAAAATTATAAATTTATTATACCATATTTCATGTTCAAACAACAAAATTACTACCTCTCGATAGCTATAAATACACCTCTTTTGAAAAAGATAAATTTCTGCCGATTTAGCTGAAACCGGGTCAAATTTGAACTACATGTGCCTCATAGTTTGCTCATAATTTTTTGTAAAAATCAGTTTTAGATACAAAAGTACCTATTTCTTCAGAGATACACCTAGAGATTCACAATATTCATCCCCTAGCTACGAAAGGTAATGCCCGCCGTCTTGACTTTTACCTAAAACCGGCTTAGGAAATTCCAGAAAATTCAAAAAAAAACTCGAAATGATGCAAGACCTTCGCGTGGTGTCATTTTATATGTCCTAGTATCCTCCAAAAATAATAAACTTGGAATAAGACAACTGGGTTGAAAAGCTGTTCACAAAAATGAGCTATCTCCTCCGAAGATTCTTGGGTTTCGGGCCAAATGACGGTTGTTATGACCACATCCATGGCATAGTTTGTTGAAATGTGCCCATATTCTACCCAAAGATGCATGTTGGAACAACGAACAATGTTGCCGAAGAAAGTTCTATTTTTCTCTTAATAAAAATACCATTTTCCATTTTCGGAGTGTCAGAAAAGGGTTTTTTTGTGAAGCACCTACCAAAAATATGTTACAAAATTGCACCAAATAAAATTATAAATTTATTATACCATGTTTCATGTTTAAACAACAGAATTACTACCTCTCGATAGCTATAAATACACCTCTTTTAAAAAAAACAAATTTCTGCCGATTCAGCTGAAACCGGGTCAAATTTGAACTACATGTGCCTTATAGTTTGCTCATGATTTTTTGTAAAAATCATTTTTAGATACAAAAGTACCTATTTCTTTAGAGATAAATCTAGAGATTCACAATATTCATCCCCTAGCTACGAAAGGTAATGCCCGCCGTCTTGACTTTTACCTAAAACCGGCTTAGGAAATTCCAGAAAATTCAAAAAAAACTCGAAATGATGCAAGACCTTCGCGTGGTGTCATTTTATATGTCCTAGTATCCACCAAAAATAATAAACTTGGAATAAGACAATTGAGTTGAAAAGTTGTTTACAAAAATGTGCTATCTCCTCCGAAGATTCTTGGGTTTCGGGCCAAATGACGGTTGTTATGGCGATATTCATGGCATAGTTTGTTGAAATGTGCCCATATTCTACCCAAACATGCATATTGGAACAACGAACAATGTTGCCGAAGAAAGTTTTATTTTTATCTTAATAAAAATATCATTTTCTATTTTCGGAGTGTCAGAAAAGGTTTTTTTTTTGTGAAACACCTACCAAAAATATGTTACAAAATTGCACCAAATAATATTATAAATTTATTATACCATATTCCATGTTCAAACAACAAAATTACTACCTCTCGATAGCTATAAATACACCTCTTTTGAAAAAGACAAATTTCTGCCGATTCAGCTGAAACTGGGTCAAATTTGAACTACATGTGCCTCATAGTTTGCTCATAATTTTTTTTGTAAAAATCATTTTTAGGTACAAAAGTACCTATTTCTTCAGAGATACACCTAGAGTTTCATAATATTCATCCCCTAGCTACGACGCTACGAGGGCTCCGGTCTCGCCGGAACCCCCCCAAAGTTGACTGGAAGTAAACGGTTCCGTCTACCCCTTCCACAGGCGTTGAAAGAAGGTAGCTCAGAGGAATTTTCTCGTTTGTTGAGAAACTAGTGCCAAAACGAGACGACGTAGAGGTAGAATAGCGGGGAAAATTTAACCTTTCCGTACAAGCATGACCACGAGCCGACGGGTGGGGGCGGAAACATATTTTTTTCCCCGCACACATCTTCGCGGAGTGCTTTGCCACTGACAATCTCGGCGAATAGCCTACAAAAATGGCGGGAACTCAAAATGAAATTCACGCGCGTTCTTTGCGGAGAAGGGAACTCGACGAATTGAGGGAGGATTTTCTTTTTGTTTTACTGATATGTTTGCCGAGCGAGGCACTCGGCGAAGAAAATGGCAAGAACTCAAAAAGAAAGTCGTGCGTGTTCTTTGCCGAGAAGGGCACTCGACAAATTGAAGCAGAATTTTCTTTTTTTACTGATATATTTGCCGAGAGAGGCACTCGGCGAAGAATGCAGGACGAAAAGTTTCCTTAATTCGATGTATTTGCCAGGCGAGGAACTCCGCGAAGAGTCCGCGTCATCATAGGTAGGTGGGGCCCACTGGCCGGTTCCACATGGCGAGAAAGTTTGCCGGGTTGCCGGGTAGTCTCGGCATAGATGCTCTTTGCCGGGTTGCCCCGAGACTTTGCGCTCGGCGAAGCCGAGACCACTCTGTGGAGGGTGAATTTCTAGTAGTGTATCTTGGTCCATACGAGGGTTGAACAATATACGTTAACAGGCTCGCATCCGCTTTCACATGTATGGTAGGCCCACTTGCAAGTTTTCGTGTGATTTCGCCGCTCCGGCGGTTTTTTTCCAGCGAAACCCTAGTATGCGGGCCCCGCGGATCTACCCCTACAGCTCGTTCCACATACGCGATATATCACTAGAGACTAATTTATGCAACCGAACAATCATATGCAGAAAATATTTAAACCACATATATAGAGAAAATTATAAGAGGCGATGCAATGGGAAAAGGAGCAGTGCCGAGGGGGTTACCCTCGGCATTGCCATGCGCCGTTAACTTTTCCGCGAGGGTAGTGGCCAGCGCACGTCGCTACGCGGGCTGTGCCTACGGCCATCCTGTGCCGACGGTGGCCTTCGGCGTTGTTCTTTCTGTGCCGAAGGTTATTCTACGCCGACAGTCACCCTCGGTATTGATCATCTATGCCGAAGGTTTCTCTATGCTGAGGGTCGATTTCCAACCGTGGGCACTGTACGAGCTATGCCGAGGGTCCCGATATTTTCCCCTCGGCGTTGAAATCCCCCTCGGCATCGTCGCTCGTTCCCGTAGTCATCCTATGGTAGGTCTTGGATGATAGATGTAACCAGACGGCGACCGAGCATCGATCCCGCCGCCGGTGGCAGGAAGAACAACCGGTACGGCGATCTCTCATCATCGACTCATCGTCCATGTGTCCATGAAGGAAAATGCCGAGTAGGATGGAAGCGTTATCCCGCCAGCAGCGGCTGAGAAAGCAGGGGTTGGCGACGAGAGTGCGCCACCGCTTGCACGCCATGGCGCAGCGAAACAGGGTGGCCGCCACGTCTGTGGACACGCGGTGGAGGATCTCTAGCACAACGTCCTCCGTCGGGAGCAGCCTGGCTGCAGCCGCGCGCCTTCTGCGCCATGATCATCGATCTGATCTCCAAAGCCGTCCTGTAATCGTGGTATGTTGGCTTCGAACCTAAATACTAATTAGAGTCTCGTAAATACGCGGCTGGTTGGCCCACGTACAGCCCATGATTTTGGTACGACCAGGCTCGGTGGCTCGATCATATTTCTCTCCAGCTTTGGACGGCCGGGTGTTGGCATGGGTTCCTTGCGATTAGGGGAAGTCTTCCGTTCATGAGAGACACTGCATGTCGCGCTAAGTGTCACGTCTATAGAATTTTGGTGGGTTTATCGTTTTCACTGGACCAAAGACTAAAGGGGTGAGACACATTTCTTTTTAGATCCTTTTTTGAAAATAAAATATCTTCATAACCGTAATTCGGAATTACAAACCGGTTTCATATTTGAGCTCCTCGTGTCGAGCTCTATAAAACTAGATCCCCATGTTGATAGCTTTCGAGAAAAAACAATTCGGACTTTATACATCTTGTTGTTTATACTTTATACTTTCGATAACATGCGCGTGTGTATACCATGTACACCATGTAGAAGTGATGCTCGGCTTCGCCTCGATAACCATTTATAAAGATCTTGAAGGCTGTACATAGCTTGTTGTGCGCATTGGTCGAAGCGTGCATTGGGCGTAGTGCGTGCTAAGGCTCGGCGTTGCCTCGTACTACCGCTCGGCTTCGCTTCGAATAAAACGCATACAACGTTTCATCTAAAAAATACACACGTGTTATATCCGAAAAGTATAAAAAAGTAGTTACTAATAATATACAAACGTTGTTTCTAAAAGTATACATATTGTATGTGAAAATATAAAAAAATTGCTACTGAAAATATAAAGTATACATGTTATATGTGAAAGTATAAAAAAAATGCTACCGAAAGTATTAAAAACTGTTATGGAAAGTATATGCACGATGTAAGTGGGTGTATATCCGCCTGGGTGTACACATCCGCCTGGGCGTACATCCGCGTGTGTGTACGCCGGTTCTTCACTGGGTGTACAACCGTCTGAGTACGCCATCCATTCACTGAGTGTACAAACGCTTGGGTGTACAAGCGCATGTGTACATCCGCATGCCTCTAGGCTTACAACCGTCCGGACGTACACCGGTGTTACACGTGTGTGTACGTCAGCACTGTACTTGGGGCGTACTTCGGTCACTGTAACTGGGCGTACACCTGCGTGTAACTGGGCGAACATCCGTGTTGATTCTGAGTGTAAAAAAAATGTTTCCCGAAACCTATCAACATGCGATCTAGTTTTGAAAATCTCGACGCGGGAATCTCAAATATGAAAACGGTTTGTAATTTCGAAATACGGTTCAGGAGATATTTTATTTTGAAAAAAAAATCAAGAAATAAATGGGTTCACACACCCACCTCACGTCCGTGTGTGGCAAAGGGAACCCCCTCCCTCCTCAAAACTCTATGGTGGTGACATTTGTCACGCATGCGGGCACCCTGTGGAAGCTAGGAGAAAGAAGAGCGCGACAAGTGTCGCGTCCACAACGCGTGCGGGGTGAGGAAGGTCATTTTTCTAGTGATTTCGCCTATGCTTCCCTTAAAGCGAGCGCGGACGATCAGCTCGACCGTGATCGGTCCACTTTTGGGCCGGCTTTGCTCAGCCCATTAACAGGTAAGATATGTTTTTTCTCAAATGTTATTTATTTTTCTATTTTCCTGGATTATGTCTCATTTTTTCAATTTCAATCTAACACTTTCCGCAGGGGTCACCCATCTTATTTTCACTAACCATTCTTATTTTCAATCTAAATTACTCCGTTCTACTAACAATTCCCGCAGAGGTCACCCATTCTCCCACTACTCGAGCACTAGCGCGCTTAACTTCGTAGTTCCTTTGCCAACATCGACCGGCTCAGCACGTTATGCATCGTCTCCCTTATGTGTGAGCTGCGGGGCCACGGAAACTACTCGGCACATTCTCTTCCACTGCATGCGCGTATCGGAGACGTGGAGCCTAGTGACACACGACAATCCTCCTGCCGGTTCTATTTGGGATATACCGGGCCCCGGACATGCGGGCGCGGACGTTCGGAGGTTTTGCATGGCTGCCATCCTTTGGCAGCTTTGGAAGGCGCACAACGACCATGTCTTCACCGGTAGGAACTCATCGGCATCGGAGGTGCTTCATCGGGCAGCCGAGTGCTTCCAACTATGGGCTCACATGCTCCCCGCTCCCTTAATTCTCAGGTTGAGACCCTTCGTGGCCTCCTATTACGTAGACTCTAACTAGCCCTCCCCTTTCTCCCTTGTATATGATGTATCGAAAATGTAACCGGACCATTGGCTCTTGGGGCCCGCTTTCGAGTAATATAACAAACGATGGGGAAATCTCTTCCCCTCCGTCATTCTCGAAAAAAGTATGAATGTGGTTGTTTATTTGTGATTGATGCTTATGTCCTTGACATATATGCACAATAACCCGCTATAAGATACCCGATAATTGATACAAATTAAATACGACATACATGTTAATTCAGTCAAGGACGTCGATTATGGGAACTTAGTTTCAAGTAAACCAAGAGATAATACATGTTTATTCGTGGTTGGATGTCACCAAAAGGTTGCATATTAAGTAACAGTAAAACGCATGCACCTACACCCCTCCTACAGCGATTTGGTGTTTTGGACCGTCAGATCCAGCTCTTGAACGCACCAGATCATTCCAAAGTCGTTCACTTGAAATCGATTCATACCGTCAGCCCACGTCAAAGCCAGCACAACCATCTTATGGGTCGCTGCTCCGCCAGTTGGCCTGGGCGTTCCCTGGTTAACCGGGCTCTAATTTCTTAGAATAGGCTGATGCTCTATAATTGGGTCCACATTGGTCTGTTAGGGAGTGATCTTCTCGCACGCACGCCTGTGTCGTCCACCAGTTGCTCGAGTGTTGTACTGCTGGCGATATAAACCGGTATTGAAGAAAGCACGATGTGCGCCACTTCCTAAGCAATTAATTGGTACGTTCTGTTTGGTTGGCCTATTTTATTATGCGCCTATCGTCTCTTGGCGTTTGAGGTGACGATTGTACGCCTACTTAATGGCGAAAAAGGTCAGTGCGAACGAGTTCCAGGCAGCATGGAGGTTTGCCTGGCCGGACCTGTGCTAAATAGAATGGAGCGCTGCCGGTGACGAGGGGAGGTAGTCAAAGCACTAACTCGCCATACCTTGATTCAACACAAACCTTTGATTGATTCCATTTTGAGGTTTTTCTACCCCGTGCTCTTTTCCCCTTTATCTGCAAGCCAAGTTATTTTGCCTAGAAAGCGCTCACAGAAATGGGACAGTCACCCACTAGTCAATAATCCTACGAGGCGAGGCTAGATCTGGTGGATTCCCGCTTTGGTCCAAGACTCCAAGGTCACTGAACTTGGCGTCAATGGAGAAGCTTGTTGCTTCTGGCCTTCTTCTCAACAAGGGGCCAGGAGGATGAAACCACACAAAGGGGGAAAATGAGAAGGCAGCCACCGCTACCATTGACCAATGCAAGAGAAAACAACGATGCATCGTTGTCTCTGGCTTCTCACCTTTGTTTATCTATGTTCCCCTATCGTTGTCCCTTGTCCGTATATTTTCCTCACTTATTATAAATGTTTATTTTATGGCAGGAGAACAACAGACTGAGATGTCTGAGTTATGGTGCAGCTGGATTTTACTTTTGCCTTCTCACCTATCGGAGGGAAAGCGATGAGAATGTATCAACGAAGGAAAGAGATTGATTCTTGTCCCACTTATGAAAATAGATTTTTGCTGTAAGGTGTTTCCAAAAGTTCCTTAGATAAATTTGCGATCTTTTGTATGGTAATTGTCAGTGATCCGATAATTTTATAAGCTTAGTCTCCCAGCATGTCTATCGTGTTTTTTATGAATGATTGTTCTTCAGTGAGAAACTGTACCAAATGAAAGATGCTTCAAAAGTATTTAAAGACGGTCCCAAGTAATTTCTCAAGGTGGTATGTCTTATAACAAAGTACTCTTGATACTTATTCGGAAGTGGGCTATCCTGAGATAAGAAATGTGTTGATTTTCGTTTTATCATTTCAATCCAGAGATTAATTGAACCTTAAATTCGCATGTAGTTTGATTTTAAAAATGGAGAACGGTTTAGTTTAGAAATCCAGGCTACCTTAGACGGTTATGTCCAGCAGTTGTCTGCTAAATTAACGCATCAATAAGTAACTTACTAAAGCTAATTTATTTGTGGAGGTCTCTCATCTTATTATATCTCTAACTCTTCCCTTTTCTCGAGAAAGTTTAAGATTGCATTAGAAAGGGTGTGCCCTTGAAGAAATCAAAGTCCCTTCCGTATGGACCCAAGGAGTTGTCCGCCATCGGCTTGATGAAATGCTGGTTTGCTTGGTCTTTTTTCATGGTATTGTCATGTGAGATGTGACTGATGACAATGAGAATTAAGCAATCATAAAAGGAATCAGTATGTTATTTGGAAATTTTGTACTTTTGTATTACGAAAATAGCTTTCATTATGTGAAAAATAGGACGGGCACGGCAACGCGTGCTACCATGGTCTAGTAACATTTAAATTAGTGAGAGTTTCCGCATACAGAACAGATAGGGGTGTGCAAGGATGACACTAATTTTGTCATTAGAACGTCCAAATGGTTGATCCGGATATGCTAAATCACGACGCAGTCAACTATTTCTCACTTTATTTGGATGTCTGTTTATGCATTCGTGTAACATTAAGCGACCCTAAATTTCAATGCATCACATCTGTTTATTGGGTACTAAATTAAAAAAGTGTTGGCATAGTCGTTGGATTGAATATTAGCGAACCCAAGACACGCGTAAGTCGGAAGTTGATTTTACGGCTGGGAGCTTAACCGTAAACCAGCCGAGTCCCTCGAACACGCCAATCAAAGCAAGACCGGGGCCTTGGGCTCGAGCCGATACGTTCAACACAACGCCATACCAACCCTTGCTCCTCCAAAGCTGAAGCCCGGCCGATGCACTTCCCGGGGCAGTACCGATATATCCTGGTTTTGCAATTGTTGAACTTGCGGTATGGTACTATTTTTTGTTACGTGATCCAAGTCGCCCATCACAGCCAGCAAAAACCAAAGGCCCATCACGATCGATCCAGCCCTTCTCATCGACTGGGACATCCATATGCAACACAGCAATGAAAAGAGAGGCAACGGGTGTCCGAACAACCCAGAAAGCGTGCGGCTCGTGTGGTGTGGTGCTCGCCATACCAAACCTGAACCTGCTACAAAAGTAGGTCTCCGGTCAGTTAATGCTCATGTTTTTCTTAACAAATTAATGCCTTCAATTTCTTGATTACTGTAATGTAACTACGTTAACCCCCATAACCGCATCTCCAACAATGTCCATGTCGTTGTAAGGGCATCTCCAACAATGTACATGTGACATGTCATCGTAAAGATAAAATGTCAACTCAGCTAAAATACTACATGACACAGTAATAATGAGGTGAGAGAATATGGGTTGTATGATATGCAACCAACAACCTAGCACGTATGCCAAGATACTTTTTTCTTGGTCCCACTAAATGGACTATATGATTGGATAGATTGCTTTACCAACAACTGTACCAACAACCATTGAGATAGTTGTATGAGGGCCTCTCCAGCGGGAATGCTCATTTGCGGACCAAATTGGTCCGCATTTTGTCTGTTTGAGCAGCGGTCCGCGTTGCGCGGACAGGGCCCGGACCAGGTGCCCCCTGCGGGCTGCTCATACCAAAAGCGGACTTATATAGATTTGGTAGAGCCCATAGGTTTACAATTAAAAAAATTTAAAAAGAACTAAAAAATAGTCTAGCCCTAGCTAGACGGCCACTGGCCAGTGGCCTCGCGGCGGCCGGAGTTGCCCCGAAGCATCCTAGTCGAGGATGATGTACTCCAGGGTGTCAGGCGCGAGGTGGGGGGAGCGCGGCGGCCCTCTGAGGAGTGGGCGGCTGCGTCGCGGGCTGGGGCGCCGCCAGGGGCGCTGCCCCGTCCAGCTCCGGCGGGGGCCCCGTCCACTCCCACTGCATGCCGACGAGGGGCGCGAACCAGTCCGGGATGGGCTGGTTCTCGTCGCGCTCGTCCTCGTCGGCCTCCTTCTCGTGGGGGTAGGGGACGGCCATGACCATTTAATAGGACCGGTGGGGAAGGCGAGCCCATGGCGCGGCGGCGAGGGAGCTAGGGTTTAGCGGCCGGCGGCGAGGGAGCCGAGGAGCGCGCGTAGTGGACTGCGAGGAGGTGACGTGGGGACTGAGGAGGCGGTTCGCGGGGGGATGGACGCGTGGCCGCGCGTCCCATTTAATAGGACCGGTGGGGGAGGCGAGCCCTCGCCACGGTCACTGACCGGCGGGCCACCCCCTTTGGCCGAAAAGTGGCGCGGCCGCGCGCGCGTGTCCGTTTCGCGTCCGCGGGCTGCTCAAATCTGACCCAAATTTGGTCTGGGTTTGAGCATCTGCGGACCCAAAACGGACCCAGACGTGGGTTGAGCAGCCCCGCAGGTGCCTTCTTTTGTCCGGGTCTGCTCAAATCCGGCCTGTCCGGGCCAAATGAGCTGGTTGATGAGTTGGACAACTATCATACGGACTTATCTTACAACCCATTAAAGATACCCTAAGAGCATCTCCAATAGTGTCCATGTCATCGTAAGAAGCAATGCCAACTCAGAAATATGCCTACATGGCAAATAATAATGAGGTGACAGAAGATGGGTTGTATGATATGCAACCAACAAGCTAGCACACATGCCAAGATATTTTTTCCCTTTGGTCTCACTAAATTGACTATAGGATTGGCTAGAATGTACTACTTTACTAACAATTCTACCAACAAACTATTGTAATAGTTGTATGATGTGTTGTTGGTTAATGAGCTGACTAGTCTATCATACGGTATATTATACAACCTATTGCGGATGCCCTAAGATAGCATGACAACTCAGCTAAAATACTACATGGCATAGTAATAATGAGGTGAGAGACTATGAGTTCTATGATATGCAACCAACAAGGTAGCACGGATGCCAAGACAGTTTTTTCTTTGGTGCCACTAAATTGACTATTTAATTAGATAGATTGTACTATTTTACCAACAACTCTACTAACAAACCATTGAGATAGTTGTATGCTACGTTGTTGGTTGATGAGTTGGACTACTATCATACTGGTTTATCTTACAACCCATTAAAGATGCCCTAATTAGTTTTATCCAGCCCCCTTTGATCACGGTTTATTGCTCTGTCCCTGCTGCCGGTTCTACAAGGTAATTACAATGGAGGCTACTAGTGCTAGGACGATGTGGTGGAGATGTTACTGCCGCCGGAGCCAGGAACGTTCGGCGCTGCTCTCTCATAACTGAATGGACTGAGAGCACATTAGCCTGTTTCTGGCCCATTGGGACACAAGGGTGTCAAGTCCACAGGACATGAGCAGCCAAACCTTTCTTTTTCTCGGACCTGGTCATCGTCACTGCTGCCCCGTTCACCAAATTCCCCACGTCCATTTCTCTGAAATTGAAATGTTCCGTCGCCCCCCTCCTACCGTCGTCCTCCAACATCACTTCCCCTATGAATCTGTATGTCCGGACCCCTTCGTCGCTGCGTCGCGTCCTCGCGGGAATCCACTTCTCCCGCCACAGATCGACGACGGACATCATCTCGTGCTCCTTGTCGACCTCTTCCCGAATCCTCGTGAAATCCTTCCCAGGTTGTGGCCCACAGCCTGTGCCCTGTGGGGTGGCTGGACTAGACTGCTGCTGGCGGGGACCAGCTCCGGACGCGGTCGCGGCCATTGGCGGCCGATAGGGACGGGTCGATGACGGATGGAGGAGCATGCGAAGCTCGAGCTTCGGGCGGATGCAGACCGATTACGTGGAGCCCGAGCTTTGGGCGGAGGCAGGCCGGTTGCGTGGAGCTCTGCGTGCCAGGCGGGGCACGGGGTTTCGGGCGGGGCCAGGCCGGTCATGGCGACATCTAGTAGACGAGCTAGTGAGGCTGGGCTCGAGGGGTTTCGGGCGGGGCCAGGCCGGTCATGGCGCCATCTAGTAGACGCGCTAGTGAGGCTGGGCGCGAAGGAACAAGAGGTGGGCGGTGTCTGTTATGGGATAGAACAGAGATACAGTAGATCGAAGCGTTCTTTTTCCAATTGGCGGTGGCATGAACCTTAATTTTGCAGTGCTCCCTGATTTTGTGCTCCGTGGATTCCTGAAAGATGTGCTCCTAGTTTTATACAACAAATTGTGCTGGCTTCTCGGATCTGGCTCCATGGAGTTTGCGTGTTCGGTGGTGCTCCGCTGCGGATTTCAAAGAAGCTGGAAGATGGAGGACATCCAAACACGCTCTTACTCCCTTCGATCCAAAAAAATTGTGGGAGGGGTAGTGCTAAGTGCCTACGATTCCTATAAAGCATACGAGAGTAAGTCCGGATCCACTCTTCTCCCCTTTTTCTCATTTATTATCGCTCGTATATGCGTGACTC
The DNA here is from genome assembly GCA_028641055.1 of Alopecurus myosuroides. Taxonomy (NCBI): domain Eukaryota; kingdom Viridiplantae; phylum Streptophyta; class Magnoliopsida; order Poales; family Poaceae; genus Alopecurus; species Alopecurus myosuroides. The sequence continues at coordinate 623,419,800 of CM054057.1, forward strand.
CACCAAAAGAGGTCGTCATCATAACATTATTAACCCTCTTTCCTTCGTCCAGGGGCAGAGCTATCATACGAGCGCTAAATTATCTAGAGAGAGAATAACTGTTCTCTCACTCCTATGCAGACCCGGCAGCCGCACCGGGTGAAGTCTCAAATGTCATATTTCTTATAACTAGCCAATATGGACACGAGTTGCTAGGGGTGCCCTATATTTCGGCATGATCAGATCTTATGTAGCAGTAGAAGCATAGGCTAGTCGACCTCGAAGCCCCGAAGCGGACTTACCCTTAAAAGAGTCAAATTTCCTTCTATGTTGGAGTTATCTTCCAAGTTTTCACGCCTTGAGTGGGTGGAGTCTTGATCGCAACTGGTTTTGTTGTCGGAAATAAAGTCATGCAGATCCAACTGTGTGTCAGTAAACAATTTGGATGTCGAGAATTCTGTTTTGTGGTATAGAGCTAGATATAGGTGTGTTTTTCTAGCATTAACATATTCAATCATGGCGATAAATATTAAGTTGGACGAATCATTAACCTAGCAACTTATTGGTGCTACTAATCCTCGCAGAATATAGGTGCTTCAACTAAGAGGGGCACCGGCTTGGACTCGACGATTAAGGTGTTGATCCCATGGCTATCCTTCTTGACTTTTCCATGAAATCAGCATAGAAAATTCCGGAAATTTCAAATAAACTCAAAATGATGCAAGACCTCCACGTGGTGTCATTATATATATCCTAATTATATCCGCAAAAATTAATAAACTTGGAATGCGAAAGTTGGGTTGAAAAGGTGTTCACAGAAATTAGCTATGTCTTCTGAAAATTCTAGGGATTTGGGCCAAATGGCGAGTGTTATGACCAAATCCATGGCATAGTTTGCTGAAATGCGCTCATATCCCACGCAAACATGCATCTTGGAAGCACGGACAATGTTGACCGAGAAATTTCTTTTCATTAATAACAAAAATCTTTTTCCATTTTCCTGGTGTGAAAAATGTTTTTTTTTCTAAAGGACCAACCAAAAATATGTTGCAAATCTTGAGAGTTGCATTTTTTGAAAATAGTAAACCATGTTATATACACAAATAACCCAATTGTTGCCTCTGAAAAGGTTTACATCCACCTCTTTTGAAAAACACAAGTTTCTGCCGATTCGGATTAAACGGGCTTGAACTACATGTGTCTCGTAGTTTGCTCATGGTTTTTGGAAAAAAATAATTTTTAGGTACACAACTACCTATTTCATCACGTATACACCAAGCTCAATATTCATCCCCAGCTACGAACGGTCATGCCCGCCGTCTTGACTTTTCCACGAAATCGGCATAGAAAATTCCAGAAAATTCAAATAAACTCAAAATGATGCAATACCTTCGTGTGGTGTCATTATATATGTTCTAATATCCACCAAAAATAATAAAATTTGAGTATGACAGTTGGGTTGAAAAGGTGTTCACAGAAATGAGCTACCTCCTCCGAAGATTCTATAGTTTCGGGCAAAATGACGGGTGTTATGGCCAAATCACTGAATATTTTGTTGAAATATGCCCATATTGCACACAAACATGCATCTTGGAAGCACGAGTAATATTGACGGTGAAAGTTTTCCTTTTCATTGAATGAAAAAACCATTTTTCTTTTTTTCGAGTGTGAAAAATGGGTTTTTTTGTGAAGGACTAACCACAAATATATTGCAAATCTTGAGAACTACATTTTTTTAAAATAGTAGACCATGTTATATGCACAAATAACGAAATTGTTGCCTATAATAAGGTTTCCATCCATCTCTTTTAAAAACACAATTTTCTGCTAATTCAGTTGAAAACGGGTGAAATTTGAACTACATGTGCCTCGTAGTTTGCTCATGATTTTTGCCAAAAATATTTTTTAGGTGCACACAGTATTATTGTGGAGAAAAATTGGATCAACTTGAGTTTGGGAGAGTAAAACTAGATGAAAAATGGAGATGGAATTTTGAAGTGAAAAATGGAGAGCACTGCCTCAAGGTGGAAGATCATAGTATCACGAACCGGTACTAAAGGTGCCAGCGCCGGCCCTACTCTCTGCCGGAACCCTGCCGCATCCCTTTAGGACCAGTTCGTATCACGAACCGGTAATAAAGATTCCCCACGGACCGGGACTAGAGGTTGACGACGCCATGTGCATCCTTTAGTCCCGGTTCGTAATGGAACCGTGACTAAATGTTCAAATCTATGTCCCATTTTCTACTAGTGCAATAACCTGCGACACATCACACTTGGATAGGATGCATGAAGATTTTTTTGTGAGGGAACATGAAGATTTCATAAAGTACAACGTCACATCTGACATTATGCCACACTTGTTCAGAAATTATGCTATAGGAGTATGATTTTAGGGAGTATGTGCAGAACTGATATTTTCTTGTGTGATTTCACAAGAACACAATAATACCAGTACCGATTTCCTGCTAATTTTATGCTGGTGGTATTAATCTAGCACTGGTTGGGTAAGTTCTCCATGGCCCTGGTATTACTGACAATCCAGTCCCATCTTACCATCAGGGTGCATCTATGCTGCCACACCATTGGTAAGGTTGCTCATATAACTAGTTTCCTTGTAGTGTATCCCCTCGCCTCTGTTCTATATGCTTACTAGCTAGATACCCGTTCCAAATTTCTCTCTCCCTCACGTCCCTATACGAGGTGACACGGGAAACCCTAGCCTCCCACCATCGTCCGCCCTCCTACCCCCTCGCCTCTGTTGTTGGACGTTGCTCAGAACACGGGCCTCCTGAGTAGGGTTGAAAATGATAAGGAAACATTCCTGTTGTTTCCATAGAAAAAATGAAATGAAGAGCAACATATCGAAACGAAAACGGCATTTTGAGGAAACAAAACGGAAAAGGAATATTCTAAAAAGGAAATGACAAAGAAAACGATGACGCAGCTTCCGACGGAAACATAAATGAAGCGGAATTTCCGTAAAAATAAATAAGGAAAGTTTCCCTATACACAATATACATACTAGTTGCCGGATGCGATCACGTAAGGCCACGACCCACATGCAAAACGAGGCCTGGTTTCTTGACTAGTTAGGTCATTAAGCCATTCATACTAAATCTAATTTATCCAATTACATATATGTAGTGTGCGATTAAATGACTAGATTAAACCAAATGTGTGACACTTCATATTAAAAGTCGAGGTTGTGAACAATTATTTTTCCACGTTTTATACCGCTATTGTGTTTTAACAAATGTTCGTTTTTCGTACTGTATCCGCCCCGTTTTCGTTTCATATTCATTTTCGGATATTTCCAATTCCGTATCGGTTTCTTGGGTTTTCAATTTCGTTTTCGGTTCCGATGAGAGAGAAGGAAACGAAAATGATAACGCATGTTTCCTTCCGTTTTCAACTCTACTCCTGAGCTCAATGGACACCATGCCGTACACTTCTTAGTCGATATATTCCTCCAGTCCGGCTGGATAAGGAACCTCACAAAGAGAGTGGATTTTCAACATGCACGGGAGTTACCATGCATGTATTCATCACATCGTTCGTGCTTGCATATTCCTGCCATGATTTTTTATTTGCGTCGGAGCCTGTCATCTTTTTAGCATGTTTTATTATAGTTACAGCAGGTTATATTTCGTTTCAAAATGTATAACCATGTTTCGATGCGTATCAGCAAAAAACAAAGAGCACGAATATCCAAACGCAATACATGGAGGATTTCCGGATACTGAACAAGCTGAGCTGTGATTGATTAACAGCTCCTTTTTGTACCGATCTTAGCCAAAATAATCGAGACCAGTATTTGCCATTCGGTAGTGTTTGGAGTAGCGTACGCATGTGACACTGCCAACTAACAACTGCTGGAAGAGAAGAGGCTGGTTGGGCGATCCAAGTCTTGGTCATCTCTAGTTAAATTTCTAAAACACGTACGGAGCAGTTCGTAGTATAATATGAACTATGCAGTAATTATTGAAGCAACTGGCTTGCATGTGCAGACAGCTAGGTTGTCGGTAGGTCAACGTACGTGCCAGCAAGCATTCTATCTAATTAATTCGCCTTGTTGTTGGACAAGTCTGTTCTTTAGTCCGATGGAGAGAACTGGGAGTGCATCAGAGAGAACCAAGCTTAGGACTAGGACTCCCGCAAGAGTAACCGGTTTAGGACTAGCTAACTTGCAGATCCATCAATGGCGGAGGCCGCGATCTCGGTTGTGCTTTTCAAGCTTGGGCAGATCGCCGCTAGTGAGATCAGATTACAGCTTCAGCAAGGCACCGACATCATAGTGTTGCGTGACCGGCTGGAGTGGCTGCAAATCTTCATACTGTTATTTTATGGTGATCCAAATTCATATGAAGATAAAGGAAATTTCGGCCCCCGCTACGCGGAGGCCCGTCGCCAGAGGCTTAGGGCCGAGTTGATACCGAGTCGGACTTGGATACACCGTTACCGACCTAGTTAGGTCAGCACCCCCGCCCCCTCCCTCCCGAGCCGCCCCCTCCAGGTGACTCCGGAGGCGCCCGCACCTCCCTCCCTCCCGAGCCCCTCCTACGCCCCCTCCCCCAACCCTGTCGTCGCTGCCGCCTGTCGCCGGCGGTGGTGGCGGCGCCCCCATCTCCGACGGTGGGCAGGAGAGGTGCTCCACGGCGGCGCTCCATGGAGGCGGTGGAGAGCCGGCGGTGGGCATGGGGCGGCGCGGCCTAGGGCCGGCGCTTGAGACTCCCGGCGGGAAGGTGGTACGGCGGGGATGCTGCGTCGCCGACGGGCGCCTGGATCAGATCCGGGAATCGCTTGGGGACGCTGAGATTTGATGCCCGATCTAGCGATCTAGGGTATCGGATCCGGCCTTGGCCGGCCGTGGTAGTATCGCTACGACCTTGGTCACGCCGGCGACCTAGTGTTGGGCAATGGTCTACCCCTTCTACGATGCTTTCCTGCTGGGAGTGGCTTCACGGTGTCGGGCCGCGAGGCTGAAGAATAATGGCGGTTGTCCTAGGGTTTCCTGTCGCGCGAAGATGAAGATCATGATGTAGGACCTCTTTGATCAAGCCGGGGTGTCGACCGAAAGGCTCCGCCGACGACTCCCATAGGCAACGCCTGGAGATTGCTGGATCGGTGAAATTTTGTCGCAATGCTCAGTCATCGAAGGCGAGATTGGAGGACTAGCAACGGTGTTTGGAGTCTTTGCATCGATAGGGAACTGGCTTGGAGTTACAAGATTCGTGGCATCTGTATGTCAGAGGGGAGACAATATGCGTGGAGTCCAAAGTCCTACCTTTCAGGGTGAAACACCAAGGTCTGGCCTTAATTGGTTGTGCCTGGGACTGGCCTTCTTGGAGCCGTTGTTTTGAGAGCGAGGATTATCTTCAGGGTGAAAACCCAATGTCTGGCCTTAATTGGTTGTGCCTGGCACCGTTTTTCTTGCAGACGTTGTTTTCGAAGAGTTGGACGTCAGCTGTTGTTTAGGTGGTGGTTGTGCGGATACCGCGAGGACTGTAACCCTGTAGCGGGACTTTTCTTCTTTTTTATTTGTTCTTTTTATTCTCTTTCGGTTGTGTGCATCCATTGCGTTGTTGCAGAGGCTGGGTGTAATTTGTATCTCCGCGATATTAATATACTTCCCTTTATAAAAAAAAAATACCTCTTGTAAGCCGCCGCACGGGATAAGCCACACATTGTAAATCCAGCCGCGTTTTGTAACCTCACCCGAATATAGTGAAGTATTGCTGGCTGACGCCCGTGGTTTTTTCTCTTCCTTGTTGGAAGGGTTTTCCACGTTAAAATCTCATGTCCCTGTTGGTTCGATCTTGTAACTTCATCGTTGTTTTGCTATTGCGTGTAACACATACACTAAGCCGATAGGAAACGCCGAGACGGCACCGCCAACGAATTAACTCGTGTGTGGGTGCGCGACGTTGCATTCGAAGCCGAAGACGCACTCGACGACTTCTTCCACAAGGTGCGTCCGTCATCCCCTGCACTAAGTAAGAAAGTAATGAGAGTCTATTATGTATTTATCTTTTTGGGGACAAAATATCTACAGTCTTCCACCTATCTGTTTCACACATGATACTCCACGGATCAGGAGGTGTTGCAGAACTCCCTGGCTGAGCAAACTTAATAATTGTTTGCACTCCAGCGCGAAATTTCCGCGCTTTTGTGGAAACACAATTATTTCTTTCTCCGTGCATCTTCCTGGATCATTATATTTAACTTTCTATTTTCTCCAACATCATACTGCTCTTTATTTATTTATTTCTACTATTAGTTGAAAGATGGAGTACATTAGAAACATGCCTGGTAGAAACACTAGGCGCAGTAGAAACAATACAGTGCAAGCACGCTATGCAGTATAAACTCACGACATACAATATTCAGACGCTAGCAGTAGAAATACGCAATGCAATAAAGTTGATGTGTTATGTTCCATCTAAAAGACAAGCTCATTAACCTCTTGTACTGTGAATCGAGAGTTAGTAATGCTATATGTTCTATTTTGTCGGTTTAAGGAAGTTGGCCAATTTTCTTTTTGAAAATTTTGTTTATTCCTCATTATCCGTAATTCATGTGTGAGTTTACTTGCTAATACCAGGTCGTTGGCCAAAAATACCAGGGCCGCCGTCGACGCTTGAAAGCCCTGTGCAGTTACTTTACTGGCTTGTTTACAAAACCTGTTGTCCGACACGAGTTGGCTGGTCGAATCAAAATGATTAAGAGCAGACTCGACCAAATATCGGAGAACAAAAAGGAATACGAGTTAGTGTATACACCATCAGTAGGATTTGCATCCTCCACCACGACAATTGCAGAATGGTACACTATATTTGTCAAACCTATTATGTCCAATTTTATACTAATATGGCTGCATGAATATGAGAAAAAAAAATCCTATTTGAGTATATTAAATATTTGTGCAAAAACTATCAAAATCATATATATATGTGTATATCTGAGCAGGCGGGATAACCTGGAGAACGCCGAGATATTTGACCCGGATGAGAGGATTCTTAAGCAGATGTTGGCCCGTAAAGATGACCGTGGCCTATTCTTTTTTATGAGAAACGCTTCACAACACCCAATGTTCATCTCCATAGTTGGGGAGCGTGGTGCCGGAAAGAACACGCTCGCAAAGATTATCTATCATGAGATGAGATTGTTGGTATTTGTGGGGTAACGGGATAGTTCCAATCAGGGGTCCCGGTTGCATGTTATAAGGCGATGGAAAAACCCCATCGGGTGGCATTACATGGATACGTATCAAGGGTGGAGTACTACTCCATACCTGTACGTAGAGACAGAAAAAGGGAAAATACATTATGTCTAACACCCCCCCTTAATCTGAACCTTAGAAAGGTTAAGATTACGCCTAAACTCATGTAACAATTTTACCGGAAGAGCTTTAGTGAACCCATCTGCAACTTGGTCTTGACTTGAAATGAATTTGATAGCTAGCTGATCATTTGAAACCCTTTCACGAACAAAGTGAAAATCAATCTCAATATGTTTTGTGCGAGCATGAAACACTGTATTAACTGACAGATAGGTAGCCCCCAAAATATCACACCATAAACATGGTTTAGTTTTCATTGGAACACCAAGTTCACGAAGAAGAGCCTCTACCCATATCAATTCTGCTGTGGCATTAGCTAGTGCTTTGTATTCAGCTTCTGTACTAGATCGTGACACGGTGGACTGTTTTCGAGCACTCCAAGAAATCAGGTTGGGACCAACAAATATTGTAAAGCCACCAGTGGAACGACGATCATCAAGACTACCTGCCCAATCAGCATCGGAAAATGCACTAAGAGCAGTAGATGAGGACTGCACAAATGTTATGCCAATATCCAAGATATCTCTGACATATCGAAGAATACGTTTCACAGCTGTCCAATGTGCAGTTGTAGGATCATGTAAGAACTGACAAACTTTATTTACTGAGAAAGCCAGATCACGACGTGTCAAAGTCAAGTATTGTAAAGCACCAACAACACTTCTATAGTTTGTACTATCTTGAGATCCAAGAGGTGTACCATCATGCAGGGCAAGTGGCTCGGTAGGTGACAATGGTGTAGGAGCTGGCTTGCAGTCACGCATACCAACTTTATCAAGTAACTCAGTAGCATATTTTTCTTGAGTCAATAGAAGACCATGATGTATATGTTTAACTTCAAGTCCTAAAAAGAAATGAAGATCCCCCAAGTCTTTTATGGCAAATTAAGCATTAAGATCTTGAACCAAGGCAGTAATAGCATTATCAGAAGAGCTTGTAACTATAATGTCATCCACATAGACTAGCACAAACATAGCAATATCTGACTTGTTGTATAGAAAAAGAGATGTATCAGCTGTGGAAGGACGAAAACCAAGAGCACATAGCTTAGAACTTAACCTGGAAAACCATGCTCTCGGTGCTTGTTTAAGACCATATAATGCTTTATCAAGTCTGCAGAGATGATGCGGAACGTGTGGGTTTTCAAAACCAGGAGGTTGTCGCATATAAAGTTCCTCTTCCAGAACACCATGAAGAAACGTGTTCTTGAGATCTAGTTGCCGCAAACTCCAATTTCGAGAAACAGACAATGCTAAAACAGTACGAATTGTGGCTATTTTAACAACTGGGCTAAAATTATCCTCGTACTCAATGCCATACCTTTGTTTAAAACCCTTTGCAACTAACCGTGCTTTGTATCTGTCTATACTTCCATCAGATCTTCTTTTAATACGATATACCCATTTGCAGTCAATAATATTCTTGCGTGTATTAGGAGGAACCAAGTGCCAAGTATTATTCTCCATTAGTGCATCATATTCCTCCTGCATGGCATCTTTCCAGTTGGATTCATTAAGAGCTTCATTAGTGGAACTGGGTTCTCCTGTAGATGTCAACAAGCCATGTCTATTATGAGAAGAATAAATTTTGGGCTGACGACCGTATTTTACCGTGCCATCAGTGTATAGTTTTGGCCTCTGGACTCCTTTTTGCAAACGTGTGCGAGCAGCAGGATCTGGCACAGGTTCGTGTACAGGAGAAGGGGGCACAGTAGATCCTCCTGCAGCCGTATCGGAGATTGCCTCAGAATCTGGGCCAGGGGTTGATGCAGAGGATCCAGAGGGCGTGTGGCCACCCGTGTGTGCAGAGGGAGCAGGCGAGGCACCCGCAGAAGACCCAGCGGGGAAGGAATCCGAGGCCGATGCATGCGGGCTGTCAGGGTCCTCGGTATCCTGCGGGCTGCCAGCAGAGGACACAATATCTGCGTCGGGATGACCACTAGACGCGTTCGCTGCAGGTGAGACAGGATCCGCCTCGGGATCAGTCGAGGCAGGGGAATGTTCGGACGAATCTTCCTCTGTTTCAGCGTTGGTTCTGTCGTTTTGTGACAAATCTTCAACATCCGTTTCTGCATCATTTTCTTCGGGGATTTCAGTGGGATTTGGACCTGCAGCTTCTGCTTCCTGTTGCACATTAGTAATAGGCACTATTGGGGACATATGGTCAGTATTTTGTGCATCCACATGAGAGGTGTCAATAGATGAAGAATTGTTTGGAAGTAACAATATTTCCTCTCGCAAGCGAGAGCCAGCATTAGGATGTAGAGATGCAAAAGGAAAAATATTTTCATCAAACACTACATCACGAGAAATATAAACACGTCCAGTGGATGCATCAAGACATTTGACTCCTTTGTGAAGAGGACTATATCCAATAAAAACACATTGTTTTAAACGGAAAGAGAGCTTTTGTTTATTGTAGGGACGAAGATTGGGCCAACAAGCACACCCAAAAGTTCTCAAGGCATCATAATTTGGTTTGATATTTAGAGGACGTTCAGTGGGAGTTTCTAAATTCAAGACCTTGCTAGGAAGCAAGTTTATTAGAAAAGTGGCTGTAAGGAATGCTTCATCCCAAAATTTGAGAGGCATAGATGCATTTGCTAAAAGAGAAAACCCAACTTCAACTATGTGACGATGTTTCCTTTCAGCTGAACCATTTTTTTGATGAGCATGAGGACAAGAAATATGATGCGTGATGCCAATCTTTTGAAAAAGACCATTGCGTTTCTCATATTCTCCCCCCCAGTCTGTTTGCATGGTGATGATTTTTCTATCAAATTTGCGCTCAACAAATTGTTGGAAGTTCAAAAACACTTGGTAAACATCAGAACGTTTCTTTAGCAAATAAATCCAAGTAAATTTGCTAAAATCATCAATGAAACTTACATAGTATGCATGTTTACCAACAGAAAGAGGTGCAGGAACCCATACATCAGAGAACACTTGTTCCAATGGAACAGTGGAGACACTAGTGGAGGTGGGATAGGGTAGTTGATGACTCTTAGCTAGTTGACAAGCATCACACACATAGGGATTTATTTCAGGAGTGTACTGAAGTTTATTCTTTCTAAGAATTTGCTGAACTATAAAAGAAGATGGATGTCCTAAACGCCGATGCCAAGTGGAGGATGACAGCTTTATTGTAACAAAAGCATGCTTGGATGACTTGTCAGGGACAGGCACCATGGGATATAGACCATCACAGCAGGGACCCTTAAACATAATTCTTCTTGTGGCCTGATCCTTTATCAAGAAGAAAAAAGGGTGAAATTCTAGAAAAACATCATTATCTAGAGTGAGTTTGTGGACAGATATAAGATTCTTTGATGCATTTGGAACATGAAGGACGTTATTTAGATGCAATGGACTATGTGGTGTGCACAAAATAGTATGACCAATATGATTAATAGACATGCCCTTACCATCAGCCGTGTGCACTTGATCACGTCCCTTGTACTTTTCTGAAGTGGATAGCTTGTTCAATTCCCCAGTAATGTGATCTGTGGCCCCTGTATCTGAGTACCAATTTGTATCCACTCCATAGGAAGCAATGTGAGCTCTCTTCTCTCCTCCATCACGGTCACCTTCATCATCACTATCTTCACGACGCCACCAGCAATCACCAGCAGAGTGACCATGAATTTTGCAGATTTGACATGTAATGTCAACATAGGGAGTAGGAGCACGCCTACGATAACCTTTGGAGCGACCTTGCCTCCTGTCATCACGGCGTCCCTGATTATCACCTTGACGTGTGTCCTTGCCATCATTGCGCTTCACATCCCTCCTTGTATCTTGGCCACGGTCACGTTGCCAATTATTATCATCACGGCGATTGTTTTGACCATCACGGTCCCGGTCATCACGGCACGCGTAGTCACGGTCATCACGACGCGCGTAGTCACGGTCATCACGGCGCGCGTAGTCACGGTCATCACGGCGCGCGTTCTGACCACCATCACGCTGCCCCCCTCCATCGCGGCGGTACCTCTGATCACTGTATCCACGTTGAGCCGCATTAACAGAGGAGGTGAAGCTCGGAGGTGCATGGGTAGAGTCATTGTGCATGTCATAAGATGACATGAGACTAAAAAGATCATCAACAGAGGTGTTCGGGTTGCTATCAACTGCGGTCACGAGAGTGTTGTAAGATGCATCAAGGCCATGCAACAAATACCCTATGATCTCATCTTCCTCAAGCGGTTTTCCAGCTGCTGCAAGTTCAGATGTGAGTCCTTTTACCTTGGTGAAGTATTCGGCCACAGTTTTGTTTTCCTTGCGCAAATCATTGAGAGCGGCTCGAAGGTGTTGAACCCTAGAGCGAGAGGCGGTGGAGAACATTGCATTGATTGCTGTCCAAGCTGCAGCTGTGGATTCTACCTCTAGCAGATGGGAGAGAATATCCGGGGAGAGAGAGTTTAACATAAACCTCAATACCTGCTGATCGCGAGCGATCCAAGCAAGGTAGGCTGGATTTTCGACCGTGATCTTCTTCTTCTCGCTGTCCTCAATCTCCAAGGTAGGAGGTGGTTCTTTATCGGTTCCATCCAGGAGACCCATTACATTGGCTCCGCGCAAGGCAGGCAGCACGAGGGCTTTCCAGAGAAGAAACTTATTCCTTGTCAGCTGCTGGGTTGGAGGAGCTCAAGGGCAGCAGCCAGAGACGTGGTTGTCGACGATGAACTCATCGCGATGACGAGAGCAAGGGATCTACGGTTTTTGGTTATCGGCTATTTGGTTGTGGGTATTGGTATTGGTTATTGGGTTATCTGTTGTAGCGGCGGCGGCTCAGGGAATAGCGGCGGCGGCGAGAGTATTGAGAGGCGGCGGCGGCTCAATGAGCAGCGACGGTGATGTGGTATTTGCGGCGGCCAGGCGGCGGCGGCGGCTAGGTCATGGAAGAGCACAGCTCTGATACCATGTTGGTATTCGTGGGGTAACGGGATAGTCCCAATCAGGGGTCCCGGTTGCATGTTATAAGGCGATGGAAAAACCCCATCGTGTGGCATTACATGGATACGTATCAAGGGTGGAGTACTACTCCATACCTGTACGTAGAGACATAAAAAGGGAACATTATGTCTAACAGAGATCAGAGATGAAAATGGTAGTCTTGTGCAACATGGAGCCCGGTTACAGCACGACAGATTTCATGGAAAAGGTGTATGAACGTGCATCCCTTCTGTGCTATGAGTATGAGCTGGGGGTGATAGATGACCAGCACAACTGGGATATCAGTGACAAGCTCCGTCAGATCCTGGAAGGAAAGAGATACTTGTTGATTCTAGGCGGCATATCCTCGAAAACCATGCTGAATCGCTTGAGGGCAAGCCTGCCTGACCCAGACGACGAAAATAATAGTGGTGGTTGTGTGATGCTCATATTGGATACTGAAAACGAAGAAGTGGCTTGGCATGCTAATACATTGAACATACATGGCGTCAATGGAGTACACCAGCTCACCCATTTGGATCGGAAAAGAAGTGGACAACTATTCTTGTGGATGGTGCAGAGAAAGAGTCAAGATGGTATTAGCAGGCTGAGCAGTCAGGAGGAGGATGGGAGGTACGAAGAATTGGTACACCATATAACAGGGGGGCATCCTATGGCTATAATACTTCTGGCCGGACTACTCCGATTCAAACAGAAGCCAATCCAATGGGAAGCGGTGTTGCAGCAGCTCAAGTCTGTATATCCACCATCAATAGATGAGTACGCCGGTTATCGCGGCTCTAGCCAGGAAACTAACTACATGTACAACATAAGGGCAATCCAGATCATCTTCTGGGCAAGCTTCGAAGATCTCTCCAATGATGCCAAGTCGTGCTTTCTCTACTCCGCTTACCACAACGATACATGGCTCTATGCCGATGAGCTTGTGCGGATGTGGATTGGAGAGGGCTTCATTAAACCGCAAAACATAAAGACCATGGTGCAGGTTGGGCACGACTACCTTAAGGAACTAGTGTTTAGGTGCCTTGTTGAGGTAAAGGAGAGGAAGGATGGCGGTGGCATCCAGCTTGTCAGAGTTCACAAGAGCCTCAAGGGGTTCCTGCAGTCAGAGATCCGCGAGTCTGGCTTTATGGAGATCATCAACGACAATGGCATACATGATGTCTATGCGCCATCAATGCGCCGCCTGTTCTTTCAGAGTGACTACGGGAGACACAATACCAGCACTTTCGCCGGCAAAAAATTGCCTAAGTTGAGTTCTTTCATATGCTCCATAATCAAAAACGACGATCAAGATCATTTCCATGATCTCGAGTCCTTGTATAGTTCTAAGTTCATCCGCATCATCTCCTTACATGGGTTAAGCCTTGAGAGGTTGCCAGATAGGATTGGCAACATGATTAACTTGAGGTACCTACGCATTGACTCCCGGTACCTGAAGCAACTCCCCTCCGGTATCTCGAGACTTCTCAACCTGCAGACACTCCACATAAGGAACACCGCGGTCGAGGAGATTGACCTAGAGTTCTGGAAGATCAAGACGCTACAGCATGTGCTCGCAACCAAGCTAATGCTTCCAACAGCAATGGCAGCCGTCGTGGAAGAACATGATTGTTGTGCGGGTGGTAGTGAGCTACAGATGCTACACGGTGTCAGGCTCGATATCTCGGGAGGGTGGGTCCAAGGGAAATGCCCTTTGGGCAAAATGACAAACCTACTGTCACTCGAACTGGAGATGCTCGGTGCCGAATATGAGCAACATGGCAGGTCTGCATTCAGTGCTGCTCTCCTGAACATGCCTCTACTTAGCCACTTATATCTTAAAGGTGATATGATACCATCATGTGTCTTCACCCACGAAAGCCTCAGAAGTCTGGAGACCATGGTGCTACATGGTCATGTCAACTGGGACGAAATTGCACCACGGGGCAACTGGATGCATGGTGGTCCTCTTTCGCAAGGTCCGGCCAAATCTTATCCAGATTAAACTACGTGACACCGATTTGGTTCCTGAAAGCATCAAACAGCAGCTAGGAAAAATACTAGTCAAAGATGATTAGAACAAGGAGAAGGAGAAAAATGCTTGCGCCGAGACGGAATCGTGAAGAATAGGATTTTTCGCTCTCTTCCAAATGTTCACAATATGTACTTAATTTGATTGTTGCTATGGCTGGTTTGCTTTGAAACAAAATCCCTGTCCATCCATGTATCTCAGTTGTAAGTTGTACCTGAACTGTTTATGTATGTCAACAAAAAAGTGTGACCATGTTCGTTGGGTTGGTTCCCGAACACTGGGACTAAAACATGGGCTATTTATCGAATTGCCCATAGCGGACCACTTCTACTCAGTTTTACCCCTAGCGCCGAATGGTGCTCAGTTTGCCCCTAGTCCGTGCGCAACTACTATGGAGAGGCCGGAACGGTAAGTTTGGAGTCGAATCTGTTCCGCGAAGTGGGTCCGAGTAGTCAGACTCCGTTTCGCGAAGTGGGTCCGGATGGGACTGCCAAGTTCATTGAAACCGTCCGGAGCTTATAGGTGGGACCGCGCAGTTTGAATAGTCCACACCCAAGCTTCCCGCTGGGTTCAGCGACGCGTGGGAAAACCGCGGGCCCCGCGTCGGTCAAAGGCTGCCGGAGTAACGTCACGCGCGGTGCAGCAAATGCCCCGCCAGGGCTACAAAAGGCCCCTCGCCGCTCTCCCCATTCTAGCCGTTAATCTCGCCCTCACCACACTCGCTCTCATCGCCGCATTTCCACCTGGACACCCCGAGACGATGCCTCGCTGGCTCCGTGCAAACCGCAACTCGCCGTTGTACTGCCGCCCCGCGGCCGCGATGCGGGACCACAGTGACGGTGATAGCGACAACGAGTTCTACTACGAGGAGAACGAGCAGCAGCCGCAGGAGGAGGTAGCGCCCGAGCAGGAGCCGCCGCAGGAGGAGGCTGGGCCCGAGCAGGAACCGCCGCAGGAGGCGCAGCGCTGGAGGAGGCACAGGAGGAGGCAGCCTATCTGGCCCGAGCAGCACGCCGCCATCTACTCGTTCGAAACATGGCGGAACGAGGTGACGTTCAACCAGGCCCGATCTTGGCTCGAGGAGGCGGCGGCAGCGGCCGAGGCTGCCACGGTTCGTGCTTCCCTTGAGACCCACCAGAGGGAGCAGGCGGAACGCCAGGTCTACCGGCAGCTCACCGCAACCGCGGAGTCGGATGAGCAGCAGGCGCTCGTCGCGCTGTATGAGAGCGACCGGCGTAAGGCTGCCCTGCAGAGCGAGAGGCGGGACCGCCACCATCCCTCCGAGCAGGCGCAGCTGCACCGGCTGCGGATCCAACGCAGAGCGGAGCGGCATGGGCTCGCTACGGTGGCGAACGACCACGAGGCGGGGCCCTCCAACATGCTGGCCTACGACGACAGCGACGAGGACGACGAGGAAGAGGACGACGTCTAGGAGGAGGGCGACGACCAGGCCGGGTGATCGCGGCGATCCTCGGCCAACCGTAGTTTTTTTTTAAGTTTTTTCAATGTTTTTAGTTAAATTATGCCGTCTTTCTGTAAAACTATCGTCGAATCTATGAAATTGCGCCTATTTCAACGAGTTCGCCGTTTTTTAATTAATTTTGAGTATTTCTGAACAAAATCACGAGCCAGAATGTAGATTAAAAGCGAAAAGAATGTTTGAATAATTTGGTATGATGTTGAACCAAGTCATTCCAAAATTTTAGGCAAATGTGTTTCAAATGAGATCTGAAGCTATTATCAAAATTATCATGAAAAAATCGAACTTGTGAAAATTATCCGATCCAAATAAATTTGAGGAGCAACTATATCACATATAACAACATTGTTCGTTGGATTCATATCATTTCGATTTTTTTTGAATCATTTATGCTCATTTGAAACCATCGCTCTATTCTCATGATAAATGTTCTTCAAATGAGGTCTGAAGCTAGGGTAGACACCCCCGTTTGAAATTTCATGAAAAATTCGAACTTGTCAAAATTATCCGATCCAAATAAATTTGAGGAGCAACTATATCACATATAACAACATTGTGCGTTGGATTCATGTCATTTTGATTTTTTTTGAATCGTTTATGCTCATTTGAAATCATCGCTCTATTCTCATGAGAAATGTGCTTCAAATGAGTTCTGAAGCTAGGGAAGACACCCCCGTTTGAAATTTCATGAAAATTTCGACCTTGTCAAAATTACCCAAATAAATTTTAGGAGCAACTATATCACATATAACAACATTGTGCATTGGATTCATGTCATTTTGATTTTTTTTGAATTATTTATGCTCATTTGAAACCATAGATCTATTCTCACGAGAAATTGCTGCAAATGAGGTCTGAAGTTAGGGTAGACACCCCCGTTTGTATTTTCATGAAAAATTCGACCTTGCAAAAATTATCCAAATAAATTTGAGGAGCAACTATATCACATATAACAACATTGTGCGTTGGATTCATGTCATTTTGTTTTTTTTTTGAATTATTTATGCTCATTTGAAACCATCGCTCTATTCTCATGAGAAATGTGCTTCAAATGAGGTCTGAAGCTAGGGTAGACACCCCCGTTTGAAATTTTCATGAAAATTTCGACCTTGTCAAAAATATCCAAATAAATTTGAGGAGCAACTATATCACATATAACAACATTGTGCCTTGGATTCTTGTCATTTTGATTTTTTTTTGAATTATTTATGCTCATTTGAAACCATCGCTCTATTCTCGTGAGAAATGTGCTTCAAATGAGGTCTGAAGCTAGGGTAGACACCCCCGATTGAAATTTTCATGAAAATTTCGACCTTTGTAAAATTATCCAAATAAATTTGAGGAGCAAATATAACACATATAACAACATTGTGCGTTGGATTCATGTCCTTTTGATTTTTTTTGAATTATTTATGCTCATTTGAAACCATCGCTCTATTCTCATGAGAAATGAGCTTCAAATGAGGTGTGAAGCTAGGGTAAACACCCCCGTTTGTAATTTCATGAAAAATTCTACCTTGTCAAAATTATCCAAATAAATTTGAGGACAACCTATATCGCATATAACAACATGGTGCGTTGGATTCATGTCATTTTGATTTTTTTTGAATTATTTATGCTCATTTGAAACCATCGCTCTATTCTCATGAGAAATGTGCTTCAAATGAGGTCTGAAGCTAGTGTAAATACCCCATTTGTGCTTCAACATTTTTTGACATCTTGTCTAAATCAGCCAAATTAATTTCCTAGACATCTATTCTACATATATAGTGTAAGTCTGAAGTTTCATTATGTTTTGAATAATTCTTCTATTTTTTTAATTTTTTATTTAAATAACAGGGTTTAATAGAAAAATCATATGTAAAACAGATAAAAATCATCGCTCTAGTAAATCTGAAGTTTCATTATGTTTTGAATAATTCTTCTATTTTTTAT
This sequence comes from Alopecurus myosuroides, assembly GCA_028641055.1. Lineage (NCBI taxonomy): Eukaryota > Viridiplantae > Streptophyta > Magnoliopsida > Poales > Poaceae > Alopecurus > Alopecurus myosuroides. The sequence goes on from CM054057.1 coordinate 623,437,504, forward strand.
ATATTTGTTTATTTAAATAACATGGTTTAATACTTAACAGCAAAGAAATCATATGTAGAACACATAGAAACCATGGATCCCTGTGGCCAACGGACCAACCAATCAGAGCGCAGAACGAGCGTCTCGCGGATCGCTGCGGCTGCGAGCGCATCCGTCCGATGCACGATTCCTTCTAGAAGGCGTCGATCCAACAGCCCAGGTCGAATCTCTGTGTTTCCTTCTAGAAGCTTTTCGGCTGGTCAAACAGAGGGTTGACCAAGCTTGAAATGAGCATACGTAATTCAAAAAATCGAAAAAATATAAAGCCGACGCACATAGTAGTGTTATGTCATATAGTAACGAGAAAAAAAATATAAACCTGTCTTATAAAGAATGGAACGAAAAAGCCTTGTGTAACATGTGATATCTTGAACACACTAGTAGAGAGTTCAAGAAAATTAGATGAGTTTCAAACCTTTGGAACTCAAATAAGGTCAAAATCTCACCAAAGCTTCATTTTGGTGTGACTAAGAAAGATCCAAAGTTATTTTTTCATTTTGATGTTTTAAACTTGTTTTATTTACGATTTTCGATTAAAACCATTATTATTCAAAAGAAAATAAATAATACAAATATTCATCCAATAAATTTTCAGACTTCGGAATTGCATTATATAGGTCTAATACAAGTCTAGGAAAAAATATAAATAGGTTTATAAACATTAGAACGAAAGCCATCGCTAAAATGAGATTCCTCGAATACAAGAGTAGAGATTTCAAAGAATATGAGGTGGAAACATTGTGAATCTTCCGAAGAGGTGGGTTCTACCTTTTTTTTTAGTGTTACTATGGGCTATACTAGCACAACCAAGCAAATAGTTCCACATTGCTACCCCCTTTCGACGCCGTTAACGCGTGTTTCCGTATAAGTCCGGTATTTCTTCAGCGGGTAGGGTTTCACCGGGAGGGGGGCTACGGAGCGTCTGGATCCCAACACAATCTAGAGGGTGCCATACCATGATAGTATAGGTGTGTTGTGTGCTTTGGATGTCAAAGATTTCTCTCCGGGGTGTGACCCGCTTCACCTGCATCCACTTCTCTCTCGTGAGCGCTTATAGGGTGAAACTCCTGTATCGGACCAAACATCGTGAATCTTCCGAAGAGGTGGGTTCTAACTTTTTGTTTTGTGTTCCTATGGGCTATCCTAGCACAACCAAGAAAATAGTTCCACATTGCTATCCCCTTTCGACGCAGTTACCGCGTGTTTTCGTATAAGTCAGGTATTTCCCCAGCGGGGCTAGGGTTTCACCGGGAGGGGGGCTACGGAGCGTCTGGATCCCAACACAAGCTAGGGGGTGCCATACCATGTTAGTATAGGTGTGTTGTGTGCTTTGGATGTCAAAGATTTCTCTCCGGGGTGTGACCCGCTTCACCGGCATCCACTTCTCTCTCGTGAGCGCTTATAGGGTGAAACTCCTGTATCGGACCAAACATCGTGAATCTTCCGAAGAGGTGGGTTCTACCTTTTTGTTTTATGTTCCTATGGGCTATCCTAGCACAGCCAACCAAATAGTTCCACATTGCTACCCCCTTTCGACGCAGTTACCGCGTGTTTCCGTATAAGTCAGGTATTTCCCCAGCGGGGCTAGGGTTTCACCGGGAGGGGGGCTACGGAGCGTATGGATCCCAACACAAGCTAGGGGGTGCCATACCATGTTAGTATAGGTGTGTTGTGTGCTTTGGATGTCAAAGATTTCTCTCCGGGGTGTGACCCGCTTCACCGGCATCCACTTCTCTCTCGTGAGCGCTTATAGGGTGAAACTCCTGTATCGGACCAAACATCGTGAATCTTCCGAAGTGGTGGGTTCTACCTTTTTGTTTTGTGTTCCTATGGGTTATCCTAGAACAACCAAGTAAATAGTTCCACATTGCTACCCCCTTTCGACGCAGTTACCGCGTGTTTCCGTATAAGTCAGGTATTTCTCCAGCGGGGCTAGGGTTTCACCGGGAGGGGGGCTACGAAGCGTCTGGATCCCAACACAAGCTAAGGGGTGCCATACCATGTTAGTATAGGTGTGTTGTGCGCTTTGGATGTCAAATATTTCTCTCCGGGGTGTGACCCGCTTCACCGGCATCCACTTCTCTCTCGTGGGTGAAACTCCTGTATCGGACAAAACATCGTGAATCTTCCGAAGAGGTGGGTTCTACCTTTTTGTTTTGTGTTCCTATGGGTTATCCTATCACAACCAAGCAAATAGTTCCACATTGCTACACCCTTTCGGCGCAGTTACCGCGTGTTTCCGATAAGTCAGGTATTTCTCCAGCGGGGCTAGGGTTTCACCGGGAGGGGGGCTACGGAGCGTCTGGATCCCAACACAAGCTAGGGGGTCACCACACTGTATCAACTATCTCTAAAAATGTCTAGAAATGAAATGGCCGAGTAGTGCAGACAGCACCCGTCTACACTATTGTACATGCCCTAAAAACAGAGGGAACCAGATCCTCTTACTTTGCCCACCTTATGTTCTCTGACTTTCTCCCATGACACGTGGGTCTGGTGTGTGATGGGCTCCATTTGTCAGTGACCTAAAGTCAGGGGATCGCGTTCCCGCACAGAGAAGCGCTCGTCTCAGCGTCCGCAGGCCGTGCCGCCGTAGTTTGCATGCATGGACTCGATCTGCACCGTTCCTTACGATCAAACGATTGAAAATAAAGCGGTGCATGGATTGGGTGTTTTGTCTCAATGTAACTGCATGCAACAACGGACACTGTCTAGTGGGGCCCCGTTCACCAGCCCGGTGCATGCACGCCTCGTTTTTTCAGAGTAAACAACGTGGCAGAAGAAGAAAAGAGTAAACGTCGCGTCGCACTTGCAGCAGCCCTGCACGCCTCGTTTCAGGAACACGAGTCGCGTCGCATTTGCAGCAGCCCTGCACGCCTCGTTTCAGAAACACGAGTCGCGTCGCATTTGCAGCGACGCAACCCTCCACGCCTCGTTTTCAGAAGATACGCATCAATGCATATGCAGCGAGGCAGGATTTGGCGTGAGACTTTGGACTTTCTTCTCTTCACCTCTTTAATACACGCATGCAACGTCGAATCACTTGACTGCCTAATGCACACGCGCTCGTACTCCGTATCATTAGCTGTCCTACGCCTACGCCTACGCCTGTTTTACACCGCTTTCACCATGCATCGACTCTTCTACACTGCACCCAACGTTTTCACACTGTTTGCTTCATCTACCACAATTAATTCACGTCTAATCGTGCCTTTAAATAGACCGTTTCACTCGTCCTCCATCTTCTCATCCCTCTCCAGCCCTTTGCCCTTCTCTCCCTAGCTTCAAGCCCGAACATGTCTTCCTACTCTCTACCATCTAGCCCCGAGTCGGTCTCCGACGAGGACAACCGCCCAAAAGATGGGCCTTGGTACGAGGCCGATTATACGTCGGAGGAAGTCGAATCTCCCAAACGGGAGAGATCTCCATCGCCGCCCTTCGTCCACAACCCCAAGCTCGCCCTCACCGCCCACAACGACCTCTCCCCAAGACGATCCGCCGCCTCAAGGAACTGGAGCGGCTGGAGAAGAAGGAGTTGAAGGCCGAGGAGAAGAAGCAGGCGAAGGAGGACGTGGAGGCAATGCAGGACAGCATCAAGCGGGTCCGTGAGCGAGAGGAGGAGAGGATGCGGGCGGAGAACCGCCGCGCCCGCGTCAACAAGGAGATGGAGGACAGGACGGCGGAATGGAAGTAGGGCGCCGGAGGGCGGCAAGGGCTCCCGCATGCAGCGCGGGAGCAGTTAGGGCTCCCGCATGCAGAGCGGGAGCAGTTAGTTTTTTTTAATTAGATGTAATGTCCCTCGGGCCCCACTGATTATATGTAAAGTGGGGCCAGTTATCGAATTCTAAGTATGTTTAATTATATATAAAGTTATGTTCTTATATTTGTCCAAATATGTACCCACTGTTTAGAAGTTTTATCCTTTCTAATTATCGCTTTTTTTTAAATATTTCTAATTATCGCTTTAAAATATGCACATTGTAAACAAAATTTATATATAAGAGATGTGATGCATTATGTTTTCTAAGATAATATACAAATTTTAGTTGATCACAGTATATATTTTATATTATTAATACGAATAATTTGATGGTTTATTAAATGGATAATGTGTAGTCTGCATGTAGCGATTAATAAATATAAATGGATAATGTGTAGTGATGGAGGGATGATAACCCGGTAGGCCAACACCAAGGTGTAACCCGACCCAATGGACGCTGCGCAAGATCCGGCTAAAGATAAGGAAGCTTCTGGAAGGCCCAAGTTCATGGGCCTAGTAACCCGGATTGTGGGTTACGATAAGGAAAGCTAGGGTTTGTATGCGGTGTCCGGGTAGGATTCAGGGTGTGCCTTGGAAGGCGAGCCGGGGGTCTAGGTGCTTTATAAACCGGCCCCTAGGACTAGTTGAGAGAGATCCAAGAGTTCTAGCAATATCGCTTGATATCGAGCATCCAGTGTAACACGAGAGTTGAGTTAATATATCGAGATCGGAGACTCGGCGACTTGATTGCCGGCTACCAGATCGAGTTCCATCATGTTTTCTTCTGAGCTAAACCCTCTCCCAAACGCCTGTGTTGTCTTGCCCCAAGATCAGTTACCCCCGGTAACATCTGCCATGATTATCCCACGACAGTTGGCGCTCACCGTGGGGCCTGCGTCCAAAGGTGTTTACATCACGGGAGAAGCTCGAAAGAACATGGAGAATCTAGTCATCGGCGAGATCTACATCGACCCCGAAGGAGAGAAGATGGTGGACGATTCCGGCTGGGGACCAGAGTCGGACCACCTCGAATCCGGATCTATTGTGACAATCGGCCAGATCCGCATCTTCATCGGTATGGTACGTACATCTGGTTTAAAAGGACAATATCATGTGCATACTACAGGAACTCCCAATAGGGACAAAAAGATACTGAAGCAAGCGGTAAACTCGGTCTCCTCGGCCGTTCCAAGATACCTGAGGTGGTCAGAACAAGATGTAACATGGAGCAGAAGAGATCACCCGGAAAGAATAGAACACCCGGGAGTCTTAGCATTGGTAGTCGCACCACAGGTCAATGGCTACGAGTTGAAGAAGGTCCTGATGGATGGCGGAAGCAGCATCAATATTCTGTATTGGGAAACCTTTTTGCGCATGGATCTCAAGGAATCTCAGCTACAGAAAAGCTCAATAATTTTTCATGGGATAGTGCCGGGTCACTCAGCATGCCCCGAGGGAAAAATCGCATTGGAGGTAGCTTTCGGAGAATCGAAGGATAATTATCGAGTCGAGTGGCTCACTTTCGAGGTGGTCAAATTGCGCAGTCCTTGTCACGCGCTGTTCGGAAGGCCGGATTATGCTAAATTCATGGCCAGGCCGTGTTATGTATATTTACAGCTAAAAATCCCGGGTCCTAAACAAACCATCACCATACATGGAAGCCGGGATATAGCAGCTGAGTGCGATGAAGGAGATTCGGTAATGGCCGAGGAGGCTTGCAGAAAAGAGGAACTCAAGTATTATCGGTCTCAAGTAGACCCGGATGACAGAACAGCACTGAAAAGGCCGAATACTGAAGATGAGAGAGCAAAATTCAAGGCAGCGCAGGATACCAAGATGATAGCTTTTGTTGAAGGTGATCCCTCTAAGCAATTTACTATAGGGTCTAACTTGGACAGCGAGCAGGAGAAAGCACTTGTGGAGTTTATTCGTTCTAATGCGGACGTATTCGCCTGGACGCCTAGCGATATGCCGGGTATCCCCACAGAATTGGCAGAACACAGTTTGCACGTAGACCCTAAGTCCAGGCCTGTGAAGCAGGGCCTGCGGAAGATGAATGAGGAAAGAAGGAAAGCTATAGGAGAAGAAATCGCGCGGCTGCTGACAGCCGGCTTCATTATGGAAGTATTTCACCCGGATTGGTTAGCAAATCCGGTTCTCGTGATGAAAAAGACCAATGAGTGGAGGATGTGCATCGATTTACGAGTCTCAACAAGCATTGCCCAAAGGATCCGTTTGCACTACCAAGGATAGATCAGATCATAGACGCAGTAGCTGGAAGTGACCTATTATGTTTTCTGGACGCATATTCCGGGTATCAGATTAAGCTCAAGAGGGAGGATTGGGAGAAAACATCATTTATAACCCCTTTTGGGGCTTTTTGTTACAAAACCATGACGTTTGGATTGAAGAACACTGGCGCAACTTATCAACGGTGTATACAGAAGTGCTTTGAGGACCAAATTGGACGCAACGTCCATGCTTATGTGGATGATGTGGTTATGAAGACCAGGAAGGCAGAGACATTTATCGACGATCTGAAGGAGACGTTCAAAAACTTGAGGAGGTATCAGATGAAGCTTAACCCGACGAAGTGTGTATTTGGAGTTCCAGCTGGGAAATTACTTGGCTTTATCGTTTCGGAGAGAGGAATTGTGGCAAACCCAGATAAAATAAAAGCTATCCAGAATCTGAAAAAGCCGGAAAATTTGAAGCATGTTCAAAAGCTCACGGGCTGCGTAGCAGCCTTGAGCCAATTTATATCCAGACTCGGAGAAAAAGCAATACCCTTGTACCGGCTCTTGAGGAAATCCGATAAATTCGTGTGGGATCAAGAGGCGGATGAGGCGTTCGAGGCACTAAAGCAGCAGTTGTCTGAAGCACCAGTCCTAGCGGCCCCGGGTCCTAAAGAGCCCATGTTGCTATATGTAGCAGCGGGCCCCCGAGCCGTTAGTGCAGTAGTTGTTGTGGAGCGTAAAGAGGATGGGAAAGGTTACCCGGTCCAGAGACCGGTTTATTACGTCAGCGAGGTATTATCAGAGGCAAAGCAGCGCTATCCGCACTGGCAAAAGCTGGTTTTCGGGGTCTTTATGGCCAGCCGGAAACTGAAGCCGTATTTTCAGGAACACCCCATAACAGTGGTAAGTTCGATACCAATGTCGGATATCATCAGAAACTCGGATGCAACAGGAAGAATAGCCAAGTGGGCAATAGAGATGGGGATTATCACATCAACTACGAGCCCGGTCAGCAATCAAATCAGGCTTTGGTCGATTTCGTTAATGACTGGACACACACAGGCATGATCACCATGGTTCGAAACTCCGACTCTTGGATTATGCACTTCGATGGATCCAAGCAATACGAGGGATCAGGAGCTGGAGTGGTGCTAACATCACCCAAAGGAGACAAACTGAGTTACGTGCTACAGATTCATTTTGATTGTTCCAACAACGTGGCCGAGTATGAGGCCCTATTGCACGGCTTAAAGGTAGCCAAGGAGATGAACATTAAGAGGATACGATGCTTTGGAGATTCGGACCTTGTAGTACAGCAGGTATCAGGAACTTGGGATAGAAAGGACGCAACTATGGCAGCATACCGTAGAGAGGTTGATAGGGTCGCAGGATGTTTCTCCGGATATGAGGTGGAGCACATAGACAGAAGAAAGAATGAGGCAGCAGACGCCCTCGCTAGACTCGGCTAGCGCAGAGAGCCGGTTCCACCTAACGTCTTCCTGGATGAATTATGGCGACCATCAGTTAAAACCGAGTCTGAGGAAGAACTGGCAAATCAAGACCCGGATTTGGAGCTCGTGGCCACAGTACGCGCTGTTCCCGAGTGGACAGAACCGTTTTTGGCCTACCTATCACGAGGAGAGTTACCACAGCAGGAGATGTTAGCAAGGCAAATTTTGAGGCGAGCAAAGGGATATTCTATCATCAATGGGGAGTTATACAAGAGAAGTGCAGCGGAGTCTTTTTGCGCTGTGTAGCACCAGAAGAAGGCCGACAGATTCTTAAGGAAATCCATGAAGGTGATTGTGGGCATCATGCATCCACAAGATCCCTTGTGGCCAAAGCTTATCGACACGGATTTTTCTGGCTCACGGGTCTAGCAGACGCGGAACGCTTAGTGGCAAGGTGTGACGGATGTCAAAGGTACGCTCGCCAAACCCACGTGCCGGCTATGGAATTACGGACTATTCCGTTAACTTGGCCGTTCGCTGTTTGGGGTATGGACATGGTTGGTCCCTTCACATGTCACCTTGCAAGAAGACACATCTTTGGTGGCTATTGATAAGTTTACAAGTGGGTTGAGGTTATGCCAGTCACCAATTGTGAAGCAGTTACAGCAGTCAAGTTCCTGAAAAGAATTATCTATCGGTTCGGGTATCCCCACAGTATAATTACCGACAATGGAACCAACATGTCCCTTGGCGCAATGGAGAAGTTTTGTGGTAACAATGGAATCCGGCTTGACGTAGCATCAGTGGCTCATCCGCAGGCCAATGGACAAGTGGAGAGGGCAAACCAAGAATTACTTCGTGGACTAAAACCACGACTGCGAGTCCCTTGCATTAGGGCTGCGGGTGCATGGGTCGAAGAACTACCTTCCGTGGTCTGGGGTATCAACACTACACCTAACAGGTCTACTCAGATGACACCATTCTTCATGGTTTATGGTGCGGAAGCAGTGCTGCCGAGTGATATTATTCATGATTCACCTTGAGTATCAGCTTACGTCGAGGTAGAGAACGAGAAGACCTGGCAGGATGCCGTAGATATGTTAGAAGAACAAAGGGAACAAGCCCTGGAAAGATCAGCCATATATCAGCAAGATTTACGGAGGTATCATAGCCGGCGCGTGAAAACCCGGGTATTCCAGGAAGGAGACTTGGTTCTGCGCCTGGTACAGTCAAACGAAGGAAAACACAAGTTATCACCACCATGGGAAGGGCCGTTTATCATAAGCCGGAATCTGCACAACGGATCGTATTACCTGGTAGATGCAAGGGAAGAGTCGGCTACAGTTAATGACACCGCTCATACCACTTTGTCTATGCAGGAAAGAGACAGACCATGGAACGTGGCTCAGCTACGTCCCTACTATACTTAGTATAGACAATATTGGCAAGTGGAGTTGCACGATGTAACAGGCGGCAGGTTTCAGACGCACTCTTTTCCTATCCAGGGCACCTTTGGGGACTGGGTGGGTTTTTAATGAGGCGGCTTGCTGACCTAACTTTCGCATATCAAGTAAAGAGGTGGTTATTCTTACGTTCTTCACTCTCCATATGTTGCGTATATATAGGTCTTGGGGGGCTGATTGCTTGAATAGCACAGTTACAAACTCAATGACCCGGCCTTGATGCCTATGAGTTATAAGGGCCGATTGTTCGCAAACGAGCACGGCTGCAATCTATAACCGGACAAAGTAGCCAACTTTTCTTGACTTTCTTACTTAAGCTCGATGTGACTCGCACTAAGTGGCATGATTTGCTCGCTTACGATTACAATCAGTCATGAAGCCCAATGGGACTTGCCTGACCCTGTTTTCGTATAGATGTAACAACATGATATCCACGCGAAAGCCGGCTTATAGTACAAGATTGTCAAAAGGGTCATCTAAACCACAAGTTATGTAGAGTACAGGGCTAATAGCCGGAAACTCAATGTTTATCAAGCATAACTTCAATACCTATGTGAAACGGCTCTGGGTTTGGGCTTAACAACAAACAACTTGTTCTATTGAAAGGACTACACATCCCAGACTCGGCATTTTTGGTCTTAAGGGCTGGGGATTTCGAAAAAGGAAAAGTTGTTCAGTTGCTAAAAGCTCAAAAAACCCAAACATCCGAGTTTTGGGGTCTTGGGGACTTAGAGAAAAGTCCGCTTGTCAAAATCCATGAAACTCGGAAACCGAGTCTCACATAAGGAACCATAAAGAAAGTCGGATATCAAGAATGAGTGGGCTCAAAGATGGATAAATATAAAATCATCCCAACATTCAGAAGAGGCACAAAGCGTATCAAGAACTTAAAGTGCATTACAAATTTTGGTACCAGCATCAATGGTTCACAGGCGCATCATCAAGAAATAATTGTTTAAACGGCCTATTGACCGACTGACGCATATGGCACAGCATCAAGTCACAAGTATCACTCGGTATTCTGGGCTGCGGCATGCATCCATCTTCTCCTTGCCCTTGTTATTACTATTGGTGGCAGCAGCACCCGGATCAGCAGCATTGCCGGCTCGCGCAGGAGGAGGGACGACTGGTGTGGAAGTAGCAGGCGCAGAGTCGGCTTCAGCCTTCTTTTTTGCAGCTTCCTCCCTCAACTTGGCGGCTTCCTCCTTCCATCGGGCTAGCATATCATATGGCTTGGGAAGATCCGACTTAATCGCTTCACCATCAGCACCATAGGAAGGGACAACGGAGTTGAGCTCCAAGCTGTCAGCAATCACGCTTGCCGAGTAACGGACTTCTTTTTGGATGGCCTTGAAATCCTTCGGGGAAAATTTGAACCCATCTCGGTTGAATTCTGGAAACCCGACCATCAGCTTGGCCAGCTCTAGCTTAGGAAAGTAAGCTTTAGCCAGGGCTAGCCCCCGGGTTACCAACCCGGCAAGACGAACGCTTCCAATGCCAAATCCACTCGGGAATGGTAGAGCAAGCGTCCAGCATCCTCTTCAGGTTGACGTGCCCAACACCCGGCCAACATAGTTCTTCAAGGATCCATTTGGTTCCGGCACATAGTTGCCGGATAACGCTCTTGATGGTCTTCAGCCTGGCAATATCATCTTCTTCCGGCATTACTTCATCCGGACCTGCAGAAAGAAATGAAAACACGAGTAAGGAAACCCGGCTATGTGTCAGACGGATGACCCGGATTATGAATATTATGCTAAGAGGCATACCAATCAAAGCGCGATACGTATCAGCAATCTGGACAGAAAGGTTCAATAGATTATCTTCGGCTGCATGAGCCCTCCTTCTATACTTTCTCATGTTCCCACTCCTCCTGGCCTCAGCCTCGGCCTCCTCACGCAGAGCCACCTCCTTTTCAATACGCTTGGTGGCCTTAGCCAATTTTTTCTCAGACTGGGTCACGAAGTCCTGAGTGGAGATACAGGGATAAATTAGTCGGAATACTGTGAAGTTCCAGGCAAATTATCAAGAAATTCACCCGGAACTTGGGGACTAGATAAGGATACAAGCAATGTTATTCGGATTTACCTCGTGTTTTGCTATCAAAGCTTCCAGGATATTCTCTTCATTAGCCCTTAAGGTGTGAAGGGCACTAAGCATCTGGGGGAATGTCATGTTTTCAGGCTTGGCGCCAGAAGAGCCGGCAGCTTGATCCTCTCGATGAAGAGTTTTTCCTGACTTTGGGGTCGAGACCCGGACTGTCTGGTTCTCCGGGTTTGGGGAACCCGTCCTCGTCTCTTGGATCTCAATCTCTTCATCCACGTCTTCAGACGATTTTGGAGACCCGGCTTCTTGTCGGGCCGGGTCACTAAAAGGATCTTGTTCTTGGGCGTCTTCAGCTTCATCACCAGCTGTGGCGTCCACATTATCAGTCGGTCCCTCCGTCCTCTGGTTGTCTGCCCCCATGTTTTCCGGGTCACTAACTGTGACTTGAGCGCTAAAGAAAGATGAGAAGAGGCAGTTAGCAATAGTGATTGAAAGTTGTCAGGTATCAAAGGATGTCATATAGCAAAAACTTACCCGGTATTTACGGCGTAATCCGGCGGGAGCTCGCTGCTGGAAGCAGACGAAGATGTCAAAGGGACCGATAGCGGAACCCGGAATTGCCCGGCACGTGGATGGTTAGGAGAAGGGTGGCGCCGAGGAGAATTGGAAGGACGAGGCGGAGGAGCACTGGCATGATGGACGGGGGAAGTGGAGATGCCCGGGTTAAGGGGATCCTCACCCGGGGAACTCCGAGTTACTCTGCGCTTGGCTGGAAGAGAATCCTTCAAGTATGACGAGTTCGATAATTGATGGTTAAGTTGTCGCATGGTATCGAAGTAGTAAGGTTCAGAGGATATAGAAGAGAAAGGAACCTTGGACACTACCCCTCTGGCCTTCCTCTTGGCCCCAACTGTTGCTTCTTGATCAGATTCGGTAGCCTCCGGGTCATCCTCGTCCTTCTCATCTTCGTCCTCCAGCCCTGCGAACTGAGTATGTATCCGTGGGAAAAAGTTAAATGGGAGGAAAATGATGCAAGTAAAGATAATACAAGATCCGGGCAAATACCTTCATCACCGTCAGCCGGCTCATCTTCTTCTTCCGGGTCTCTGGAAGGGGGGGAGGTTTCAACTGTCCAGAAAGGATCATCGGCCTGAGACAGAAAGATGAAAATAAGAACTAGGAGCAGTATCGAGTCAAGATGAGGAAATAAACTTATGAGTATAGGGTCTTACCGCTGGGGCCGGGTTTTCCCGAGTAAACGGAGGTAACCCTTGATGGTTTTGTTGGTATCCCCGGCTGCAAAGCTCTTGGTGGAATATCGGAGTGCGTCTGTGGTGTGCCCCGAGTATTCGCACATCAATTTGGTGCGGATAGAATTGGGTTGGATCCGGAAGTCAACCCAAGTTTTCACTAAGTTGAGCCCAAGAAGGCCTTGGGCTGAGAGAACGGCTATCTTAGCTAGCAAAGGTATGATTGCCTCCCTGTCCGAGTCAGGGGCGAAAGCTTTGAAATTCTCGGAAATATTGAGGAGGCCCTCCGAGTAACCCGGCAGTCTCTTCTCGCCGGGTGGAGAGGTGTCGTGGCAGTAGAAGAAGGATAATTGCCAGTGTTTAACATGGGAGTTCAGATTAAGGGTTGGCATTGGGGAGTTTTTGCGACATTGGATGGATACCCCGCCGCAAGTGAGAAGTGCTCTGTCACCGCTTTCGCGGCACGGCTTGCACTCGAAAAGTTCAATAAAAAGAGCCAAACTTGGCGGAGTGCACAAGTACGACTCGGATAGGACTATGAAGTGAGTAATATTAAACATGGAGTTAGGCCCTATGTCAAATGTCCTGAGGCCATAATGGCTCAGGACCTCACGAAAGAAAGGGTGACCCGGAGGACGAAATCCCCGGGTCACGTGCTCTATGAAACAGATTACCTCGCCGTCGGTGGGTGTGGGCCGGGTCTCGTCACCCGGCGCCCTCCAGTGAATGTCCTTCTGAGGGGGGAGAACCCCCAACTCGGCCAGCTCTTCCAGCTTGGCCTTTGTGACTGTGGATCGCCCCCAATTGGCGGATATGGATTGGGTTGTCTTCGCCTGGGCCGGCTGTTTCCCTTGCCTTTTGGGAGCCATGGGATCAACATGCAAAACACAAGGAAAAAAGATACAGGAAATGAAACTCGAAAATATTGGGTTACCCGAATATATGCACGAAGTATCGAGAAGATATGAAAACTAAGAATTATCCGGGTGTCACGCCATGAGGTGAAGATTACAAGGTATCCGGGTATCAAGTGCAATTATAGAAACTATTGGTTACTTACGTATTGAAAGGTGTTTGAGGAAGACGGATGATTGCCCATGTATCTACTGCAAGCAAAAGAACCGGAAAAGAAGGATTTTCCGGGTATCAATGACATGCGCGGAAAATTGGGATGAAATGGATCTAGATTGGAAAACTTGTGGATGATTCTATGAAGAAATTGGTGACTAATGATGATAGGGGAATGGTGTGTAATCACTAATCAGGCTACTGGAGGAGTTAGCAAGCATCTGAGCAATTCTAACCGGCGCGACAAGAAAAACTTCCCGCGGGTTGACCTAGATCCTATCTAGAGGAAATCGGAAAATTACGGGAGTAAATTAGTGGATGCGAAGAACTTACTGGATAAGATGGGAGCGGCGCGCGGTGGCGGAAGACCGCGTGGTTTGAATATCTCTTCAAAGCTCCCGGCGGGCAAAGTGAGGGCGTGGCGGCGGAGCTCAGCGGCGGCGCGGGGTGGTTTCAAGACGAACACAGCCGGCGGTGGTCTTGCTCCGACGACGAGCTTGGGATTCCCTTGGTAGTGTTGCGCGAGCGCGAGATATGAGGAAGGAGAAGGGGTTGAAGTGAGCCGTTGGGATTAGGGCTACCCCTAAGTGCCTATTTATAAGGGTGTGAGCGGATAGACCCAGTTCAACGGGCGGGAGCCGGGGATTTCGGGATAACGGCTACCTGCACGGATTTCGTGATATATGCTTTAAGTGCCGACCGAGATATCCGGACAGAGATAAGAAGGAGATCTTCTCCACAATACTAGGGGCAATTATCGAGTAAAAGTGAATCAGGTCTTTAAACATTCTTATCAGGGTGTTGACCCGGAAAAGCTGAGCAAAGGACTTGGAGAAAGTCGGGTTATTATATGGCCACCTTGGAGTTAGGCCTGGCTGTTTATTAAAGCAATTTAACCCGGCCTCCATTGAATTTGTAAGTTTGATAATTTTGCAGGGAATAGCGTGCGCTTCAAAGAGAATCTCGTGAAGCCCAAGCTATTCTGGGGACTACTGATGGAGGGATGATAACCCGGTAGGCCAACACCAAGGTGTAACCCGGCCCAATGGACACTGCGCAAGATCCGGCTAAAGATAAGGAAGCTTCTGGAAGGCCCAAGTTCATGGGCCTAGTAACCCGGATTGTGGGTTACGATAAGGAAAGCTAGGGTTTGTATGCGGTGTCCGGGTAGGATTCAGGGTGTGCCTTGGAAGGCGAGCCGGGGGTCCAGGTGCTTTATAAACCGGCCCCTAGGACTAGTTGAGAGAGATCCAAGTTCTAGCAATATCGCTTGATATCGAGCATCCAGTGTAACACGAGAGTTGAGTTAATATATCGAGATCGGAGACTCGGCGACTTGATTGCCGGCTACCAGATCGAGTTCCATCATGTTTTCCTCTGAGCTAAACCCTCTCCCAAACGCTTGTGTCGTCTTGCCCCAAGATCAGTTACCCCCGGTAACATCTGCCGTGATTATCCCACGACATGTAGTCTGCATGTTGACATTGGGCCTCGTCAACAGCTGGGGCCCACATGCAGCGCCAGCCGTCAACAGCTGGGGCACACATGCCGCGCCAACGGTTCTATGATGGGTCCCACACGTCAGCATCCTAACGGGGCAGAAAGTTACGGTGGTTGCAGCGAAACGAGTCCTTGCGGACAGACTAGGGGCAAAACTGAGGTCGATTCGGCGCTAGGGGTAAAACTGAGGTTGTGGTGCCAACTGAGGGCACCCTGTTAAAAAAACCCTAAAACATATGCAGCAATATTCTAAACAAAATTCATCTGTAATAAAAAAATTTAATCCTTCATTAGTGGTGCTTCTTCAGTTCA
Source organism: Alopecurus myosuroides (assembly GCA_028641055.1). Lineage (NCBI taxonomy): Eukaryota > Viridiplantae > Streptophyta > Magnoliopsida > Poales > Poaceae > Alopecurus > Alopecurus myosuroides. Next base: position 623,452,630 of record CM054057.1, read on the forward strand.
TCTACTGCAAGAACTTTAGGTGGCTTGTGTTTTAAGCCACGATTCGATATCGTTGAGTTGTATCCTGAGAATTATATTGTTTGCTACGCTGAATTATAACGTTTTAATATAATAAGCCGTGTGCATCAACTAGATGCAGAGGCTAGGTTTTCCGTTTCAAAAAAAAAATCTACTGCAAGAACAAGCACTTGGACTAAAACTGAACAAATCAACCAACATCAACGAAAATGTATCACAAGAAAGTGTTGCTATAAATAATTGATCTCCTAATGGCATTTGATTTGAATTCCATTCGGTGGAGCCGATGGGGATGCTCTGGCCACACGTACCTTGTGGAGTAGGTCTTGAAGTCTGAACGGCTTGGGGAAGTAGCTAGTGGAGGACAAAGCTACCGGCGTGAGATTGCGCCACACGCGTAACCATTTCCTTCATCTTCCTACGGCGCCTCATCCCCCTCCACCACGGTGGCGGCGTGGGCCAAGCGGGAATAGAGCGGCGAGTACGAGGAGCCGGTGGCGGGGTTTAACTTGGGATCAGTTGAGAAGGACTCGTCGGCGCCGACAATGGCGGTAAGGAATTTGGGATCGGGTTGGTGCGGAAGACGACGACGTGGGCTCGCGGCTTCAAGCCAATGTTTCTGGGCTCCAATACATCCTTGTGGGCCTCATTCATAAGCCTTCTTTTAACCTGAACCTGGAATACAATGTTACCGATTGTTCTCTATTACCACATGGGCTTGACCGGGCTTTCTTTTTATTGAGCTTGGGTTTCCGGGATGCGACATAGGTAGAAGACCGCTACCAGAGAACTCGGCTTGGAACAGGACAGCTTCGGCTCCCTCTTCTTCGGGTTCCTCATCTTTTTCCTCTCGGTTCCTCTTCTTCTTCCTCTGTAATTCGATCGAACTCCATGAATCTGTAGCTTGTATGTCCAATTGATGAGAAATATAATTCCGTGAGAAGTGGATGGTTAACAATTGGTAATCAGAGCCAATCGATTCCTGCACGCAAATTCTCAAAATCCCAACCAAAATTTTCTTTTGGTAATCAGAGCTCGAAGAAGACCGGGCGAGGCGTGACCCTGTATGGGCGGGGAAGATTGCAAGGCGTCGTGCGAGTTTCCTTGCGACAACCACCTACAACACCTCCGTCTAGCCCAAGGCCAGATCCAACGGCATTGCGCTTGCTGGTACGACGCCTACCACCCGTTCGATGCAATACCTCACCCGCAACGTCACCGTGTTGGTGCCGGCACTCTCCACGGCCACAACGTATGTCGTTGGTGCCGTCCCCGAGCATTGCTGCTTCGACCTCCAGCGAGTGGTCGCGACCTACGTGCTGGAATCCTCGGTCGCACGCTCAACCAATGTGGACTCCCTTGCGAACGACGCCAACTCCACCAGCAGTTTGACCATAACCGTTGTGCGCGAGGTGACATCATCACACGTCCTCAGTGTGGTGCCAATGAACCCTACAGTATCGGTTGTTCATACTCCGAGCCTCACCTCTGAGAGGGTCATGTCCATCCGGACAGCGGCAGAAGTTCACTCCATCTCTGCTGCAGTGGGAATAGCGTCCATCTGCAACGACTCCGAGCTTGCTCTCGTGGCGCCCATTGCCTTCTCAACTGAATGCCCGGAAGGAGATAAGGGTGCAATGGGGGCATCGGCAGTCCCAGTAGCCACCATGACCAGTTCTTCTTATGTGTGTCTGGTGTCTGTGGGCAGCATCCTTCTCGGAACACCGGGCCTCCAACCAAGGGACAAGCTCGGCTGCTCCCTACCAATGCATTCCAGTGTTGATATGCCACAAGATGCCAGAAACCTACCAAGTATGGTAGAAATTCAGCTCACCGTCAACAATGACCTTGTCCTTACACTCGGGCCGGTTGTGGCACATCCATATGACACAGTTGAAATATTCAGAACCTTGTCGAGTACTTCACTTTAGCCATCGTTTGAGGATATATTCACACACTTTGATGAGAAGGGGCAATACCCGGTGCTACTAGATGATATTGAGCTTGCCTTGTCCTTGGAGCTGTACGTATTGGTTCAAGTGATCACACCCAATGGAGTAGTACTCTGGATGGTTTATCATTCTGCTACATGTACCATCCTATTGCAGCCCTGGGATTGAGGACTTCCACTGTATAGCATGGATGACAAGTTGAGTACAATTGCACATGGGCTTGTTGTCTGGTTGCCAACTGCTAGTAAAGTTAACTACTTGCAAGGGAGTTTCAGACATAGACAGCTTAGATGTGGACTTGTGATTGATACAATGCTGAAATGAGTGGTTACATTCGTGCAATTGCAGCCTCAGCCTTCTTGGGGATTATCTGTATTGATTTGGCCTTTGGCGAGCCAAGCTACATATGCTTCATGGAAATGGATTTTTCATCATATCCGGCGAGGTAATAGTCACCATTCTCAGCTGATTGAATGGTCCTTGCAGTCTGAATTTGGGTTTTGCACTATGGGAAATATTCTCTTGTGTTATTGTGTGCTGGTGCAATGGGAAATTCCGTGGGCAGTTATTCTTGCGTCACAGGAGCTTCGGATACAATATTGAAGTGTTTGATGTGAGTATTTGTATCGTTATGTAAATTTTTGGTGGATAATTTCTTGGTCTGGCAATTATCATTACTCTCTATCAGATCTTGAGACTCTATCAGCTTGTGTCTTTTATGTGGTGCGACAAAATTGTCCTACTCTTACCATATGTAGAGAATCATGGTTCAGGTTTCTGATTGTGTTCAGGATTGCTTCTTACAACATGTTTAGCAGATCGAATTGTAACTGTTTCCCAATAGATCATGTTAGGAATTTAGGCAATTTACAGATTAAATTAATCCAAGTATAAATCACTAGCATGACGTAAACATACTGATAATTAACCATATTCATGCATACTAGATTGACAGTAGACACATCTACGCAAACTACTAGTATCGCACACATGGAAATAACAAAGGCAGGGATAAACGTGTTATACCCTGCAGTTGGCCAATTGGCAGTAGTCGTAGCAGAGGCAGCGGCCGCGGCGGCGGCAGCAGCAGCGTTGGCGGCCTCAGCAGCAGCAGCAGCCTCGGTGGCAGCAGCGGCGGCGGCAGCAGCTCGATCGGCTTCGGTGGCCATGTTGACGACGAGGGCGACGCGGTAGTAGACGAAGTAGATGTACAGCAGCAGCGAGCAGTCGCGTAGTAGACGCTCCCCAAAAACCTAATCGCCCCTCTCCCGTACAGGATCTGGAGAGGCGGGGTTTCGGAGGCCTGCTCTCCCGTCCGTGTACGCGGTAGACGGGATGGGATCACCGGCGGCAGCAACAGGAGGTGGAACGACAGTGGGCGCAAAGAGGCGGCGTGTGTGAGATGTGTATACTGCGTCCGGCTGGGCCTCCAATTTATAGGCACGGCCGAGTAGGAGAACGGTCAATTTAATTGGCGTTTACTACAGCCGTTACCACGTGATAAAGGCGGCGTTTTACTGCGCGCAGTTATCACACGCGATCAATACGGCTGTTACCAATATAAATGTGACGCATTTAGACAACAATAATCATGACGTCTCATATTATTGCCGTGTCTGTTGATTCCCCGTTTCCGACTGCCAAAATAAAGGCATCGGCTCGGCTCATTCCCGCAACCCGCGGCGCGTCGTGACGTGTCGTGACGAGGCGAAGCGTGGCGAGGCGGGCGGCGGAGGAGGAGCGCGCGTGTGGAACACCTCCACTACTCCTCTCCCTTCATACCAACTCACACTAGTGGGGAGAGAGCTCACCTTATAAACTGGTGCAAAACTCTCCCAACTAGCAATGTGGGACTAAACTCCCACCATTTGCTATGGCAGCATGGGCCTTTGGGATTAAGTGGAAATTTGCTAATGGGCCTATAGGTCCATCCGAATTTCAGCAATCCCCCACCAGATCCCGAAGACCCATAGTGTTGTCCTCTGTTCCATTCACTGTTTTTATATACTGGCATTTTCAGTGGAGACCCGTTAAGGTTGAACATCCACCTAGAACAAGTAGCTACACTACATTACAACTGAACAATGGACTATGCCTTGAATTGTCAGTTTGGCGTAAAATAGTTTCACTAAATGTCTTGCCAGTACTAGGCTGCCGAAGGCTGACCCCTCGGGTGGAGCATATTAGTCATACTCCTGGCCTATTAATGAACTTATTAGAGATCACCCAATCTCATAGACTGTGACCAGCAGTCAGGATCATATAGGTGTGTTCCTCCAAAGATCGCTCTGTAGGATAGCATCTTGCTTATACAAGCCTTGGAACACATTAAGACAAAAGTCAACCTGCCATACAGTTTTTGAGAGTACTGCATCTCCAGTGGAGTGGGTTAGTAAAAATTACTCTCCTCAGTTAACCACTAGCTTGTTTTCCCAGGTCCCACTTCACGGGATCTCCGATCACATAGGTTGGGTTACTGCCATGGCAACTCATGTGGGTCTCATACCCATCTCCCTCGATGCACTTTCTATCACAACACGTGATAGCCCTTTAGTAAAGGGATCTGCCAGATTCTTAGCCGACTGGATATAATCCACCGCTATCACTCCGGAGTTTCTTAAATGTCTGACAGCTTTTAATCTCATTTTTATGTGCTTTGTGGACTGTGCATTGTCCTTTGAACTCTTCACCTTGACAATTACTGTTTGATTGTCACAGTTCATAAGGATAGCCGGTACTGGCTTTTCAACCACAGCCAAGTCCATCAAAGATCTCGAAGCCATCCTGCTTCGACACTAGACGTGTCTAATGCTGTTAATTCTGCTTCCATTGTCGATCTCGTTAAGATCGTTTGCTTGCAAGACTTCCAGGAAACAGCACCACCTCCAAGGGTAAACACATACCCCGTTGTGGCTTTCATCTCATCAGCATCAGAGATCCAATTCGCATCACAATACCCTTCAAGTACCGAAGGATATCCACTGTAGTGAAGTCCATGGTTCACGGTACCTTTCAGATAGCGCATAATTCTTTCTACAGCATGCCAATGCACATCACCCGGATTGGAAACAAACCGGCTTAGTTTGCACACAGCAAACATGATGTCAGGCCTCGTAGCGCTCGCTAGATACATGAGTGAACCAATTACTTGAGAGTACCTCAGTTGATCCTTAGCTGTGCCTTCGAACTTTCGAATCCGCACACTAGGATCATATGGTGTTGGAGAAATTTTGCAGTCCGAATATCCAAAACGACTCAAAACCTTCTCAACATAATGGGATTACAGAAGTGTAATCCCACTCTCATTGTTTCTCAATAGCTTGATGTTCAAGATAACATCAGCCACACCAAGATCTTTCATCTCAAAGTTCTGGGATAGAAATGACTTAACCTCATTGATTACTTTGAGGTTGGTCCCAAATATCAGTATGTCATCAACATACAAACACAAAATAACTCCTTCGCCCCCACCATGGCGATAGTATACACATTTGTCAGCTTCATTAACAACAAAGCCAACAGATGTTAAAGTTGTATTGAACTTCTCATGCCATTGCTTAGGTGCTTGTTTCAGCCCATATAAAGATTTCAGTAATTTACACACCTTTCCTTCTTGACCATCTAACACAAAGCCATCTGGCTGTTGCATATAGATTTCCTCGTCTAACTCTCCATTTAGGAAAGCCGTCTTAACATCCATCTGATGGACGAGAAGACCATGCGAGGCCGCCAACGAGAGTAATACTCGAATGGTGGTCAGTCTGGCCACAGGTGAATAAGTGTCAAAGAAATCTTCATCTTCTTTCTGGGAATAACCCTTGGCCACAAGTCTAGCCTTGTACTTTTCAATCGTACCATCAGGCCTAAGCTTCTTTTTGAACACCCACTTACATCCTAATGGTTTACAGCCATAAGGACGTTCAGTGATCTCCCACGTTCCATTAGCCATGATGGAATCCATCTCGCTACGGACCGCTTCTCTCCAGTAGTCAGCATCTGGAGATGCATAAGCTTCTGAAATAGAAGTGGGAGTATCATCCACAAGGTACACAAGGAAATCATCACCAAAGAACTTTGCAGTCCTCTGTCTCTTTCCCCTACCAAGGGTTTCCTCGTCATCCTTCTCAGGATTCTCATCATGTGTTTGTTCATAATATTCCATAGGAATGGCAGGTTCAGGAGTCTCCTCTGATTCCTGTCTAGAAGTGCTTTGCATATCTCTCATAGGAAAAATATCCTCAAAGAATGTAGCATCTTTAGACTCCAAAATCGTACCGACCTTCACGTCAGGTACCTCAGATTTCACTACTAGAAATCTATAGCCAACGCTATTCTTAGCGTATCCCAAATTAACGCAATCCACGGTCTTTGGTCCAAGTTTACGCTTTTTGGGGATCGGCACATTGACTTTTGCCAAACAGCCCCAAGTACGTAAGTACGAGAGTGTTGTTTTTCTCTTCTCCCATTGCATAGGGAGTGACCTCATTGTCTTTCGTCGGAACTTTATTCAGGACATGACATGATGTCAATATAGCCTCCCCCCACCATGCCTTGGATAAACCCGATGTATCTAACATGGCGTTAACCAAATCTGTTAGAGTACGGTTTTTCCTTTCGGCAACCCCATTTGACTGAGGTGAATAGGGAGGCGTCCTCTCGTGAATAATGCCATGTTCCGCACAGAAAGAGTCAAACTCATTAGAGAAATACTCTCACCACGATCTGACCGGATTCGTTTAATTTTCTTTTCAAGTTGATTCTCAACTTCTGCCTTATAGATTTTAAAGTAGTGTAGAGCCTCGTCTTTAGTGTTTAACAGATATACATAGCAAAACCTAGTGGAATCATCTATTAACGTCATGAAGTATCTCTTTCCACCTTTAGTCAACACACCATTCATCTCACAGAGATCAGAATGTATGAGTTCTAATGGCGCCAAGTGTCTCTCCTCCGCAGCCTTGTGGGGCTTGCGAGGTTGCTTTGCTTGTACACGAATGGCACTTAGAACCTTTGGCTAAAGTGAAACTTGGAATTAAATTTAGTTTTGCTAACCGCGTCATGCAACTGAAACCAACGTGACAAAGACGTGAATGCCAAACTTCTGTTTCATTAACACTCGAATGAATATTGTTCACGACTTTATTACAAAAATCAGCGAGGGAAAAGCGGAACAGACCTCCGCACCATACCCTTTTCCAACAAACAGTCCATATTTCGTTACAACTACTTTATTGGACTCGAAAACCAACTTAAATCCTTCTCTACATAGAAGGGAGCCACTAACGAGATTCTTCTTGATGGCGGGGACATGCTGCACGTTCTTGAGCTGCACGATCCTTCCCGAAGTAAACTTCAGATCGACCGTGCCAACACCAAATACAGAAGCACTTGCGCCGTTCCCCATCAATACGGACCCGTTCCTTGTGACCTGATAAGAAGAAAACAATGAGATGTCAGCACACACATGAATGTTTGCACCTGTGTCAATCCACCAATCAGTAGACTGACAAACTGAAAATACAGTAAACAAATTACCATACCCAGATGCCCCATTCTCATTGTTGCTCACGATCATGTTGACAGCCTTGGAATCCTGTCCTGGCTTCACATACTTCTTTGGGCACTTCCCAGCCCAGTGTTCCAGTGAACCACAAGTGAAGCAGCCATCTTTCTTCTTATCCTTCTTGAAGGTCTTCTTAGCCTTCTTCTTGAAGTCGGTATTCTGCTGGACACCAGTCCTCGCCTTGTTCTTGTGGGAGTTGTAGTTCTTCTGTACCATATTGGCCGCAGAAGTCCCTTCATTCCCTTTTCCATGCGAGTCCTTTGCCCTCGAATTCTGCTCAACACTCAGATGGCCGATGACATCCTCTACTGAGAATTCACGCCTCTGATGTTTCAGAGTAGTGGCAAAACTCCTCCAGGAATTAGGCAGCTTGGCGATTATGCATCCCGCGACATACTTGCCCGGTAACACGCACTTGAGAATTTCAAGCTCCTTAGCGATGCACTGTATCTCATGAGCCTGCTCCAAAACAGAACGGTTTTCGACCATTCTGTAGTCATGGAACTGCTCTATACTGTACATCTCGCTGCCAGCATCGGTTGCGCCGAATTTGGATTCGAGCGCCTCCCACAAGTCCTTGGCAACCCGCACATGTAAATATGCGTCAACAAACTTCTCTCCGATCACGCTTAGAACGCATCCAACAAAGACGACGGTGGCATCCCTAAACGCCTTCTCCTGATCAGGAGTAATCGTTTCCGTGGGAGTGACACCGACGACCCAGAACACGTTCATAGCCGTGAGCCATAAGAATGTTTTGGTCTGCCAACGCTTAAAGTACGTCCCCGTAAACGGGTCCGGTTTCAGTGCAGTAGCAAAACCATGAATCGAAAATTGCCTACACATATTAGGTTTTTGGATTGTTAGGAATTTAGGCAATTTACAGATTAAATTAATCCAAGTATAAATCACTAGCATGACGTAAACATACTGATAATTAACCATATTCATGCATATTAGATTGACAGTAGACACATCTACGCAAACTACTAGTATCGCACACATGGAAATAACAAAGGCAGGGATAAACGTGTTATACCCTGCAGTTGGCCAATTGGCAGTAGTCGTAGCAGAGGCAGCGGCCGCGGCGGCGGTAGCAGCAGCGTTGGCGGCCTCAGCAGCAGCAGCAGCCTCGGTGGGCAGCGGCGGCGGCAGCAGCTCGATCGGCTTCGGTGGCCATGTTGACGACGAGGGCGACGCGGTAGTAGACGAAGTAGATGTACAGCAGCAGCGAGCAGTCGCGTAGTAGACGCTCCCCAAAAACCTAATCGCCCCTCTCCCGTACAGGATCTGGAGAGGCGGGGTTTCGGAGGCCTGCTCTCCCGTCGGCCGTGTACGCGGTAGACGGGATGGGATCACTGGCGGCAGCAACAGGAGGTGGAACGACAGTGGGCGCAAAGAGGCGGCGTGTGTGAGATGTGTATACTGCGTCCGCCTGGGCCTCCAATTTATAGGCACGGCCGAGTAGGAGAACGGTCAATTTAATTGGCGTTTACTACAGCCGTTACCACGTGATAAAGGCGGCGTTTTACTGCGCGCAGTTATCACACGCGATCAATACGGCTGTTACCAATATAAATGTGACGCATTTAGACAACAATAATCATGACGTCTCATATTATTGCCGTGTCTGTTGACTCCCCGTTTCCGACTGCCAAAATAAAGGCATCGGCTCGGCTCATTCCCGCAACCCGCGTCGCGTCGTGACGAGGCGACGCGTGGCGAGGCGGGCGACGGAGGAGTAGCGCGCGTGTGGAACACCTCCACTACTCCTCTCCCTTCATACCAACTCACACTAGTGGGGAGAGAGCTCACCTTATAAACTGGTGCAAAACTCTCCCAACTAGCAATGTGGGACTAAACTCCCACCATTTGCTATGGCAGCATGGGCCTTTGGGATTAAGTGGAAATTTGCTAATGGGCCTATAGGTCCATCCGAATTTCAGCAGATCATCTTGCCATTTAGAATTTGTTGATGGACGAATTCAGGCAATGTCCTCGCAAACGTCATATGTCCAACCAGACCATGTGCTCACGTTCCGGTCAGCCGGTCTGATGACGCACGACTTCTCATATGTGCTTGTTCTTGGACAAGAATGCTTAACGCTACTATCGACAAGGAATGCTTTGCACTTGCAACAAGCCAAAAATATTTTCTTGTGAGCCAGTATTTATACTCAGTTCATTGAATATTCTAGTCTTATTGGATGTGAATTGTTGAATTGGAAGATTGCATGGCTACTCTACTTGTGGTCACTAGTGGAAACAACCCCTCTCGTCCAGGGGGCCGGGGGGCAGCTGTCCCGGTTGCAACCAAATCCGGGACAAATGCCCTGCATTGGTCCCGGTTCGTGCGCCCGGGGCAACAGGAATCGCCTGGGCGCATTGGTCCCGGTTCGTGGGGGGCATATCGGTCCCGGCTCGTGCCACGGACCGGGACCAATGCCTAGCCACAGGCCACGTGGCACGCGCATGACCTGTTGTCCCGGTTCAGTCCACGAACCGGGACCAATGCCCCCTTCCTCTATATATACTGCCCCAGCCCCCCCTTCTTCCATCTTTTTTTTTTGCTTGGAGGTGTGAGAGAGTGTGGTGTTGCTGTTTTTTTTTACTATGCACACGAGGTGTTCGACGAAATTCCCGAGACGCACACAAGCTCACTGAAAATGGTTTCTTCGACCGAGGTTAACAAATTATCTTTTTCATCTGTAAATGATACATAAAAAAGTATTATTTGTCGATGTACTGTGGTTATCTCTGTATTAATATGTATTTTGATAAACTTAATTATATGATGCAGATGGATGCACGGCAGCGATGGATGTACGGTGACCGACGCACCTCCGAGTATATGGCAGGCCTGAATGCATTTCTTGCTGTAGCTCAGGCGAACAAAGATAATGGCTTCATGTGTTGCCCATGTGTTGATTGTCGGAACGTCAGAGAACATTCTTCCGAAAGAATCCTTCACGGCCATCTACTTCGGAGAGGTTTCATGCCCAGCTATAATTGCTGGACCAAGCATGGAGAAAGAGGGGTTGTGATGGAAGACGATGAAGAAGAAGAAGAAGATCCTTTGTTCCCTGAATACGACGATACTGCAATGGAAGAGAATGCAGAAGAAGGAGGTGATCAAGAACAGGCATCAGAAGAGCCCGATGATGATCTTGGCCGAGTTATTGCTGATGCAAGGGAAGACTGTGAAAATAGATTGGAGAGGTTGAAACTGGACAACATGTTACAGGATCACAAAAAATTGTTATACCCAAATTGCGAAGATGGTAGCACAAAGCTCGGTACCACACTGGAGTTGCTGAAATGGAAGGCACAAAACGGTGTGACTGACAAGGCATTTGAGACTTTACTTCAACTAATGAAGCCAAAACTTCCAAAGGATAACGAATTGCCTGAGAGTACGTACGAAGCAAAGAAAGCTCTCTGCCCTCTAGGATTAGATGTGCAGAAGATACATGCATGCATTAATGACTGCATTCTCTTCCGCGGTGAGAAGTACGAGAATTTGGATGAATGTCCGATATGCACTGCACTGCGGTATAAGATCAGAGCACATGATCCTGGTGATGTTGACGGCGAGCCCCCCCGTAAGAGGGTTCCTGCTAAGGTGTGGTATGCTCCTATAATACCACGGCTGAAACGTCTGTTTAGAAACAAAGAGCATGCTAGGTTGTTGCGATGGCACAAGAAGACCGTAAGAAAGATGGAAAGTTGAGGCCCCGCCGATGGATCGCAGTGGAGAAAGATCGAGAGAGACTTTCCAGACTTTGCAGGAGAGGCGAGAAACTTATGGTTTGGTCTAAGTACATATGGCTTTAATCCTTTTGGGGAGCAGAGCTCCAGTCATAGCACTTGGCCTGTAACTCTATGTATGTACAACCTTCCTCCTTGGTTGTGCATGAAGCGCAAGTTCATTATGATGCCAGTTCTCATCCAAGGCCCGAGGCAACCTGGCAACGACATTGATGTGTATCTAAGGCCATTAGTGGAAGAACTCTTAGAACTGTGGGGCAAACCAGGTGTACGTGTGTGGGATGAGAACGAACAAAAGCCATTTGACCTACGGGCGTTGCTTTTCGTGACCATCAATGATTGGCCAGCTCTTAGTAACATTTCCGGTCATACAAACAAGGGATACAATGCATGCACACACTGTTTAGATAAGACTGACAGTGTTTTTTTGGATAAATGTAAAAAGGTTGTATACCTGGGGCATCGTAGATTTCTTCCGATCAAGCATCCCTTAAGGAAAAAAGGAGGGAAGCATTTCAGAGGTGAGGCAGATAACCGAAAGAAGCCTGAGCTCCGTAGTGGTAATGATATATTCGATATGGTCAAGGACCTAGAAGTAATCTTTGGTAAGGCTGCTGGCAGCCAACCAGTTCCGTACGGCCCTGATAAGCGGGCACCCATGTGGAAGAAGAAATCTATATTTTGGGAGCTACCCTATTGGAAAGTTTTAGATGTCCGGTCTTCGATCGACGTGATGCACGTGACAAAGAATCTATGTGTCAATCTGCTATGCTTCCTGGGCGTGTATGGGAAGTCAAAAGATACGCCTGAAGCACGGGAGGACCAGCAACGTATGAAAGACCCAAGCAACAAGCACACAGATACATGGCGCCATTCCTTAAGCAGCTACGCTCTTACTAAAGCAGAGAAGGAAATATTCTTTGAAGTCCTTTACAGTATCAAGGTTCCGTCTGGCTTCTCGTCGAATATAAAGGGGATAATAAACATGGCAGAGAAAAAATTCCAAAACCTGAAGTCTCATGACTGCCACGTGATTATGACGCAATTGCTTCCGATTGCATTGAGGGGGCTTCTACCGGAAAATGTTCGAGTACCCATTGTGAAGCTATGTGCATTCATGAACGCAATATCTCAGAAGGTAATCGATCCAGAAATTCTGACAAGATTACAGAGGGATGTGGTCCAGTGTCTTGTTAGTTTTGAGTTGGTGTTCCACCATCCTTCTTCAACATTATGACTCATCTCCTTGTTCACCTATGTGAAGAGATTCTATTCTCGGTCCGGTCTTTCTACACAATATGTTCCCCTTTGAGAGGTTCATGGGAGTCTTGAAGAAATATGTTCATAACCGTGCTAGGCCAGAAGGAAGCATCTCGAACGGCTATGGAACAGAGGAGGTCATTGGGTTCTGTGTTGACTTTATTCCTGACCTTAAGACAATTGGTGTTCCTGAATCGCGGCATGAGGGGAGACTGAGGGAAAAGGAACGCTGGGAAAGAAAACAATGATACCTAGGGACGGGCATTCTTTGACCAAAGCACACTACACAGTTCTACAAAATTCTTTGTTCATGGCTACGTATGTCGAGGAACACAAGAATATTGTACGGTCTGCAAACCCGGGGAAGGATGACTCATGGATTAAACGCGAACACATGGAGACTTTCGGAAGTTGGTTGCAAACACGTCTTATAAATGACACCACTGTTGAAGATCAGCTATACATGTTGGCAGGGTCACCATCTTCGACTATTGGGAGTTTTCAAGGGTACGAGATAAATGGAGATACATTTTACACGAGCTCCCAAGATAAGAAGAGCACCAACCAAAACAGTGGTGTCCGCTTTGATACAACAAACGAGAATGGAAAAACTGACACATACTATGGTTACATAGAGGAGGTATGGGAACTTGACTATGGACCTTCTTTTAAGGTCCCTTTGTTCAAGTGCAAATGGGTCAACCTGAATGGAGAAGGGGTAAAGGTAGACCCGCTTTATGGAATGACAACAGTGGATCTCAACTGTATTGGTTACAATGACGAACCATTCGTTCTAGCCAATGATGTGGCTCAGGTCTTCTATGTGAAGGACGTGTCTTCCAGACCGAAGAAAAGAAAAAATAAGGGAACAATTTCATCATACGATGAGCCGAAGCGTCACATAGTTCTCTCAGGGAAAAGAAACATCGTGGGAATCGAGGACACGACAGACATGTCAGAAGATTACAATAAGTTTGTTGAAATTCCACCCTTCACAGTGAAATCTGACCCACCATCCCGTTAAATAATGAAGATGCTCCATGGTTACGGCCGAAGCGATCATAAGCAAGGGACACGAAGAAAAGCTGGCAAGCATTATTGTTCCACCACCCACTTTTCTGTTTCTCTCCTCCGTATGTTGGTGATGTGTAATAATAAGCGTGGAATACATGATCATATAGTTCTGTTTGATTAGTATTTTGTATTGACCGGTAAATAGCTGACAACTATGACCCATGTCCGAATACATTTCGAAGTGATAGTACGGATAACATCCTGACAGATATTGCAGGATTATAACTACTTTTAATATGTAGTATCTGTTGACACACGGTATAGAACAAGCGATATATTCCGCGCACACATTGCAGGCACACCATATTAATTTGAGGCATTGGAGGAGAAGACACATGAAGACAGTGATTTGAGTTGAGATAGGTGAAGTTAATAGGAGGATTTGAGGGGTTGGTGGGATCAGACACAAACTGGCACTTTAATTGAGATTGCCGACGTGAAGTCTCTCACTAATGATAGCGTGCACGGAAGGCAATTCATTCCAAATTGATACTGTGGGTTGCCACTTGTCGGTGTTGAAGAACATGTTTCCCAATGGTGTTAATGTGGTGTCCTTATTCTCCGGTATTGGAGGAGGAGAGATAGCTTTGCACAGGCTTGGCATCCACATGAAGACAGTGATTTGAGTTGAGATAGGTGAAGTTAATAGGAGGATTTTGAGGGGTTGGTGGGATCAGACACAAACTGGCACTTTAATTAAGATTGCCGACGTGAAGTCTCTCACTAATGATAGCGTACACGGAAGGCAATTCATTCCAAATTGATACTGTGGGTTGCCACTTGTCGGTGTTGAAGAACATGTTTCCCAATGGTGTTAATGTGGTGTCCTTATTCTCCGGTATTGGAGGAGGAGAGATAGCTTTGCACAGGCTTGGCATCCACATGAAGACAGTGATTTCAGTTGAGATAGGTGAAGTTAATAGGAGGATTCTGAGGGGTTGGTGGGATCAGACACAAACTGGCACTTTAATTGAGATTGCCGACGTGAAGTCTCTCACTAATGATAGCGTACACGGAAGGCAATTCATTCCAAATTGATACTGTGGGTTGCCACTTGTCGGTGTTGAAGAACATGTTTCCCAATGGTGTTAATGTGGTGTCCTTATTCTCCGGTATTGGAGGAGGAGAGATAGCTTTGCACAGGCTTGGCATCCACATGAAGACAGTGATTTCAGTTGAGATAGGTGAAGTTAATAGGAGGATTCTGAGGGGTTGGTGGGATCAGACACAAACTGGCACTTTAATTGAGATTGCCGACGTGAAGTCTCTCACTAATGATAGCGTACACGGAAGGCAATTCATTCCAAATTGATACTGTGGGTTGCCACTTGTCGGTGTTGAAGAACATGTTTCCCAATGGTGTTAATGTGGTGTCCTTATTCTCCGGTATTGGAGGAGGAGAGATAGCTTTGCACAGGCTTGGCATCCACATGAAGACAGTGATTTCAGTTGAGATAGGTGAAGTTAATAGGAGGATTCTGAGGGGTTGGTGGGATCAGACACAAACTGGCACTTTAATTGAGATTGCCGACGTGAAGTCTCTCACTAATGATAGCGTACACGGAAGGCAATTCATTCCAAATTGATACTGTGGGTTGCCACTTGTCGGTGTTGAAGAACATGTTTCCCAATGGTGTTAATGTGGTGTCCTTATTCTCCGGTATTGGAGGAGGAGAGATAGCTTTGCACAGTCTTGGCATCCACATGAAGACAGTGATTTCAGTTGGGATAGGTGAAGTTAATAGGAGGATTCTGAGAGGTTGGTGGGATCAGACACAAACTGGCACTTTAATTGAGATTGCCGACGTGAAGTCTCTCACTAATGATAGAATTGCATAATCTTGAAAAAACCTTTGCCTTGATCGTCCAAGATGTCCCAGTAGTGGTGCTCAGCGCCTTGTCTGCATGTTTCGCAGGACATGCCCATTTTACAGTGTAGAAACATCTACAGAAAAGAGCAAACATCTGTAAACTAGGCAGAGGAGAAGTAGAATCAGGTAGAGAAACATTAGAGCCGATGAGAAGTACAAATAGCATATGGAGAGAAACAAGGTTTAAAAGATATTGCTAGGTGCTTCCGGCCAAAAGATTATCAAATCAAAGTTTTGAAATTCTCAAATCAAACCATAAGTTCACAAAGCATACGCAAACATTGACCGTTACCAACCTGAGCCGCAAGGAGCAGTAGAGCAGAGCAGAGCAGACTCTAGAGGATGGACAAGCAGCCAGGACTGACATCGACTCTAGAGGATGAACAAGCCACCCTACTTCTACTATGAAAATGAGGCCCTAGCTCCAAAAAGTGTATGGGTGGAAATTTCCAAAAATTTGTATGACACAGAGCTGGAGTTTGTGGATTCTAAGCACTTCGTGCAGCTGCTCAAGAAAAAGGCTACATCCATAACTTCCATAATTTATATTCAAATTATATACAAATGAAAAAATAATTAATAGTTTCAATAGTTAGAATAATTATTTAGTTAAACGAAAAATGGATTTAAATTAGTTTTGCAAATTCTAGCATTTTTCATGTTGGAATTTTTGTCAAATTTGGAAGTATATAAAAGTTGTTAATGTGCAAACTTAACACTTTTCAAATTTTGGCGCTAAAAATTTGGCGCGCAGGGGTGCCACCGAAATTCGAAATTTGTTTTTGGTCCCGGGCCGTGGTACCAACCGGGACCAAAGGGGCTCTAGTCCCGGTTGGTGGCACGGGCCGGGACTAAAGGCCCAAGTGTATAAAAAGCGCGGCCCTCTCTCCAGGCCGAGCGGACACCCCAGGGGCGGGTACGAGTGGATATGGCTGGGCGAAGCCCTGCCGGCGGCGGGAACGAGTGGATATGGCTGGGCGAAGCCTTGCCGGCGGCGGCGGGAACGAATGGACTAGGGACACAGTAGATTAGGGAAACACAACTTCTATTAAAATAAGGCCAGGGGCCTTGCTTACATAGGGGCGGCGCGGCCACAGGCGGCCGGCCGTACTTGCATAAGGGGCGGCGGCGCGGCCACAAGCGGCCGGCCGTTTCTTGGGGGGGTAGCTAGGGGCGTTGTCTATATAGAATAGGGGGGCGGGGGCGCGGCCACAGGCGGCCGGCGCCAATCTAGTCGTCCTCGTCGTCGGAGAGGCTTACGTAGGCGGGGGTGCCACAGGTGAGCAGGCGGCTGGGCCGGGCTCGCCGGGGCTGGAGACATCAGGGGGCATCGGGGGAGCGTACGGCGGCGGCGGGGGCAGCACCTCCTGCGGCAGCGGCGGCGGCGGGGGCAGCTCCTCCTCCTGCTCGGCGACCCCGGCGCCCAAACGCCGCCGGTCCAGGCCCAGCTCATGCCATACTCCAGGCCTGGTGGGAGCGGCTGCGGCTCCGGCATGTCCTCGGACGCCTCCAGCTCGGCGTTCATCGCCTGTCACCAGGGGATGGCAGGCTCGTTAGGGGGTGGCGGCGGCGGCGGCATGGCGGCAGCGGCGGCCACGACACGCTCCCACCTCTTGATCTCGTCGTCGATGAGGGAGCGGCGGGAGGCCTCGCATGCCTTCTCCATGGCGGCCCGGAGCTCGGGGTCCTCCTCCCCGGAGAAGTCCTCCGGCTCGTCCACGAGGAGCCATAGCTCCCTCTCCGGCCGGGCGCTGGCGGGGGTAGTCGTCCACGTTGGCCTCGAGGGGGGCGGGGGATGAAGGAGCGGCGGCGCTGCTCGTGCTCCTGCTCGAGCCAGGCGGCCCAGTAGGGGGAGCCGCGCGCGTACATCCGCTCCGTGCGGACGGGGGCCGGCAGGAGCTCGCGCCGGCGCTCGATCTCCTCGAGCAGCGCCGCGCCGGTCGGGGCCGGCGGCACTGGGATCCGCTGGGGATTCAGGTGCCAGCCGTCCGGGAGGTGCACGTTGTTGTAGAACACCGGAGTGGCATTGTTCCAGTGCCACTCCGCCTCGTCCACCCGGACGTACCGGCGGAACCGCTTGCCCGGGGGCGGCGCGGGGGCGGCGGCGTGCAGCCGGTGGTGGCGCGGGGACGCGCGGCACCCCGCCGAGGCGGACACCTCCAGGGCCGTAGCCGAAGGCCTCCGCCGGCGGGGGCGGGATGCGGCCGGCGCCGCTCGACGAGCCTCCGTCGTCGTTCCTTGGGCGCTTGCCGGAGTTCGAGAACCAGCGGGACATGGTGGCGGCTAGGGTTGCTCTGCCAGGGACGCGTCCGGGGTGGGTGGGTTGTACGGGCGGCGGGGGGCCTTTAAAAAGGACCCGGGGAGGGCTGGCATGCCAACCGGCGGCCTGAACGTGGCGGCGGTTGCAGGCGGCCATGAATGCGGGGAGCCGAGGCGTGGCGCGTGGGGAGTGGGGCGCGGGAAGCCGAGGCGGGGCGGGAAGACGAGGCGGACAGCGGCCCTTTGACCGTCCTTCGGTCTTAGTTTAATGGACCAGGCGAACCAGCCACCAGGCCGCTGGCCAGTGGCCCCTGTTGACTGGCCATAATAACAGACGCGGGGCATGGGCCCTTCGAACCGTTGACTGTCCATAAATAAAAGACGCGGGCCAGTGGGCCTTTTTGACTAAAAAATGTTCAGTGGGCTTAATTAAAGACGTGGGCCTGGAGCGGTTGGGGAAGGGGAGGCCGGTTGGCGATTGCGAGCAGGAGAAAAAAAAAACGAACAAAAAAAACCTGCCGCGGCAGGGAAAATGGGCGGACTTTATTCTTTTTTTAAGAAGGCATCCATCCCGGTCCCTAAAACGAACCGGGACGAACTCCCTCGCGGTCCCTGGCCCAGAGTCGCCACGTGGGCCAGCCTTACCATCCCGGGTTCTGGCACAACCGGGACCAATGGGGAGGGCCATTTGTCCCGGCTAGCCCATCCCGGTTGCGCAACCGGGACAAATGGCCCTTACGACCCGGGACAAAAGGCCCTGTTTCCACTAGTGGGTGCTATACTAGTAGCAAAAAATATGGCACGGCAATTACTATACCATTTCAGTTCATTGCTTACATTTCCACGTGGAGCTTCTGCGGACTGCAGTTTTATCAAGGGAAGCTGTCATGGGATCCAGGCATCTGGGCACTTCTATGTCTGTTCAGGTTTTTCACACCAGCTGAAGCAATAGGAATGAGACATGCTACAGCTCCAGCCTACTATTGCGGCGACTTCCTCGACCATGCTAACTACTTCGACAAAGTCTATTCTGACCAAGACTACTGCTTCAACGTCTTCTATGACCAAGCGCACACCAACCATGACTCTACTACAGTGACATGTTGCTCGAGCATGTCAGTGTCGTCCGCTACATCAACCTCGTCAAGATTCGCATCGACTATGGAATACACCATGACCTCATGACGTCATAAAGTATCAAGTAGCATGAGACCCGTCGGGTTTCGATATGGCATCGTCTTGGGGTCAAGCCGAAAATTATGTAGGAGAGAATGTTAGTGAATGTGGTCTATTACGACATGGGATGGAACTGTCTCTGTTTCTATTGGTCTTGGGATTCCGGGAAGCGACATGAGAGGTATCGACTACTTATACGAGAAGACAGCTACGGGAGAACTCGGCTTGGAACGGGACGGCTTCGGCCCCTTGCTTCGGTTTCCTCATCTTCTTCATGTTGGTTCCTCTTCTTCTTCCTCTTTCATTTGCTCGAACTCCATGAATCTATGGCTTGTATATCCGATTGATGAGCAATATAATTCCATGAGAAGTGGATTCTTAACAATTGGTAATCAGAGCCAACCGATTCCTCCCTGCAAATTCTCAAAATCCCAACCAAAATCACCCCCCCATTCCAAATTATAGCTAGACACCACCTTTCCCTCTCAACTCCATGGACTGGGAAGGCCAGCTCGTCTCCTCAATCGAGTTGTCCGTGCAGGCGGCCGTTGACGCTTCCCTGCCGTGTCTGATGTATGTGTCCATCGAGGAGTCAGCGGAGGAGACGGAAAGGCAATGCACTATGTGGTTTGGTGAGGAAGGAAGGCATCACATCGAGCTCGGAGAAGAGAGGGTGAGGCATGACCATGTGTGGGAGGAGAAGATTGCAAGGCATCGTGCGAGTTTCCTTGCGATGTCCACATGCGACACCTCCGTCCAGCCCAAGGCCAGATCCAATGCATTGCTCTTGCTGGTACGACGCCTACCACCTGTTCGGCACAATACCTCCACCGCGACGTCACCGTGTTGGTGTTGGCACTCTTCATGGCCACAATGTCTGCAGTTGGTGCCGTCCCCGAGCGTTGCTGCTTCGGCCCCTAGCCAGTGGCCGCGACCTACGCACCGGATTCCTAGGGCGCACGCTCAACCAATGTGGACTTCCTTGCGCACGACGCCAACACCACCAGATGTTCGACCACGACCTCTGTGCGCGTGGTGACATCCTCACACGTCCTCAGTGTGGTGCCAATGGCCTGTACACTATCAGTTGTTCATATTGCAAGCCTCGCTTCCGAGAGGGTCATGTCCATCCAGACAGCATCGACAGTTCACTCCATCTCCGTTGCACTGGAATCATCGTCCATCTGCAACGACTCTAAGCTTGCTCTTGTTGCGCCCATTGCCTTCTCTACTGAATGCCTAGGAGGAGTGAAGGGTGCAACGGGGGCCTCGGCAGCGCCAGCAGCCACCATGACATGTTCTCCTTCTGCGTGTCTGGTGTCTGTGGGCGGCATCCTTCTCGGAACACCGGGCCTCCAACCAAGGGATACGCTCGGATGCTCCCTACCAATGCATTCCGGTGTTGATATGCCACAAGATGCCAGAAACCTACCAAGTATGGTGGAAATTCAGCTCACCGTCAACAATGACCTTGCCCTTACACTCGGGCCGGTTGTGCCGCAACCACATGGCACACTTGAAATGTTCGAAACCTTGTCGAGTACTTCACTTTTGCTAGTGTTTTAGGAGATATTAAGAGACTTCGATGAGAAGGGCCAACACTCGGTGCCACTAGATGATATTGAGCATGCCTTCTCCTTGGAGCTATACGTATTGGTTCAAGTTATCACACACAATGGAGTAGTACTTTGGCCTGTTTATCATTCTACTATACGTACCATCCTATTGCATCCCTGGGATCCAGGACTTCCATTGTCTAGCATAGATGACAAGTTGAGTACAATTGCACATGGGCTTGTTGTCTAGTTTCCAACTGCTAGTGAAGTTAACTACTTGCAAGGGAGTTTCATACATAGACAGCAAAGATGTAGACTTGTGATTGATATAATACTGAAATGGGTGGTTGCATTAGGGCAATTGCAGCCTCAGCCTTCTTGAGGATTATCTGTATTGATTCGGCATTTGGCAATCCGGGCTACATATGCTTCATGGAAATGCATTTTTCATGATATTCGGCCAGGTAATAGGCACCATTCTCAGCTGATTGAATGGTCCTTGCGGTCTGAATTTCGGTTTTGCACTCTGGGAAATGTTCTCTTCTGTTATTGTGTGCTGGTGCAATGGGAAATTATGTGGGCAGTTATTCTTGCATTCGGGGAGCTTTGGTTACAATATTGCAATGCTAGACGTGAGTATCTGTATGGTTATGTGAATTTTTGGTAGCTAATTGCTTGGTCTGTCAGTTATCATTACTCTCTATGGTCTTGAAGACTCTATCAGCTTGTGTGTTTTGTTTGGTGCGAAAAATTGTCCTACTCCTACCATATGCAGAGAACTATGGGTTCGGGATTGCTTCTTACAAGTTTAGTAGATCGAATTCTAACTGTTTCCTAGAAGATCCTCTTCCCGTTGAGCATTGGTTGGTGCTGAGGAATTCAGGCAATGTCCTCGCAAACGTCCTCTGTCCAAGAAGACTACATGCTCACATTCCAGTCAGTCGATCTGATGATGACAACTTCTCGTATGTGCTTGTTCTTTGAAAAGAATGCTTAACGCTACTATCGACAAGGAATGCTTTGCACTTGCAACAAGCTAAAAGTATTTGCTTGCAAGCCGGTGCTGATTCTCAATTCATTGAATATTCTAGTCGGATTGGATGTGAATTGTTGAATTAGAAGATTGCATGACTACTCTACTTGTGGTGCTATACTAGTAGCAACAAATATGGCATGGAAAGTACTGTACCATTTCAGTTCATTGCTTACATTGCCATGTGGAGCTTCCGCGGACTGCAGTTTTGTCAAGGGAAGTTGTCATGGGATCCAGCCATCTGGGCACTTCTCTGTATGTTCAGGTTTTTTACACCAGCTGAAGCAATAGGAGCGAGACATGCTACAGCTCCAGCCTACTATTGCGCCCACTTCCTGGACCATGCTAACTACTTCGACAAAGTCTATGCTGACCAAGACTACTACCTCAACGTGTTCTGTGACCAAGCACACACCGACAATGATTCTACTATAGTGACATCTTCCTCGAGCATGTTAGTGTCGTCTGCTACATCAACTTCGTCAAGGTTCCCATCGACTATGGCATCTAGCATGACCTCGGCGACGTCATAAAGCATCAAGTACCATGAGACCCAGTGGGTTTCGACATGGCATCGGCTTTGGGTCAAGCCAAAAATTAAGGAGGGGAGAATGTTAGCGACTGTTCTCTGTTACGACATGGGCTAGACTGGCTCTGTTTCTATTGGTTCTTGGCTTCAGGGAAGCGAGATGAGGTATCGACTACTTATACGAGAGGACGGCTACGGAGAACTCGGCTTGGAATGGGACTGCTTCGGCCCCCTCTGCTTCAGTTTCCTCTTCTTCTTCCTCTGTAATTCGCTCGAACTCATGAATCGGTAGCTTGTATATACGATTGATGAGCAATATAATTCCGTCAGATGTGGATTGTTAACAATTAGTAATAAGAGCTAACCGATTCCTCCCCGCAAATTCTCAAAATCCCAACCAAATCCCCCCCCCCCCCCACCCCCCCCAATTTCAAATTATGGCTAGACACCACCTTTCCCTCTCAACTCCATGGACTGGGAAGGCCAGCTCGTCTCCTCAATCAAGGCGTCCATGCAGGCGGCCGTGACCGCTTCCCTCTCGAGATTGATGTATGTGTCCGTAAAGGAGTCAGCGGAGGAGACGGCAAGGCGTCGCATCGAGCTCAAAGAAGAGCGGGTAGGGCGTGACCCTTTGTGGGCGGAGAAGATTGCAAGGCGTCGTGCGAGTTTGTTTGAGATGACCATCTGTGATGCCTCGGTCTAGCCCAAGGGCAGACCCAATGATATTGCGCTTGCTGGTACGACGCCTACAAGCTGTTCGACGCAATACCTCCGCCGCGACATACCGTTTTAGTGTCGACACTCTCCACGGCCACAATACCTCATCTTGCATGTTTCGTACTGCTTCCCCATCTATGTCAAGTACCAGTTTAGTCGCAATTATGTAATGAGGTGGTACTTGCATCGCCTTCTGAACCATCGAACTGTGGACAACGTAGGTACGTATACACTTTCTTTTTTCAAGTTTGTTGCTAACTCTTTCTTGATGAGTGACTCAACCTACTAATATCACGATCCCAGGACTAACTTCAAATAAGAATGGTTGGCATCTAAATCTTGAATAAAATAGAACATGGATCATCACATAAATGTGAAATGCATACCCGATTTTGATTCTTATATATATCTAATCATTTCTTCCTTCGGAATAAAAACTTTAGGAAGCACAATCTGAAACTGCAAATTTGTAGAAAGTGCACCCTCTGTCTTTTTGTTCGCACCTCTTCCAATTGTTAGAGCTTCGTGTCTTTCGATCTTCAAAAAGTAGAACGTGGTTGTTCAGTGCTGATGCTTTTCTTCATGGTTAGATTCATATATTGTAGGTCTGCTTATCTTTGCAGTTGATACCGAATGTCACATATGTACTCTTTGTAGCTTTGTACATATTCCATTCTATGTTATTTTCATTTGGGTACTTGAACGAATAACCCATTTGAAGTCACTCCAAGCCAACAGAGTATCCATTCTGGAAATGTAAATAACTATTTGAGCGATCCTTTAAAGATTCCCACAGCAACGCGCGCTTTCTATTATTATGTGCATTAGTCAACACGTGCATTGCACGCGCAACACTACTAGTCCAACTAAATATGCCAACTCTTTTGCTACTATCTATGAGCTAAGAGCATATCCACGACTCCATATGCACCCCGAAATTCCTTCTATGTTGCTCCCCTCTATCCGAAAGGACGCACCGGACAAAACCTTTGTCGAGGGCTTTTGGCCCTTTACCAACTGTCAATGGCACTTGAGAAATTACAGAATTTCAGTAGTGCTAGGTCGAGGAATTCTTAACTTTATTGGAATTTTAAATTGTGTAACTGCTTTGGGTCCATATCGATCATGTATACACGTTTAATTAATATTCATTTATAGTTTAATCGGCCATAAGGTAATAGGAAGAATATTTCTACGTTTTATGCTGATAATAGTTTGATGATAAATCCATCGCAAATATCCTCCGTTTCGCTAGCAACAGTATCTATGTAATTTTGTTGAGATTCTTTTCAACACGGTATGTAAATAGTGTAATTTTTTTTTTTTGGTATTTCAAACGCTCCAACATTAAAATATAATGTACTCAACAAATATATATTCGTTGCAATACATCATCCCGAAAAATTGTTGAAACATAAAAATATTTGCAACACATAATGTAACACTCGCTAGGCAGCAGGCTCGAACCACGGAAACCGGCTCTAGAAACGAGCGGAATACAAGACCTGAATCTTTATCCCTTAATTTGGCCTTCAGGTGGGGTACCAAACCATGGACTTCTGTGTTTGAGTCTCTCACGTGTAAATTTGCTTTTCTTAAAAGTCGCGCAAGATTTGATCCTTAAACAAAGGACTTTTTAGGAAGCGTAACCAGAGTTCAGCATCGCAGTTCACATCGCGATCGATGCCGCTGATATTGCCACCGCCGCCGCCGGCTCGCAGGGGCACAAGCTCGCGGCGGCAGAGCCGCACCCGCAGGAGACGATGCAGCAGGAGGTACTGGGCGGATCTGCCATTGGACGCGCTGCTGCACATCTTCCACAAGCTGGACCACGTCGACCTCATGTTCGGCGGCGCGTCGAGGGCATGCCGGTCCTGGCGTAGTGCGACGCGGGAGCCCGAGCTGTGGCGCTGCATCAACTTGCGCGGCTACTCCTGGCGCTTCCGCCAGACAATCAGCCTAAAGAGAATGGCGCTTCTCGCTATCTTGTTCAGCGCCGGAGAGTGCGTCGAGTTCACCGGTGACAACTACTACGTTGACAACCACCTCATCCGCTTCCTCGGAAATCGGTAAGATTTCTGTTCGTGATCGAATTGCTCTTCGGATTACCATTATTTTTTTAATTTATAACTCCGTTAAATTTATAACTCCTTGATTACCTATAGCGAACTTCTCTTTCCAACCTAAAAATTAAGCAGAAAGGACATTAGAATTTTTTTTAAATCACCACAATTTTCTTTGATAATGTTAGAAACAACATGGCAACCGAAGTAGGATGACACAATCAAACCTGTATACAAGGTGACTTCAACGACGTCGAATACAAAAAACATATCATACTAATTAAGTATGTACGTAGGTGCTCATTAGGAAGCAACTCTATTGGGATGCAATGCTTTAGCGGCCATGAAATTATTTCTTAGAGAGGATGCAACAAAGTTTGATTTTCAATCTTCTCAAGCACTCCCTTACTTTCCTTCAACGAATTGATTCCTAAGATTTTTTGTGGATTGGAAAAGAATGACGTTAGCCATATTACAAGGTACTCAAATGATGTGTTATTCTTGTAGGGCACCCTTCCTAAAAAGTATTCATCTTACGGAGTTCGATATCAACATTAATGTATTCATGGAGTCAATGAAGAAGTGGCCTCTCTTGGAGGAACTAGAGCTTTACACCGGTTATAAGGAGGCCACACATATTATTGAGCGTGTTGCCTCAGCTTGTCCACAAATGAAGCACTTCAAACGGGTCAAAGGAGGAATAGGAGGCGAATACTCTGAGAAAAGCGATGCCTTGGCAATTGCGATGATGCATGAGCTCCGCTCGTTGGAACTTTTTAGCGACACCCTCGACAACACGGCACTTACAATCATTCTTGACAACTGCCCTCACCTGGATTTCCTTGATCTTCGTAATTGTTGCAATGTCGTCATGGATAGCAACCTACGAGACAAGTGTGCTAAGATCAAAACCAAGTATTTTGAGCGATTTAGCCCTATAAGTTATTACACTACTAATCGTCTGTACCGTAATTACAACGATGAGCATGACTGTCATTTTTTATATGCCGAGGGCCATGACTTCGAAGACTCCGAACATTCTTCCTGCTATAGTCGTGCTGAGGAGATTGATTTTGAAGAGCGTGAAAGGAGTCATGAGAAGGCAACACGTAGATGCCGACATAGGTACCTTGTAATCTAATAATTGGTGATCTCGATGTTCCAACAGGATGTTGCATGCTTCCCTCCTTTTATGTATGGTGCACACTTGCTAGATTTGTTTTTTCAGCTTGAGGATTCACTCATATCTTTTAATGGAATTCAAAAAAAATTACAATAAACACGGTAAGTTTAACTCAGGCGAGGACGAATAGTCTCTACTATATAGTTTCTGCTAACGTTCCTTACGTAGGCGTACGGGTACGTCATGGATCAATCTATAAGATCTGGTTTTGCTTGGGCCAAGTCGCTAGATCAGCGCCCCGTACATATAGCACCACTCCGGCCCTTTCTTTTTGCCAACCAGTTCATTGGCCCAGTTCATATAGCCCACCTCTACCACCAGCCATAGCTACTCCAACACGTTTTCCTCCACACAAAAAAAGGGAAAAGCTGGTAATCCCCCGGAGGATGATCGTCCGCTTTCCTTCCGCACACCCACTACCGCACACCACCAGGTGGACCCCACACACCCCCAATCCCCGCAACCCCTGGCCCCGTTTCTTCTCAACCGCAAGGCGCATACTGGCCGAGGAGGCCACGGACGAGCGCTGCCGGGCGCGTCGGGGGTCGGCCGCTGCGCCACCACCATCCCCAAGGTGCTCCTCGGCGACCCCCCACCCCTTCCCCCACCGACGGAGGCGCTAATTCGTGATCGGGAAGCAGATGCACCGGATCCTGGACGGAGGCCGAGATGAGCCCCGCGACGGCGTCGGCGCGGAACGGGTAGATCTCGAAGCGGAGCGAGGGGAAGGAGGCGGCGACGGCGCGCCGCAGGTCCTGGACGTCCTCGTGCCGAGCGGCGGCGGCGAGGAAGCGGAAGAAGAGCGACTCCGGGGAGGAGGCGTGCTTCGAGGAGGGAGTAGATGGCCGCCTTTGGAGCCGCGCAGGTAGTGCGCGTCGAGGGGTCATGGCGTTGTGGACCAGGCCCGGGTCGCACACCCCCGCTGCCTCGCCCGAGGCCGAGGCAGGGCACGCCTCACCGTTCCGGTACTCCGGCGCCTCCGCGAACCTCAGCAGCGCCGCGTCGCCGGAGAGCGCCGCCAAGAAGACGACGAGCAGCGGCAGGGCTGCGCCGGCGCCCATCATTTCTCGGATTCTTGCGGAGATGGAGGAGATCCCCGTGGAGCGAGATGCGGTCCTGTACAAATTTTTGCTAAAAATTTTTGTACAAATGGTTGCTACAATAGGATTTTTCTTTTGGTTTTTTTGTACAAATTTTTTGCTACTGTAACTCCGGCGAGGTCCGATTTTTTGCTCTAATAGCATAATTTTTTTTGCTACAATAAGGTTATTTTTTTGCTTTTTTAGTATAAATTTTTTGCTCTGCTATTCCTCCGGCGAGCAAAAGTCTCCAGCGACGGCTCAGGCGAAATCGACTTTTTGCTACTGTAGCAAAAAAAAAAATGCTACAGTAACTCCGGCGAGTCTCCGGCGAGGTCTGACATTTTCCTGTTCTTTTTGGGGTGAAACGTTTTTTGCTACGGGAGCAAAAACGGGACTTTTTTTTTGCTACAGGAGCAAAAGCGGGATTTGGGCAAAAAATGGGACACGTGTCAAGCAGGGAACCCGGGGGATGAAAATTTTCTATCCCCCGGGGGACGCCCAGTGCTGTCCAAAAAAAACTCCTACACAGTTTACTTCTGGTTTCCAACATGGACTCAGCTAAACCAACATGAACTCCCTTTACTCAACACGGTTTCCTTCCAAAAAGAAAACTAATCATCACGGACTCATCTCACATCCTAGATCCCAGACTGTCGTGGTGGTGTCACGGCAGATGCCATGGGATGGCTAAAGATGTGGGGACGATGGACGCTGGAGGTGTCCGGGGAGGGATCACGCGACGAGTAGCCGCGTGAGGTAAGACCACACAACACAAAAACACGATGTACCCAGGTTCAGGGCCCTCGTGAGGAGGTAAAACCCCTACTCCTGCCTTTCTCTATGTATTTCGATGTCTCTACGAGTAGTCACGGTACAAATGGTATCGCTACCGAGTAGCCTCTCTCTCCTCTCCGAGTAGAGCTAGGTCAAGAACTTAGGGTTTCTAGGGTTCACTATGAGCATGTGAGAGCATGCCTCGCGCAGGAGGCGGCGGGGCACCTTATATACACGGTGCCCAGCCGGATACGTCCAAATCTAGACAAGTGTCGACATAGTGTGCACATCGTCCTTTCTCCGAGTACCCGCTGACAGCTTTGGTTCCTAACCTTGGCGGCTTCGTAAAGTCGTTGGGCAAAACTAGGGGACAGACTGGTATCACTGTACCTAGGCACAGATAGGCCCCCCTTATCCTGCCACGGCCTGCTTCCATGCTGTCACTGTCAGGCAGGCCGTCCCCACGTGAACAACAGTTCGAATGCTGCCAAGTACGGACCCAGGATACGCGGGATCCTGTGTCAGAACGGCTCCTTTGACTTTCTGGCCCGAGTAGGTTCCCGCCAATGGTTCCCGCCAATTGTACTCGGGCCAAACCTTTACTCGTCAGGGTAGAACTTGATTGATATCTCCTTCTGGTCATCTTGAGGTGAGACCGAGTAGCAGTCGACCGGGTAGCGAGTACCTGGTAGTCGGCTACTCGACCAAACCTCTCTTCTGTAAGCGGCCTTTACCACCTGTCTTTACCCTACTCGGGGGTAACCCCCCGACAGCAGTCCCCGAAGCTGGTTGAGTCTTGCGAACTTGTTCACTAGGCTCTGCCAGCTTAAAACCAGCCTTTGCATCTCAGCTCTTGAACCTCAAGATGCCGAGTAGAACCTCCGAGTAGCTATCTGGAAAGTACTTTGAGTTTCCTCTCTTCCGAGTAGCTATCTGGAAAGTACTTTGAGTTTCCTCTCTTCCGAGTAGCACTTGCTTTCTACTCTGTAACCGAGTAAAAAGACTTAGAGAAATTTCTCTGATTGAGCCTCTGGAGCACAGAGCACAATCCAGCCCTTCGCGCAGCAACTGCACACGTGTCAAGCATCCACGGCCTTGTCGTTTGGTTGCCCAGGACACGACCTGCCACGCGTCCAGTTTTCACGCCATGGGCCCACCGGCCGTCATGTCCCATCAAGTGCAGTTATAGGCCACGATTCGGTGGTGGGATTAACTGTGGCCATTACGCGCGCAACCGGCGCTTGTGTGCGTTTCTAGCCGGCCACAGGACCCACCACACGCCGCAATCGATCCCACTTCCGTGACGGTAACGGTAAACTCGCGGAGGGGATATAAATACCCCCGCCGGTAACTTTCTTTTCCCCTTCCCTCGCACTATTCCTTCTCCGTCTCCTGCTCTTCTCCGCCACCATGCTCTCCGCCGCCGCGCAAGCTCTCGCGCCGCCGCGGACTCAATCCACCAGCCAACTCCACTCGAAATCTTCCACCTTCTCAACTCACCACAATGGCCAAGTCAGGCTGGGCCGGCTCCTGCGTCACCGCGGAGGATTGCGCCTGGCTCGTCAATACCCGGCGAGTCCCTCCCGGCGTGGAGTGCCGGGCGCCGGACGGCGAAATCGTGCCGTCCCCGCGGGAGGGAGAGCGCGTCGTCTTCCTGGCGCATTTCGAGCGCGGGTTCGGGCTACCCGCCTCCGATTTCATGAGGAAGTTCCTCAATCACTTCGGCATCCAGATGCACCATCTGCCGCCCAACGCCGTCGTCTTCCTCGCCTACCACGCCGTGGTCTGCGAGGCCTTCCTCGGCATCCGGCCTACGTGGGAGACGTGGCTCAGGTATTTCCACCTGCGCCAGCAGTCTACCGGGAAGAAGGACTCCGCGGGCGTCGCCCGCGCCACCGACACGGCTGCGCCATGATGGTGCAGCGGTCCGGACGAACCACCCCCGCATCAAGGGGCTGGACTCCGTCAAGCTATGGCAGAAGACGTTCCTTTACGTCAGGAACGTTGCCGCCGAGCCAGGAGCCCCGGTGAACGACAGAATCAACCTGCCCGTTTGGTGCAATCGCGCTCCAATCGGGATGTACTGGAAGGACAAGCCCGTCAACGACGATGACGCCATCGAGATGGAGAATCGACTCGGCTGGCTGAAGGCGGAGGGCCTCAAGAACGACGACCCGGTGGCCTGCTGGATCCAGCGGCGAGTACTGCCCTTGCAGGAGCGGTGCCATCTCATGTGTTACATGGGAGGGCCCCGCGACTGCACCAGGACCACCACCATCGAGATCGACAACATCGACGTCCCCTGGCATGCCAGGAACATCTTGACGACAAGCCTTGGCGACCACTGGCAATACGGGTTCGTCCCGTACAGCCGCACAAAGCCGATTGAGCGGGTACGCCTTCCTTACTTTGCCCTCTGCATACGTTTTCCGAGTAGATGACTTCCCCTCCTTGCATTAGCTAGCAATTGCCTTGTGTTCCGAGTAGGACACTTAGCCGAATTGCATAGGCTTAATGTGCTTCATGCTTGCACGCCTTGCCGGATAGCCTATTAGAGAGCAACTCTTAGGCTCGATGTGCTTTATACTTGCACGCCCTTCCGTGTAACACCTTTCGGCAAACATGCTTAGGCTTAGTATGCTTTGTGTTTGCACGCCTATCCGGGTAGAATGCTTAGTAAACTGCCTAGGCTTTGTGTGCTTTGTACCTGCACGCCTATCCGAGTAGGATTCCTTCCTGGTTCTCGGCTAGTCTGTGATCCTTCTCTGCTTTTCAGGTTCTCACGCCAGATAATTGAGAGTTGCGAGGTCTTTGAGGGCAACTGGTCTCCTGACCGTGAGGAGGATGATGTGCCCTCTTTTGATGCCGTGGAGCAGCCCAACCTCTCTCGCTCCCCCGTCCCTGATAAGCGCGACGCTCTCCGCACCTGGTCCGACGAGGATTTTGATGGTAACTGTACTTTCATTCTGTTTGCTTCCGAGAAGCATCAATCCCTCGTTTGCTGTTTCTGATTCTTTCCTCTTTTCTCTTTGATTCCCAGATGAAGTTGTCGCGGACAAGGACGACGAGGACGAAGACGAGAACGAGGGCGATGCGCCCCTAGTCGTCAAGCCCCTGTCCATCGCCGCTCCTGAGACCCGCAAACGGGCCGGTAGCGATGCGCCAGCGCCTCCTGCCAAGCGGAAGAAGCCCGCCGAGAAGAAGGCGGTTGTGAAGAGAACCAGACGAGAGCTCAAGTGCACCACCGCGTAAGCCCTCTTCTCGGTCGTTTCCCTTCTCGCACGGTATTATTTTCCCAAATTCCTTCTGATTTCTAGTTTCCCTTTCTCTGCAGTCCTCCTATGGACGCGAATGCAGCTCTCGCGTCCGACCAAGCCAAGAAAAAACCAGTACCTCTGGTCAACCTGGACGATGATGATGAGGACCACGATGCCAATGCTGCTGCTGCCAATCCAGCACAAGGAGCAGCGTCTGAACCAGCAGCACAGGACACCGCCGTCCACGACGAGAGACCCCCTTCTCCTCCGGCCAGCAATGCCGAGGAGAATCAAGATCAAGAGATGCAAGACCACACCGCCGCCGAGCGGCCTGAAGCACAGCAAGAGCAGCCCGCCACAGGGGCTGCTGCACAAGAGAGCCTCGCTGCCGCGCAGCGAGTAGAAGATACCACCGCCACGGATGCCACTGCTTATCCATTGAGCAGCGTGCAACCGGGCGTGACACCGAGTAGCGCCCAGCCAGGAGCTGCACGAGGCGATGTATCTGCGGCGCCACCAACTGCGCAAGGCCCTACCGCACCAACTGCGCAAGGCCCTACACCGCCAACTGCGCAAGGCCCTACACCGCCAACCTCCTCCTCGCCGTCGAAGACCAAGGATACATCCAGCCCTCCCGCCGGGCGAGTAACCAGGCAACGAGCCTTGGAAGCTCTGAGGGACGAGGTTGTCAGAAGGGAATCCGAGAAGGAAGCTGCTGAGAAGGCCAAGGCCGAGAAGGAAACTGCTGACAAGGAAGCTGCTGAGAAGGCCAAGGCTGAGCAGAAGAGAGCCAGGGCTGAACAGAAGAAGGCCGAGAAGCAAGCTGCCGAGAAGGCAGTCGCCGAGAAGGCAAAGGCCAAGACTGACGGGAAGACGACTGAGGATCCCGAGAAGCAGAAGGTTGAGAAGGAGCAAACGAAGAAGCGGGCCAGAGACCAGAGTACATCCTCAGGCGAGCGCTCGTGATCCACGAGTCCGGCCCGATTCTGCTGCGCTCTCGGCTGATGCTCGCGCTGCTGGCCAGCCCTGCTACCCGGAGTATATGATCGAGGTTAGCCAACAACACTCAATCGGCTTCCCTCCCAAGGAGCTTTAGCTATCCAGAGGGGAAGGAAAGTTGTAGCCGTGAACTCCCCTCCTCCAGATCCAAGCCAACCCAGTCTCAACATCGCTTCTCGTGGAGTCCAAGACAAACCAATAACCTCCAAAGGCCTTGAGCAGGTACTGGACACCATTGGCTTCATCGACGCCAAATGGGATAGCAAGATTCTCGGCGTGGATAAGTGGCACGGTCTTAGCCTTGGCGGCATCGACCACATGCGCGTGGACTGGAACAAGGTTGACCTGGGACGCAATCCCATGTCCGTCTCCACCGAGACCGCGACGCTCGCAGCCAAGATGTTCTTGCATCGCAAGAATGCGAGGACATCGAGCAGTCCTACGCAGTAAGTCCTTCTTGCCTTTTCCGAGTTGAATTTTTCTCTTCTACTCGCCTTTCTTCTTTCTTACCATCACCCCCAGTCCCCGAGATTCGGGTCGAGTGATGGATACTCTCGAGTAGCCTCCTACTCAGGCTGAATCTTCTCTGCTTTGCCTATCTCATTTTCTTCTCGCTTCTCAGGATAGCGTCCTGAAGCGGACCAACCTATACCGCCCATCTTCTCTGGAACCACTCCATCGCCAGGAGGCGAATTGCTGCTTTAGAGAAGGAAAGGCAGCTGCGGAGGCAGCCAGCAAGAACGCCAAGGACAGCTCCCAGCAGCTGACTGAAGTACAAGGTACGCTTTTAGCTGTGCGATTCATGCGTTTTTGTTTACGCTCGCTTATGCTTTCTTATGCGCTAACCTCTCCTTCTCTTCAGAAAAACTGAAGGCCTTAGTAGACGAACACGAGAAGTGCCGCAGCTTCGTGGAGAACTCCGAGGCCACCATTAAAAGGCTAGAAGGTAAGCTTGCAGTTTACTCGGTGTGACCTTGAATTTGGTTCTTCTCTGCTTATTTACTAACCTCATCTATCTTTTCGCAGAAGATCATAAGTCATTTGCTGAGGCACACCAAGATTGCGTCAAGCCGGCGGAGGTGGAGAAACATCCGACCAGGCCATTACTCTGGTGAAGGACCACACCACCGAGATGGAGAAGCTGCAGCTCCAGCTTCAGAAGGCACTCCAAGATGCCGTCAAGATTGGCGCCGAGAGGGACAAGGCAATCGCCGAGAAGGCCAAGGCCGAGACCACTTTCCGAGCCAAGGAAAGGGCCCTCGAGTCTGAATGCGAAACTTTGAAGAAGACCAACGCTGATCTCTTCGCTCAGATGACACCCTGCGCGATATCCAGGAAAAGCACATTGGCAACGAGGAGTCCTGAAAACCAAGCTGCAGCAGCTGCGCCGCCAACTGATCGGTAAGTTTTCTCTTCATTGCATTTTTCTTCTCGGTCTTGTTCTCGGCTCTTTTTTCTTCTCGGTTTTTGATCTTGCCACTTGCTATTTCAGATATCTGGCCTCGTCTTGATTCTTCCTCTGTGCCTACGGTAGCCAAGGCCCGAGCAGTTCGCCTTTCGCTGGTGAGCCAATTGACACCAGGGCTGATATCGAGGACAGCTTGCTGGTGCTCAAAGGTTACTTCGAACAGCTGGCCGGCGTCGGAACTGACTTGGTGCATGGGCTTTGAGCTCCACCGGCTGTTCTGGCCTCATGACCCCCAGCCAAGAAAACATGCGGGATCTCGCCCTCAAGCTGGAGAACGTGAAGGCCGAGCTGAAAAAATGGCGAGCCTCTGGAGCCCGTGCTGGTGCGGACGTGATGCTTCTCTGCATAGCATCTTGGTATGAAAACCTGGATATGCAGCGCATCCGTGGGAAGCGCAATGATTCCAAGTGGGAGATGGATGCCGAGAGCGTGGCCTTGCACAAGCAGATTGCGTATGAGGTCGCAGAGTGCGCCGAGACGGAGGTCTACATCGAGGGCGTCCCCGAACCCGACACCGAGTACGAGGACGAAGGAGATGATGACGAAGACGAAGACCTTGACGGCTTCTTCGAATCTCCCAAGGGCAAGGCCGGAAAAGGAAAAGCCACCGTCGTCGCGAGTAGCGATGAAGACGAAGGGGCGCACATCGACACCGAGCCATTCGACTTCGGCACCTCCTCAGGTGCTGCTCTCGACGACACGGTGCCCCCTCCTGGCCACGCTTCAGGCTCCTCCTCGGCTCCAGGACCCGTCTCGGTGGCCACGGCCACTTCTGACCAGGCAGCCGCCCAGCAAGATGCCGAGTTGGAAGAGTCCGCCACCGTCCAGACGGAAGCGGATGCCACTCAAGCCAGCACCGAAGGAACAGCTGCCGCGACGCCACTGAAGAAACTGCTGCCAAGACCGCCGCCGAGGAAACATCAGCCAAGGCCAGCGCCGAGAAACACTGCCTCCTCATCTTGAAGCAACCTGCACTCTCTTTTACTCGAAAACTTATCAGATCCCGGGATGCCGGGAGCAGATGTAATAGACTATCTTTATCTTGCTTGCTACTTAGTTTTTATGCCCACTCTGTTTATGTTGACATTAATCAATTTGAACGACACTGGGCTTAATGCCGAGTTGTGTTTCCATGCGAGTCCCCGAGTAGCATTTCTTATTCACCCTGTCTTTTCATCTCTGCTCTACCTGCGACTTGTCGCTTGTTTGGTATTCGAGTCACAAGAATCAAGTGGCAAGGCTGCAAATACTTAGCCGCTAGAAACAATCATGGTAACGCAGCCCACCACTCAGCCGAGAAGACGAGAACAGGGAACAAAAAGTAACCGACAATCTACTCGGTTCCTGCACTCTTTCTTCCTTAGTGATTTTCGTGTGCTCATTGACCTTTTGCTTGTTCTCTTGCTTGCCATGAAGCCGGGTTTCGGACAGCAGCAGAGTCGAAGAGTTGGCATATAGGTTTAAACACAGTACTCAATGCACTTACGAGTTCTGAAGTGGAGCAACCGAATAGACAAAGGAACAAGCCGAGTAAAAACACTTAGAGCAATTTTGGACGAGGGCAGTCCCCGAGAACAATTTCAGATTGCAGAGTAGAATTTCAACTCGGATAAGAGGGTACATACACATCTTTGCTCACGAATGGAAACGACGAAGTAGAGCTACATTCCAAGGGCGCTTGGTTTCCTCTCCAGCTTTGTCTGCCCTGTTCGCCTGCGATGGGCGCACATCTACAAGATAGTACGCGTCATTGTGCAGCGCTTTGCTGACAATGAAGGGCCCCTCCCATGGAGGAGACAACTTGTGCATCCCGGCTGTGCGCTGCACAAGCCTAAGGACCATGTCTCCTTCTCGGAAAACCCTTGGGTTCACCTTTCGGCTATGATAGCGCCGCAGGTTTTGCTGGTAGATAGCCGAACGTGACAGAGTCAGCTCTCTGCTTCTTCAAGCAGGTCCAACGTGCTTCTCGAGCTTCTCTCGCCTCCACCTCAGTGTAGAGGGCTACTCGGGGGGAGTCATGCTCTAAGTCTATTGGCAACACGGCCTCAGCCCCGTATACCAAGAAGAATGGCGTGTAGCCGGTTGACCGGTTAGGGGTAGTCCTTAGACTCCACAACACCGCTGGCAACTCTTCTAGCCAACACCCAGGTGTTTTCAGCAATGGCTCAATCAGCCTTGGCTTGATGCCTGCCAGCACCATCCCATTTGCTCTCTCAACTTGCCCATTGGAGGCAGGGTGCGCGACTGACGCAACGTCTAGTCGGATATGCTTATCTCTGCAGAATCGCACCATTGCCCCCTCTGCAAAGTTGGTGCCATTGTCGGTGATGATACTGTGTGGGTAGCCATATCTCATGATCACATCCTTCACAAACTTCACAGCGGTGACCCCATCGCACTTCCGAATAGGTTTCACCTCGATCCACTTGGTGAACTTGTCCACCATGACCAAGATATGTGTCATATTGCCTTTAGCCGGCTTGAAAGGACCAACCATATCCAAGCACCAAACAGCAAATGGCCATGTGATAGGAATTGTTTTCAACTCGGAAGCTGGCATGTGAATCTTACTTGCGAACATCTGGCAGCCGGTGCACTTCCGCACAATATCTTCAGCTTGCTGCAATGCAGTGAGCCAGTAGAAGCCATGCCGAAAAGCTTTCTTGACCAAAGCCCGAGATGAGGCGTGATGCCCACATTCCCCTTGATGTATCTCCACCAAGATTTCTTCTCCCTCTTCTGGGCTCACACAGCGTTGTAGCACACCAGTGGCACTTCTCTTGTGCAGCACATCTCGGACTATAGTGTAGCCCTTGGACCTTCTCTGAATCTGCCTCGCAGTTACCTCATCTTCAGGTAAAGTTCCGTCCCTTAGAAAGGATAGTATGGGCATAGCCCAACTCGGTGTCTCCCGTGTGGGAAACACTGGTTCGTCCAGTTCCATTGGGATAGGCTCTGGCGGTTGCACGGGAGGAGTAGGAGCGCTTCTCTGCAGCCCGGACCGGTTGGCGAGAACTTCTTCAATGAATGCAACGGCTTCTGGGTTGAGGGTGGCAGTCCCCGAGTACGGAGTGGCAGTCCCCGAGTAGGGAGTGGCAGTCCCCGAGTAAGGAGCGGCAGTCCCCGAGTAGGGACCGGCAGTCCCCGAGTAGGGAGTGGCAGTCCCCGAGTAGGGAGTGGCAGTCCCCGAGCAGGGAATGGCAGTCCCCGAGTAGGGAATGGCAGTCCCCGAGTAGAGGACGGCAGTCCCCGGGTTCCCTGCAGCACTCTCCCAGTCAATCTCCATTGGGTCAGATTCTTCACTTGGCAGAGAAGGAACAAAGATGGATTCCGAGTTGGGGGAAGGCTTGATGGATGGCTTCCTCAAATGCTCCAAGGCAATCCCTGCCGGGATGGACTGCCGAGAAGATCCCAACTTGGACAGCTCGTCTGCCGCTTCGTTCTCTGCTCGGTGAATGTGCTGGAACTCGCAGCCTTCGAAAAACCCAGTCATTGACTGCACCAGGAAGCGATACGATGCCATGTTGGCATCCAAAGCGTCCCAGGTACCTGAGACTTGCTGCACCACTAGATCTGAATCGCCATAGCATATAATGCGCTGCACACCAACCTCCTTTGCTACTCGCAAGCCATGCACCACTGCCTCGTACTCGGCTACATTGTTGGATGCCTTGAAATGAATCTGCAGCACGTACTTGAGTTGATCCCGCTTGGGTGATGTAAGCACAACGCCAGCACCAAGGCCTTCTTTCACCTTTGAGCCATCAAAGTGCATCTTCCAATAGTTGGAAACTGGAGCAGGAGGTTCATATTGCATCTCGGCCCAGTCCACAAGAAATTCCGCCAGGACCTGAGACTTGATTGCTTCTCTTCTCGCGTACCCGGGAGCGTACGCGGCCAGCTCGATTGCCCACTTGGCTACTCTGCCACTCGCCTCCTTGTTTCCCATGATGTCCGAGATGGGAGCAGAGCTCACAACAGTGATGGGGTGCTCCTGGAAGTAATGTTTCAGCTTCCTGGCGCCCAGGTACACACCATATGTCATCTTCTGGTAGTGCGGATAGTTTTGCTTGGAACTGGACAGCACTTCACTGAGATAATAGACTGGGCGCTGCACACTCTTGCCTTCTTCTTCTCGCTCCACCACTATCACCACGCTGACTACTCGGTTAGTCGCAGCAATGTACAGCAGCATCGGCTCCTTGGGTAGCGGACTAGCCAAGACAGGAGCGCTCGCCAGCATTGCTTTCAGCTCATTGAATGCCACGTCCGCTTGCGGAGTCCAGACAAACTTGTCACTTTTCTTCATCAGCTGGTACAGAGGCAAAGCCTTCTCGCCCATTCGGCCCAGAAAGCGGCTCAGAGATGCCAGACAACCCGTGAACTTTTGCACATCTTTCAGTGATCTCAGCAAGGACATGCTTTCAATAGCTTTTATCTTAGAAGGATTGGCTTCAATGCCCCGACTAGAAACCAGAAAGCCGAGTAGCTTTCCAGCTGGTACACCAAAGGTACACTTACTCGGATTCAGTTTCATTTTGTACTTGCGTAGGTTAGCAAAGGTTTCCTCCAGGTCGGCAAGCAGAGTATGTGTTTTATTCGTTTTGATGACAATGTCATCTACGTACACCTGCACATTCTTGCCGAGCTGGTCGTGCAAGCATTTCTGCATGCATCTCTGATAGGTTGCACCCGCATTCCTCAAGCCAAAACACATGACACGATAGCAATAAGCCCCGTACGGGGTAATGAAAGCAGTCTTTATTTGATCAGCAGGGTTGAGTGCAATCTGGTGGAAACCAGAATAGGCATCTATGAAAGACAACAGTTCACAGCCGGCAGTGGAATCGATCACCTGATCGATGCGAGGTAGCGGGAAGGGATCCTTGGGGCATGCCTTGTTCAAGTCGGTGTAGTCGACGCACATGCGCCATGCAGTGGCAACCTTGGGATCTTCCTTTTTCTTCTCGACCATGACCGGGTTGGCTAACCAGTCCGGGTGCAGCACTTCCATGATGAAGTTACTGATCAGCAGCTTGGTGATTTGATCACCGATGGCCTTCCTTCTCTCATCCCCGAAACGGCGCAAAGCCTGCTTCACGGGCTTGGCGTCAGGACGCACATGCAAAGAGTGCTCAACCAACTCCCTCGGGACTCCTGGTAGATCTTCATTGGTCCAGGCGAAAACATCCCGATTCTCACGGAGGAAGTGGATGAGCGCGCTTTCCTATTTCTCCTCCAACCCGGAACCAATGATGGCCACGCGCTCCGGGAACTCGGGGTCAACCTGGACTGTCTTGGTCTCCTTGGCAGCTTGGAAAGCAGTACCATGCTGGGTACTCGGCACACCCTGTGCGCCGGCTTGTGCGGACTGAGCCATGGCCACCACCTCGTACATCTTCTTCTTCTCGGCAGCAATCACCATCGATTCCGCCAGCTGGGAGCCAGCAGAGGCACACTCCATGGACTTCTTGTAATCTCCCGAGATGGTGATGATGCCATTGGGACCGGGGATCTTCATCTTCAGATAAGCCACATGTGTAGAGGCCATGAACTTGCTCAGAGCAGGCTGCCGAGTAGAGCATGATACGGGCTGATGATCCACCACTTCAAACTGCAGGCGCTCTGTGCGGCAGTTCTCCCGAGTACCGAATAGCACGTCAATCCACACTCGGCCAATCGGGTTGCATGAGATCCCGGGCACAATGCCATGGAAGGTGGTCTTGCTCGGCAGCATCATGTTCTCGGCCAGGCCAAGCTTCTCGAGTGTGTCCTTGTACACAATGTTGATGCTGCTGCCATTGTCGATTAGCACCTTGCTGAACCTCACATTCTTCTCGGGGCCCAGGAAGGTAGGATCCAGCACCAAGGCATAGGTACCCGGATTGGGCATCACCTTGGGGTGATCTGCCCGAGTCCACCTGATCTCCTGGTCACACCAGTACATGTAGTGAGGGACAGCCGGAATCACTGCATTGACCTCCATGGCCCGCCTGTGCTGCGACTGTTTGTCGACTGCCTCAGAAGTGAAGATCATATAGCTCTCATGGTGCTCTTGGTACTGGTTAGAGCCATTGCCCCCATTGTTGCCATTGTTGCCATTGTTGTTGCCCTGATAGTTGTTGTTGCCTCTGTTGTTGTTGTTGCGGTTGTAGTTGTTGTTGTTGTTGCGGTATCTCTCGTTGTTGAAGTTCCGGTTGGCTCCTAAAGCCACCTGGTTGACATTCTCTCTTCTCGGATAGACTGGCGGCCGAGTTGCGGGAGCGCGAGTAGGCTGAACAGTAGCATTGGCAGCTGGCAGAGGAGGAGGAGGAGGCAAGCCATCACTCTTAATCACATCCCACCACTCGCACTGCCGAGTAGTGTGGTTGGCGGGCCTTGAGGGGTGGTGAGTGTGAAAGCTACACGGACCATCCTTCATGTCATCAAAGACAAACTTCTTCGGCTGCTCGGAGTTCCCGCTACCCGGCTGCGCAGTGCGGAACGGTTTCTTGTTGCCCTGGCCCTGGTTCTGGTTCTGCCCGTAGGCTCCAGCAGGTTTCTGCCTTTGGCCACCACCGCCTCCAACATTCACCGCGTTCACCTCCTCAGGGTCATACCGAGTATCTACTCGGCGCTTGTTGCGGAACTCGTTGCGCTTGCTGCTGTTGAAGTTTCTTCTCGGCTCAGAGGAGTCCATCAGTGGCTGAGTAGGATCACCGAGTGCGTACTGATCCGCAATCTTGATGGTCTCGGCCAGGGTGTTCGGCATTTCCCTCTGCAATCTCTGCCAAAGCATGCTGCCATGTCGGCAACCCTGCGCAAACCAAGTGATGGCATGTGCTTCATTCACACCCTCACAAGTGTTCCTCAAAGTGCTCCACCGAGTAAGGTACTCGCGGTCCGTCTCGTCTTCTCGCTGCCTGCAAGCCGAGAGCTGCTGTGGCCTATTCGGCCTCTTGTAGGTGCTGGTGAAGTTGCTGACGAAGGCGTCCGAGAAATCCAGCCAGCAATTTATGCTGTGCTTGGGCAAGTTGTTGAGCCAAGTGCGAGCTGGACCCTCTAGCATCTGCGGCACATAGCGCACCGCCCATCTCCTGTTGCCACCCGCAATGTGGACTGCGGTGACGTAGTCATTGAGCCAATCTTCAGGCTTGGTGCTGCCATTGTAACTCTTGGTGCCCCTTGCGAGCTGGAAGCCCTTCACGGAAGGCTCATTCATGATGCGCGGGCCAAAGCACTCGGGGCCGGGAGGACCCGTGCTCTCAAGCCGCGCCGACAAGCTGATACGGTCCAGCTGGTGCCTTGCATCTCCAGGCGCCAACACGCGCTCACCAACACGATCATGGATGTCATAACGAGCCATCTCCATAGCCGAGTAGCCATCATCATACCTATCCACCTGCATAGCTGCGGGCTGCTCCACCGGGTTGGCGACTGGTGCCACTGGGCGCGGCTGCTGCCTCTGCCGAGTAGGCTGAGCTGCGGGTTGCCGAGAAGTACCCGGACGCGCGGCTTCTCGGACACGGCTTTGAGCTTGATGGGCTTGAGAGCCTGCTCTTGCAGCGTTGTGTTCCTGCCCGGGCCGCTGCGGCACAGCAACCTGTTTCGCGGCAGCGGCCGGGTCATACACCTGCATTTGCCTGTCTCTACCCGAGCGCCCGCTGCGGCTCTTCTCGCGGCTAGGATGCGGAGACGAGGCCTGATCGTTAGATCTTGCCGCGTGCGAGTGAACCACCTGCGAAGCTCCAGCTCCCGGGTTGGCCTTCCGGAACTCCTCGTTCTGCCTGGCGGCCTCCAGCACCAACTCATTGAGCCTGTCCTGCTGCCTGAGACGCGCCTCTCCATCTAGGCGCGGCAACTCGGCAGCCACAGCCTGCGCAGCTCTGAGCGTCTTGGCGGGTGTGCTGTACCTTGGCCTTGTGAAGGTGTTCGCGGTGGCGGACTGCGCGGGCTCCTCCGCAACCGTCGCCATCTCGGCACCCAGGTTGCGCCGCGTAGCGCCCACTCTGCTGGGCCTCCTGGCGACCGGCGTGAAGCCGTGAGCCTTGTTGTACTCGAGCTGGTCCAAACTCAGCTCAAGCCTGATCTTCTCCAGCTCCGCCTGCTCGGCGAGCAGCTCCTGGCGTTGCCGCTCGAGCTGCTCCCTCGCGGCTAGGAGCTCGATGTCGGTGGGAGTGGGCATGCCAGTTCGCGCAGCAGACGCGGGGATGACCGTAGACGTGGAAGGCGGCAAGTTGCTCTCCTTCTCGTAGGGCCGATGGTTCCTGCCACCAGCAGGCGGGTCGTCAACCTCCTCGACGACGGCCGCAGCGCCAGTAGCGGCTGCGCCAGTGTTTGCCGCCAAGCCCGTCACCATCACTTCAGCGCAACACGCAGAGCTGCATGCAGGCCTTCCGCGAGCAGCAACCACCGCGGGAGGATCCTCCGCGTCATGCACCAGCTCGGGGTAGGCGCTGTTGGCGACGGTGGCGACGTAGACGAGATGCAAGCCGAAGGAGATCACCGAGCCGCCCTCGGGCATGGCCGCGTCGCCGAAACAGCCGGCGTTGTCGGTGACGAAGTCGAAGGAGCCGAATCTGTGGACGAGGCCACAAACCACGCGCTCCGCCGAAGAAGATCCCGTCCGAACAGAAACTCCAGCCAGCGCCGCTGGTTGCCCCACGGTGGGCGCCAACTGTCGTGGTGGTGTCACGGCAGATGCCATGGGATGGCTAAAGATGTGGGGACGATGGACGCTGGAGGTGTCCGGGGAGGGATCACGCGACGAGTAGCCGCGTGAGGTAAGATCCACACAACACAAACAACACGATGTACCCAGGTTCAGGGCCCTCGTGAGGAGGTAAAACCCCTACTCCTGCCTTTCTCTATGTATTTCGATGTCTCTACGAGTAGTCACGGTACAAATGGTATCGCTACCGAGTAGCCTCTCTCTCCTCTCCGAGTAGAGCTAGGTCAAGAACTTAGGGTTTCTAGGGTTCACTATGAGGATGTGAGATCATGCCTCGCGCAGGAGGCGGCGGGGCACCTTATATACACGGTGCCCAGCCGGATACGTCCAAATCTAGACAAGTGTCGACATAGTGTGCACATCGTCCTTTCTCCGAGTACCCGCTGACAGCTTTGGTTCCTAACCT
The DNA here is from genome assembly GCA_028641055.1 of Alopecurus myosuroides. Lineage (NCBI taxonomy): Eukaryota > Viridiplantae > Streptophyta > Magnoliopsida > Poales > Poaceae > Alopecurus > Alopecurus myosuroides. The sequence continues at coordinate 623,495,348 of CM054057.1, forward strand.
TGGCGGCTTCTGTAAAGTCGTTGGGCAAAACTAGGGGACAGACTGGTATCACTGTACCTAGGCACAGAGTAGGCCCCCCTTATCCTGCCACGGCCTGCTTCCATGCTGTCACTGTCAGGCAGGCCGTCCCCACGTGAACAGCAGTTCGAATGCTGCCAAGTACGGACCCAGGATACGCGGGATCCTGTGTCAGAACGGCTCCTTTGACTTTCTGGCCCGAGTAGGTTCCCGCCAATGGTTCCCGCCAATTGTACTCGGGCCAAACCTTTACTCGTCAGGGTAGAACTTGATTGATATCTCCTTCTGGTCATCTTGAGGTGAGACCGAGTAGCAGTCGACCGGGTAGCGAGTACCTGGTAGTCGGCTACTCGACCAAACCTCTCTTCTGTAAGCGGCCTTTACCACCTGTCTTTACCCTACTCGGGGGTAACCCCCCGACACAGACCATCGACAAAACTCAAACCGACATGGACTCTTTTGCTCGTTCAGGAAAAGGCAATAAAAAGGACCCCACCTTCGACAGAATCGTCGCATCAATTGCAAATTTCCCCGCTCCACATTGTCGCGCTCGCCGTTGTGTGGCCGCTCGCTGCCGTCTTGCACTCCATTACTTCGCTGGGACATTGTTGCGCTCGCCGCTGTCTCGCCATTCTTCATACTTCGCCGAGATTCGGTCCTCTTGTGCCCCACCTGAGGTACAGAAATACCTTCATCATACATGCATAAACTATACTAACATGATTTATTTGCTAGATCGTTGATATTCTAAGTATTACTATTGGTTGTAATGTCAAGTATTACTGCATGATAGCATATGTGATAGAAATGCCTTCAATAACCGATCAACTTGGTTTAGCGCTTAGAACGTGTTGACGGATAGTTAGAACATTATTTTACACCGAGAGATGACACATGTATGACCATATAGCTGGACACCAATTGATCTGATCTGATCCCTTTATTATTCTTTTTTCCATGATAAATCACAACAATTAAATTTGGTTTAGATGGCATATGCAACCACAGCCACCAAGACCGAGAAAAATTACAACAAAAGGAAGGGCAAAAGAGCTAAAAGTGTTGAAACGGCCACACAAAAAAGCTATACTTCCTGCCACCGGACGTAAACCTGGAGCATAGAACGATAAGTGTTCATTTAGTCCTAAAAGTTGCTTTCAGTAGTATGAAACAAGTTGAGCTGTAACCATGTAGTCCTAAATGAGGAGGCTTACTTCTATAAGCTTATCAAACATTGACCACACTATTCGGTTGACTGCGCAATTTATACTAGATTGTCTTCTGAACTCTGCAGTATGGCAGTGGACATACTATTATCAGTGCTTTGGATTATTACTAAAAGTCACTATCTAGACACCTTGCATGTATGCAGTTAAACTTGGCAGCTTTGCATGCTTCACAATATTGGATTGTCACTTGGAGTTGCTGAATGGACTGAAGATTGTGACACGACCTGCTGGACTGAAGATGTTTATTCACATGGAGAAATTAATTCATCATGTGTAGATGCTAACACAATAAATGAGCGAAGCAAGTCATTTCAGGCCTTAGAGGCTATACATAATTAAAATGTGAAAATGCTGCATCCTACTAAAACCGAGCCAGGTATGGCTGAATTATTTGACACTACTAACCAGCCATCCATGATGGGAGAATCAAATCTTGAGCAAGCATCTCATTTTATTGGTTTGGACAAGAGACTAAGTTATGCTGATGGCTTGTTCAAAAACAAACATGCTTGTCTTGACATAGATCTTCATCGTCTCTCACAAGAGCTATATTCCAAGGATTCTCACGTAATTGTTGAGCTATTATTTATAGGTTATAGTGTGCAGTTTCAGTTGTAGTGCAGATTTTTTTTACTTCTTCAGTTGGGAGCATCAGCAACATTGTAATAGCATGCACACCTATAATTTTAGCAGAGAAGTTCATGTCCAGAGTTTGGTTGTACCACAAAGGCATCAAAAGATATATTTTTACTCAAGAAATGAACTACATAAGTAATTAAGACATAGCTTACCATGCATGTACAATGACAAGCTCCAGGTCATCAATGCCTCGTTTCTTCATGGCTTCAATAAAAGGTGATAAATCTTTTATAGTAGCTTCACATTCAGCAAATTCCATCGTGTCCTGCAAACCAGACATATGGAACTAATTCTTGCAACTAACTTTATACAAATACAACAGTACGTAGGGCAAAAGTTCCACGGTGCCTGTTACTTTATTTTAAGAGCCAACAATTTAGATGGATATGCCAACGTTTGTACAAAAATATGGTTATACCACAAATTACAAGCAGGAATTTAGAAGAGGTAATCAAGAATTCAGTGTTACTTATTGCATTGGCAAAGCAAGATGACAGCTAAAATGGCAAACTCTGAAAGGAACAATAAAAAGTAATACATGGCCAACTTGACTTACCCAAAGATTATGTCCCAGCCAGTTGCTACTCTGAACACAGCTTGTAACACATCCACATCGTGCGAAAACAATGGATGAAAAAAGCTTGTGCCTGCGGTGCTTCCTTTGAACACTATCTCTTCGCTTCCTTTGAACACAAGACCAATCTTCTTCTTTGATGAGGTTATAACCAATATCTGACCGTTCCAAGAAGAAACATATAATTCAATAAATTGGTCAAAGACAATTTGAAACAGAACCATAGTACTGCCACAGAGAAAATAATCAAAGTGAAATAACCTATATTTGTACTAAAGCAAGAACAGGCTCAGCCACCTTAACTCTTACAGTGAAGTATATAGAAAATAAGTTAGACCACGGAGATACGTGTAACTGACCCGCAACTGCAATTTCAGAACCCTTTAGAACAGAGTAGCTTCGAAAATATCCAAAGTTCTTTATCATCCTGCAATCAATCGAACTTGTCTTTGATATCCGAACCTCCAACACAAAATACTTAAAATATAGGTTAGGACTCGGATAACTCATTTAGGAAAAGGATACTAACAAAAAAACTCAGATACAGAATCTTGCAATTCCTTATGCCCAGAACAATTGCGACACGGCCAAACCATCGGAGCAGGGCGTCCTCGCCGGGATCATCAACGGTCGATCCTATTCATTGGCTTGTACTATGGGAGGAGGAGGCCGACGCTGTGTAGCCTCCAACGCGCGATGGCCGCGTCTGCAGATATGAGGCTCGCGCCTCCATGTCCGCCACCGTCGGCGCCTAAAGCTATCTCGCCCGCGCTCTTCGGCGACAGGATTAGATGCGGAGGGGCGGAGTGTGGGGATGGGCGAGCGGGTCCTCGCGCCGGCGGTGGAGACCAACGGGAGGGGTGGCCTGACTTGGTCGAGAGAGGGAGATGGGGGCGAATGGGGACCGCCGGTGAGAGATGTCCTCGCAGGGGTGGTGGAGGTGGCGAGAGTCGCTCGCGCCGGCGGGAGCAGCGGCCTGGTATGTGCCTAGGACTTTTTCATGAAAGAAAAATATGTCATTAATCATGATCATTTGATGATTTTGAAGATATTTTATAAGAATATTAATTTTTTTGACTAATACAATTATTTCTACCACAAAGTAGCGGTAAGCTACATGTATTTACTGCAGCAAATACACTCTGTATCAATCAAGAATGTGAGAAATATCATCATCTAGCACTTGGGGATCATCACCAATAGAGCTCCGGTGGCACGTCTTCCCCCTTCCCGGTGGTGCCCGTATCGCAACCTAAGCTACATCGCACCTACGGCAATGGTTGGTCAGTTTACCTTGGGAACACGGGGTTGCAGGCTCGGGAATTCGCCGCGGCTAGGTGGTGGAGGACGGCGTTAATGGCAGGAGATTGGGCCGGCGACGACAACGACAGCCTGAGTAAGTGGCGGTAGCCGAATCGAAGGCGAGGACATAAGATACAACGGGGTGGAGAACCAGGGACGGGGAGGGGAGTTCGGGGGAATGTCCTTTCCGTTCCATCGGTGGTGGGGCAAATGGATTTGGGACTACCCCATCATTTCTTGATTCCCGAGGGACTAAATTTAAAAAGTCTGTTTTTACGAGCGTGCTTTATAATACAAATAATTAGTATTTTATAAAATAATTTTATTTAAGCAAGAGATTATCTATATTTTAATATCTATATTATTTTATTCCCTCTTTTTATATCATCATTGATAGAGAAAAATAAATTATTTAATCTCCCTCTTCCTATATAAGATTTGTTAAATTATTTAATCGAGATGGCCCGTAGCAACGCACGGGCATTTCAACTAGTAATCATAATGAAAATTGCTACAAATTCATTTCCATATCAATATATTTGATTTTGACTGTGTTAATAATTTCTTCTTATCGCATATTTGAACAGTTTCTATACTGTGTAGAAACACGCGTTTGTGAAATGCCGGTCTGTCTTATCTTGTTCTAATTTGAGTGGTCTGGTCTATGTATCACTCCTTTCTTTTAATTTTCGCGTGGGTCGTCAGTTCCCTTCAGCATTCCAAAGGTTCTCCACAGGTCTAGATAGTTCCATTTTGTTCATATGATGTATCCAGGAGGAGAGATTAAGATTGTTTGGTTCTTCTGTGTGGATTCTGAAAAAAGTTGTTGTGAGTTGTGGGAAACGTGTTGTATGTAGAGAAAACTCTGGGTAAGCTGGAAGTTGTCCTCGTTGGACATTGATGAGCTTTCTGGTGTATATCTTTTCAGCAAACTTATCCATATCGGCCACAAGGCGACGGTCATACTAATATAATCTGTATAATCTAAAATCTGCATGATCAAAGCGTCTCCATCATGGATACTTGATTTTTTGTCCTCTAATTGAAATCTATTTTGATCATAAAATATTTAAATCGGAGCAATGCACTAAGTTAGTTCTCTCAATATGTATGTTTTTCATATCATCAAGAATCATTGAGAAATCCTAACTCTCCACATCTCAATAAATATCCACCTCTGCGTCTGCGGGAAAAAAACCGCATCATCATTTCATTATATATTTTGGGAAATTTATTTATGTCTCATTCTCTTCCAATTAGCAATACTTTCACAATGCTGTTTTTTTTTACTTCTCCACCTCTAGAAATATTCCCAAGAAACATAACGGGCCATTGATGCAGATGACCCGTCCTTTATGCGGGAGGCAAATGGGACACCGCGCCCATCGTTCCTATCGTCTTCTCAGTAGCAGCGATCTCCTCCACTCTTTGCCATGGAGGTGACCCACCATTTATGCGCGGCAGGCGAGTGGGCGGCTGCTTCTTTATATTGTACTCAATTGGCCACTTTAAACCAGGAGTATTTAGCTAACTTGCGTCATCCTCCGCCGCAGTTGTTGCAAGTTCTATCAACCGATGTTGTTATGACATCCCACATGACCACAGCTCCGCCGTGTTTTGAGACCAGCGAGATTATGGCTCTAGCCATCGTCCTCCACGCAGTCTTTCTTTGCCATGTCCACCAGTACGTACATGCAACGAAGTGGAGGAAGCACATGCAACCGTCCCGTTGATTCAGGGTTGATGGCAAACATCGTTTGGTCAATCACCTATTCAGTAAGATAGGCCAAGCGTCGATACCTATTGCGTCTTTGGTAGGAGTTGGAAGTATATCTTCTCATGAGGGTGGAGGTCACCCAAGAAATCTATGTCATCCTGCGGCTAGTCCTATGCCGAGCGCCCGTAAGCAAGCTCGGTCTTGCATTATGCGTAGGGGAGATGTCACCCGAGAACTATATTTCGTCAAACCACTACTCCGGTGCCGAGCGTGGACGCCCGCAAACAGACTCGGGCTGGGTCAGGAGTAGACCTAGACCATCCAAGCCATTGCTCACTCAGTTTCAGCTGATAGTTTGGTATCATCGATAGTGGGAGAGGAAGGGGCACCAAGGTTTGCAAGTCTCGCAGAGCCAAACGAAGTGTCCCGCCAAGGAAGCGGTGGGAGTAGGTGGTGCGATGAGGAGCCGCCGCGTGGGGGTGGGGGGCAAGGGAGAAGTCCCGAGGAGCAAAATCGAAGAAGGGTCGTGCGGGGAGACACAAAGTTGCCCTCGGTCGCCCTTGCCTTCTTGACTATTTCCATGAACGCGGCAGAGCGTCGGTCAGGGTACATCCATTGCCGGTTCATCTGCAAATTATGATTATTAATTAAGAACTATTACAAAACACCGTGAATAGAGAAATGACCGATGTTACATCGACAAATGGAAGGATAAAGTTGGTACCTCGACCAAGGAGGAAAGAAGGACGAGAAAGCTTATTTAATTAAGAGTGGCTCGGACAAATTAAATCATGTTTGTTTTCTGCGAGCTGAGATGGCGTTATGCTCTTGGGCATTTCATCGAAAACCTCTTGTGCATATGAGGGAAAAACAATTAAGCACACACCACACAACTAGAATATGTCCTCCAAAGTGTGTGGCATAAGTAGAGGAGAGGGCTGGCAGGGTATATATAGTAGGGGGTCTTTTGCTTCGGTTGGTGTCTCCAAACAAACCCATAAATATTGATGGACGTGCTATAGTCAGGAGTGTTACCGTTTCTACCGATGATGACCAACTGATCTGGCATAGTTCAGTGTATGCAATAGTTAATTTTAGAGGCACCACTCAAGTTTTCTTGTTTGTCGTGTGGAACTTGAAAATTCGTCCTAGAATCCAAGTCTATTTGTGGCTCTTCAGACAAAACAAATTCTCTAATCGAAAGTTAAATCGTAGCATATTTCTTAGCTTCTAACTCTTTACGGTTCGTTTGTAGTGTATTGGTTGCGTTGTCCCAGATATAATCCGTGAAGAAGAAGTATATAAAGATCTTGCGTAATCAATAAAGTGGCGTGTTCTCAAAGGAATAAGAAGAAGATTTCATCGGAAGCTTTATGAGTCGTAGTCAGCGAAGAGGTTGGCGACTTAGGTGAGCGAGCGAGTTAGGTTAAGCTTCCCGCCGTTAGCCACTCCGGCGTCGGCGTCCACCCTTCGCGTCGGTGTCCACTACGGTGCCGGCGGCCACCCCCCACCTTGCCTCTCCCAGTCGTGCCGCGGACATGGACTCCCTCGCGGAAGGTTCCCAGGGCTCCCGCCGTTGGGCCGATTTCTCCGGCGATGAAGACGGTGACTCCTTTCGCTCCTACTCCGACATCCTCAGAAGCGGGACACTGCCGTTGCCACCGCATTCGTCCTCGCCAGCACAGGTGACGCCGCGGTTGCGCTCCCCCTCCCCCCGCTGGATGGGTCTCCGGTCGCGGGCCTTCTCTCCGGACAGGGGTCGCGGCTCCGAGGTGGCCCGCCTCCTCCGCCTCAGGCTGCTAGGCCCTGGCTCCATGGTGGTGGTGGCGGCAAGCGGCTCATCAACTCCCGGCCCTGGTCATCCGCGGAGACCTCCCCCCCCCCCCCCGATCTTGCTGGGTGCTGCTTCAAGTGCACCCGGCCGGATCACATCTCGCGTGACTGCACCGGGGACACCGTCTGCCTCAAATGCAAGAAGCCTGGGCATCATGCGCGGGAGTGCAACCAGGGGCTTCTGGTGGACCTCCGCGCCCAGCTGGGACCTCGGGTCGTGGATGCTCCGCCCGCACGGCAGACGCCGATGCGCGACAGGCTCGCGTGGAGGGCGCCTTTGCCGCCTCCCCAGACGGAGCCGAGCGCGGCGGATCCCAGGATGGCGCATAGGGCAGGCAGGTCCAATGGTTCCTTCGCTCCGGAGAGGGCGAGGCGGGCGGCCACAGAACGCGGGAGCGGGATGGACAGAGACAGGAGCGGCTTGGCGGTATGGCGTGACCCCGCGGAGTTCCTTCCGCTGCCGTTGCGCGTGGGGATGGGCGCAGGTCCTAACAGGCGCCCGTTGGCCCCTGAGGGGTTTGGTCCGGTTGGCCGGGTGCTTGGCGCGCCGAGGGCCGTGGAAGCTGGAGGTGGTGAGAAGACCGACACGGTGTTCGTCCGGCGCTCGGAGGAGATCGCAGCATATGAGCACTCGCTCTGATATGCCTTGGTGGCCTACCACACTGGGGGCAGGGCGCGCATCCCGCTGCGCGAGGCGACGAGGGCGATTGGCGACAAGATTCCGCGCGCTGAGGATAATTTCACCGTGCACTGGTTCTGGCCCGCGGATTACCTGATAGTGTGCTCGAGCCGGCGGGTCCGAGACGAGGTGCTCACGGCAGTCTCTATGGACGTCAAGGGGTTCTCGCTGCGGGTGGCGCCGTGGAACCGGCGCTGCAGGCGCAAAAGGTCCCTCTCCGCTACAGGGTGGTGGTCGAGCTCACTGGTTTGCCTGCGCATGCCTGGAACGCCTCGACTGCTAGGGCGGCGCTCGGTCCGGTGGCATGGGTGGAACGGCTCGGCACAGCTACTGCCAGCAAGAAAGACATGAGGTGCATGTCCATTTACGCCTAGACCGACGAGCTGGAGTGCTCTGGATTGAGGAGCTAGATGATTTGATGGAGGAAGACGAAGGCTTGGTTCTTCCGTCAGATGCCCTCATCCCTCTGGAGAAGAACATTCTGCGCTACATGGTCAAGCTCGCGCTAGTGCGTTCGGAAGATGTGACCAGGCCACCGTTGGGTGGTAGCAGAAGGGAAGATGGTGATCATAGCCACAGCCGTGGTGGCGCTGCCTCGGGCTCTGGTGACATGCGGCCATCTGACAGAGGTCCGTGGAAGAGGTATCACTCTCGCGACTCCAACGGGTCCGGGGCGTCGCTCCCTGGGCATTGATCGACAGGTGGTGGCACCAGCGGCAGTCAGTGTCGGGCCTTTGGCTGCCCGTTGGATGCGCTGCCCTGGCCTGAGGTACACGACGATGACGTGGCAGCCTCCCTGGGGCCCGGAGAGGAGCGTGGTCTGCGCAAAGGGAGGGACGACCGGTCCAAGGGAGCTGGGACCTCTCGCTTTCCATCGGAATCCGATGCGTGTGGGTCCCACCTCTCCCACTACGCGACGCCGGTCGTGGAGACAGACCCGTGGTGCCCCGCGCCTCCGTCGCTGACCGCTAGGTGGGAACCCATGTGGATGGAGGCGGCGCTACTTTTCCCTTTGTCAAAAGCTGTTGCCGGGGCCAGGATGTCAGGCGCAGACTGCGCAGGTTCGGGGCAGGTGCGGACCGGTGCTAGCGCAGAGAAAGTGGTGCTGCGTGCTGCCAAAGGTAGCGTGGAAGGTGGAGACGAGGACAAGGCCCGGGCGTCGCTTGGCGGAGCGGGCCCCGAGGGTGGTTGCCCGCTTGCGGTGGAGGCGGGCGCGCCACTTCAGAAAAATTCGAACCCGCACGCTCCTATGGAATTGGTGCAGATAAGGCCAAGGATTGGCTGCCTCAGAGGGGACATGGTACTTGATGGAGGGATAATAACCCGGTAGGCCAACTCCAAGGTGTAACCCGGCCCAAAGGACGCTGCGCAATTTCCTGCTAAGGATAAAGAAACTTCTGGAAGGCCCAAATTTCTAGGCCTCGTAACCCGGACTGTGGTTTACGGTAAAGGAAAGTTAGGGTTTATGTGTGGTGTCCGGGTAGGATTCAGGGTACGCCTTGGAGGGTAAGCCAGGGGGTACGGGTGCTTTATAAACCGACCCCTAGGCTTAGTTGAGAGGGATCTAAGAACCCTAGCAATATCGTTTGATATCAAATATCCAGTGTAACACGAGAGTTGAGTTAATATCTTGAGATCGGAGACTCGGCGAATTGATTGCCGGCTACCAGATCGAATTCCATCATGCTTTCCTATGAGCTAAACCCTCTCCCAAACGCCTGTGACGTCTTGCCCCAAGATCAGTTACCCCCGGTAACGTCTGCCGTGATTATCCCGCGACAGTTGGCGCCCACCGTGGGGCCTGCGTCCAAAGGTGTTTACATCACGGGAGAAGCTCGGAAGAACATGGAGATCTACATCGACCACGAAGGGGAAAACATGGTGGACGATTCCGGCTGGGGGCCAGAGTCGGATCACCTCGAATCCGGATCTATTGTGACGATCGGCCAGATCAGCGTCTTCATCGGTATGGTACGTACATCTGATTTCAAAGGACAATATCATGTGCATACTACAGGAACTTCTGATAGGGACAAAAAGATACTCAAGCAAGCTGTGAACTCGGTTTCCTCGGCCGGTCCGGAATACCTGAGATGGGCGGAGCAAGAGATAACGTGGAGCAGAAGAGATCACCCGGAAAGAATAGAGCACCCAGGAGTCTTAGAATTGGTAGTCGCACCACAGGTTAATGGTTACGAGTTAAAAAGGGTCCTGATGGACGGTGGAAGTAGCATCAATATCTTGTACTGGGAAACTTTTTCACGCATGGGTCTCAAAGAATCCCAGCTACAGAAGAGCTCAACAATTTTTCATGGAATAGTGCCGGGTCACTCAGCATGTCCCGAGGGGAAAATCGCACAGGAGGTAGCTTTCGGAGAATCAACGGATAATTATCGAGTCGAGTGGCTCACGTTCGAGGTGGTCAAATTGCGCAGTCCTTATCACGCATTATTTGGAAGACCGGCTTACGCCAAGTTCATGGCCAGGCCGTGTTATGTGTATTTGCAGCTGAAGATTCCGGGTCCTAAGCAGACCATCACCATACATGGAAGCCGGGACATAGCGGCCGAGTGCGATGAAGGAGATTCGGTAATGGCCGAGCAAGCTTGTAGAAAGGAGGAACTTAAGTATTATCGGTCCCAAGTAGATCCGGATGACGGAACCGCATTGAAAAGGCCGAATACTGAGGACGAAAGAGTAAAATTCAAGGCAGCACGGGACACCAAGATGATAGATTTTGTCGAAGGTGACCCCACTAAGCAATTTACTATAGGATCTAATTTGGACAGCGAGCAGGAGAAGGCACTTGTGGAGTTTATTCGTTCGAATGCGGACGTATTCGCCTGGACACCTAGCGACATGCCGGGTATCCCTACAGAGTTGGCAGAGCACAGTTTGCATGTAGATCCCAAGTCCAGGCCTGTGAAGCAGGGCTTGAGGAAGATGAATGAGGAAAGAAGGAAAGCTATAGGTGAAGAAATTGCTCGACTATTGACAGCCGGCTTCATCATGGAAGTATTTCACCCGGATTGGTTAGCAAATCCGGTGCTAGTGATGAAAAAGACCAATGAGTGGAGAATGTGCATTGATTTTACGAGTCTCAACAAGCATTGCCCAAAGGACCCGTTCGCACTACCAAGGATAGATCAGATCATAGATGCAGTAGCTGGGAGTGACCTATTGTGCTTTCTGGACGCTTATTCCGGATATCATCAGATTAAACTCAAGAGGGAGGATTGGGAGAAAACATCGTTTATAACCCCTTTTGGGGCCTTTTGTTACAAAACCATGACATTTGGGTTGAAGAACGCTGGTGCAACTTATCAACGGTGTATTCAGAAGTGCTTCGAGGACCAAATTGGACGCAACGTCCTGCTTATGTGGATGATGTGGTTATCAAGACCAAAAGGCAGAAACATTTATCGACGATCTGAAGGAAACGTTCAAGAACTTAAGGAGGTATCAGATGAAGCTTAACCCGACAAAGTGCGTATTTGGAGTTCCAGCCGGGAAATTACTTGGCTTTATCGTTTCAGAGAGAGGAATTGAAGCAAACCCGGACAAAATCAAAGCTATCCAAAGTCTTAAAAAGCCGGAAAATTTGAAGCATGTTCAAAAGCTCACGGGCTGCGTAGCAGCCTTGAGCCGATTTATATCAAGACTCGGAGAAAAGGCAATACCCTTGTACCGGCTCTTGAGGAAGTCCGACAAATTTGTATGGGATCAAGAGGCGGATGAGGCGTTCGAAGCACTAAAGAAGCAGTTATCTGAAGCACCACTACTAGCGGCCCCGGGTCCTAAAGAGCCTATGTTGCTATACGTGGCAGCCCCCGAGCCGTCAGTGCAGTAGTGGTTGTGGAGCGTAAAGAGGATGGGAAAGGTTATCTAGTCCCGAGGCCGGTTTATTATGTCAGTGAGGTATTATCAGAGGCAAAGCAACGCTATCCGCATTGGCAAAAGCTGGTTTTCGGGGTCTTTATGGCCAGCCGGAAACTGAAGCCGTATTTCCAGGAACACCCCATAACAGTGGTTAGCTCAATACCAATGTCGGATATCATCAGAAACTCGGATGCGACCGGAAGGATAGCCAAATGGGCGATAGAAATGGGGGATTATGACATCAGCTACGAGCCCAGGTCAGCAATCAAATCTCAAGCTTTGGTTGATTTCGTTAATGATTGGACACACACAGGCATGACTACCATGGTTCCAAACTCCGAGTCATGGATTATGCACTTCGATGGATCAAAGCAGTACGAGGGATCAGGAGCTGGAGTGGTGCTAACATCACCCAAAGGAGACAAATTGAGTTACGTACTACAAATTCACTTTGACTGTTCCAACAACGTGGCCGAATATGAGGCCCTATTGCATGGATTAAAGGTAGCCAAGGAGATGAACATTAAGAGGATACGATGCTTTGGAGATTCGGACCTTGTGGTACAGCAGGTGTCAGGAACTTGGGATAGAAAGGACGCAACTATGGCAGCATACCGCAGGGAAGTTGATAGGGTTGCGAGATGTTTTTCCAGGTACGAGGTGGAGCATATAGACAGAAGAAAGAATGAGGCAGCCGACGCCCTCGCTAGACTCGGCTCGCGCAGAGAGCCGGTTCCACCTAACGTTTTCCTGGACGAATTATGGCGACCATCAGTTAAAACCGAGTCAGAGGAGGAATTGGCAAATCAAGACCCGGATTTAGGACTTGTGGCCACTGTACATGCTATTCCCGAGTGGACAGAACCATTTTTGGCCTACCTATCACGGGGCGAGTTACCACAGCAAGAGGTGTTAGCAAGGCAAATTCTGCGGCGAGCAAAGGGATATTCGGTCATCAATGGGGAGTTATACAAGAGAAGTGCAGCAGGAGTCTTTTTGCGCTGTGTAGCACCAGAAGAAGGCCGACAGATTCTTAAGGAAATCCATGAAGGTGATTGTGGGCATCATGCGTCCACAAGATCCCTTGTGGCCAAAGCTTATCGACACGGATTTTTCTGGCTCACGGCTCTAGCAGATGCGGAGCGCTTAGTGGCAAGGTGTGACGGATGCCAAAGGTACGCACGCCAAACCCACGTGCCGGCTATGGAATTACGGACTATTCCATTAACTTGGCCGTTCGCGGTCTGGGGTATGGACATGGTTGGTCCCTTTCACATGTCACCCTGCAAGAAGACACATCTTTTGGTGGCTATTGACAAGTTTACCAAGTGGGTTGAGGTTATGCCAGTCACCAACTGTGAAGCAGTTACAGCAGTCAAGTTCCTGAAAAGAATTATCTATCGGTTCGGGTATCCCCACAGTATAATTACCGACAATGGAAGCAACATGTCCCTTGGCGCAATGGAAAGGTTTTGTGGTAGCAATGGAATCCGACTTGACGTAGCATCAGTGGCTCATCCGCAGGCCAATGGACAAGTGGAGAGGGCAAACCAAGAATTACTTCGTGGACTAAAACCACGATTGCGAGTCCCTTGCATTAGGGCTGCGGGTGCATGGGTCGAAGAACTACCTTCCGTGGTCTGGGGTATCAACACTACACCTAACAGATCTACTCGGATGACACCATTCTTCCTGGTTTATGGTGCGGAAGCAGTACTTCCGAGTGATATTATTCATGATTCACCTCGAGTATCAGCTTACGTCGAGGTAGAGAACGAGAAGACCCGGCAGAACGCCATAGATATGTTAGAAGAGCAAAGGGAACAAGCCCTGGAAAGATCAGCCATATATCAGCAAGATCTACGGAGGTATCATAGCCGGCGCGTGAAAACCCGGGTATTCCAGGAAGGAGACTTGGTCTTGCGCCTGGTACAGTCAAACGAAGGAAAACACAAATTATCACCGCCATGGGAAGGACCGTTTATCATAAGCCGGAATCTACATAACGGATCATATTACTTGGTAGATGCAAGGGAAGAGTCGGCTACAGTTAATGACACCGCTCATACCACTTCATCTATGCAAGAAAGAGACAGACCATGGAACGTGGCTCAGCTACGTCCATATTATACTTAGTAAAGATTATATTGGCAAGTGGAATTGCACGATGTAACGGGCAGCAGGTTTCAGACGTAGTCTTTTCCTATCCAGGGTACCCTTGGGGACTGGATGGGTTTTTAATGAGGGGGCTTGCTGACCCAACATTTTCATATCAAGAAAAGAAGTGGTTACTCTCATGTTCCTTAATCTCAGTACGTTGCATATATATAGGTCTTGGGGGCTGATTGCTTGAATAGCACAGTTGCAAATCTCAATGACCGGCCTTGATGCCTATGAGTTATAAGGGCCGATTACTCGCAAACGAGTACGGCTGCAATCTTATAAGGACAAAGGAGCCAAACTTTCTTGACTTTTCTTACTTAATCTCGATGTGACTCGCAATAAAAGTGGCATGATTTGCTCGCTTACGATTACAATCAGCATGAAGCCCAATGGGGACTTGCTGACCCTGTTTTCGTATAGATGTAACAACATGATATCCACGCGAAAGCCGGCTTATAGTACAAGATTGCCAAAAGGGTCATCTAAAGCACAAGTTATGCAGAGTATAAGGCTAATAGCTGGAAACTCAATGTTTATCAAGCATAACTTCATTACCTATGAGAAACGGCTCTGGGTTTGGGCTTAGCAAACAACAAAACTCGTTCTCTTCGAAAAGACACATATCCCAGACTCGGCAATCGGGTCTTGGCGATTCGGGATTTTGGAAAGGAAAAGTAGCTTAGTTGCTAAGGCTCAAAAAAACCCAAACATCCGAGTCTTGGGGACTTGGGGGCTTGGAAGCAAGTCCGCTCGTCAACACCCACGAAACTCGGAAACCGAGTCTCACAAAAGGAGTCGTAAAGAAAGTCGGATATCAAGAACAAGTTGACTCAAAAGTGGATAAGTTTAAACGATCAGAAGAAGCACAAAGTGTATCAAGAACTTAGAGTGCATTACAAACTCCGGCAAATAGTACCAAAGGCATCAGGTATCACTCGGCGTTCTAGGCCGCGGCGTCCATATTCGCCTTGCCCTTGCCATCACTTGGGGTAGCAGCAGCACCCGGATCAGTAGTACCGGCTCGCGCAGGAGGAGGAACGACTGGTGTGGAGGTAGCGGGTGCAGTATCGGCTTCAGCTTTCTTTTTGGCAGCCTCCTCCCTCAACTTAGCAGCTTCCTCCTTCCATCGGGCAAGCATGTCATACGGCTCGGGAAGATCCGACTTAACCGCTTCACCAGCAGCATCATACGCAGGAACGAGGGAATCGACATCTAAGCCGTCAGCAATCACGCTGGCCGGGTAACGGACCTCCTTCTGGACGGCCTGGAAATCCTTCACGGAGAACTTGGACCCATCAAGATTGTATTCCGGGAAACCGCCCATAAGCTTGGCTAGCTCGAGCTTAGGGAAGTAAGCCTTAGCAAGCGCAAGACCCCGGGTTGCTCCAACCCGGCAGGACGAGCGTTTCCAGTGCCAAATCCACTCGGGGATAGAGGAGCAAGCGTCTAGCATTCTCTTCAGGTCGCCATGCCCTTTACCCGGCCACCGTATTTCTTGAAGGATCCATTTGGTTCCGGCGCATAGCTGTCGGATAACGTTCTTGATAGTTTTCAGCCTGGCAATGTCACCCTCATCCGGCATCACTTCATCCGGACCTGCAGAAATGGAAACATGAGTCAGGAAACTCCGGCTATTTATCAAAAGGATAACCCGGATGAAGAAACGTACCAAGCAAAGCACGATACGTATCAGCAATTTGAACAGAAAGGCTTGTTAGATCATCTTCTGCTGTGTGAGCCCTCCTCTTATACTTCTTCATTATCGTCCTGCTCCTCCTTGCCTCAGCCTCGGCCGCCTCACGCAGAGCCACCTCCTTTTCAATGAGCTTGGTGGCCTTGGTCAGTTTCTCCTCAGATTGAGTCACGAAGGACTGCATGGATGCAAGGAAAGATTAGCCGGGTAAAGGGGCAAGTTATCAGTCGATTATATCGTAAAGTTCCAAGCAAATTGTGAATTAATTCACTCGGAACTTGGGGACTGGATAAGGACACAAGCAGTATTAGTCGGGTTTACCTCGTGTTTGGCTATTAAAGCCTCCAAGATGTTTTCTTCATTAGCCCTCAAAGCGCGCAGGGTTTCGAGCATCTGGGCAAACGTCAGGTCTTCGGGTCGGACACCGGAAGAGCCGGCAGCCTGGTCGCCTGATGGGGGAGCTCTCCCCGCCCTTGGAGTCGAGACTCGGACAGTCTGAGTATCCGGGTTGGGAGAACCCATCCTCGTGTCCGTAACCTCGATCTCCTCGTCCACTGGTTCGGATGACTCAGGAGACCCGGCAGCTTGTTCTTGGTTGTTCTCAGTATCACCGCCGGTCGCGGCGTCTACATTCTCAGTCGGCTCCTCTGTCTGACGGTTATCCGCCTCCCGGTTATCCATCTCCACATTCTCCGGGTCACTAACGGTGGCTTGAGCGCTAAAGAAAGATGAGAAGAGGCAGTTAGCAATGGTGATTGAAAATTGTTAGGTATCAAAGGATATCATATAGCAAAAACTTACCCGGTATTTACGGCGTAATCCGGCGGGAGTTCGCCGCTGGAAGCAGACGAAGATGTCAAAGGGACCGATAGTGGAACCCGGAATTGCCTGGCACGTGGATGGTTAGGAGAAGGGTGGCGCTGAGGAGAATTGGAAGGACAAGGCGGAGGGACACTGGCACGATGGACGGGGGAGGTGGAGATGCCCGGGTTAAGGGGATCCTCACCTGGGGAACTCCGAGTTACTCTGCGCTTGGCTGGAAGAGAATCCTTCAAGTACGACGAGTTCGATAATTGATGGTTAAGTTGTCTCATGGCATCAAAGGAGTAAGGTTCAGAGGATATAGAAGAGAAAGGAACCTTGGACACTGCCCCTCTGGCCTTCCTCTTGGCTCCAATTGTTGCCTCTTGATCAGATTCGGTAGCCTCCGGGTCATCCTCGTTATTCTCACCTTCGTCCTCCAGCCCTGCGAACCGAGTGTCGTGGTGGTGTCACGGCAGATGCCATGGGATGACTAAAGATGTGGGGACGAAGGACGCTGGAGGTGCTCGGGGAGGGATCACGCGACGAGTAGCCGCGTGAGGTACGACGTAAACACTGCAAACAACACGACTACCAGGTTCGGGCCCTCGTGAGGAGGTAAAACCCCTACTCCTGCCTTTCTTTGTGTATTTTGGTATCTCACCGAGTAGCCACAGTACAAGGTTCTTGCTACCGAGTAGCCACTCTCCTCTAGATGATGAACTAGGTCAAGAACTAGGGTTTCCTCTAGGTCAAGATGTGTTCGATCCTCACGCAGGAGGCGGCGGGGCACCTTATATACATGGTGCCCAGCCGGATACGTCCAAACATGGACAAGTGTCGACATAGTGCGCACATCGTCCTTCTTCCGGGTTCCCGCTGACAGCTTTGGTTCCTAACCTTGGCTGCATCTGGAAAGTCGTTGGGCAAAACAAGGGGACAGACTGGTATCACTGTACCTAAACACAGAGTAGGCCCCCCTTATCCTGCCACGGCCTGCTTCCATGCTGTCTCTGTCAGGCAGGCCGGTCCCAGATGAACAGTAGTTCGAATGCTGCCAAGTACGGACCCAGGATACGCGGGATCCTGTGTCAAAACGGCTCCTTTGACTTTCTGGCCCGAGTAGGTTCCCGCCAATCGTACTCGGGCCAACTCTTCTACTCGAAAGGACAGAACTTGAATGATTCTTCCTTCTGGTCATCTTGAGGTGAGACCGAGTAGCAGTCGACCGGGTAGCGAGTACCGGGTAGTCGGCTACTCGACCAAACCTCTCTTCTGTAAGACGCCTTTACCACTTGCCTTTACCCTACTCGGGGGTAACCCCCCGACAGCAGTCCCCGAAGCTGGTTGAGTCTTGCGAACTCGTTCACTAGGCTCTGCCAGCTTAAAACCAATCTTTGCAACATAGCCCTTGAACCTCAAGATGCCGAGTAGAACCTCCGAGTAGCTCTCTGATTAGTACCTTAAGTTTCCTCTTCTTCGCATAGCATATGACTTCTACTCTGCGACCGAGTAAAAAGACTTGGAGAATTTTCTTGAATTGAGCCTCTGCCGCGCAGAGCACGATCCAGCCCTTCGCACAGCAACTGAACACGTGTCAAGCATCCAGGCCCCCGTCATCTCGTTGCCCAGGGCACGACGTGCCACGTGCCTGATTTCCAGGCAGTGGGCCCACCACGCGTCACGTCCCATCAAGAGTAATAATAGGCCACGATCTGGTGGTGGGATCAATTGCGGCCGTTACGCGCGCATCCCGCGCTTGTGTGCGTTTCCAGCCGGCCACAAATCCCACCACACGCCACGATCGATCCCACTTCCCCGATAGTAACGGTAGCCTGAGGCGAGGGTATAAATACCCCCCGCCGGTAACTTCGTTTTCCCCTTCCTCGCACCTTTCCTCTTTCATCTCTCTCTGTTCTTCTCCGCCGCCGAGCTCTCCGCCGCCGCACAATCTTTTGCGCCGCCACGAATCCAATCCAACCAATCGAAACCTTCTGATTCTTTCCACCCCTCCTACTCGCAACCATGTCTCGCGCCGGCTGGGCTGGCTCACATGTCACCGCCGAGGACTGCGCCTGGCTTGTGAACACTAGGAGAGTTCCTCCTGGTGTTCAATGCCGGCCACCCAGGGGCGAGCTCGTGCCTGCCCCGGAGGAGGGCGAGCACGTTGTGTTCTTGGCGCATTTCGAGCGCGGCTTCGGCCTGCCGGCCTCCGACTTCCTCCGCCGCTTCCTCGACCACTTCGGCCTTCAAATGCATCACCTGCCGCCCAACGCCGTCGTCTTCCTCGCCTACCACGCCGTGGTGTGCGAGGCCTTCCTCGGCATCCATCCGACAACGGCCACCTGGCTCAGGTATTTCCACCTCCGCCAGCAGACCACCGGGAAGAAGGAAGGCATGGGGGTGCCACGGGCAACCGACACCGGCTGCGCCATGATGGTGCAGCGGTAGGGGACCAATCACCCCCGTATCAAGGGGCTGGAGTCCGTTCGGATGTGGCAGAAGACGTTCCTCTACGTCAAGAACATCCCCGCCACCGAAGGAGGACAGGTAACTGACAGAATCAACCTTCCCGCTTGGAGCCTCCGTGCTCCTACCCAGAAGAATTGGAAAGAGAAGCCCTCCAACGACCTCAACGCGAAGGAGATTGAGGCGCGGCTCGGCGCTCTAATCGACGAGGGCCTCAAAAGTGATGATCCAGTGGCGTGCTGGATTCAGAGACGCGTCCTGCCTCTGCAAGAACGCTGCCACCTGATGTGTTACATGGGAGGCCCCCGTGACTGCACCAGGACGACCACCATCGAGCTCGACAATGCTGACGTTCCCGAGCACGCCAGGGCCATCCTCACGATGAGCCTCGCCGAGCATTGGCAGTATGGGTTCATCCCATACAGCCGTACCAAACCGATTACGCGGGTACGTTCTTCTTTCCCTGCTTTCTATATATGGATTCCGAGTTGAAAGCTCCCTGTTCTCGTCGCGACTAGCGATCGTAGTCTGTACCGAGTAGAGTACTTAGTAGAATTGTGTAGGCTTAGTGTGCTTTGTGCCTGCACGCCTTTCCGAGTAGGATACTCGGTAAAAGTACTTAGGCTTAGTGTGCTTTGTGTTTGCACGCCTATCCGAGTAGGGTACCATCCTGCTACTCGGCTAACTTGTGACACTTCTCCGCTCTTCAGGTCCTCACTCGCCAGCTTATAGAGAGCTGTGAACGTTTTGAAGGCAACTGGTCTCCTGACCGTGAGGAGGACGACAAGGCCTCTTTTGAGAACGCTGACCAGATCAACCTCCCTCGTTCCCCCACCATGGAGAAGCAGCATGCGGAAACGTCTCTCCGCGACTGGCCTGAGGACGAATCTGAAGGTAACTGCGCGCTTTCTTTGCTTGTTCACGAGAAGCACCAATCCCCTGTTTGTTGTTTCTGATTTGCTCCTCTTCTTTTCCTGAATCCGCAGATGATGTTGATGAAGAGAATGAGGGTGAGGACGAAGACGAGAACGAGAACGAGGGCGATAAAGCCCTTGTCGTCAACCCTCTCTCTGTCGCTGCACCCGCTACTCGCAAGCGGACTGGCAGCGGTGCCGTAGAGCCCCCCGCCAAGAAGAAGAAACTGATCGAAAAGGCGACCAAGAAGGTCGTGAAGAGACCAAGGCGAAAGCTCGCCTCCACCAGCGCGTAAGTTTCTTCTCTGTCGTCCCCCTTCTCGTACTGTGTTATTTTCCCCAATCCTCTTCTAATTTCCGAATTTCTTTTTCTCCGCAGACCTCCCATGGATGCGAACGCTGCTCTCGCGCCCGATCAGGCTAAGAAGCCAGCAGTGCCACTTATCAACCTCGACGATGACGAGGATAACGCCGCCAATGCACAGAGCACTGATGCTCAAGGAGCAGATTCGGAGAAGCAGCCCCGTGCGGAGCCAGCAGCACAGGACACTGCCGCCCACCAGGAGAGACCCCCTTCTCCTCCGGCCAACACTGCCGAGGAGACGCAAGACGAAGAGATGCAGGATGACACCGCCCTCGAGCGGCCAGAAGCTGAACAGGAGCAGCCAACCACAGACGCTGCAGGCCAAGTGAATCCCGCTGCCGAGCAGCGGGTGGAAGATGCCACCATGACGGATGCCACCACGACAAGCCATTATCCACTGAGCGACGCGCCAACAGGCGCCGCACCGAGTAGCGCCCAGCCAACTGGCGCACCGGATAGCGCGCCCCTAGCGCCGCCAGCTGACCAAGCCAGGCGACAAGCCCTAGATGCTTTGAAGGAGGAGGTCGAGAAGAGGGCAGCCGAGAAAGAAGCTGCCGAGAAGGCAGAGGCTGAGAAGAAGGCAACCGAGGAGGAGGCCGCCGAGAAGGCGAAGACCAAAACTGAGGGGAAGAAGCCCGAGAAGCAGAAGGGCGAGAAGTCAACTGCTCAGAAAGAGAAGGCGATGAAGCGAGCTACAGAGCAGATGCCGCCGCCGACGTCGACTGGTCAGTCCAAGCAGTTGATCATCCGCAACCCCAGTGCAATTCCTGCCGCCGCCACTGTAGCCGATCAGGCCCTCTATCCGGATTACATGGTGAGGGTCAGCCAACAGCGCCAGATTGGCCTTTCCGTCGAGGACCGGAAGATTGCTCTCACAACAGGAAGGAAGGCCGTAGCGACAGACTCCAGGCCCCCGCCCCCTGTCTCCATTGCTTCTAGAGGAGCTCAAGATCAGGTGATATCATCTCAGAGCCTCGAGCAGGTACTCGACTTGGTTGGTTTCATCGATGCCAAGTGGGACAGCAAGCTTCTCGGCACTGAGAAATGGCACGGCCTCGGCCTGGGCGACATCGACCATATGCGGGTTGACTGGAACAAGGTGGACTTGGGCTACCAACCCATGACCGTCTCCTCCAGCACCGCTACTCTCGCTGCCAAGATGTTCGTGCACCGCAAGAATGCAGAAGATCTAGAGCAGTCTTACGCGGTAAGTCTCAACTTGCCCTCTCCGAGTAGCAATTTTCTTATCTCATATCCGTCTTTATCTTCCTTTACCCTCACCCAGTCCCCGAGATTCTGGCCGAGTAGGCGGATGCTCTCCGAGTAGCCGCCTTCTCGGGTTGAATCTTCACTTCTCTGCCTAACTTGTTTTCTTTTCGCTTCTCAGGATAGCGTCTTGAAGCGTACCAGTCTGCATCACCAGCTTCTCTGGAATCATGCTATCGCTAGAAGGCGAATTGCTGCACTGGAAAGAGAGAAGGCAGCTGCGGAGGCAGCCGGTAAGGATGCGAAGGATAGCACTCTGAAGCTGTCCGAGATGGAAGGTACGCTTCTAGCCGCGCGGTTCTTGCGTTTTTTTGTTTACGCCCGCTTCTGCTTTCTCGCGCTAACCTTTTCTACTCTGCAGGAAAACTGAAGGCCCTGGCTGACGAGCACGAGAACTGTCGCACCTTTGTTGCGAATGCCGAGAACACCATCAAGAAGCTTGAAGGTAAACCTCCGTCTACTCGGTTTGCCCTTGTGCCTGTTTCCTTTGCTTCTCTGCTAACCGTGCTTTGCTCTTTTCAGAAGATCACAAATTGTTTGTTGAAGAACACCAAGACTGCGTCAAACCTGAAGAAGTGCAGCACCGGCTGTCCGACCAGGCCGTTGAGCTGCTGAAGGACCACACTACAGAGATGGAGCAGCTGCAACTCCAGCTGCAGAAAAGCCCTCAAAGATGCTCTCGACCTTGGTGCTGAGAGGGACAGAGTTATCGCCGAGAAGGCCAAGGCTGAGACAACTTTCAATGCCAAGATCAAAGCCCTCGAGCAGGAGTGCGAAACACTGAAAAAATCGAATGCTGGGTACTTCTCTCAGTTGAACGGACTTCGCCTGCTCGAGGAGAGGCACATTTCCAATGAGGAGGAATGGAAAATCCAGTTGCAGCAGCTGCGCCACGAGCTTCACAGTAAGTTTTCTCCTTTTGGCATCTTTTCTTCTCGGTCCTGCCTCTTCTCGGTTCTCGTGACTGAATTCCTTCCTTGCTTCTATGCAGAAATCTTCCCTGATCTCGTGTCTGCCTGTGCGCCAGCCTTGGCTAAGGCTCGAGCAGCTCGCCTTGAGAAGGGCGAGGCCTCGGATACCAGAGCCGAGATCGAGGACAGCTTGCTGGTGATGAAGGGACACTTCGAACGCCTAGCCGGCGTGGGCACCGACTTGGTGCGCGTCGGCTTCGCGCTCCACAAGCTGTTCTGGCCTGAAGATGCCGCGCCGACAACGATTGGTGGCCTTGCTCTGAAGCTGCAGAATGTGAAGGCCGAGCTGAAGAAATGGCGCGCCTCGGGAGCTCGGGCGGGTGCTGACTTGATGCTTCTCTGCATCGCCTCCTGGTACGAGAATCTTAACATGGATATCATCCGCGGGAAGCGCAACGATTCCAAGTGGGAGACGGACCCCAGCTGCGTGGCCATGCGCAAGCTGATCGCGTACGAAGTCGCGGAGTGCGCTGAGACGGACGTCTTCATCGACGGCCTCCCCGAGCCCGACACCGAAGTGGAGGAGGACGAGGAAGCGGATGAAGACACAGAGTCTGACTTGGACGGCTTCTTCGATTCACCTAGAGGCAAGGCCGGGAAGGGGAAGAAAGTCGCCGTCGTGAGCAGCGATGAGGAGGCCGAGCACATCGACACCGCCGCACTCGGCTTCGGCACCTCCTCAGGAGCCGCTCTCGACGACACGGTATTCACTCCTGGTCAAGCCTCTGGTGCTTCTTCAACCCCAGGGCCTATCTCGATGGCCACGGCTACTTCCGACCAGGTAGCCACCGAGCGCGACGTCGAGATGGAAGAGTCCGCCATCGTCCAGTCGGAGGCGGATGCCACCCATGCCAGCGCCGAAGAAGAACCCGCAAGGACAACTGCCACCAACTCGGAGGCAGAGGCAACCAAGACCACCCCAGAAGATGCAGCAGCCAAGGCCAGCGCCGACAACACTGCCTCCTCCACATGATTTTACCTGCACACTTTTTACTTGAACACTTATCAGATCCCCGGGATGCCGGGAGCAGATGTATCAGACTTATTTATGCTTTTCTTGCTACTCAATTTTATTTCCACCGTTATCTTTAATTTAATCATTTTGAGCAGCCCTGGCTCAATGCCGGGTTGCGTTTCCATGCGAGTCCCCGAGTTGCATTTCTTATTCACCCTATCTTTTCATCTCTGCTCTACCCGCAACTTGTTGCTTTTTTGGTATTCGAGTCACAAGAATCGAAGAGTAGAGCTGCAAATACTTAGCCGCTTAGAAACAATCATAGTAACGCAGCCCACCACTTAGCCGAAAAGACGAAAGAGAGAACAAAAGTAACAAACACTCTACTCGGTTCCTGCACTTTTTCTTCCTTAGCGATTTTCGTGTGCTCATTGACCTTTTGCTTGTTCTCTTGCTTGCCATGAAGCCGGGTTTCGGACAGCAGCAGAGTCGAAGAGTTGGCATATAGGTTTAGACACAGTACTCAATACGCTTATGAGTTCTGAAGTGAAGCAACCGAATAGACAAAAGGTAAAGCCGAGTAAAAACACTTGGAGCAATTTTGGACGAGGGCAGTCCCCGAGAACAATTTCAGATTGCAGAGTAGAATTTCAACTCGGATAAGAGGGTACATACACATCTTTGCTTACGAATGAAAACGACGGAGTAGAGCTACATTCCAAGGGCGCTTGGTTTCCTCTCCAGATTTATCTGCCCTGTTCGCCTGTGGTGGGCGCACATCTACAAGATAGTAAGCATCATTGTGTAGCGCTTTGCTCACAATGAAGGGCCCTTCCCATGGAGGAGACAACTTGTGCATCCCGGCTGTGCGCTGCACAAGCCTAAGGACCATGTCTCCTTCTCAGAAGACCCTTGGGTTCACCTTTCGGCTATGATAACGTCGCAGGTTTTGCTGGTAGATAGCCGAACGTGACAGAGTCAGCTCTCTTGCTTCTTCAAGCAGGTCAACATCGTCTTCTCGAGCTTCTCTCGCCTCCACCTCAGTGTAGAGGGCTACTCGGGGGGAGTCATGCTCTAAGTCTATTGGCAACACGGCCTCAGCCCCGTATACCAAGAAGAATGGCGTGTAGCCGGTTGACCGGTTAGTGGGTAGTCCTTAGACTCCACAACACCGCTGGCAACTCGTCTAACCAGCACCCAGGTGTTTTCAGCAGCGGCTCCATCAGCCTTGGCTTGATGCCTGCCAGTACCATACCATTTGCTCTTTCAACTTGCCCATTGGAAGCAGGGTGCGCGACTGACGCAACGTCTAGTCGGATATGCTTATCTCTGCAGAACCGCACCAGTGCTCCCTCAACAAAGTTTGTGCCGTTGTCGGTGATGATACTGTGTGGGTAGCCATATCTCAGGATTATATCCTTCACGAATTTCACAGCTGTGGCCCCATCACATCTCCGAATAGGTTTCACTTCAATCCACTTGGTGAACTTGTCCACCATGACCAAAATGTGAGTCATGTTGCCTCTAGCCGGCTGGAAGGGCCCAACCATGTCCAAACACCAAACAGCAAATGGCCAGGTGATAGGAATTGTTTTCAACTCGGAAACAGGCATGTGAATCTTACTTGCGAACATCTGGCAGCCAGTGCACTTCCTCACGATATCCTCAGCTTGCTGCAATGCTGTGAGCCAATATCCATGCCGGAAAGCTTTCTGGACCAGCGCCCGAGAAGAGGCGTGGTGCCCGCATTCTCCTTGGTGTATCTCTATCAGGATCTCTTCTCCTTCTGCTGGATCCACACAACGTTGCAGCACGCCAGTGGCACTTCTCTTGTGCAGCACATCTCGGACAATAGTGTAGCCCTTGGATCTTCTCTGAATCTGCCTCGCAGTCACCTAATCTTCAGGTAGAGTGCCGTCCCTTAGAAAGGATAATATGGGCATAGCCCAACTCGGTGTCTCCCGTATGGGAAACACTGGTTCGTCCAGTTCCATTGGGACAGGCTCTTGCGGTTGCACAGGAGGAGTAGGAGCGCTTCTTTGCAGTCCAGATCGATTGGCAAGAACTTCTTCAATGAATGCGACAGCCTCCGGGTTGAGGGCGGCAGTCCCCGAGCAAGGAGTGGCAGTCCCCGAGTAAGGAGTGGCAGTCCCCGAGTAGGGAGTGGCAGTCCCCGAGTAAGGAATGGCAGTCCCCGGGTAGGGAGTGGCAGTCCCCGAGTAAGGAGTGGCAGTCCCCGGGTAGGGAGTGTCAGTCCCCGAGTAAGGAGTGGCAGTCCCCGAGTAGAGGACGGCAGTCCCCGGGTTTCCTGCAGCACTCTCCCAGTCAATCTCCATTGGGTCAGATTCCTCGCTTGGCAGAGAAGGAACAAATATAGACTCCGAGTTGGGAGAAGGCTTGATGGATGGTTTCCTCAAATGCTCCAAGGCGATTCCCGCCGGGATGGATTGCCGAGAAGATCCCAACTTGGACAACTCATCTGCTGCTTCGTTCTCTGCTCGGTGAATGTGCTGGAACTCACAACCTTCGAAGAACCCAGTCATAGACTGCACCAGGAAGCGATACGATGCCATGTTGGCATCCAAAGCATCCCAAGTGCCAGAGACTTGCTGCACCACTAGATCTGAATCACCATAGCATATGATACGCTGCACACCAACCTCCTTTTCTACTCGCAAACCATGCACCACTGCCTCGTACTCTGCAACATTGTTGGATGCCTTGAAATGAATTTGCAGCACATACTTGAGTTGATCTCGTTTGGGTGACGTAAGCACAACACCAGCACCAAGGCCTTCTTTCACCTTTGAGCCATCAATGCATCTTCCAGTAATTGGAAACTGGAGCAGGAGGTTCATACTGCACCTCGGCCCAGTCCACAAGAAATTCCGCCAGGATCTGAGATTTGATGGCGTCTCTTCTCGCATACGCGGGAGCATACGCGGCTAGCTCAATCGCCCACTTGGCTACTCTGCCACTCGCCTCCTTATTGCCCATGATATCCGAGATGGGGGCAGAGCTCACAACTGTGATAGGGTGCTCCTGGAAATAATGCTTCAGCTTCCTGGCGCCCAGGTACACACCATATGTCATCTTCTGGTAATGCGGATAGTTTTGCTTGGAGCTGGACAACACTTCACTGAGATAATATACTGGGCGCTGCACACTCTTGCCTTCTTCTTCTCGCTCCACCACAATCACCACGCTGACTACTCGGTTAGTCGCAGCAATGTACAGCAGCATTGGCTCCTTGGGTAGCGGACTAGCCAAGATGGGAGCACTAGCCAGCATTGCCTTCAGCTCATTGAATGCCACATCCGCTTGCGGAGTCCAGACAAACTTGTCACTTTTCTTCATCAGTTGGTAGAGAGGCAGGGCCTTCTCGCCCATTCGACCCAGAAAACGGCTCAGAGATGCCAAACACCCTGTGAACTTCTGCACATCTTTCAGTGATCTCGGTAAAGACATGCTCTCAATAGCTTTTATCTTAGAAGGATTGGCTTCAATGCCCCGACTAGAAACCAGAAAACCGAGTAGCTTTCCAGCCGGTACACCAAAGGTGCACTTACTCGGATTCAGTTTCATTTTGTACTTGCGTAGGTTAGCAAAGGTTTCCTCCAAGTCGGCAAGCAGAGTATGTGTTTTATTCGTTTTGATGACAATGTCATCTACGTACACCTGCACATTCTTGCCGAGCTGGTCGTGCAAGCATTTCTGCATGCATCTCTGATAGGTTGCACCCGCATTCCTAAGCCAAAACACATGACACGATAGCAATAAGCCCCGTACGGGGTAATGAAAGCAGTCTTTATTTGATCAGCAGGGTTGAGTGCAATCTGGTGAAAACCAGAGTAGGCATCTATGAAGGACAACAGTTCACAACAGCAGTGGAATCGATCACCTGATCGATGCGAGGTAGGGAAAGGATCCTTGGGGCATGCCTTGTTCAAGTCGGTGTAGTCGACGCACATGCGCCATGCAGTGGCAGCCTTGGGATCCTCCTTCTTCTTCTCGACCATGACCGGGTTGGCTAGCCAATCCGGATGCAGCTCCATGATGAAATTGCTTATCAGTAACTTGGTGATCTGGTCACCAATGGCCTTCCTTCTCTCATCTCCGAAACGGCGCATAGCCTGCTTCACTGGTTTGGCGTCAGGACGCACATGTAATGAGTGCTCAACCAACTCCCTCGGGACTCCTGGTAGATCTTCATTGGACCAGGCGAATACATCCCGATTCTCACGGAGGAAGTGGATGAGCTCGCTTTCCTATTTCTCCGCCAACCGGAGCCAATGATGGCTACGCGGTCGGGGAACTCGGGGTCGACCTGGACCTTCTTTGTCTCCTTGGCAGCTTGGAAAGCAGTACCGTGCTGGTACTCGGCACACCTTGTGCACCAGCTTGTGCGGACTGAGCCATGGCCACCACCTCGTACTTCTTCTTCTCGGCAGCAATCACCATCGACTCCGCCAACTGGGAGCTAGCAGAGGCACACCATGGACTTCTTGTAATCTCCAGAGATGGTGATGATGCCATTGGACCAGGGATCTTCATCTTCAGATATGCCACATGTGTAGAGGCCATGAACTTGCTCAGAGCAGGCCTGCCGAGTAGATGATAGGGGCTCTGATGATCCACCACCTCAACTGCAGGCGCTCTGTGCGGCAGTTCTCCCGGGTACCGAATAGCACATCGATCCACACTCGGCCAATCGGGGTGCATGAGATCCCGGGCACAATGCCATGGAAGGTGGTCTTGCTAGGCAGCATCATGTTCTCGGCCAGGCCAAGCTTCTCGAGTGTGTCCTTGTACACAATGTTGATGCTACTGCCGTTGTCGATTAGCACCTTGCTGAACCTCACATTCTTCTCGGGCCCAGGAAGGTAGGATCCAGCACCAAGCATAGCTACCCGGATTGGGCATCACCTTGGGATGATCTGCTCGGGTCCACCTGATCTCCTGGTCACACCAATACATGTAGTGAGGGACAGCAGGAATCACTGCGTTGACCTCCATGGCCCGCCTGTGCTGTGATTCCTTGTCGATTGGCTCGGAAGTGAAGATCATGTAGCTCTCATGGTGCTCTTGGTACTGATTGGATCCTCCGCCCCCATTGCTGCCGTTGTTGTTGTTGCCCTGGTAGTTGTTGTTGTTGCCTCTGTTGTTGTTGTTGCGGTTGTAGTTGTTGTTGTTGTTGTTGCGGTATCTCTCATTGTTGAAGTTCTGGTTGGCTCCTAAAGCCACCTGGTTCACATTCTCTCTTCTCGGGTACACTGGCGGCCGAGCTGCGGGTGCGCGAGTAGGCTGCACATTGGCATTGGCCGCTGGCAGAGGAGGAGGGGGAGGCAAGCCATCACTCTTGATCGCCTCCCACCACTCGCACTGCCGAGTAGTGTGGTTAGCAGGCCTCGAGGGGTGGTGAGTGTGAAAGCTGCATGGGCCATCCTTCATGTCATCGAAGACAAACTTCTTCGGCTGCTCGGAGTTCCCGCTACCCGACTAAGAAGTGCGAAATGGCTTCTTGTTGCCTTGGCCCTGGTTCTGGTTTTGCCCGTAGGCTCCAGCAGGTTTCTGCCTCTGGCTGCCACCAGCTCCAACAGTCACTGCATTCACCTCTTCGGGATCATACCGATTATCTACTCGGCGCTTGTTGCGGAACTCGTTGCGCTTGCTGTTGCTGAAGTTTCTTCTCGGCTCAGAGGAGTCCATCAGTGGCTGAGTAGGATCACCGAGTGCGTACTGATCCGCAATCTTGATGGTCTCCGCCAGAGTGTTCGGCATCTCCCTCTGCAATCTCTGCCACAACATACTGCCATGCCTGCATCCCTGCGCAAACCAAGTGATGGCCTGTGCTTCATTCACACCCTCGCAGGTGTTCCTCAATGTGCTCCACCGAGTAAGATACTCGCGGTCTGTCTCGTCTTCTCGCTGCCTGCAAGCTGATAGCTGCTGTGGCCTATTCGGCCTCTTGTATGTGCTCGTGAAGTTGCTGATGAAGGCATCCGAGAAGTCCAGCCAGCAGTTAATGTTGTTCTTGGGCAAGTTGTTGAGCCAAGTACGGGCCGGACCCTCTAGCATCTGTGGAACATAGCGCACAACCCATCTTCTGTTGCCATTCGCGATATGGACCGCGGTAACATAGTCATTGAGCCAATCTTCAGGTTTGGTGCTGCCATTGTAGCTCTTGGTGCCTCTTGCAAGCTGGAAGTTCTTCACGGACGGCTCGTGCTCTCGGGGCCAGGAGGACCCGTGCTCTCCAGCCGCGCCGACAAGCTGATCCGGTCCAACTGATGCCTCGCATCTCCAGGTGCCAGCACGCGCTCACCAACACGGTCATGAATATCATAGCCAGCCATCTCCATAGCCGAGTAGCCATCATCATACCTATCCACCTGCACAGCTGCAGGCTGCTCCACCGGGTTGGCGACTGGTGCCACTGGGCGCGGCTGCTGCCTCTGCCGAGTAGGCTGAGCTGCGGGTTGTCGAGAAGGACCTGGACGAGCAGCTTCTCGGGCACGGCTTTGAGCTTGATGGGCTTGAGAGCCTGCTCTTGCAGCGTTGTGTTCCTGCCCGGGCTGCTGCGGCACAGCAAGCTGTTTCGCGGCAGCAGCCGGGTCATACACCTGCATTTGCATGTCTCTGCCCGAGCGCCCGCTGCGGCTCTTCTCGCGGCTGGGATGCGGAGACGAGGCCTGATCGTTAGATCTAGCCGCGTGCGAGTGAACCACCTGCGAAGCCCCAGCACCCGGGTTGGCCTTCCGGAACTCCTCGTTCTGCCTAGCAGCCTCCAACACCAACTCGTTGAGCCTCTCCTGCTGCCTAAGACGCGCATCGCCATCCAGGCGCGGCAACTCGGCAGCTACAGCCTCTGCAGCCCTAAGTGTCTTGGCGGGTGTGCTATACCTTGGCCTTGTGAAGGTGTTCGCGGTGGCGGACTGAGCGGGCACCTCCGCAACCGTTGCCATCTCGACACCCAAGTTGCGCCGCGTAGCGCCTACTCTGCTAGGCCTCCTGGCGACTGGCGTGAAGCCGTGAGCCTTGTTGTACTCGAGCTGGTCTAGACTCAGCTCAAGCCTGATCTTGTCCAACTCCGCCTGCTCGGCAAGCAGCTCCTGGCGTTGCCGCTCGAGCTGCTCCCTCACGGCTAGGAGCTTGATGTCGGTGGGAGTGGGCATACCAGGTCGCGTAGCACGCGGGGAAGACGTGGAATGCCATAGCGTGGAAGGCGGCAAGTTGCTCTCCTTCTCGTAGGGCCGGTGAACCCTGCCACCAGCCGGTGCATCAGTCTCCTCGACGACGGCCGCAACGCCAGTAGCGGCTGCGCCAGTGTTTGCCGCCAAGCCCGTCACCATCACCTCAGCGCAGTTCGCAGAGCGGCACGCGGGCCTTCCGCGAGCAGCGATCACCGCGGGAGGATCCTCCGCGTCATGCACCAGCTCGGGATACGCGCGGTTGGCGACGGTGGCGACGTAGACAAGGTGAGAGCCGAAGGAGATCACCGAACCGCCCTCCGGCATGGCCCTGCCGCCGAAATCGCCGGCGTTGTCGGTGACGAAGTCGAAGGAGCCGAATTTGTGGACAAGGCCATAGACCACGCGCTCCGCTGAAGAAGATCCCGTCCGAACAGAAACTCCAGCCAGCGCCGCTGGTAGCCCCACGGTGGGCGCCAACTGTCGTGGTGGTGTCACGGCAGATGCCATGGGATGGCTAAAGATGTGGGGACGAAGGACGCTGGAGGTGCTCGGGGAGGGATCACACACGACGAGTAGCCGCGTGAGGTACGACGTAAACACTGCAAACAACACGATCTACCCAGGTTCAGGGCCCTCGTGAGGAGGTAAAACCCCTACTCCTGCCTTTCTTTGTGTATTTTGGTATCTCACCGAGTAGCCACAGTACAAGGTTCTTGCTACCGAGTAGCCACTCTCCTCTAGATGATGAACTAGGTCAAGAACTAGGGTTTCCTCTAGGTCAAGATGTGTTCGATCCTCACGCAGGAGGCGGCGGGGCACCTTATATACATGGTGCCCAGCCGGATACGTCCAAACATGGACAAGTGTCGACATAGTGTGCACATCGTCCTTCTTCCGGGTTCCCGCTGACAGCTTTGGTTCCTAACCTTGGCTGCATCTGGAAAGTCGTTGGGCAAAACAAGGGGACAGACTGGTATCACTGTACCTAAACACAGAGTAGGCCCCCCTTATCCTGCCACGGCCTGCTTCCATGCTGTCTCTGTCAGGCAGGCCGGTCCCAGATGAACAGTAGTTCGAATGCTGCCAAGTACGGACCCAGGATACGCGGGATCCTGTGTCAGAACGGCTCCTTTGACTTTCTGGCCCGAGTAGGTTCCCGCCAATCGTACTTGGGCCAACTCTTCTACTCGAAAGGACAGAACTTGAATGATTCTTCCTTCTGGTCATCTTGAGGTGAGACCGAGTAGCAGTCGACCGGGTAGCGAGTACCGGGTAGTCGGCTACTCGACCAAACCTCTCTTCTGTAAGACGCCTTTACCAATTGCCTTTACCCTACTCGGGGGTAACCCCCCGACACCGAGTATGTATCCGTGGAAAGGTTAAAAGGGAGGAAAATGATGCAAGTAAAGATAATACAAGATCCGGGTGAATACCTTCATCACCGTCAACCGGCTCGTCTTCGTCTTCCGGGTCTCTGGAAGGGGGGGAGGTCTCAACTGTCCAGAAAGGGTCACCTGCCTGAGACGGAAAGATGAAAATAAGAGTTGGGAGCAGTATCAAGTCAAGATGAAGAAATAAACTTATGAGTATCGGGTCTTACTGCTGGGGCCGGGTTTTCCCGAGTAAACGGAGGTAACCCGGCGATGTTTTTTATCACCTCCAGTTTCTCCGTCAAGAAACCCTTGATGGTTTTGTTGGTATCCCCGGCTGCAAAGCTCTTGGTGGAATATCGGAGTGCGTCTGTGGTGTGCCCCGAGTATTCGCACATCAATTTGGTGCGGATAGAATTAGGTTGGATACGGAAGTCAACCCAAGTTTTCACTAAGTTGAGAAGAAGGCCTTGGGCTGAGAGAACGGCTATCCTAGCTATCAAAGGTATGATTGCCTCTCTGTCCGAGTCAGGGGCGAAAGCACTGAAATTCTCGGACGTGTTGAGGAGGCCCTCCGAGTAACCCGGCAATCTCTTTTCACCGGGTGGAGAAGTGTCGTGGCAGTAGAAGAAGGATAATTGCCAGTGTTTAACATGGGAGTTCAGATTAAGGGTTGGCATTGGGGAGTTTTTGCGGCGTTGGATTGATACCCCGCCGCATGTGAGAAGTGCTCCGTCGCCGCTTTCGCGGCACGGCTTGCACTGGAAAAGTTCAATAAAAAGAGCCAAGCTTGGCGGAGTGCACAAGTACGACTCGGATAGGACTATGAAGTGAGTAATATTCAACATAGAGTTAGGCCCTATGTCAAATATCCTGAGGCCATAATGGTTCAGGACCTCACGGAAGAAAGGGTGACCCGGAGGACGGAATCCACGTGTCACGTGCTCTACGAAACAGATTACCTCGCGTCGCGGGTGTGGCGGGTCTCGTTCCAGTGCGCCCTCCAGTGAATGTCCTTCTGAGGGGGAAGAACCCCCAACTCGGCCAATTCTTCCAGCTTGGCCTTTGTGACAGTGGATTGCCCCCAATTGGCGGATATGGATTGGGTTGTCTTCGCCTGGGCCGGCTGTTTCCCTTGCCTTTTGGGAGCCATGGGATCAGCCTGCAAACACAAGGAAAAGAGGCACAGGAAATGAGACTCGGAACTATTGGATTATCCGATTTGGGGTATCAAGAAAGTATGAAGACTAAGAGTTATCCGGGTATCACGCCATGAAATGGAGATTGCGAAGTATCCGGGTATTAAGTATAACTATGGAGATTATTGGTCACTTACGTATGGAAAAGTATTTGGGGAAGACGGATGGTTGCCCATGTATCTACTGCAAGCAAAATAGCCGGAAACGGAGGACTTTCCGGGTGTCAATGTTATGCGCGGAAAATTGAGGTGAAATGGATCTAGATTGGAAAACTTGCGAACGATTCTACGATGAAATTGGTGATTAATAATGGTAGGAGGATGAGGTGTAGTCATCAAACAGGTGGTTAAAGGAGTTAGCGAGCGTCAAATCGATCTAATCCGGTGCAATGGGAAGAACGACCCACAGGTTGACCTAGATCCAATCTTGGATGAATCGAAAAATTGTGAGGCTAAATTAAACGAGCACAAGGAACTTACTGGGAGATATTGGAGTTTAGTGCGATGACGGTGGACGGCGTGGCTTGAGTGCCCCTTTGCGACTCTTGGCGAGCGGGACGAGGGCGCAGTGGTGAGGCTTGGCGGCGGCGCGAGATGGCTCGAGAACGAACGCGGCCGGCGGTGGCTTTGCTCCGGTGGCAAGCACGAAATTCCTGCGGTGGTGTTACGAGGGCGTAAGGAGCGAGGAAGGAAAGGAGAAGTTGAAGTGAAGCGTTGGGTTCTAGGTCACCCTCTGAACACTATTTATAAGGTGAGGATGAGTCTATCTCAACGGCCGGAAGCCGGAAATTGTGGGGTAATGGCTATCTACGCGGATTCTGCGAGATATGCTCCAAGTATTGAGCAAGGTATCTGGACAAAAAAGAGAAGGAGATCCACCCCGTGATATCAGGGTCAATTATCGAGTATAGAATCTTGACATTTTTATTAGGGTTTTGACCCGGAAAACTGAGCAATACGCTTGGAGAAAGGCCGGGTTACTATATGGCCACCATGGAGCTAGGCCTAGCTATTTATCAAAAGCACCTTAACCCGGCCTCCATGCACTTGTGCGTTTGATATTTTTGCAGGGAATAGCAAGCGCTTCAAGGAAGGATCCGTGAAGCCCAAGCTATTCTGGGGACTACTGAGGGAGGGATAATAACCCGGTAGGCCAACTCCAAGGTGTAACCCGGCCCAAAGGACGCTGCGCTATTTCCGGCTAAGGATAAAGAAACTTCTGGAAGGCCCAAATTTATAGGCCTCGTAACCCGGACTGTGGTTTACGGTAAAGGAAAGTTAGGGTTTATGTGTGGTGTCCGGGTAGGATTCAGGGTACGCCTTGGAGGGTAAGCCAGGGGGTACGGGTGCTTTATAAACCGACCCCTAGGCTTAGTTGAGAGGGATCTAAGAACCCTAGCAATATCGTTTGATATCAAGTATCCAGTGTAACACGAGAGTTGAGTTAATATCTTGAGATCGGAGACTCGGCGACTTGATTGCCGGCTACCAGATCGAATTCCATCATGCTTTCCTCTGAGCTAAACCCTCTCCCAAACGCCTGTGACGTCTTGCCCCAAGATCAGTTACCCCCGGTAACGTTTGCCGTGATTATCCCACGACAGTACTTTCATCAGCTGGCTTACTCTCTTCTGTCTCTGGGCAAGCGGGTTCCCCCACATGGACGGCAGATTCGGTCGGTTGGGAGAGGCGCCGAGACTCCCCTGTGTCGGTGTTGCACTGCTTTACCGTTGATCTATCGCCAGAGGACGCAGGGGGCTGCTGCGGTGGTGCAACGGGAGTGGACCCCGATCCGTGTGGTGGCGCGCTGTCTGTCCGTCAGTTGCTCCCCCAACCCCTTCGAGGCAGTTGAGGCCCCTGTGGATCCGGTCGAGGCCTTCCGTTCGGCCTATCGCAAGTCAACATCGCCCATTCTCAGAAGGCCGCCAAAGAGGAGCCGTGCCAAACGCATCCACAGTTGTCCAGTCCGCCGCAACTGTCGGTAGAAGGGGAAGTTCGCCGCGGGCACCCCGGTCCGACGTCAGCAAAGGGAGTTGATTCACCGCCTTAAGATCGCAAGGGAAGGAGAGGTGATTGGCGACGACGCTCTGACTGCGTACATAAACTTGTTCGACCAGCCGCTTCCGCAGAAGCACATTGATGTGCTTTTGGGGTTGTTTGGGTGGCTGCCTGAGGCACTACCGATGACCGAGGATATACCATTGGAGTGCCTTGTTTAGGGCGTGGATTGTATGTTCCTCTTTGTTTGCTTTGTAACGCTCCGCCTCCGTTGTGATTTAGTAGTCGCTGGTTCCCCTTGTCCTGATGTTGGAAGTTGATTTCATCTTTGCCATCTGGAATGCGCGTGTCTTAATTCCCCGCCTAGGAGAGCTGCTATTTTTCAAGTGTTGAGCGGCCTTGGGGCCAAAGTGGTCTGTCTCCAAGAGACAAAGATGGAAGCAATCTCTGCTCAAGTGGTGCGCGACTGTCTTGGGTCTGCGTTTGACAAGTTCATCTTTCTGCCAGCGGTTGGTACACGGGGAGGTATTCTGTTGGCCTGGCAGTCCGTGTACGTCAAGATCTCGAACCCCCATCTTTCGAGAATATCCCTGATGGCTTGCGCCTCGATTGTGGGGGAACCAGATTGGTGGTTCACAGAAGTTTACGGGCCACAAGCCATGGACAAAAAAGGGATTTCTTGCAAGAGCTATGTGATATTAGGGACCTACATGCCGGTTCGTGGGTCGTTGCCGGTGACTTCAATATCATCGTCAACCCGGAAGATAAGAATCAGGGAACTCTGCACAGATCCATGATGGGCAGTTTCCGGAGAACTCTCACGGCACTAGAGTTGAAAGATATCTATCTTAATGGCAGGAGGTATACCTGGTCCAGTGAACGGCAGCAACCGATGTTTGAACGTTTGTACAGGGTCTTCTCAACGGTGGATTGGGAGGAGAATTTCCCAAACTCCTTTCTCTCGGAAGGATCCTCGGGCCCCTCGGACCATTGCCCATTGATACTGAGCCTAGCCCCTAATTTGTAGACGGGGCGTAGATTCCACTGAAGGGAATATGCCCGAGAGGCAATAATAAAATGGTTATTATATTATTCCTTGTTTATGATGAATGTTTATTTCTCATGCTAGAATTGTATTAACCGGAAACATTGATACATGTGTGCTTAATAAACAAAAAATGGTTCCTAGTAAAGCCTCTCTTTTAACTAGCTCGTTGATTAATAGATGATCAAGGTTTCCTGATAATGAACATTGGATGTTATTAATAACGGGGTCATGTCAATAGAAGAATGATGTGATGAACATATACCCAAAGAGAATATAGCAATGCGATCAAGTCATTCTGTTTATTATATCAAACATACAAAGTAACTTATTCCTTAGACCATGAGATCATGTCAATCGCTGATACCGGAAGAGTGCTTTGATGGCATCAAACGTCACACCGTAACAGGGTGACTATAAAGGTGTCGTTAAGTATTCGGAAAGTATTAGTTGGGGATCATGGATCAAGAGTGGAATTTGTCCATCCAAATGACGGAGAGATATACTTTGGGCCCTCTCGGTGATATCACATCGAAACCGCACTACTAGGGAAAAGCTTACCCGTGACGCACCAATATTCTTATCCGTGACGCACCTGGGCGCGTCACGGGTAACACGCCGCGCCTATGGATTTATCCGTGACGCACCTGGATGGTGCGCCACGCTGTCGCACCCGGACTTCTATAGGATACTCACCGTACGAACTGAACAGTATTCTGATGGGATTACGGGGCTTTCCGGCACCCGCGTCCTCTTACGAGTAGGCCAACACTTATGTGTGACAACCCATCGCTACTGTTCACCGTCGATGTAAACTATCCTGTAGAAATCAGGACACTACCATTGACGTACTTCATACCATACACACATGGTACGTCAACGGCTTTGAACAAAAGGATAACACAACATGCCTCTACGACACAAAAGATTGAAATAACTTGCAAATGGCCCTCACTAGGGCAGAGATAGCAATACAATCATCCAGAGGACACATGTCCCAACATAGCATCATTACATCTCAGCGGAAGCATTCAAGGGGGTCTGAGTACAGACAAAATCCACATAGGCTTAAGAAGCCGGAAACTGAAATAAAGACGGAGCCCATCCACGATGTCTCGGATCCTGCCCGGGTCCGCTAACTACTCGTCAGCAGCCTCGTCAAACTCCACGTAGTAGCCGTCACCTGGATCCTCGTAATCGTAGTCTGCGGAAACCACAGCCCCAAAGGGGTCAGTACATAGACGTACTGGCAAGCAAGACTCACAGTTCACCAAAGTATAGCCCGTCAACACAAGCACAGATGACTTGGGTTCAACGGAAAGAAGGGGATATATAAGATGCTGCAACTGGCTGCGCTAACCAACTACAGAGATTCTATCACTTCCATCTATCAGAAAGGAGATAAGATCGAGTGTTGTAACCAACTGAAAGATAACTTCAAACAAACCCATCCTGGATCTCGCCCCTTATCCAAAGAAGCAATCCGAGGATAACTCACACAGTTGAATTAAAGATGAATCAAGTTATTGTGACAATCATCCTATTACTAGTCAAGTTGTTAAACATTGGGGGTGAGCTTGTGAAATCATTAGGTTTAAGTTGTCCTGAGTACTTGTTAGCCAGTACTTTCACCAAGTTAACCATAACCGCGGAAAACACGGCTTCTCGAGAAGATTATCCCTGCATGGTTGCACCAATTTGGCCGTACACGTATGAATAACCCGCCAGATGGGATGCCTCCCACCAAGCGGGGCACTCAACACAACTCAACTCTTCTTCGCATCAAGCCCAAAGCACCTTGGGCGCACGGCTAATCAAGCCCCGAAGAAAAGGGACCCTCATAGCACTCTAAGACCGTGTCCCCCTATATGCCGACTACGAAAGTTCCACCCTACGCTGGGCTCGCAAAAACATGCATGCGGCAAATAGAAAGCACGAACTAAATGAGATGATTTGGACGAGATGCGAATCGAATCAAATTGAGGGGGGCGCCCATACTCGCTTCCCACATGCGGGTAGTGCGCTCATCATGCATCAGTAGACAAGACCCTTTTCCTATTAGGGTCGACACTAGCAGGCCTCAAAACCACACAGGGCCTCCTGCCGGTGCCTTATCATCAAATTATTATTAAGTAATAACATTAGCATGATTGATTGATTGATTAAACATCGAGCCCCCAGAACATAACGAAATAGCAACTGAAAGTAACGGGTAACAGACTCGAGCAAAACAATCTAAGCATACTAGTAAGACACTGGCTCAATCAATAGGGTTGTAGGAGGGGTGGTGAGGCAATATCATGGTTAAAGGATTCATGTGATAGGTTCGTAACAGAAACAACTACCACTAAGGCTAGCAAGAATAGACAACGGAAAGTATCGGTAACCAGGGTTGAAAGGAACACAATGGTTCATGCGAGTGATAACTTGCCTGCAAACTCAACAGCCGGGTACTGAGCTAGATCCTCAGAAGGGGTGCTGTAAAGATCGTCTGTCTCAACGTCGTCGTCTATTCGAGAAGAAGCAAACAAACAAAACAGGAATGTAAACAATCATTATCATGGCATTGTGCACAATCAAGATGATGCATGACAAATTAATGGTTGCAGCAAAATAAACTAGCTAACATGATAACACAATTTAAATGGACCCCTATGCTATTTGAGTGGCATATGGGAAAGGGTCCATGTTTAAGTGGAACAAATGATTCACAATTAATTATTATGTGAAAGTTGTTATCATGATGCATGCATGATGGTAACAACAATAATAACAAAAAATAACAATAATAGATGCAAGTAATAAAAGGGTTTAACAAGTTTTGGAAATTATTTATTAAGTTTAGAAATTTTGGTTACTTAAACATGTCACACCAACAATTATTGTTTTCATCAATTCAAAGTGTGCAAAACAATTAACAAAATTTATATTTGAAAAGAACATCAAATTTTAGTTGGATTACATGTTTCAAATATTGAAATTTGAATTAGGATGAATTTATTATGAATTAAACAATATTAAACAAGTTTTAATTGAATTTAGAACAAGTTTAAATATTATTTGAATTTTATTTGCTCAAATCATAAATTCAAATTCACATTTGAAAAGTTCACACTTTGATGGTTTGAAAACATATTTTGCATGTTCCAAAAATATTTTATTTTGAGCAAGTTATGATTTTTATCAAATTTAAAGGAATTAAACAAGTATTAAATTATTTAGGCAATTTAAATTATTCAAACAATGGAACAAATTTTATATTTGAATAGGATATTCAAAATGGTATGAAAAACATATTTTATTTGCCTTATTTGGAATTAGTATGAATTATTTACGAATTGTTGCAAATTACATTTGAATTATTCAAATTTGAATTTTAAATGTATTTGGAAAATTCAAAACAGTACACATTTGGAATAATTGGATAGACAATAAAATTTGGAGCAATAAACATATCTAACTTTTATTTATTGGACTTATGGATTAAAAGTTATTAAAGATTTAAGTTTAATGTTTTATTCTGCCATTTAAAAGAAATAGAAAAATAAAACAGATTCGTTTTAATTCTTTCTACCGCACTGGATCTAAC
This sequence comes from Alopecurus myosuroides, assembly GCA_028641055.1. Taxonomy (NCBI): domain Eukaryota; kingdom Viridiplantae; phylum Streptophyta; class Magnoliopsida; order Poales; family Poaceae; genus Alopecurus; species Alopecurus myosuroides. The sequence continues at coordinate 623,535,207 of CM054057.1, forward strand.
CCCCAGCCACTGCCCCGTGGGCCCGTGGCCAGCGTGGCGAGCGCGCGCACGCGCGCACGCGTGGCAGTGGGGGTCACTGTCGCGTGGCCCCTGCCTGTCAGCCAGCGGGGCAAAAGAATTGGGGAAAAACCCGTGCGGGGGGCAGGATTCGATCCCTGCCCCTCTCGCTAGCTTGCGCGCTGTCTGTACCACTGCGGCGTTTCGATTCGTTTGACAGACAAACAAACGCGGACAGGTTATACTTGAACGCATGGTTTAACTGAATTTTGCTAACGACCAATTCCTTCCTCGACTGAACAGAAACAAGGCTGCTCGCCAGCGGGGAGAGGACCGTGGCCGTGCTAGCTGGTGGTGCGGCTGTGGTGAGGATGGATGCGATCGCCTGCGCGTGTGCAGCAGAGGCACAGAGAGGGAAGGAGGGAGGAGAAACGGTGGAGCTCACCGTGGGGCGTCGAGGAAGCAGGAGGTTGAGGTGGCGCGGCCGGCGGCGATGACAAAGACGGCGGCGTGATTCCAGCCACTCCCCGTGCTCCCGCAGGTGTTCAAACGGAAGACGACGACGAGGTGGTGCGGTTCCAGCAGTTGGTTAGGGTGGAGGAGAACGGTGGCGCCGGTGATCGACAGAGTTCAGACACGGCGCTACAGTGGTGAGTGGCAGAGGTGGATCGCCGGTGAGAGAGCGGGGGAAACGGCGGCGCGGGAGGGTAGCTAGAGGCCTAGGGTTGGTCTAGGGGCTGCGCGCTGCCGCTCTAGGGTTCTTATAGGGGCAATGGCCTCGGATCGGCCGTTGCTGCCACTCTGCTGCCGCCGTGGCAGCCTTGGATGCTGCGCCGTACGGGGAGACGACGGTGGCGGCATCCGCGAAGGGGTATCGGGCCTCTGTGGGCTGCTGCGCGCGCGGGTAGTAGCCTAGGTGGGCTGGGCTTAGCTTAGGTGCTGCGCGCGCGGCTGTTTTTCCTTCTTTTTTATTTTTCCTTTTCTGTTTTTTTTTGTAGGTTTTGCTTTTGGAAGAAAAAGGTAGGTTTTAGCTTAGGGAAAAATCCAGAAAAATTAGGTTAGACTTGTTAGATCAATAGCAACCATATGCCAAGGTTTGTTTTCAAAAGTTGTGATTTAAAATTGTTGTTTGTATTTGAAACCATAATTAAAGGAATTTTGATATTGTTTAAACATTATGAAAACAAGGTATTTTAATAGGGTGGCCCCTATGGATTAAGAGATTAAAAATAGTTGATTGAAGTGATAATGTTTATAAACTTGTGATAACTCATCTTGGGTGCTGTTTGATGAAATTGATTTGAAATTGTAGGTGATTTGGCATTATTTGTTTGTAATAAAACCAACAAATTAAGGAGTTATCAACATGGAATAAAATGGAACAATTTGGTTGTTTTCATTTGTTATTTTTATTCCAAAAGTTGTAACAGATCAAGTATGAAAATAACCATTTGAAATTGTTTGAGTTTGATTATGAAAACAAGATAAAACAGATGCAAAACAAATAGCAACAAATGCAAACAAATAATTAAACATGATGACATGATGCAATACTTGAATTAAAACAATAAATCAAACATTCTAAGGGATAATTTCATACTTGGGATGTTACACACGCCTACTGATACCCGTGACGCACTGGGCCGGTGCGCCGCGGCTAGTTCTAGGTGCGTCACGCCTAATCTCCCAGGTGCGTCACGGGTACTCGTTTTGGTGCGTCACGGCTATTCTATGCTGTATTTTTTAAAAAAAGGCAGTACCGTATTTATACAGGTATATACAGCTCAAATACAGAAGAATGTCAGTACACAAAATATAGAAGAATATCAGTAGCTCAAATACAGGTATGCAATTGATAGAATAAATTTTCATAGCAGAAATATTACATAGTCTCGAAAACAAACATATATACTACTAATAAATCCATGAGTTAGTCTCGAAAACAACCATATTACATAGTCTCGATCATCACCACATAATCTATCTAGCGGGCGCGGATGTAGTCGATGACCATCATCATGTCCAAGTTGGCGATGTCACTATTCCTCATGGTGATCAGAATAGCTCGGCCAACCTCCATACCACCTCTTGCGGAATGGAACTGCCTCCATGCTTGAGAGTTGAGGATGACGCGACCATCAGCGTTATCCCTGGTGATCGGAACTGCGGTGACAGGTCCTGATTCTCCACGGCGTACTCCAATGGTACCTTGCTCCATGCCAGCACTATCCGCTACCGCCATCGGTATTTTCTACAACACACAATTCCAAGAAAGAATAAAATCACAATGTCAAATACCGGATAAGAAAGTGTTAAGAACATAAGCAACTATACGAATAAGAAAGTGTTAAGAAACATACCATGACATGTCCATTGGAGATGTTAGTGTTGGTGATGCGATGCACGAAAGGGGACCCGATGTAGCTATCTATCTGGGCAAGTTTCTGAAGGACACGGTCCTTCTCAAACTCGCTAAGATTCGCTCTTTGAGCAACCACCACATGTTTCCATGGGTCCTCCTCGTCCATATCATCCTCAGTGTCGATATCCTCGGTGTTCCCAGTTTCCTCCTCACTCCCGCCATCCTCGCTCGCAATCCCGCCCATATACAGAATTTGATGCGAGGTTGCGGTCCTTCCATAGAGAAGTGAATGTAATCACCTCCGCTTAAATCGTACGTGGCGATGATAGCCTGCAATTGTGGCCCGCAGAAGTAGGTCTTCGTTCTTTCTTTTTTCACTCGAAGAATGTAGGTGGTCCGTGAACATTGAAATCCACGTTACTGCCAACTAACTCGTTGAACTCTTCGCGAATATTGCATGGTAGAATCTAAAAAAGAAATATAAAGAATCTTTTGTTAATAAACACAAGTCTCAAGCTAGATAGTAAAATGAAAGAACAAGTTAACATAAAAAGAATTGTTAATTACCAACGAATCAACGTCACCGTCGTGGAGCTGAAGCATAAAAGAAGCCCCAGTGAATCGTCCTTCGGCACATCGAGACCGACATACTTCGCAAGCCATGTTCTATTAAATTAAGAAATGACACATAGAGGTTAGAGGAGCATAGCTATCACAAAACAAATGCAGAAAGGCTATTAATGAAATGGTTAAACTAGGATCCAGATTCCCTCTTTGTTTCAATAGGCCTTCCTCTCAATGATGAATACACAATCTAAATGGTAAAAACAGAAGGGCTCAATGTTTTTAATTTTATTGTTGCCTTTCTTTAATATCATTAACAAAGGCACAAGGCCAGGTTAATCGATGGATGTTGCTTAGAAAATCATTAGGGGGAGTACTGCAAAATAGTACTCAACACCTATAGGGGTACATGTTCTATGTTTGGTTCAGATTTGTACTTTTGTAGACATACATTCATTTACACCTAGAAGGTTTATTGCAGAAAACGAAGTCCAGCTGGTATTGTTTCCCTGTGTAAATCTCACTACTTAGGCACATATCTACTTTTATTTCTTATGTTAATACTTTCTCAATAGTTCTTATATTTTGTAATTTTAATTTCCCGGTCAGACGCTCCACCCTTTGTTTCTGATGCCTAAACATTGCTATTAAATTAGGTGCCTGTGTGCGAGCCTGACCATGGATGCTAGTAAGATTGTCTAATCCAAGTCAGTGAATGTCCACTTGGACAAGGTCTCAACAGAAACATGGTTTTAGCTTTTGGTGCAATACACTTGGTACAAAACATTGGTAAGTTCATATGTAAAGTCCAACATTTAACGTACTGAATCAGCAAAGCTGAATTAATAGAAAATAATTTCAATTCATAGAATTCATCTGGAAGTACAATTCGGATCAACTGACTCTTGTCCTATAGGTAGCAGATTTGACATTATTGGAGACACCACCTTTTTGTGTAATACACAGTAACCAGGATGATCAGGAAGACTAACAATCCCAAGAGGTGAAAACATAAAGGATGGTTGTCAAACCATACAGGGGTATTTGACATTTCTGACATGCTTCATACACTTCCAAGCGGAGTGGATACGTGTGCCTGAAACTGCTTCAAGGAGAATGTCTAGCATTGGAAATTCTACTGCAGAATTATCCATTATTGTTCATCAGTTCCAAAACTATCACACAAGATGAGGACCATCCATGGTTACAGTGGTTATGAGTATGTCAATAATAACCAGGCCATCTTCCATTTTGATACTGAAACAAGGAAAAGGTTATAGTGCCATCGGAAAAATACAATGCATCCCCAACTAACGCATCTAACTACATTAACCACCATGTAATGTGGAGTCATTTGCACCTATCTTTTTTCTGACTGATATTTTACGAATTCAACTCAGTTAAGTTCAAAGGATCACACCCTGATGCCCACATCGTTTGCTTCTGTTTCATGATAATGCTGATCATACAATAAAGACTGATAAACGCAGAAACTGACCATGAATCCACGGTAATAATCGAAAATTCATAAATAAAACAAATCCATGCTACAGAGGTGAGGTGGGGAAGAAGGTGGACTCACCTTTCACACGATCGATGGCGAAGACGACAGAGTTGGGGAAGATGACAGAGGTGGGCAAGGCGATGCTGACGGTCGATCCGGCTCCCTCCTTGCTGGCCCGGTCCGGCTCCCTCCTCGCTGGCTCCTAGTCCTGCTCCGGGTCGTGCTCCTCCTCGAGCAGCAGCGGCGCGGTGGTTCAGATCGAGATGGCGGTGGGCGGCTAGGGCGGGAGGTGGGCGCTGGGTAGTGGGGCAGGCGAGAGGGCAGCAGCGGCACGGTGGCTAGAGGGCAGCAGCAGCGTGGTGGCTAGAGGGCAGCAGCGGCGCGGTGGTTCTTCAGATCGAGATTGAGAATGTGGAAGACGACGATGTGGAAGAAGAGGGGACGGTCCCGCGCGCGTGGCCCTATAGCATAGGATAGCCGTGACGCACTACAGTGAGATGCGCCGCGCATAGGTTAGCCGTGACGCACCACCGGAAGGTGCGCCGCGGGTACCCAACATAGCCGTGACGCACCGCGGGCAGGGTGCGTCCCGGGTATGCCTCGGAGGCTCGCCATCCCGGCCCCACACATACGCGCGACGGGCCTTTCATTTGGTGCGCCGCGGGTATGCCTTTAGGCGCGACACGCGAAAGCATGGTGCGCCGCGGGTAATAGGCGTGACGCGCCAAATTGGAAGTGCGTCACGGGTATCATCACTCCTATAGCGATTTTCCTAGTAGTGCCGCTTGCAAGCACGTGATATGATCACAAGGATGTTATATCACGGAAACGAGAAAAGAGTACTTGTCGGTAACGAGATTGAACAAGGTATGGTTGATACCAATGATCGAATCTCGGACAAGTAAAATATCGCGAGACAAAGGGAATAGTTCACGGCGTTGTTGGTTCACACGATCACGAGAGTCATCGTTGAATATATAGGAGTCATCACGGATCTCCAGATCCCGATGTTGATTATTGATCAGAGAGGAGTCTCGATCATGTCTATCTTGTTCGCGAACCGTAGGGTGACACACTTAAGGTTCGATGACGCATTTTGAGAGGATACGGAATATCGGAGAAAAGTTTGGACATCACCGAAATTGTTTCGGGTAATTTTGAAATAGTTCAAGGGGATTCTTATCAAATGTTTGTTAATAGATTTAACAACTAACACAAGGGGTTATATGTTAATGTTTGTTAATGGAATTAACAAATATTAAAGTAAAGAAATAAAATTGTTTTATTTATTTATTAAAGAAAACCCTTGGGATTTTGAGTGGGAATTAATGGAAGAATGAGTGGGTTGAGTGGAGACTCCACTCACATGATGAGGGAGAGGTGGAGACACCCATAAATTCGTGGCTGCCATCCCCTCCTATTAAGGAGGGGTGGGAGGTCCCTCTCCCACACACACACACACTTGTGTCATCTCTTCCTCCCTCCTCCCGCTGCTCCACCACTTGTTCGTGCGCTTGGCGAAGCCCTGAGCAATGTTTTCTCCACCACACCACGCCGTCGTGCTGCTGGAGTTCCGAGGGATCCTCTACTTCCGCGCCCCGCTGGATCGAGGGAACGGAGGTCGTCATCAACCGTATGTGTGACCGATCACGGATGCACCGCCGGATTGCGGTGCCCATCTTCTCGCTATCGGGATCGGTGTGAGTACGACCACGCCAACAACGAGATTTGATCTCGTACCACTTTGAGTCTTCGAGGGTATGTGTTCTCCTTAACCCTCTCGTTGCCCGTTGCACTTCGTCTCCTAGATTAGATCTTGGCCTTTTGGGTGTCTATCGCGTAGGAAATTTTATGTTTTCTATGCAACGACCCCTTCAGTTGTATCAGAGCCGGATCTATGCGTAGATGTTTTGTACGGGTAGAACACATATGAGTATGTGGGCGTTGATGATCATGTTATTGCCTCCTTGCGTATTTTATGATCTTAGTGGCATAGTAGGATGAAGCTGCCCCAGACTAAGTTTACGTGTACTATGTACGCGAGAGTTGTCTCACTTGTGGCTAAGGGGGTGTCCGTTTCTCCTACTATAGTTAAGATCTAATCTACGAAGGGTTGTTAAAAATGTGTTTATCAACGTTGTGGTTGATGTTCGTAGGTATTAACGGTTCTATCATCGAAAGTCCTAAGCCACGTAAAATATGCAAAAATAAATTAGAGGCGTCTAACTAGTTTTTGCTGGGCATGTGATGTGATATGGTCAATATTACAAATTTGATTATGAGATGATCTATTTTGAAAATTACTGATATACCGGAAGGTATCCATATGATTGTCTTCTTATTGACGGACAATCAAGATTGGGGTGCCATGGTACTTGGTACCACGCCGGTGGAATGATGGAGATCATACCATATGCACATGATGGAGATCAAGTGCAAGGAGGACCATAGCATATCACGTTATCCTTACATGTGATGTTTGTGATGTTAATCCTTTTATGCATCTTGTTTTGCTTAGATAGCGACGGTAGCATTATAAGATGATCCCTCTCACTTAATATCAAGATAATAATGTGTTCTTCCTTAAGTATGCACCGTTAAGAAAGTTCGTCGTTTCGAGACACCACGTGATGATCGGGTGTGATAGACTCAACTTTCGCATACAACGGGTGTTTTCAAGCCTATCATGTACATACATGGCCTTGAAACACACGCAATACTACGGTTCTACTTGGCGAACCTAGCATGTCCAGACATGGCCTCGGAACACGTAACCGAAATGTAAAGCATGAGTCATATGGATGATATGATGAACATGTCGATGTTCGCCTTTGAAACTAAATCATCTCACGTGATGATCGGTTTTGGTGTAGTGAATTTGGTTCGTGTAATCACTAAAGACGACTAAGGGGGATGTTGTTTTTGAGTGGGAGTTCATGGTTTAATTTTGAATTAACTTGAACTTATTTATCATGAACAACAAATCAAAGTGAATTTGCACAACTTGTAGTAGTCATTGGCATCCACATAACTACCTTACACTTAGATTCTTAATTAAGATATAACTGTTATGATCTGGTAAATACCATTTAAGATTGGTACCATATTAATGAAATTTAAAATTGAGTCCTATTGTAGATTTTTGGTATTTCCTACCTAGCTCCATATGGTTAATGATTGATTGATCTAGAGAGCAAATAATTCCTACTTAGAATCCAGAGTCGTGGTTGCTTCCGTATTACTTTATCTTCAAAAGAATGTTTTGTTGATCAAAGTGATTTAGGAACTGAAAAGAGTTGTTTTCAGAAACAATCAAGTGAAAGATATATTGATATCTAGAAACTTATTTGTGGCAACATGACTGAGTATAATTTAGCGTGACAATATTTGCTTATATTATCTGAATATATGCAACATTGAAGACGCTGAGCGAATATTCCAAGAAGTTGGACGCTAAAAAATCCTCTAAATTTCTTCGAGCTATAGTAGCTTAATCATAAAATTGTTATGATAGGATGGATTAAAAGTATGGGTAAAGTCGTTTACCTTACTTGGAGATTGCTAAGAGTGGAATCTAGAAGAATACTATTAATATGGTGATATTAGTAGAACAATAAAACTCAAAGTATGACTCAATGGGTGATAGTATATGACTAACACGCCAAAGAAAATGAGCTAGTACGGCTAGCATTGTTTGATGTTGAATGATTCTTCTGTAAAGGAAAGGGAATATTGAAAATATAATTACAAATAGATATATGGCAGAAGAAGATAACTGGAAAAGTCCAGCTCAGCTATATGATCCAAGTTATAGATGTATTACTAGTTAACAAAGTATTTTTGGGTATTTTGATACCACATTGGTTGGTATGAGTTGTCATACAAAGCAACGCAATGCAAGAAATACAAGGGCCTAAAAGAAACTAGTAATAGATGTGGAATCGATTATGACAAGAACAGAAATAAAGTGTTATTGCGTTCATTGTCATATCGAACCAAACATTCAAGATTTATTTTAAGAACTTAATAAGTGTTATTTTGTTCTAGTCTTTTGTGAGAACAAATGAAATTGTTCAAACTATGACCATTTTCCATAATTAATTGATATGTTAATATAAATCATGTTGGTAAAGTAAACATCTATAAGACTAAATGCTAAACGTTGCAAGACGTAGAAGAGTTTCACTTAAATTGTGACACCACCATTTTAGTTCATATCAGAAAGGAAAACATGAAGGAACTACATATTGATGGACTTCCGGAGTCATTTTATTTTGAATAAATTGACGCTTGTGAGACCTCTTCCAAAAGATTACTAGAATTCCGTTCTTAGGCCAAAGTAGAATGGACGACCAATTTAGTGGAGATTATACATGTTGATGTATATAGTCCATTATGTGTAGCCATGTATGGTGGATTAATTTTTCCTTCATAAAATTATGTCGATGACTTGAGTAGATATGTGAGTATATCTATTTAAAGGGAACGAAGTTTTACATTTTGAATTGGTTCAAAAGGTTGTTAATATGAAGTTAAAATCAATGTAACTAGATAATCAAATATTTATGATTGGATCATAAAGGATAAAGTTTGAGTTACAAGTTTAGCAAAACATCTGAGAAGTTGCAGAATTGTTCTACAACTTATACTTCTCGAATACCCCACATTAGATTGGAGTATTCAAAAGACAAAATAAAACCTTGTTTGACATGGTAAGATTAATAAAATTGGCATTATAATTTTGTAGTTTATACATTAAGGACAACCGCTTTTACACTGAAAAGAGCACCATCATGATCCATTGAAATTGACAACATATAAGATATGGTTTGGGTAGTGACCCGAATTGTCATTTTTCTTAAGTTTTGGTATGCATAGCATGTGTAAAATGTTTACAACCAAAATAGGATAAATATATGTTTATAAGGTTATCCCAAATAAAACATTGGGTATTTATCCTATCACCGAACCAAAAGACAAATGTTGTTTGTCAGAAAGGGTTGATTTCTCGAGAAAGTAGTTCTTGCGAAACAAGTGAGTGGGAGCACAGTACAAACTCAACGAGATTAGAGAATCTTCGTTATCATGTCAGAGTAGTGCAGCACTGGAAGTTGTTCCGGGGTTTACTATTTTGACTAAGTAGAAGACACTACAAATGTTGTAGATACTTCAAATGAGTTTGAGAAATGTACCAAAAAAGTGCAAAAACTTTGTACTTAGAACAACTTGTGGTTTAAGTGTAAAGTGTTGTTTTGACAACAAAAAGACCTGGACCTTATAAAGGAAGCAAATGATGGGCCCTGGCTTTGTAAAATTGACTATGAGTCATTATATCCGCCATAGTATCCTTGAATGAATATCAAGTATGTGACTTGGTAGTCCTTTTCGATAGGCATGATGCCTAACGATAGCAAAAGGGTCTATATAGCGACAAAGACATGGATTTTACATCTTTTGAAAGTTGTACTTATCGAAAAGTTGTTTTCGACGAAGTTCAAAGAGTTGACTACTACAAGATTTTGATCTTCCGTAGTGATGCTTTAGTCTTTGCGGATAGTTCTAGCAAAAATTTACATATTATGATATGGCAGTTGAATAACAAAACCAACTCTCCTCTCGAGGAATTTTTATCAAGGATGTGTACTTGACACAGTCTGAGAGTTTTGTAAAATTCAAAAGGTTGCTAGAAAGGTATGCACACTTCAATGGTTGAAGTGAGCATAGCGAAGTTGAAATCGAAGTTATCAAAAGAGTTTGATTCCATCATGAATGATAAATATGCTTGTAGAGTTACAAGAAATTAAGTGGGAGCGCTATGACATATTTCCAATACTTTATGTAGATGACATATGGTTGATTAGAAAATATGTATTTTAAATTAACACGGTTAAGATTTTCGATTTCATATTGATGAAAGGATTAGAAGATATTGGGCATCGATATCTATAAGAGATGGATTGAATCGCCTGATATGATTGAAGCCAAATTACATAGATGAAATATTGAAGTAAGTCAATATCAAAATTACAAGGAGTTCTTGTCACATGGAACATAATTGAGCAAGATTCAAGTGTTTTGACACATGATGAGCATCATTGAAATTGAGATTTCTAAAGTCATGTTTCCATGCTATGTACACAACCAGATGAGTCCTATGCTATAAAATGTTATAGTAGGATAATTCATATGATGATTAGACAACAGTGGGAGAGATCCTTGTGTCATTTTAGAAATGCTAAGGATATGTTTTCCTATATAGTAATGACAAAATATTAGTTGTAATATGTTACACTAATAGTATTGTCATTTATTCAAGTAATTTTATCTCAATTAAAATATGCGATGAAGGGTAGCACAATAGGATGGAAGAAAGTTCCATGCTGGATTTGAAAGAGTTTCAAAATTAAAATATTGTGACAGATACTACAACAAAGGCTAAAGTATATCGATGTGTTAACAACTGATTATAAGCGTATTTTGTGTGAAGGAGTTCTTTATTGAACTTGGTGAATTTCCAAGAATGCTGAAACTATGAAGCTACATTTTCACAATGTTAGTAACATCAGTTTAAGCTGAGTAATTAAGGTATCACCGGAACTTGGTGAGTTTCCAAGAATGCTAACACTATGAAGCTACATTTTCGCAATGTTAGTGACATCAGTTTAAGCTGAGGAATTAAGTTTTCACCAATTGACCATATATATACAAAGCCATCTCATTAGAGAATGAGTGATGCGTGTAGACGCAAAGAACATGCAAATGCAATAGGACCTGAACAGTTCAGATCTTTTTGATGATGTTTACCGCATGCGAAGCATGGTAATAACATTGGTACGCCATATGTGTTAAAGTGCTTACAGACTAGATTATTGACTCTAGTGCAAGTGGGAGACTGAAGGGAATATGCCCGCAAGAGGCAATAAAAATGGTTATTATCTTATTCCTTGTTTATGATGAATGTTTATTTCTCATGCTAGAATTGTATTAACCGGAAACGTTGATACATGTGTGCTTAATAAACAAACAATGGTTCCTAGTAAAGCCTCTCTTTTAACTAGCTCGTTGATTAATAGATGATCAAGGTTTTCTGATCATGAACATTGGATGTTATTAATAACGGTGTCATGTCATTAGAAGAATGATGTGATGAACATATACCCAAAGAGAATATAGCAATGCGATCAAGTCATTTAGTTTACATTGTTATATCAAACATACGAAGTAACTTATTCCTTAGACCATGAGATCATGTCAATCGCTGATACCGGAAGAGTGCTTTGATGGCATCAAACGTCACACCGTAACAGGGTGACTATAAAGGTGTCGTTAAGTATTCGGAAAGTATTAGTTGGGGATCATGGATCAAGAGTGGAATTTGTCCATCCAAATGACGGAGAGATATACTTTGGGCCCTCTCGGTGATATCACATCGAAACCGCTTGCAAGCACGTGATATGATCACAAGGATGTTATATCACGGGAACGAGAAAAGAGTACTTGTCGGTAACGAGATTGAACAAGGTATGGTTGATACCAATGATCGAATCTCGGACAAGTAAAATATCGCGAGACAAAGGGAATAGTTCACGGCGTTGTTGGTTCACACGATCACGAGAGTCATCATTGAATATATAGGAGTCATCACGGATCTCCAGATCCCGCTGTTGATTATTGATCAAAGAGGAGTCTCGATCATGTCTATCTTATTCGCGAAACGTAGGGTGACACACTTAAGGTTTGATGACGCATTTTGAGAGGATACGGAATATCGGAGAAAAGTTTGGACAGCACCGAAATTGTTTCGCGGAATATTGAACTAATCACCGAAATTGTTTCGAGTAATTTTGAAATAGTTCAAGGGGATTCTTATCAAATGTTTGTTAATAGATTTAACAACTAACACAAGGGGTTATATGTTAATGTTTGTTAATGGAATTAACACATATTAAAGTAAAGAAATAAAATTGTTTTATTTATTTATTAAAGAAAACCCTTGGGATTTTGAGTGGGAATTAATGGAAGAATGAGTGGGTTGAGTGGAGACTCCACTCACATGACGAGGGAGAGGTGGAGACACCCACAAATTCGTGGCTGCCATCCCCTCCTATAAAAGGAGGGGTGGGAGGTCCCTCTCCCACACACACACACACTTGTGTCATCTCTTCCTCCCTCCTCCCGCTCCTCCACCACTTGTTCGTGCGCTTGGCGAAGCCCTGAGCAATGTTTTCTCCACCACACCACGCCGTCGTGCTGCTGGAGTTCCGAGGGATCCTCTACTTCTGCGCCCCGCTGGATCGAGGGAACGGAGGTCGTCATCAACCGTACGTGTGACCGATCACGGATGCACCGCCGGATTGCGGTGCCCATCTTCTCGCTATCGGGCTCGGTGTGAGTATGACTACGCCAACAACGAGATTTGATCTTGTACCACTTTGAGTCTTCGAGGGTATGTGTTCTCCTTAACCCTCTCGTTGTCCGTTGCACTTCGTCTCCTAGATTAGATCTTGGCCTTTTGGGTGTCTATCGCGTAGAAATTTTTTTGTTTTCTATGCAACGACCCCTTCATCCACTTCCAGTCATTTTGGACGAAGATAGATGGCTTCACCGAAGCGGTGCAGGAAGCCTGGGCCTCTGTGGAATCCGAGGTCAATCCTTTTAAGCTCCTCTATAAGAAGCTCAGGGCTACGGGCAAAAAGCTAAGCAGTTGGAGCAGCAAGTTTATAGGGAATATCAAACTTCAGATCGTTTTGGCCAACGAGGTGATTCTAAGACTAGATGTGGCCATGGAATCCCGGGCTCTCTCTATGGAGGAATGTGCTTTGCGGAAGCTGCTTAAGAGGAAGTTGTTGGGGCTTGCCTCTCTTAAAAGAACCATGGAACGCCATAGGGCGCGGATGTTGTGGTTGCGCGAAGGTGATGCTTGCACGAGATTCTTCCATATACAAGCCAGCCACCGGAAAAGAAAAAACTTCATTGGACATCTGGTCGTGGATGGAAATAGGCTCGCAAACCAGAAGGACAAAGCGGAGGCCTTGGACGATATCTTTGATAGACTCCTCGGCGTGGATGTGGACAGAGAGTTCACTGTTGACCTAGACTTTCTGCAGCTCCCCTCCTTAGACCTCAACCACCTTGAAGGGGACTTCACGGAATATGAGGTGTGGAATGCGATCAAGTGCATGCCTTTGGACAAATTCCCTGGGCCAGATGGTTTCGCACATAGGTTCTACGTGGCCTGCTGGGGCATTATTAAGACAGACGTCATGAATGCCTTCCATTCATTGGCACGTTGTGACACACGTGGCTTCGGCGCTGTAAACCAGGCCCTCCTCGCCCTTGTGCCGAAGAAGGAGGGTGCAGAAGACCCGAGGGATTTCAGGCCCATCAGTTTCATACACGGCTTCGCCAAACTGGTAGCCAAGGTCCTAGCTAGCCTGATTGCACCAGTTCTGCCTAAGCTGGTCGGCGCGCACCAGAGTGCATTCGTGCGTGGGCGCTGAGTTCATGATAACTTCATGACAGTGCGGGAAACTGCGAGAAAGCTGCACAGTTCGGCTAATGCGGTGGTACTCCTCAAGCTGGACATCACAAAAGCTTTCGATACGGTAAGCTGGGATTTCCTCCTTGAGGTGCTGAGGAAGATGGGATTTGGGAGTCGATTGGTGTCTATTATATGTGCTCTCCTCTCGTCGGCCTCCACGAAGGTGATGCTCAATGAGTGGTCGGGGTCTAAGATTTTTAATATACGTGGATTGAGGGAAGGTGACCTCCTCTCCCTGCAGCTGTTCATTTTGGTGATGGAGGTGCTCCACCTCATGGTGGAAAGGGCCACGGACAATGGTTGGCTCTCACAGCTGTCTCGAAATGGGCTGCGCCACAGAACGTCGATCTATACTATGATGTAGTGACCTTTCTGAAGCCATCCATGTGGGACTTCTGGGTGTTCTATGAGATCTTAACCACCTTTGGAGAGGCTTCGGGGCTTCGGGCCAATCTGGATAAATGCTCGTCCCATCTGATCGGCTATGGTGATGAGGTAGCAACCATGGTTACTCAGGAGCTTCAATGCCCCATCATGCCTTTCCCCATGCGATACCTGGGATTGCCGTTGTCCTTGAGAAAGATTTCAGCTTCCCCGTTGCAGTACCTAGTGGACAGCGTGGCCAGTCACCTTCCTGGTTGGAGGGCGCATCTAATGAACAAAGGAGGTAGACTGGAATTTGTGAAATCCACGCTTGCAGCAGTTTCGATATTCTCCATGATGTCCCTCGACCTACCTGCAAAGACGGTCACTGATATCGACAAAATCCTGAGAGGTTTCATGTGGAAAGGGAGGAAGGAGGCTCATGGCAGACATTGCCTAGTGGCGTGGGATAGAGTTTGCATGCCAAAACGTTTCGGAGGTCTCGGGATCCCCAATCTCCGGTTGATGAATCATGCTCTAAGAGCTAGGTGGCTCTGGCTTCGTAGAACAGACGCTTCGAAGCCGTGGAATGAGTTCAACATCCAGGTACCCAGACTGACGCGCAACCTTTTTGAGGTCGGAACCACCTCTGTGGTTGGTGATGGGGCCAGTACCTTCTTCTGGAATGATAGGTGGCTACCGGAGGGTAGGATCAGGCACGTCGCACCTCACATGTGGGCGGTAGTACCTAAACGTGCACGCGCCACTCGTAAGGTACGTGAAGGCCTCACAGGGGGATGACTAGATGATGTTCCCCCAGATCTGGGCGGGCCTGAGCTGCACGAGCTCCTTTACCTAGCCAACGTTCTGACGGATGTTACCCTCGTTGAGGGTGTAGATGATGAGTTCTGTTGGACCTGGGAGCCGGGTCATGTCTACTCAGCAAGATCGGCGTATCAGGCGTTGTTTGGGGGGCTGTTCGACTCGCTGGCGCGGAGCAAGTTCGGTGATCTCGCGCCCCCAACAAATGCAAATTTTTCATGTAGTTGGCTCTGAAGAACAGATGTTGGACTGCTGACAAACTGAGTCGTAGAGGGTTGCCGCATCCGGCGTCATGCCCCCTCTGCGATCAACAGGGGGAAGATATTGACCATCTGCCCTTGGGTTGTGTCTTTGCTAGACAAATCTTGACGACGTTGTTCCGACGGTGGGGCCAAGAGGAGGGGATTTCCACATAGCATGACTCATTGGCACTTTGGTTGTCTACCAGGTTGGGGGGAGGGGCAAACAAACGTGAACTTTGGACAGCGGTCACTCTGGTTTGTTGGTGCCTGTGGAGGCACCGGAACGGAGTGGTGTTCGAGGGTCATCAACCATGCGTGGATAGGGTGCTTACGATGCTTGAGGCAGAAGCAGCCCTGTGGAATGCGGTAGGTCTGTTCAGGAGTAGTCTTCGACAGGTAGATTTGTGGAGGTTTGGCGAGTGATCTCGTGTGCCTTGGGTGGGTGGGTTGCGTACTATGCGTCTGTGCCAGTCGCGTTGTAATTAGCCGTCTTGAAACCGATGTGTCTTTCCATGATATATCCTTTTAAGAAGAAGATTTCAGAATTTTTTGAATATAAACGGAACAGTACGGATGATACTCCGCATGCCCCACGAGAAGAAATTAATTTAGCTGGAGTAGAAAGGTCGTCGTCCGTGCAATGGTACTCCCTCCGTCCGGGTTTAAAAGTCCTCTAGTGGAATAATATTTGTCCCAATATTATCTCTAAATAAGCCATAGTAATTGTGAAAGCTCACCTAGTCTTATCTTGATTGGTTTGCATGGCCAAATTAATTGCGCAATTAATTAAATAATGAAAATTTGTGACGTTGATTGGTGGAAAGGACACCAATAGAATTACGCCTTGGCCGCGATGCTCTTCATTAGGGGACTAGTACATACACTGAGGGAGTAGTAGGATCCATCCATGTGGGGGTGGAGCACCAGTAAACAACAATTACAGCACGCAGCAGGCCGGCCGGCAGATCGCTCTTGATTTGCTTGAATAAATGGGCACTCACGCCTTCCACGAGAAGTAGTAAAATAATCGAGATGCCAACGTTTTCAAGAAGGCGTAAATTAGTTGAAACAAGTAATTAATGAGCTTGCGATTTTGTTGCATGCAGTGCTATCTTTACGAGTTCTATGAGCATATCCACTCGGTATCCATTTTATTGTCTCCGGCACAACCCAATGTAGTCTTCTTTGGGGAGCTGGACATGTGTGCCCACAGATTTGATGGGTGTCACCCAAAGCGGCACTCTCCAAACAAACCCACAAATATTGACGTCCTATTGTTAGGAGTGTTACCCTTTTTACCGATGATGACCAACTGATCCGGCGTTTAGGAGTCTTACTCCTCTAGTTCAGTGTATGCAATGGTTAATTTTAGAGGGACCATTCAAGCTTTCTTGTCTGTCGCGTGGAACTTGAAAATTCCTCCTAGAATCCAAGTCTGCTGGTGGCTCTTCAGGCAAAAAAAAATTCTCTAATCGAAAGTAAAATGGTGCAGCACATTTCTTAGCTTCTAATTCTTTACGGTTGGTTTGTAATGTATCAGTTGCGTTGTCCCAGATATAATCCGTGAAGAAGTATATAAATATGTCGGGTAATCAATAAAGTGTCGTGTTCTCAAAGGAATAAGAAGAAGATTTCAGAATTTTTTGCATTAACGGAACAGTATAGACGATACGTATACAGGAATCGCACGATATGCCGACGGCCAGAAGCCGTCGGCACAGGCTAAAATGTCGTCGGCATATGACCGCGTCGACACAGGTCAAATGACCGTCGGCACACTAAAAGCCGTCGGCACACCAAGCTCTATGCCGACGGCACAATATTTTCAAAATAATTGAAAAAAAATTCAAGAAAAAATTCGAATTTTTTTGAAAAAAAATTATGAAATTTTTTTTTGAACTTTTTTGAAATTCTATTCCCGAATTTTTCACTTAGGCACATATTTAATCTCTAATTACACAATTAATCTAGTCAACATAGTTAACTTAGTCAACCTTCCCGTTCGGTCACCCATCCTGAAATACCTCCAGCCCAAGCACGCTTAACCTTTGAGTTCATTCCAAACTAGATTCCATATGAGATGTTAGAACTTACTGATATTACTATCATATCAATCATATTAACCTATGGGGAATGATGTTAAACTTTTCTATTGTTTAAATTTAAAACAATATTTGAACAAATAACAATGATTATATAATTATCTTTATTGACTAAATAATAATATAATGTTAGAAATTACTTTATTTTGTGAATAAATTATTTAATATACAATAATTTATCTTTAAATCCGTAAATCGAAATTTGACAAATAAAATGTCTAAATCGATTAGAAAAATTAGAGAAATTCAAATATGACATCCATATCATAAAAACATCGATATTTAAAAAAAATTAAACTCTTTTGATGAATAGCCATGGTGGCCATTTTGACAGTTTCTGCCGATTCAGCTGGAAATTGGCCAAATGACGGGTGTAATGGCCAAATCCATGGCATAGTTTGTTTAAATATGCCCATATTCCACACAAACATGCATATTGGAAGCACGGACAATGTTCCCAAAGAAAGTTTTGCTTTTCATTGAATAAAAAAACCATTTTCCATATTCCGAGTGTGACAAATGGCTTTTTTTGTGAAGCATCAACCACAAATACGTTGCAAAACCTGGGAGCTGCATTTTTCGAAAATACTAGACCATGCTATATGCACAAATAACCAATTATTTTCCTCTGAAAAGGTTTTCATCCACCTCTTTTGAAGAACACAAGTTTCTGCCGATTCAGTTGGAAACGGGTCAAATTTGAACTACAGGTGCCTCGTAGTTTGCTCATGATTTTTGGGAAAAATAATTTTTATGTACACAACTACCTATTTCATCAGAGATACACCAAGAGTTTCTCCATATTCATGCCCTAGCTACGAACGGTCATGCCCGCCGTCTTGACTTTTTCACAAAACCGACTTAGAAAATTCCAGAAAATTTAAAAAATCCCAAAATGATGCAAGAACTTCGCGTGGTGTCATTATATATGTCCTAGTATCCACCAAAAATAATAAACTTGGAATACGACAGTTGTGTTGAAAATATGTTCACATAAATGAGCTATCTCCTACGAACATTCTAGGGTTTCGGGCCAAATGACGGGTGTAATGGCCAAATCCATGGCATAGTTTGTTTAAATATGCCCATATTCCACACAAACATTCATATTGGAAGCACGGACAATGTTCCCGAAGAAAATTTTCCTTTTCATTGAATAAAAAAACCATTTTGCATCTTCCGAGTGTGAAAAATGTCTTTTTTTGTGAAGCATCAACCACAAATACGTTGCAAAACCCGAGAGCTGCATTTTTTGAAAATACTAGACCATGTTATATGCGGAAATAAATAATTATTTTCCTCTTAAAAGGTTTTTATCCACCTCTTTTGAAGAACACAAGTTTCTGCCGATTCAGCTGGAAACGGGTCAAATTTGAACTACAGGTGCCTCGTAGTTTGCTCATGATTTTTGAGAAAAATCATTTTTAGGTACAAAACTATCTATTTCATCAGAGATACACCGAGAGTTTCTCAATATTCAAGCCCTAGCTACGAACGGTCATGCCCGCCGTCTTGACTTTTTCATGAAACCGCCTTAGAAAATTCCAGAAAATTTAAAAAACTCCAAAATGATGCAAGACCTTCGCGTGGTGTCATTATATATGTCCTAGTATCCACCAAAAATAATAAACTTGGAATACGACAGTTGTTTTGAAAATATGTTCACATAAATGAGCTATCTCCTACGAACATTCTTGGGTTTCGGGCCAAATGACGGGTGTAATGGCCAAATCCATGGCATAGTTTGTTTAAATATGCCCATATTCCACACAAACATGCATATTGGAAGCACGGACAATGTTCCCGAAGAAAGTTTTTCTTTTCATTGAATAAAAAAAACATTTTCCATCTTCCGAGTGTGAAAAATGGCTTTTTTTTGTGAAGCATCAACCACAAATACGTTGCAAAACCTGGGAGCTGCATTTTTTGAAAATACTAGACCATGTTATATGCACAAATAACCAATTATTTTCCTCTGAACAGGTTTTCATCCACCTCTTTTGAAGAACACAAGTTTCTGCCGATTCAGCTGGAAACGGGTCAAATTTGAACTACAGGTGCCTCGTAGTTTGCTCATGATTTTTGGGAAAAATCATTTTTAGGTACAAAACTACCTATTTCATCAGAGATACACCAAGATTTTCTCAATATTCAAGCCCTAGCTACGAACGGTCATGCCCGCCGTCTTGACTTTTTCACGAAACCGACTTAGAAAATTCCAGAAAATTTAAAAACCCCCAAAATGATGCTAGACCTTCGCGTGGTGTCATTATATATGTCCTAGTATCCCCAAAAATAATAAACTTGGAATACGACAGTTGTGTTGAAAATATGTTCACATAAATGAGCTATCTCCTACGAACATTTTAGGGTTTCGGGCCAAATGACGGGTGTAATGGCCAAATCCATGGCATAGTTTGTTTAAATATTCCCATATTCCACACAAAAATGCATATTGGAAGCACGAACAATGTTCCCGAAGAAAGTTTTCCTTTTCAATGAATAAAAAAACCATTTTCCATCTTCCGAGTGCGAAAAATGGCTTTTTTTGTGAAGCATCAACCACAAATACGTTGCAAAACCTGGGAGCTGCATTTTTTGAAAATACTAGACCATGTTATATGCACAAATAACCAATTATTTTCCTCTGAAAAGGTTTTCATCCACCTCTTATTAAGAACACAAGTTTCTGCCGATTCAGCTGGAAATGGGTGAAATTTGAACTACAGGTGCCTCGTAATTTGCTCATGATTTTTGGGAAAAATCATTTTTAGGTACACAACTACTTATTTCATCAGAGATACACCAAGAGTTTCTCAATATTCAAGCCCTAGATACGAACGGTCATGCCCGCCGTCTTGACTTTTTCACGAAACCGACTTAGAAAATTCCAGAAAATTTAAAAAACCCCAAAATGATGCAAGACCTTCGCGTGGTGTCATTATATATGTCCTAGTATCCACCAAAAATAATAAACTTGGAATACGACAGTTGTGTTGAAAATATGTTCACATAAATGAGCTATCTCCTACGAACATTTTAGGGTTTCGGGCCAAATGACGGGTGTAATGGCCAAATCCATGGCATAGTTTGTTTAAATATGCCCATACACAAACATGCATATTGGAAGCACGGACAATGTTCCCGAAGAAAGTTTTCCTTTTCGTTGAATAAAAAAACCATTTTCCATCTTCCGAGTGTGAAAAATGGCTTTTTTTGTGAAGCATCAACCACAAATACGTTGCAAAACCTGGGAGCTGCATTTTTTGAAAATACTAGACCATGTTATATGCACAAATAACCAATTATTTTCCTCTAAAAAGGTTTTCATCCACCTCTTTTGAAAAACACAAGTTTCTGCCGATTTAGTTGGAAACAGGTCAAATTTGAACTACAGGTGCCTCGTAGTTTCCTCATGATTTTTGAGAAAAATCATTTTTAGGTACAAAACTACCTATTTCATCAGAGATACACCAAGAGTTCTCAATATTCTAGCCCTTGCTACGAACGTTCATGCCCGCCGTCTTGACTTTTTCATGAAACTGACTTAGAAAATTCCAGAAAATTTAAAAAACCCCAAAATGATGCTAGACTTTCGCGTGGTGTCATTATATATGTCCTAGTATCCACCAAAAACAATAAACTTGGAATACGACAGTTGTGTTGAAAATATGTTCACATAAATGAGCTATCTCCTACGAACATTCTAGGGTTTCAGGCCAAATAACGGGTGTAATGGCCAAATCCATGGCATAGTTTGTTTAAATATGCCCATATTCCACACAAACATGCATATTGGAAGCACGGACAATGTTCCCGAAGAAAGCTTTCCTTTTCATTGAATAAAAAAACCATTTTCCATCTTCCGAGTGTGAAAACTCGCTTTTTTTGTGAAGCATCAACCACAAATACGTTGCAAAACCTGGGAGCTGCATTTTTTGAAAATACTAGACCATGTTATATGCACAAATAACCAATTATTTTCCTCTGAAAAGGTTTTCATCCACCTCTCTTGAAGAACACAATTTTCTGTCGATTCAGCTGGAAACGGGTCAAATTTGAACTACAGGTGCCTCCTAGTTTGCTCATGATTTTTGGAAAAAATCATTTTTAGGTACAAAACTACCTATTTCATCAGAGATACACCAAGATTTTCTCAATATTCAAGCCCTAGCTACGAACGGTCATGCCCGCCGTCTTGACTTTTTCACGAAACCGACTTAGAAAATTCCAGAAAATTTAAAAACCCCCAAAATGATGCTAGACCTTCGCGTGGTGTCATTATATGTCCTAGTATCCCCAAAAATAAATAAACTTGGAATACGACAGTTGTGTTGAAAATATGTTCACATAAATGAGCTATCTCCTACGAACATTTTAGGGTTTCGGGCCAAATGACGGGTGTAATGGCCAAATCCATGGCATAGTTTGTTTAAATATTCCCATATTCCACACAAAAATGCATATTGGAAGCACGAACAATGTTCCCGAAGAAAGTTTTCCTTTTCAATGAATAAAAAAACCATTTTCCATCTTCCGAGTGCGAAAAATGGCTTTTTTTGTGAAGCATCAACCACAAATACGTTGCAAAACCTGGGAGCTGCATTTTTTGAAAATACTAGACCATGTTATATGCACAAATAACCAATTATTTTCCTCTGAAAAGGTTTTCATCCACCTCTTTTTAAGAACACAAGTTTCTGCCGATTCAGCTGGAAATGGGTGAAATTTGAACTACAGGTGCCTCGTAATTTGCTCATGATTTTTGGGAAAAATCATTTTTAGGTACACAACTACTTATTTCATCAGAGATACACCAAGATTTTCTCAATATTCAAGCCCTAGCTACGAACGGTCATGCCCGCCGTCTTGACTTTTTCACGAAACCGACTTAGAAAATTCCAGAAAATTTAAAAACCCCAAAATGATGCTAGACCTTCGCGTGGTGTCTTATATGTCCTAGTATCCCCAAAATAATAAAAACTTGGAATACGACAGTTGTGTTGAAAATATGTTCACATAAATGAGCTATCTCCTACGAACATTTTAGGGTTTCGGGCCAAATGACGGGTGTAATGGCCAAATCGATGGCATAGTTTGTTTAAATATTCCCATATTCCACACAAAAATGCATATTGGAAGCACGAACAATGTTCCCGAAGAAAGTTTTCCTTTTCGTTGAATAAAAAAACCATTTTCCATCTTCCGAGTGTGAAAAATGGCTTTTTTTGTGAAGCATCAACCACAAATACGTTGCAAAACCTGGGAGCTGCATTTTTTGAAAATACTAGACCATGTTATATGCACAAATAACCAATTATTTTCCTCTAAAAAGGTTTTTCCACCTCTTTTGAAAAACACAAGTTTCTGCCGATTTAGTTGGAAACAGGTCAAATTTGAACTACAGGTGCCTCGTAGTTTCCTCATGATTTTTGAGAAAAATCATTTTTAGGTACAAAACTACCTATTTCATCAGAGATACACCAAGAGTTCTCAATATTCTAGCCCTTGCTACGAACGTTCATGCCCGCCGTCTTGACTTTTTCATGAAACTGACTTAGAAAATTCCAGAAAATTTAAAAAACCCCAAAATGATGCTAGACTTTCGCGTGGTGTCATTATATATGTCCTAGTATCCACCAAAAACAATAAACTTGGAATACGACAGTTGTGTTGAAAATATGTTCACATAAATGAGCTATCTCCTACGAACATTCTATGGTTTCAGGCCAAATAACGGGTGTAATGGCCAAATCCATGGCATAGTTTGTTTAAATATGCCCATATTCCACACAAACATGCATATTGGAAGCACGGATAATGTTCCCGAAGAAAGCTTTCCTTTTCATTGAATAAAAAAACCATTTTCCATCTTCCGAGTGTGAAAACTCGCTTTTTTTGTGAAGCATCAACCACAAATATGTTGCAAAACCTGGGAGCTGCATTTTTTGAAAATACTAGACCATGTTATATGCACAAATAACCAATTATTTTCCTCTGAAAAGGTTTTCATCCACCTCTCTTGAAGAACACAATTTTCTGTCGATTCAGCTGGAAACGGGTCAAATTTGAACTACAGGTGCCTCCTAGTTTGCT
Source organism: Alopecurus myosuroides (assembly GCA_028641055.1). Lineage (NCBI taxonomy): Eukaryota > Viridiplantae > Streptophyta > Magnoliopsida > Poales > Poaceae > Alopecurus > Alopecurus myosuroides. Next base: position 623,558,800 of record CM054057.1, read on the forward strand.
CATGATTTTTGGAAAAAATCATTTTTAGGTACACAACTACCTATTTCTCATGATTTTTAGGTCCACCTAGATTTTGGTTAGATTCAGACGCCCCACAACCCCCTCAGACGAAACTGTTAACCCATTATTGTTAGTTGCGTTATTTCTCATGATTTGTTTTCTAATTATTTAGCTTTAACAATATGCATGATAGTTTAGATATGTTTCTCCTCTTCGAAACGAGCTAAAGAACGTCAAAATCCGAGTTGGAATGCAAAAGTTATGATCAAAACGGTGATTAAGTCAGAAAAAAAAATCGCAATTCGGAATTCCCTCTTAGGGTCGATGCCGACGGCAGCCGTCGGCGTAGCTCAAAAAAAAAAAGGCCGACGGCATAGCAATTTTTTTTTCGCAATTTTAGATTTCCTCACTAGATCTATGCCGACGGCCCCGACAAATTGCCATCGGTATAGAATTTGGCCGTCGGCATATCGGCCGATTCCTGTAGTGTACTCTGCGTGCCCCACGAGAAGGGATTAATCTAGCTCGAATAGAAAGGTCGTCGTCGGTGCAATGGTAGTAGGATCCATCCAACCACTAATCAACAATTACAGCAGGCAGCAGGCTTGTCGGCAGAACGCTCTTGATTTGCTTGAATAAATAGGCACTCACGCCTTCCACGAGAAGTAGTAAAATAATCGAGATGCCAGCGCTTCCAAGAAGGCGTAAATGATTTGAAACAAGGAATTAATGAGCTTGCACAAATTGTGCACTAGCTAAGGTAGCTATATATATTAGGCGCCCTCACATGGTTATAGCGTACTGCTCTCCTACCTCTAGTACACCCGACGTTTGCCCACCAGTCCCTGGGATTGGCTTTGGGCCTTTCCTGCGCAGCTTAGGTGGAAGGCGAAGAAGGCCCCCTTCGGGGGGGCCCGAGCCATCAGTGAGATACCACTCTAGAAGAGCTCGGATGTAACCTTGTGTCAGACCCGCGGGCCAAGGGACAGTCTCAGGTAGACAGTTTCTATGGGGCGTAGGCCTCCCAAAAGGTAACGGAGGCGTGCAAAGGTTTCCTCGGGCCAGACGGACATTGGTCCTCGAGTGCAAAGGCAGAAGGGAGCTTGACTTCAAGACTCACCCGTCGAGTAGAGACGAAAGTCGGCCTTAGTGATCCGACGGTGCCGAGTGGAAGGGCCGTCGCTCAACGGATAAAAGTTACTCTAGGGATAACAGGCTGGTCTTCCCCAAGAGTCCACATCGACGGGAAGGTTTGGCACCTCGATGTCGGCTCTTCGCCACCTGGAGCTGTAGGTGGTTCCAAGGGTTGGGCTGTTCGCCCATTAATGCGGTACGTGAGCTGGGTTCAGAACGTCGTGAGACAGTTCGGTCTATATCCGGTGTGGGAGTTAGAGCATTGAGAGGACCTGTCCCTAGTACGAGAGGACCGGGAAGGACGCACCTCTGGCGTACCAGTTATCGTGCCTACGGTAAACGCTGGGTAGCCATGTGCGGAGAGGATAACTGCTGAAAGCATATAAGTAGTAAGCCCACCCCAAGATGAGTGCTCTCTCCTCCGACTTCCCTAGAGCCTCCGGTATCACAACCGAGACAGCGACGGGTTCTCCACCCATATGGGGATGGAGCGACAGCTTGTGCCACCACCACAGGAAATCAAGGATGGCTGGCAGCATCACCACCAGTCAAGGCTCTGTTAAGCCCGAGTCCGGCGAAGGCGGCGGGAGAGGGATTCTCGCGCAGACCCTAGGCGGGCAAGACGTCCTTGGTGGCCTTGGCAACATAGGCGATATCTCGTTGACAAAACCATTAGGCGGAATTCTTAGCTCACCGGCAAAACCAATAAGCGGAACCGGCAGGGAAGGCGGAATCCTCGCACCACCTGGAAGCTGGTTCAGCTGGTCAACAGGCGAGGATGACGGCAAGGGCGGGGTGTAATCTCCAGACCATCCATTATGAATACACGGATATACAAGTGCGTGCGGGTGCGGTCAGTAGGCTATATATGTCCCTTGGGTCTATCTCTATCTCATATCTCCTGAGGGCATCTCCAACAATGTCCATGTCATTGTAAGATAGCATGCCAACTCAGTTAAAATCCTACATGGCATAGTAATATTGAGTTGAGAGAATATGAGTTGTATGAGGACATCTTTAATGGGCTGTAAGATAAACCCGTACGATAGTAGTCCAACTCATCAACCAACAACTTATCATATAATTATCTCAATGGTTTGTTGGCAGAGTTGTTGGTAAAGTAGTACAATCTATCCAATCAAATAGTTAATTTAGTGGAACCAAAGAAAAAAGTATCTTGGCATACGTGCTACCTTGTTGGTTGCATATCAGGGCATCTCCAACAATGTCCATGTCACTTAGTAATAATGAAGTGAGAGACTATGAGTTGTATGATATGCAACCAACAAGGTAGCACGTATGCCAAGATACTTTTTTCTTTGGTCCCACTAAATTAACTATATGATTGGATAGATTGTACTACTTTATCAACAACTCTCCCAACAAACCATTGAGATAGTTGTATGATATATTGTTGGTTGATGAGTTTGACTACTATCATACGGATCTATCTTACAACCTATTAAAGATGCCCTGAGTCGCTCGGTTGAACCGATCGTGTGTTATAAATGTATGATCAGTGTCGTCGTTTTCAACACCTTGTTCACCTACCGTATTACCAAAAGAAATAAAGAGTGACAGGTTTGCATATGCAATTCATGTGCAATTGAAACCAATATGCAACTCAGGTGATTCAAATCTTACGGCTAAAGGGTCGACCGAGCTCTACTATAATTATCGGTCAACCCAGAGTTAGCAAAAGGGTAATGGAAAATACATATACATGCATGGTGCCCCTTAATTTGTTCATTATGTTGGCGCAAAAGGGTGCAGTGGATGATCAACAGGTTTCATTAATTGTGTGTGTTTTTGTCGGACCATAGAAGAGGAGAGATCAAGTTTTCCGTGAAAATGGTTTGAAAAGAGAGCAAGATGACCAATTCTTTGCTTCAGAAAAAGAAATTAGAGGGGATGGAAATCAAGGAAAATATATGTGCTTTTATAAACTTGTGGAGACTAGAGAATACTTTTTTCTTAACACCATAAAAACAAGGATATGTCCTAGGAGGCATATTAGGATCATTAAAGAATTACATTGCTTGTCGAAAATATGCTTTTGGAAACTTGTGGAGACTAGAGAGTAATTTTTTCTTAGGCAAATGATTCGTTTTCTCCGGAGGATCCACGCAGGAACGTCCTCCGGTTTGGTGATTCGGTTGGTAGCGTACGTGTCACAACCTTTCGTGGCCCAGTTAAGCAGTAGAGCCTGGGAAGGATGCAACCCACGTAAATGCTTGGTGTGCGGTAGCGGCGAACCACCATCTTGTCGTCTGGTGGCCAGTCCCGTTCTGTCGTTGCCATTAACATGGGCGGAATGACCTCCTGCACGGCACCTTAAACCGCCTTGTGCACGGCTTCTCTCTGTGACGAGCGAGCCCCCCTTGGCGACTGGGCTGACCGGACAATGTCCGACGCCCTCAAGCAGGCCCCCAAGTTTACCACTTCCTCCTTGTCCATATAGGAGAGGTGGCGCGGTAGTTAAAGCTACCCTCCTCTTTACTACTATTTGAGGTCCCTGCGCTGAACACATGATTCCTTGTGACCGCATGCGATGAAGGAATGTAGTGATTCAAAATACGCAACCGGTGTCATCTCTTCCATGGCCCAGCCCAGGAGTGTCAAAATTTCCTTCTCGCTTTGAATCTCCTCCCCCCACCCCCCACCCCCCACACACTCACACACATGATCCCCTTACCGAGCAGCCTCATCCAGCGAAAATGAAACAAACCGGAGACCATGTTTAGTAGATCAAGAAAAGTAGGAAACGGTGGAGAAGTGGAGGAGATCATCTTGGAGGAGACCCACGCGTCCAGTCGATCAAGCGTCGCTGCGGGACTCTTCTTTATGGCATTCACCGGGGCATGCAGCGATGTTCAAGGAATAGACGCCCCGAGGAGGCCAGAGAACGAGGATGATCGCCCTTTCTATATGAATGAACACATTATCTGTTTCGTGAGAACGTTGGTTAATTTGGCATTCTAGTTTTGTAACATCGGTCTTATGCTTCCATGTTAGTCCTCGCTCTATGCGTACAATTTAATTTTTTTTAATTCTTTAATTAGCGGTGTTTTCTTGGTTGCGAGTGATTTTCTCTTAAACTAAAGAATTGGGTATAAAAATATATTCACTAAGTAGTCAATTGTTTTTGTAGATTTAAATAAAAAAATAAAGTAAAGCTGATAAGGCCAGGCTGCCGGCCCCATAGAGAAGACCTTTCTACAAATCTGAGTGGGCTGTCGTTGGATGCCATGGGCCTATCTATTTACCTGGTCAATCACATCTGTGGTGGGAGGAACATAATTAGTACCATATCGCTAGATGACCACTCTGTGCACCGGGATATCATGTGGGACTCGTGATGAGAATCAGCCGGGCGTGGTGGTTCACCCCTGTGACTCCAGCTTTGGAGGGCGGAAGAGTTGGCGACTTGTGCGCGTGTGTTTGGAGATGGGCTCGAGGCCATGGCAAGCAGGAATTCGGCCATCGACTCCGAGTGTAATACACACTCGGAGGTTTGGACGAGCGAGCGATCTTTGATCGCATCCTTGCGTTCGGCTGGAGGCACGTGAGCTGCGGATTTAACCCCCCAGCTGCAAACTTTGTACCTTCGAGGCCTGCCATGGATTCGTTCATCCTTACAACACACCCATACATACGCCAATTCTTTTTTTTCTTTCCTCTTGCTCTCTTAGTGTTCTTTTAGCAAACTAAAAAACCTCAAATCCATATTCGTTCTATTGCTTCCATAAAATTAGATTCTTGTTGAATTTGTATGTGTCCCGATATTTATCTAGGAGTTGATAAATGTACAGAATTTTTTGAGTGTTGACCTCGGAGATTTTAACGGGTGTACCTATCTGCGCACTAGGTTAGGTATCTATCCTGTTTCTCAAATTAGCAAAATCTTAGAATATACGATATTCTTAGCAGGATTTATTTAAACTAGCTAAATCTGAATTTTGTTATGCAATTTCATTGAATATTTACTGTGATTGGTTCTTCATTTAATTCTTTGTTCCTTATTGTGTTATATTATATGACACAAAAATCTTATGTGGACCCTTACTAAAACGACATGCTATAGCCTATGAAAATAGTCAAACACATGAAAATGACCGATTCACACTATGTGATAGTAACCATTGTCAGGATCCACCAACACTTAATTTGGTGCCGGAATGGTGGCAGATTGTACACAAAAACGAGTAAACGATAAGAGAAATATGAGCTTTTGCTACGTTAAAATTACCATTTGATCCATCTGACGTGATAAAACCTAGTGTTCCACATCCGGTGTTGGCATTTACGTACCAGCACCTCTCGGCAACTAGCGCCACACATCATCAAAGAGCCACCTAGGATACAAGAGCCACTCGGTAGTCCACATGACTATGGATTGAAAATACCCAATCACCGGTACAAATCGGGTGATTTAAACCACCATTTTGCACACAGATAGAATGAAATGTGTTGGATACGACGAATCTGTTATGGTAAAATTTACAAAAAAAATCATGAGCTCCCACCTATGAAATGGAAAACACATCATGTATGGTTTTCCTGGTGAGTCGTGTGTGAAATATCTCACACGGTTATCCCAGAAACTTGGGTACTTCGCCCCCTTCTGGCAGCCCCCCCCCCCCCCCCCCCCCGGGTTTTGTTTGAAACTCTTCTGGAACTATGTAACCGCTATAGATAAGATTATCGACCTTATCCACTTATGTCATTAGCATATTTCTAACATTCTGGGACATCTTATGTACTATGTATCTTTCCGAAATATTTTGGCCCTCTTCCGTCATTATTTCTCTCTCATAATAACTTTATCGGAAAACCTCTGAATGACTCCGAAATTGTTCCTGTGACATCACAGTGACTCCGAGTCACTTCGAATATTAAAACACTCTCAATCAAATGTTGACGCAGCTTAAGCGTGCGACCCGTAAAGTATCTAAAACGCGCATACATGTAACCATTATGATCTCCTTTTTAGGTAGACGGTTGATGACAATAAAGCATACCAGTAGAATATACGATCACTAGATATTCTCATAGTATAGGAATCCTAGTCAATCAAGACTACATATTTGTTTTGCTAAATCATTACAATTGTTTGTCTCTTAGCAAGATCATATACTACAGTCGGTCCAGTACTATTTTACTCTAGTAATAAACCTTTATGGTTGCTATAATTATAAAATTCGTGTCTAGGAACTAATTCTGTGTTTCTCAACACCCCATCAACAGCCCTTATGCTACCAGACAATCTCAACTGAAAAACTATCTCCTTTCCCCTTGGAGTGTGGGGGTTAGGATTAATGGGAGTGAGATCCATACCCCGCATCAACACGGACAATGTCACAACCACTTCTGACAGCTTTAACAATTGAGCCACAGTCTGATTCAAAGATAATTGGTTCTGTTGTCCAATCCTTTGCAATACGAGCTCCGTGAAGAAGAGCTAATGCTTCAGCTTCTTTAGCGTTGTTGCACTCTTCCAGCACTCCATCTGCAGCAACAATTGTTTTCCTTGGTCGTTTTGTATTACCACACCCGTGGCTCCATGGTTTTCCCCCAGCAATGAAGGGTCCGTTAATGTTAACCTTTAACCACCCATGCGGTGGAGGTTCCCACTGTTTTGTCTTTGCTATTATAGTATTCGGGTTTGTTTTCTTAGTTCCCATGTTGATTGGTTTTTCCCCTTCTTGTCAGCTGTAAGGTAGCACTGTAGAAGAGGAGATACCTTGCCGAATGTTCAATGCTGGCATCTCCCTTGCAATGGTATATATCATTACGATGATACCATGATCTCCATAGAGTTAACAGTGTAGCATGATGCATATCTTTTCTAGTGTTGTCCAAGCGGATTAGTAGCCAATCTTTCTCAGTTCTTCTGAATTTTTCTTCGTCCGGTAGTTGCCATACTTCTCTCATTCTTTGTCTAAGAGCTCTTGATTTTGTACACTCCACTGTAGCATGGAAGCTATCTTCGACCTCATTACCACAAATTGTAGAGGTGTTCCTACTTTCAAGAGTCCTACGCCATTTGTTTTTTGGGTAGGGAGGTTGTCAGATGCAAGACGCCAGCTGAAAATGCGAACTTTATTTGGCACATTTTCTTTCCAAATATGTTGCCGTATTTTCCGTTCACCGTTGGGTGCCATGCTCGAGGCAGGTGGGTCTTCGTTTGCTATTGAAAACTCTAGGTTGTATGCACTTTTGACACTAAAGCATCCATCCCTTTCATAATGCCACGCTACAGTGTCCTCTAAATTGTGAATATATGCCTTTATTTTCAGTATTTCTACAGTATCCTATGGGAAGAATAGTGAGCGGATGACTTGGTCATTCCAACCATTTGGTCCAGCTCCAAATAGGTCTTTCACTTTCTTAACTCTTGACCATTTCTTCCTTCCTATGATTTTTAGAGCATCATCTCGTCTGATCCAATTGTCTCTACATATGTTAACCTTTTCACCATTTCCTATACGCCAGATCACTCCTTTCTTGAGCAGTTCTAATCCGTGCTTCACAGCTTTCCAGCTTGTGGAAGCATCACTAGTGAAAACAGTATCCAGTATATTTCCCTTTGGGTAATAATTGGCTTTGATTACTCTAGCACATAAGGAGTTTGGTTGTTTAATCAATCTCCACGCCTGACGTTCTAGAAGAGCCTGGTTGAACAACTTTGAGTACCTAAATCCCATTCCGCCCAAACATTTTGGGTCAGTGAGGGTATCCCAAGTAGCCAAGTGTACTTTCCTTTAATTTTCATCTTCTCCCCAGCAAAATCTTCTTATCATTTTCATATGGTCTTCATGGAAATCCGTTGTCATTTTGAAAATTCCCATGACATAGGTTGGTAGAGCTTGTGCTACATATTTTATCAACGCCTCTTTTGCTCCCATGGATGTGTATTTTTCAGACCAGTTTGTTAGTCTTTTTCCAAATCTTTCCTGAATTCTTTTAGAGTTTCAGAGTGATATGGGCCTGAATTCCTTTAGAGTTTCAGAGTTGTTTGTTTTCGCGATTAAAACAATTGTTGTTTCATTCACCTCCGATGGCATGCCTCCATCCCTAAAGAATCTCTTAATATCAGTTATAACTTCCAATTTTAGTGTACCCCAGTTCCTATGGAAAAATCGTGATGGATATTAGAGTTATGTATTCTATACGTATTGGGTATAGGATAGTATCCTACCCCAATACGTATCCCTCTGTAATTGCCACGACAGGGGCTTTTCCTGTCTCATATAACACGCAACCGGCGACCCCAACGGGTACGACCGTTCCTTCTAAACCTTAACATGGTATCAGGCCCCTCCCTTCCACCCATCTAGCCGCCGCCTCGGATCCTCTCCGTCGCCGCAGCCAGTCAACGACGAACCCGACGATCTACGACCTACACCTAGCTCTACAGGACCCATGACTGCTGCTTCGATCGGACTCGGTTGCCTCGTGTTTTCGGCTGCCGATCGATCTCCAGGACACGACCGCTGCTTACGATCGCTCTTGGTTGCCTCGCGTTCGGCTGCCGATCGATCTTCAGGACGACCTACGACCACGACTACTGCCTTCCGATCGCTCGGTGTATTGCTGCTCCGATCGCTACCACCCGGACATCTGCTCTCCGTTCCCACACCGACATCATGGCCGCCAGCTCATCGACCGGTACCTCCTCGATCGGTGCCCCGCCGACCACGCAGCTAACCAGAGAGAATTTTCTCTCGTGGCAAGCGCAGGTCCTTCCCACTCTGCGTGGCGCCCGCGTGATGCGCCTCCTAGAAGGTCTGGAACCGGCTCCTCCCGAGTTCCTCGAACATGAGGAATCCAATCAGAAGAAGACGCAGGTCCCCAACCCTGCATACGATGTATGGATTACTCGTGATCAACAGGTTGTTCGCTACATCGTCAACTCCCTGTCCGAGGAAATTCTCTCTCACGTTTATGGATTGGTTCATGCTGCTGAAGTTTGGAGTGCAATTCACAATTTGTTCTCCTCGCAATCCAAGTCACGTGTCTCTAGTCTTCGTGGTGCTCTTACAAATACCAAGAAACAGGATATGACTGCCCAGCAATACATCACCAAGATGAAAGGCTGCGCCTCCGAACTTGCTACTGCTGGAAAAATTGTTGATGAGGATGAACTAGAGGATTATATCATGAATGGACTTGATAGCTCTTATAATGGGTTTGTTGCTGCTCTCAAAGTGGTTCCTTCCACGTCCCTCAATGATATGTGCTCTCAACTTCTTTCTTATGAAAGTCGTGATGCTATGCTCTCCACAGCAAATACTGCCTTAGGTACCGGTGGTGGATCTTTCATGTCCTCTGTTAATGCCGCCCAACGGGTACCATATGGTGGAGTGCGTCGGCCATATATGCCTCCCCACCATCAGCAGCAACTTACTATGCCGCCGGCCCAGCAGTACTCTATGTCGCCGGCCCCCTTCATGCCCACGGCTCCTTACTTCCCACAGCAGTACCCACCGCACCCACCTCCTATGCCATCACCATCCTATGCACCCGCCTACCCACCTGCGCCCTATATGCCCCCTTACGCCCCACAGCTCCCATACCCGACATCCTACCACCAAACCTACCCGACACCATACACACAGCCCCCATACATGCCACCCCAGCCACGTCCTCCCCCTCCTCCGCAACAACCCCTGCAGCAGCAACGTCCACGTCAGAATCAGAACCGTCAGAGACAACAGCGTAAAGATCGCCGTGCTTCTCCATGGCAGGATGGCGTGTTCTGTCAGATCTGTAAGAAGGAGGGACATCCTGCGGATGAATGTTGGTGGCGCTATGGTGATGATGATGATAATGATGACAAGCCACCAAAGGAGACAAAACGTGCGTATGGCGTTGATACAAATTGGTATGTTGACACTGGTGCCACAAATCACGTAATGGGACAACTCAATAAGCTTAATGTGCATGAAACATATGAGGGGGGGTGATCAAGTTAATAATGCTAGTGGACAAGGTATGGATATTGCTAATATTGGTCATTCTGTTTTGCACACCCCTGATAGTTCTCTCCAACTTCGCAATATTTTACATGTACCTGATGCATCTATGAGTTTAATTTCTGCTCATAAACTCAGTCTTGATAACAATTGTTACATGGAAATTCACCCATTCTTTTTCTTGATTAAGGAATAGGAAACGCAGCGCATCATCTTTAGGGGTCCTTGTCATGGTGGCCTATATCCTCTTGTTCCAGTTTCGGACCCCAAGCATGCTCTGGTTACTGTTCAGCCTTCATCCTCTACGTGGCATCGTCGTTTAGGACATCCATCTTCGTTTATTGTTCAGCAAATCCTTGGGAAGCATAAACTTTTACATTCTACAGAAATAAATCCTTACATATGTGATCCTTGTCAGCAGGCAAAGAGTCATCAGCTACCCTATCCTGTATCCAGTAGTGTGTCTACTGTTCCTTTGGAACAAATATTTTCTGATGTATGGGGTCCAGCTCCTCTTTCTGTAAGCAAACATGCATATTATGTAAGCTTCATTGATGATTTTAGCAAATTTACTTGGATTTATTTGCTTAAGAAACGTTCTGAGGTTTATCAAGTCTTTCTTGATTTTCAACAATATGTTGAGCGCCAGTTTGGTCGCAAAATTCTCACCATGCAAACTGATTGGGTGGTGAATATGAGAAATTAAATAGTTTCTTTCAACGTGTAGGCATTGTTCATCATGTCTCATGTCCTCATGCCCATCAAGAAAACGGTTCTACTGAACGCAAACACCGTCATATTATTGAAGTAGGCCTTGCTTTACTTGCTAATGACTCCATGCCTCTCAAATATTGGGATGATGCATTCATTACAGCCACTTTTCTTATCAATATGATTCCTACAAAAGTCCTAAATTTTGCCTCTCCCACTGAAAAACTACTTCAAGTTACACCACAGTATGAGTCTCTTAGAATTTTTTGTTGTGCTTGTTGGCCAAATCTTCGTCCTTATAACAAGCACAAACTTTCATTCCGGTCAAAACAATGTGTTTTTCTTGGATATAGTCCACGACACAAAGGAGTAAAATGCCTTGATGTAGCAACTGGCCGTGTGTATATCTCTCGTGATGTTGTTTTTGATGAAAAGATCTTTCCCTTTGCATCCCTTAATCCTAATAGGGGTAGACGTCTACGGGATGAAATTTTACTTATTTCTCAACATGATTCATCTACTCCATGTTCGGATAGGGGTGTGCAAACTAATGATCATTATTTGCGTCTTGTTCCCACTAACATCATTCCCCAGGTAACTGTTGATACTGCTGAAAATTCGGAGGAATTTGCTTCAAATAGCACCTCCCATACTACGCATAAGACATGAGGGGACAACACAGATTCTAGAACTGCTCATGCTGATCCCGAGGTGAATTCGCCTCAAAATTCTGCGTCAGAATTTTCTCCTGCCAACAGCAGAGCTGCCAGCAGCCCGTCCTCCAGCCCCGACCCGCACCCCCCTCGTCGCCCGTGCGGTCGGCTGGTGCGGCGCCAGGCGACAGCGGAGCTGCCAGCAGCACGCCCGACAGCAGCCCCGACCCGCACTCCACCTCGTCGCCTGTGCGGTCGGGCGCTGGTGCTGTCCCAGGCGACAGTGGCCACCTGTCGCCCTCTAACTCGTCCACGGTGCCTGAAAGTGTTGACGGGACAAGCACTGATGGCCCTCATCATCATCAAATGATTACCCGTCATCATGAGCCAATGATTGCTGCGGATGGCAGCGTTTCCGATTCTGCTGATAATGGTGATTCTGCGGGATTTTCTGCGGGCGCTCATTCTGCAGATGATTTGCCACCTACTGCTGCCCCGCGTACACGTTTACAACAAGGAATTCGAAAACCCAAATTACCCACAGATGGCACTGTTCCCTATGGTAAGAAAGAAAATATTTACAGTGGTAATCTTGTTAAATATGGTTTGCTAACATCCACAGAGGAACCAAAGAATTTGCATGAAGCACTTAATGATTCCAAATGGAAACAGGCAATGGATGAAGAATATGATGCACTCATTCGTAATAATACTTGGCATTTGGTACCACCTACTGCTCGTAAGAATGTCATCGACTGCAAGTGGGTTTATCGTGTTAAGAAACATGCTGATGGTACTATAGACAGATATAAAGCACGTCTCGTTGCTAAAGGTTTCAAACAACGATATGGTATTGACTATGAGGATACTTTCAGTCCAGTTGTCAAGGCTGCTACTATCAGAATTGTTCTTTCTATCTCAGTTTCTCGAGGTTGGAGTTTACGGCAGCTAGATGTGAAGAACGCGTTCTTACATGGTGTTCTGGAAGAGGAGTTATATATGAAACAGCCACCAGGTTTCCAGTCTTCCGCCACTCCAGATTATGTTTGCAAACTTGATAAAGCCCTATATGGTCTAAAACAGGCTCCTCGAGCGTGGTACTCTCGTTTAAGCTCAAAATTGCACACTCTTGGTTTTATTCCATCCAAAGCTGACACATCCTTGTTTCTTTACAACAAGTCAGGACTCACTATGTTTCTGTTAATTTATGTTGATGATATCATTGTTAGTAGTTCGTCTGACTCAGCTATTTCAGCTCTCCTACATCACTTGAGCTCAGATTTTGCTCTCAAAGATCTTGGTGATCTTCATTATTTTCTGGGTATTGAGGTTCAGAAACAGTCTAGTGGATTGGTCTTAAATCAGGAAAAATATGCTACAGACTTATTGACTCGTGTTGGTATGAGTTCATGTACACCATGTCCAACGCCCCTTTCCACTACAGAATCACTCAGGTTGACTGATGGATCTCCTCTTGGATCTGAGGACATCACACATTATAGGAGCATTGTTGGAGGTTTACAGTATTTGACTCTAACTCGACCAGATCTTTCTTTCTCAGTTAATAAGGTCTTTCAGTATCTTTATGCTCCTACCACTGCACATTGGACTGCAGTCAAACGTATTCTGAGGTATATTCAAGGTACAATAAAAATTGGACTTACTTTTCAGCAGTCTAGCTCTACTCTTCTCAGTGCCTATTCAGATGCTGATTGGGCAGGTGATTTGGATGATAGACGTTCCACAGGTGGATTTGCTATATTTTTTGGTCCTAATCTTGTTTCTTGGAGTGCCAGAAAACAGCCTACTGTGTCAAGGTCAAGTACAGAAGTAGAATACAAGTCTCTAGCCAATGCTACTGCTGAATTGATTTGGGTTGAAACATTAGTTCGAGAGCTTGATGTTTCTCTCAATGAGAAACCATGCTTATGGTGTGATAATCTTGGTGCTACGTATCTCTCGGCAAATCCAGTTTTTTATGCTCGCACTAAACATATTGAGATTGATTTCTGCTTTGTTCGAGAACGAGTTGCTAGTAAGCAACTTGACGTTCGGTTCATATCCAGCAAAGACCAAATTGCAGATGGGTTCACAAAGACTTTATGTGTAAAAAAATTAGATGAGTTTAAACGTAATCTAAACCTCTCCCAGGTTTCGATTAGGGGGGTATTAGAGTTATGTATTCTATACGTATTGGGTATAGGATAGTATCCTACCCCAATACGTATACCTCTGTAATTGCCACGACAGGGGCTTTTCCTGTCTCATATAACACGCAACCGGCGACCCCAACGGGTACGACCGTTCCTTCTAAACCTTAACAATGGAAACCGTCCGCACCAGGGGCTTTATGAAGACCGATCTGGAACAGGGCATTTCCTATTTCTTCATTGGTGAATTTTTTTGTTACGTCATCATTCATCTATTGATCAACCTTTTGCTCAAACAACTCTTCTATTAGTCAGGTGCGACCAAACTATGTTTTGTATACATGTACTGAAATAATCATTTGCCATTCGTTCCAACTCGCTTTGATTTTCTACTATGTCCCCATTTTCAGCTTACTAATTTTTATTCTTTTTGGCTCGCCATGTTGCTTTCCTGTGGAAATAGCGGGTGTTTTGGCCTCCATATTTCAGCCAACTGATTCTGGATCTTTGTCTCTTCCCTTAACAGGAGCTCATCCAGTCTACTATTGATTGAGCTAATTTCCTCTATTTCTCCACCTTCTGGTCAGATTGTAGTATCACTAGTTCTTTATTAAGTTTGTCAATCTCCTTAGAAACCGCACCAAAATTCAGTTTGCTCCGGCTGGATAGCGAGGTCATGGTTGAGCTAAGCTTGTGATGAAGGTCTTGCAGGTCTCTGGCTGGCGCAAGGCTGCTCCAAGAAATGTTGATTTCCTCCTGTAAGGACTCCTCACGCTCCCACATTATCTCGTAGCGCATTGTTCTTGCATGTTTTTTCAGACGCCAGTCCCTTGCAAGGTTTGGAAGAACTGGACAATGATCTGACCTGGAAGAAACAAAATGCTTAACTTCAGCATAGGGAAAAATATCCGACCATCTTGGGCATGCTGCAGCTCTATCTAGGTGAACCTTGCCATTCTTTTTACCCTTTTATGTTGTTATATGTCCAGGGAAGACAACTGAACCCTAGATCATGGAGGTTACAGTCAAACAGGATATTCTGAAATTATTCCATCCGTTTCTCATTCCTTTTTGTTTCTGAAATGTGTTCATGTTGCAACATAGCTTCGTTGAAATCTCCGATCATCAGCTACGGATCTTTAGCATTTTGTTCAATTCGTCTAAGTAATTTCCACATTTCAGGTCTGTCCTGTACTCTTGGTTCGTCGTAAACAAAAGTACATCTCACATGAGTCCGCTTGTGTCAGTTATTTTTACATCAATGTGGTGGATTCCAAAATTTAACAGGTCCACTGTAATTTCATCACTCCAATATAAAGAAATTCCACCACCCTTCCCTTCAGTGCACACAGGTAAACAATTTCTCAGACCCAGACACCCACACAAATTCTGAATTATTCCTTTATTCTGTCTTGCTTCAGAAATTAAAACAAGGCTAGGACAGAATTTCCGCACTAAGCGGATCAGCTCTTGAACGGTCCGAGGTTCTCCAAGTCCTCAGCGATTCCATGACAAGTTTAACATTGATCCTGCCAGGCGCTAACATCAGCACCCAATAGTTTGCCGACAGCCCCCTGGCCGGTCGCTTCTGTTCCACCTTCATGTCCTGGCTGCATGAGCTTAGCAGCACTGTCCCCTCCCTGTTTCTCTTCCTGCTCACCTATATCAGCATGGTTCTCACTGTTGCGGCTAGCTATCCCTAATTTTAATCCTTTTATAGAGTTACTTTCATCTACATTCTCGAAAAATATTTCCAAAGAAACACTATCTGCACCCATAGCATGGTCATCCTTTGTCGCCTTGAAAGCAACAGTCCCCTCTTCTTCTCTAAGTAGACACAGAGTTTCCTTACCCAAACAGACTTCAAGTGAAGGTACCTGAAAGTACGTCTTCTTCAAGGGTGGTTGTGTGCGAGCATCATCTTCTTCTAACCACAAGTGGAAAACGGGGCTTTTGCTCACTGGCGAGCACCTCTTTCGCCCTGGCCCGGCCACCACCCGGTGCAAAAGACTGCAGAGGTGGAGCCGGGGCGAGCAGGGCACGTGGTGGGGGGTCATTCGCCCCGGTTGGAGCCACAAACCGGGGCTAAATGCCCTCAACGAGCAGGGCGCGTGCAGGCGCGTCGTGGGGGGGGGGGGGGTCTTTTGCCCCGCTTGGTGGCTCCAACCGGGGAAAATGAGCCCCACCTAGACGAAAAGTTGTTTCTTTATTTCTATATTGTCGTTTAGTTGATAATTTCAATTTCATTAAGAAAAACTAACCAAATAGATGGAAGATGAAAATTAATAGAATTCTTTTTCTTCTTCAAATCCAAATTTTTCCTCTTTTTCCATAAACACTACATGCCAGCGTTCTCCACTCCTCATGCCACTTGCGTTTTGGTGTGGTGTGCTCACTTTTTTTCCCTCATATGCATAATAGGTGTTCGATGAAATGCCCGAGAGCATAATGCCATCTGAGATCGCAGAAAACAAACATGTAATATTGCTAGACTATTGTGCAATAATGTATCAAACCTGCATGGTTCATGTCGAGACATCGTAGTAGTTTTCATAGACGGGGGTGCCATGAGACTACGGTAGAGACGTGGGGTAACGGGATCGCGTAGTGAATACAGAACACAGGATTTACCCAGGTTCGGTACGTCGCGACGGTACGACGTGCCTACTCCTGCACTTCTCACTAATCAGGACTAAAGCCTGTAAACAGGGTTACAATGTGAGGGTTTAGATCTAAGCTACTCGACGAGGATGAGCTTCTCGGCGAGTTGGCGTAGAGCTTCTCTGTTATTCGTTTCTTTTTTAATCTATCTCCCGTCCGGCTTTATATAATAGCCGGATTAGGGCTTACAGAATAGGAAACCTAGAGGACTACGGTAACTTGTAACTTGGAAAGCAAGGAATCCGTCTTCTCCTCCAAGCCAGATCACCTGGGCCGTGATCCGGGTTCTTCTAGAATCCAGCTTCTGTGCGTCGGATTACTGGGCCGCCTAATGGACCTGAGCCCACTACCACTTAGGCCACCCTGGTAATTCGGCACTTTATCTACCATCTTCTATACCCCTATTTGGTATATATCCGACAGTAGCCCCCAAGAAGGATTAAAACTCTGATTCTCGTCTTTCGCCAAAATATACTTGTCCGAGAAATATTGATTCAACAGTCTTGATTTCTTATTCTTCTTTTGAAAGAGATGGTAACATGAAACTCGGAATCCTGAAAATCCGGCTTTTCTCTCACGATCCTTCGCGGAAAGGAATTCCTTACGTCAGCGCCTAAATCATGCTGACGCAAGGGACGTTTGGGTTTCACGCGGGAAACCCTGCAACGTATCTCTGACAGATTCTCACGGGAAACGAGTAGTCATTATTTCCCTGTCGTTTTATTTCCCGGATTTTCCGGCGAGTGACACGCGTTAAACATCCAACGGTCAAATAGCCGTTGGCACGTATCTTGACGGATTTCTAGCTATAAATAGCCATCCTCGTCCTTATCGAAAATCTTCCGCTCTCTTCACTGCCCACGCCATTGACGCACGCAAGCTCTCGAGCGAGGTACTGTCCCGAGCGCAGTTCACCTCCAAAGCACACCAGAACGCAACGCGCCGCCAGGAAATGGCATCCTCACCGTCCTCGCCCACTCGCGCCGCCATCGACGACCTCATCGGTGACCTAGATCCACAGTTAGGGTCACCCAAGCACACCGGCGACGAGCCGGAGAAAACCGCGGCCTTCGCGGCGGGCGGAGATAACCTTTCCGCCGCGGACGTTGCGGGCGCGAGCTCCGCACCTTCCCCGCCGTTTGCCCCTGAAACGGCGGAGGAGAAGATCCAGCTCCTCGGCGACGAGCTCGCCGCCGCGGAAGCCGCCGCCTCCGCCGCTGCCGGAGCGGACGAAGAGACGGAATCTGCAGGCAATTGGATTGCCTGCAGCATTCCACCGGCTCTCCTTCCAAACATGGAAAAGGAGGGCCTGGTCCTTAAGGGGAAATGGCGTCTGCCCGAGGACGAGAACGAACCAACGCCGAAAGACGGCGAAAGAGTTCTCCTCTCCTCCCATCTTCTCCGAGGTAT
Organism: Alopecurus myosuroides; assembly: GCA_028641055.1. Lineage (NCBI taxonomy): Eukaryota > Viridiplantae > Streptophyta > Magnoliopsida > Poales > Poaceae > Alopecurus > Alopecurus myosuroides. The sequence continues at coordinate 623,576,497 of CM054057.1, forward strand.
GGGCCTTCCACCTTCCGCCTTCTTCCTCCAAATTCTCTCCCATTACAACATCCAGCCCCATAACCTGCCACCCAATTCCATCCTCTACATGGCCGGCTTCCAGGCTTTGTTCGAGGGTTACTTAGGCTTAGAACCTAGGTTAGACTTTTGGACGTATTGCTTCGGGGTTAAGCGGAACTATTCGGAGGGTGCACTCCCGACTTGCGGAACCATCTCTTTTACTCTTCGGAGATTCAGAGAAGATTGGTTCCCTAAGATCAAGACGTCGGAATCCGTCAAATTTTGGACGGGTTCCTTCTTTTACCACCCCGATGTGCCTTTTCCAACGAAGGCCATCGGGGTTCCTCCTTTCTCGAACTCTGCGGCTATTCCCCAAGACAACTGGGGAACGGAAGCCGTCCAGGTTCTGCCGCCTGATCTACTAAGGATCAAGCGGCGCATCGCTAAGCTCACCTCCTCCACTCCGCCTTTGACCGGCATGGACACGGTCTTTTGCTGGTGGAATAGACGGATTCAGCCGTTGGCCAACCACGGTGGTCGCCTTCTTTGCGACTACACGGGAGCCAAGGACCCAATGCGGACAACCACCAAAGATTGGCCCGCAAAGGAGCTTCGACGGCGCATCAATCAGTTGGTCGCATCACGCGATCAATACGAAGCGAGTCAGCCAATGTATACGGCCGACAATCCGGCTCCCAAGGTATGTTTCCGTCATTTGGGTATAATTTTATCATTCTTTCTCGTATTTTCTCGCTCATAACTCTGATTTTTCTTTTTAATAGATTACTGAACTTCCAGACTCGGAGTTGGCCTCCGAGGCTGAGCTGGACGCGCTTCGCACCGCTGCTACAGGTGGGCGTAAGTGAAAGAAGATTCCTTCCTCTGAGGAAGTTATCAACCTTGACGGAGTTTCCGTCGCCACTTCCAGGTTAGTTCATCCGAGTTATTTTGTTACTTGTCGAAGTTTTTCTTTCGTCTTCGGAAAGTTAACATTTTCCGGGTTTCTGGTTTTTTAGCCTAGCTCCTTCCAGCCTGAAGCCGAAGAAGCTGAATAGACACAAGGCCATGTCCAGCCGAGGCGCCCATCCTTCTTCTGCCATTCCTCTGGACTCATCGTCCTCAATGGCGGAAGAGCGCGCTGCCACCCCCCCCCCCCCCACCGAACCACTGGAGACCAGCCAGCCCGTTGTGTCGGAATCTGACACGAGGGAAAGGGCGGCTCCGGATGCGGGAAAATCTTCTCGGTCTTTTGACGAAGAAATTCCCAAATTCGACAAGGACTTCAAGCTTATCAATGACGGTCTAAGCATGGCCGGAACTCGCTTTGCGGAGTACGCAAAGGAGTTCACTGAGAACTTGGCAGGTTTGCAACGCATGAGCCAGGTATGTATCTCTAGCCCCCAAGCATTAAATAAAATGCATTACCTTGATGTTTCTAATTATTCTTTTCCTTGCCGTGTTCTAGCAAACTGCCGAAGCCATTAACGTGGCGGTTTTCAACAAGCTCTCAATCAAGAACAAGGAAGTTAGGAATCTTCTTTCCATTCTTGAGGAGAGAGAGGCAGAGCTGGCTTCATCTCAGCTCGCACTGTCGGAAGCAACCGGTAATCAATTTTCCTCTGAAATTTCCGATTCAGGCATTTGTCTAAGTACTTTTTCCGGGAATATTATTAACTCGGATTTTTCCTTGCTTTGCAGCTGCTTTACCTCAGGCTAAGCAAGCAGCTGAAGATTCTGGCAATGCCGAATATCTCCGCAAGGAGAATGTTGAGCTTCACAAGGATCTTGTGAAAGCACAAGAAGATCTGGAAGCCAGCAATTTAGCCCTTGGGGTTTCTCAATCCCAGGCTTCCGACCAAGCAAAGAAAAAACAGGCCACCATTGAGCGCCTGGAAGCTGCTCTCAGCCTGCGTGAGGAGGAAACCTCCGAAATTGAAAAACTTGTTGGTAAGTTTAAGTATACGTTTACCATTCAGTTTGCCTTTTTTCTTCCTTTTTGGTACTTAACCTTTTTGGTTGTTTTTTGCTACCAAACAGGAGATAATGCAGATCTTTCTCGGATTGAAAGAATCCGAGTTTTTGAAAAGACCTGGACTTCGATCAGGGTTGCTTGCATGCAACTGATCAACAAGTTTCTTCCCTCCAAGACTGGGGAGTTCTCGGAAGTTGAAAAACTTCCGGGTTCTATCATGGAGGTGGCGGAGTCCAGGGAATCCTTCCTTCGCTCCGCTGCTCGGGGTGGTGCACGCATGGCTCTTGGCTTAATGCGTATGCACTACCCTGGTGCAAAATCCGGGCGCGTGGCCACCGGTGTCCCTCAAGGATACACGGAAGCCCAACGAAATGCGATCTTTGATGCAATCAAAGGCCACGCTACCCAGATTGCTTCCATGGTGAATCTCTCCATTAATTACCCGGAGGAAGAAGTTCCTGAAGCCCCCCAGGACGACAGCAGCGAGGAGGAATCGGATGCTTGAAGGGTTTCCTTAGACCTGGATAGCAAAAACCGACAATAGGAGCATTACTGCACTTTTATAATGTAATTCGAATTGCAATGCTTCTATTTGTATTAATGAAAACTCCGCCTTTTGAAGTCTTAATTATGAAATTCTTTGCAAGTTTTTCGGATTTTATTATTCCTTTATCTTCTAAGTTCTCTGGCTTATATGTTTTAACTGTGCTTAGTGTTTGAAATGGCTCAAATAGCAATATGAATCATCATGTCGAGTAACTGGGTGTAACCAATCAGTTTAGACTCGGAAACATGGATCATGTTAAAGGCATTTTTACTAACTAACTCCAGTAACCCAACACATACGCGATCAGATAATACTTAGAGAAACAAGGAATTTTTTTGAACGAAACCTGGGCACGCAGGCAATTCAAGTTTCCTTTAGCCGTTAACAGGCTGAAAAATGATTCAGTTTTTTAACTCCGAGTACGCAGGCACAATTCGGGTTAACATTGAGTGTTTTGCAAGATCATTGGGAAATAGAGAAGGTGGAATCATGCTTTGTACTGTAATAAATTTGTGAAAACATGGATACCAGAATTCCGAAAACTTTATTTCATGATCTCCAAAGATGTTTACATAGAATTGAACTTAGTACGGAAAGGGACATAACTTGCTAGACGTTTCCAGGCTTTCGCAATCCACTTGACTTTGTCGGATTTCTTCAGCAGCTTGTAGAGTGGTAAGGCTTTATCCCCCAGTCGACTAATAAATCTGCTGACGGCTGCGGCAGAACCCGTCAGTCTTTGGACATCTTTGACGCACGTAGGTTTCGTGATGTTCAAGATTGCCTTGATCTTTTCCGAGTTAACTTCTATTCCTCTGTGAGAAACGATGAAACCCAGAAGTTTTCCTGAGGGAACCCCGAATACGCACTTAGATGGATTCAACTTCATCTTGTAAGTGCGCAAGTTTTCAAAAGTTTCGCGCAAATCCTCAAGGAGTGTATCTTTTTCCTTGGTTACGACAGCAATATCGTCCACGTAAACATGGACATTTATGCCAATCTGGCTATGCAAACAACGTTGCATGCAACGCTGGTAGGTTGCACCTGCGTTCTTCAAGCCAAATGGCATGGTTACATAATAGTACGTCCCGTACGGGGTTATGAAAGAAGTCTTGATTTGATCTTCCTTTTTCATGCGTATTTGGTGGTACCTGGAGTATGCATCCAAAAAGCATAAAAGCTCGGAGCCTGCAGTGGCGTCTATTATTTGATCGATTCGCGGTAGCGCGAACCTATCTTTCGGACATAATTTGTTCAAACATGTGTAATCTATACACATTCTAAGAGCAGTAGTGTCTTTCTTCGGTACTAATACCGGATTGGCGGACCAGTCAGTATGGATTACTTCCTTGATGAAATCCGCTGCTAAAAGCCGGATAATTTCCATGCCAATAGCCTTCCGTCTTCTTCCGTCAAATCGATGGAGACCTTGTTTGACGGGTTTTGATCCAGGAATAACCTTGAGTTGGTGCTCAGCAAGTTCCCTGGGTACACCTGGCATGTCAGCTGGACACCAGGCAAAAATATCCCAGTTCTCACTGAGGAACTTGATGAGCTCGCCTTCCTATTTGTCAGTCATCCCAGTCCCTACGACGACAAATTTTGTCGGATATTTGGGATCTAGGATTACCTGTCTTGTATTCTCGGACGCCTTGAAGCTGTCTGTTGGCTTCCGAGTTTCTTTTCCTGCCGGCATTTCTGACGACGATACCTCCTTGGCTAATTCCTTCAGTTCTTCCTTTGCTATGACTCTCTGAGCGCAAAGGGCGTTTTCTTTCTCCAACTCGTTTGCCAGCTTGAAATCACGGCTATGGTGATTACTCCTTTGGGTCCTGGCATCTTCAGCTTGTTATAGATATAACAAGATCTTGCCATGAATTTGGCGAAAGCTGGACGTCCGAGTATTGCGTGATACACGCTTTCGAACGGCACTACTTTGAAGGATACTTTTTCCTGCCGGAAGTGATCTTTATCTCCGAAGGTGACATTTAGGGAAATTTCTCCTAGGGATCGTGCTTGCCTACCAGGAACAATGCCATGGAAGCGTATGTTGCTGTAGTTGAGCTGAGACTCGGAAATCTTCAGATGCTTCAGTGTATCCAGGTACATTATATTAATGTTGGATCCTCCATCCATCAGCACTCTTCTTAGCCTAGTGTTTTGAACAATAGGGCTTACAACAAGAGCTTGTGTGCCGGGTTCAGGGATATTTCCGGGATGATCAGACTGATCCCAGATTATCGGTGTGTTGGAGTACTTCAAGAATTTCGGGGTTGCCGGAACAACCGCGTTTATTTCTCGAAGTGTTCTTTTGGCCACCTTTGCTGACGGAGTTGCTAAGAAAGTTAGCATTGCTTCTCCATCAATTCTCGGAAATTTGGGTTCGCCCTTACGCTGTTGTTCCTGGATTTTTTCGTCAGTGTCCGATTCACTGTCTTCTTTGTCAGCTTCTGGCTTTTGTTTGGCGGGTTTCCTTTTGGAACCCTTCCCCTTACTTCCGGCTCCTGCACTGCCTTTCATGTGCTTATTCAGCCGGCATTGCGCGTTTGTATGGGTGGGTTTCCCAAATTGCGAGTGGTGGACACAAGGTTCCGACTTAATCCTCTCCCACTCCTCTGGAGTGTAGTTGATTGGATCTGGGTTGCGTCCTTTCCACTTATTCCCCTTTTCTCCCCAAAGGCTATGTTGACCTCTTTGGGTTTCGTCGTTGTTTCTGGAGTTCCTTTTTTGTCAGAACGAGGGGTCTTCTTGGCAAGTATTAGTGATTCGATATTGCCTCCTCTTGCTCTGATGTCGTCTTCGGCTGCGGCGTGCTCATTGGCGGTTGTAAGCATAGATCCGAGATCTTTGTGCTTTTTGGAACCGACCATGAACGGTGCGAGTCCGGGTTTTAGGCCATTGACGAAAGCATGCGTTGCTTGTACGTCAGTTACTCCAGAGCAACTATTCTTCATTGCTGTCCATCTGGAGATGAAATCCACGTATGGTTCATCCTCAAATTGCGTGCAACGGTTTAGCTTGTTGATGCTGTTCGGGCGTTTGTACGTTCCCCGGAAATGCTGAGTGAATACTCTAGCCATATCATCCCAGCTGTCGACAGTTCTTGATGGTAATCCATTGATCCAATCTCTGGCTCCGTCCAGCAACATTAGGGGAAGAAACTTGACAGCTTCCAGGTCTGTCCCATTGTTGATCTGGACGGCTGTATAGTAGTCTGAGAGCTAGGTATCCGGGTTTGTGCTGCCGGTGTATTTCTGGTACGTTGGACCGACCTTGGCAAAGCCAGAATGCAGGGTTATTCTTCGGATCCTGTCAGTAAAACACTTAGGACCAAAGTATAGATCATCCTTTTCTGCTCTATCAATGTGTGCAGAATATCTTCCGGCTGAATGGACAGAAGGGGATCTGCTCCTTTCTCTTCCATTGTTGCGCGGACGCGCTTTTCCGGGATTATTTCTATCTCTTCCATGGTCACGCCCTTTTGGATTAGGCGGAGTTCTGCTCCTGTGCCTTTCTTTGTCCTTAGGAGGTGTCCGGGATCTCTCACGCCTGTGAGGTATATCGTATCTTCCAGCTTTCTCAGCTGGGTTTCTCGGAGGTGGCATTATTTTGCCGTCGTTCCGGTGTTTGTCTTCCCAATCATGGGGTTTATGTCCATCTTTCGGGAGATGGGATCCGGTCCTAGATGCTGCATCCCGGTTGTCGGGGTTTTTCTTGTCTTTTCTTGGATCCTCTTTTTTATCCTTTGAATTGTCTGAATCCCTGGGTTCTTCCGGTCCAGGTGCTCCAGCAGCGCAAGTAGCTGTTTTGCATAGGACGGAGTTATCGTGCAGCCTCCCTGATCGCTCTTGGGCGCGTTGTTGTTGTTGCAATGCTTTTCCTAAGAAAGCATACACCCCTTGGAGTTTTTCCCCGTTGGAATACAGATCGTTGTTAAGAATCGTGAACGCTGCTTCCGCGTTTTCTGCTGCCGTCTTGTATATTGGTTCGCCCCTGGCATCTTTGCCGTTTACCTGCTTTTGCCAAGATGGGTTATGGAACCTTTCTTTTGGCGGCAGTTCTTCCGGTCTTGCGATTCCGGGTAACCTAGTAGGTTTTAACGCGGATCTATTCTTTCTCTCGTACTCCTCTATTTCTTCTTTCATGACCTTGATGTCATTATGGGTTTGTTGGAGATGTTGCCGAGATCTGAGTAGATGTTGCTGTTGCCGTTGGAAAGCTTGTCTCCTGGCTTCTAGCATCTCAGGGGGTTCATCTGGTCCCACTGGTGTTTGCAATAGCTCTTGCTCTTCCTGTTCCGTCATTGGCGGAGCAGTGATTTCTTTGGATTTCTTCTCCGCAGGCTTTGTTCTGCTAGCATCTCCTACTTCCAGGTTTTCATCAGCGAGATCAGCTGATTTTTTCTTCCGGATTTTGTATTGGAGTTTCTTAGCAGCATGGTGCTTTTTCTTGGAAGAGGGAGGTTTTTTGACAGGTTCATCTTCTGTCATCTCCTTGACATTGGGGAATACCGGAGAAGTTTCTCCGTCTTCTCTCTCTTCCTCTGGCGGAGGGGTTTTAGGGCTTTCCTGGCTGGCGGCGTCCGTGGTATCAGCCGGTTTCGCCATTAGAACTTCATGGAATCCCTCTTGAAAGGACTTAATTTTTCTTTCGAAGTCGTCCTCATCTTCGGAATCGAAGTCATCCGATCCGGTTTCCGACTCTAATCTTGCCGCGATAGCGGCTAATACTGAGTCGGCTTCCGAGTTCGTCGTCTTGTTGACGGATGTCGGATCTTCCACCTCCGTGGGTGTGGGGTCTTCCGTCTTTGTGACGGGTATCTGATCTTCCGTCTCTGTGACGGGTGTATTATTGTCTGCCGTTTGCACGGGATTTCCGTCATCCGTGTTTTCGGCGACTGCGGACTGCACCATGCCGATAAAGTGTAAGTCACTTTTTTGTCGGCGATGTGAGCAGAATCCGGTATCATAGTCATCTTCGACTGGGTATAGGGCGGGTGGGATAAATTTGCTTCCACCGCAAAACCCCATTGCTTCTGCAGTTAGTCCGATAAAGATGTTAGCAGATCCTATCGGTAACACGCAGGCACTTACCAGGTGGTTTTGCGCCGGTATGTAGGATCCGTTGTCGAGGAAGCGCCCGACGTCGTTGTCGAACTCCAAGCTTCCGACAGTGACTGATCTTCCGATTCCGCCAAGTATCCCAGATCGGAACTTCACGCCTGACGTCGTTTGCCCCACGGTGGGCGCCAACTGTCGAGACATCGTAGTAGTTTTCATAGACGGGGGTGCCATGAGACTACGGTAGAGACGTGGGGTAACAAGATCGCGTAGTGAATACAGAACACAGGATTTACCCAGGTTCGGTACGTCGCGACAGTACGACATGCCTACTCCTGCACTTCTCACTAATCAGGACTAAAGCCTGTAAACACGGTTACAATGTGAGGGCTTAGATCTAAGCTACTCGACGAGGATGAGCTTCTCGGCGAGTTGGCGTAGAGCTTCTCTGTTATTCGTTTCTTTTTTAATCTATCTCCCGTCCGGCTTTATATAATAGCCGGATTAGGGCTTACAGAATAGGAAACCTAGAGGACTACGGTAACTTGTAACTTGGAAAGCAAGGAATCCGTCTTCTCCTCCAAGCCAGATCACCTGGGCCGTGATCCGGGTTCTTCTAGAATCCAGCTTTTGTGCGTCGGATTACTGGGCCGCCTAATGGACCTGAGCCCACTACCACTTAGGCCACCCTGGTAATCCGGCACTTTATCTACCATCTTCTATACCCCTATTTGGTATATATCCGATAGTTCATGTATTTGGATTAGTCCACCTCTGTTTTCCACATGTCAAGCGTGCGAACTGGAGGATTTGTAGATATATAGAACAAAACAAACGGTGTCGCCATCATACAGCCCGACCGTGGCTCATGAGTGCATATATGCATATCGAAAGCACGGTCGGACGTATGATGGGGAATTCAGATGATTTATAGTCGGTCGATGAACTAAATGATCTATCAACCTTTTGTCAAACCTTGAATGGGGGATATAGAACAAAACAATCGGTATCGCCAGCATACAGCCCCACTGTGGCTCCGGGACTGCATATATGCATATCAAATGCATGGTAGGACGTATGCTGGCAAATCCGAATGATTTGTATTCGGTGGATGAACCTGAATGATGTATGAAGGGACTCCGAGAGATGGGATATATATAGGGTCTTCTGCCTCACAAAGTGTTGTGCTAGGGTTTCGATCCAACGGTTAAGAAGCGCTCGAAAGAAACACCCCTGATCCAACGGCTAACAAGCGTTCGAAACAAACACACCGTACCCCTGATCGAACGGCTGACAAGAGCTCGAAAGAAACACACCTCTGATCCAACGACTCACAAGCTCTTGAAAGAAGCACACGATCTGTGTGATTCTTTGTGATTGGTCCCAACGAAATCGTAACTCTTTAGTCCCGGTTGATAAAACGGGCCGGGACTTAAGGGGTATGTTTCTTCTCACTATATATAAGTATGCATGCATTGCTACCATTGGCATAAACACATATAAACTCACCACTCTCCCATGACTTCTACCGTACCCACTCTAACCTTCTTGCAGGCGGAGGCACTTTCCGCCTCGAACTATCCCTGCCCTCCCGGCTACAGCACCCCGCCGGTTGGATGCTGAGCACCGGAGGAGTGCCGTTCCCTCCTCTTCCTCAAGGTGTGGCGCATCGGACGGCCATCACGAACCACTACTACCACGAGCTCACTCCGGAGCAGCGGAGGAATCCCAGTTGGAATCCCGACTACCGCCCTAATTGGGACGCCTTCTTCATTAATCGGCGTGAGAGTGCACTCGCCATGTACGAGGAGAACGGCCCGCCTCCTTCGAACTTCAACGAGGCCGGTCGTCAGCTGTGGTGGGGCGGCGGACGGACTCTTCAGAGTGTCATGAACTACATCAGGTCCGGCGATAACCCCCGCCTGCGCTACCCTCACACCCAGTCCTGGGGTCGTGATCCTCCGAGGGAGTCCAGAGCACCGTCCGACGATAGTGACAACGATGGCGACTACGACGACTACGAGTCGGAGTACTATAGTCCTAGGCAGGAATATGACTAGCAGATCACTCTTGCCATTATGTACTGCCTTGTTTATCTAGATCTATGCTCTCCGTTTAGGTTTACATCCACTCTTGCCATTATGTATTGTGCCTTGTATATCTATCGAAATGTACCCCCCCTCCCTAATGTGAGTCGTTGGATGAGGGGTGTGTTTCTTTCTGGCGTCTGAATCCCACCAATCAGGAAGAATCACACGGAAAACAGAAAACAGACGCGCTAGCGCGCCATAGTTTACCGGAATACAAATTCTTTTATTAAAAACAGAAAACAGACGAACACTACTCCTCATCGTCGTCGGGGAACTCGTCGGTGACTTTTCATAATTATTTTTTAAAACAGAAAATCTGTTTGGAATGTTTACACGATTTTAAACACTTTTAATATTAAAAGTTTCTTCTAATTCGAAATCATTCAGAAACTAGGATTCTTTTAAATGTTTGAAAATTCAAAAATTGTTACTAGTTTAAATAGTTAGAATTTTTAAAACAGAAATTGTATTTGGAATCTTTGTCCAATTTTAAACACATTTCATATTGAAAGTTTCTCCTAATTCAAAGTTATTTGAAATGTATTTGAAAAAACCTTTTAAAAATGTATTTAAACGGGGCAGGAAAAAAATAGCGGCAGCAAACCAAAAAACGAAAATTCAGGCCTTTTGCCCCGGTTCGTGTTACCAACCGGGGCAAAAGGGGGGAGGTGGGCCTGGTTGGTAACACGAACCGAGGAAAAAGGCACCCACCTATATAACCCTAGGCGGAGCAATCGCCCGGGGCAAACCCTCGCAGAACGGTTAGAGCATCCACAACACGGTGACGCTAAAACTGGCGCTTATTTAGTTGGTTACTCCATACAGTAAGCGTCCGCCGCTTAGTAGCACTATTTTGTACTACTTTTTTAAGCGTCAGACTCTTATTTATGCATCGGACTCTTATTTACCACCGGAATTTAGGCAAAACGACCGGCATTTAATCCCTAGCGCCTGTAAATAAGCGTCCCACTGTGGATGGTCTTAGGTCCCCGGCGCCGAAATCCTCCCCCACGCCGTCAAGCTGCCCAATTTCACCGCCGCCGGAGAGTCTCCTCCACGCCGCACCACCGTGCCCGTGCCCTCGCCCTCTCCGCTGGGAATCATCGCTGCGCCGTCCTTGTGCCCTCGCCGCACCCGGCCCGTGCCCTCGCTACCACCGTGCGCCCGTTCCCGTGCCCTCGCCGCGCCCGCACCCGTGCCCGCCGTTGCTCCTCGATCGACCCCGAGTCCTCGCTGCCGCGCCACCTCCGGCCTCCTCGAGGTGAGCGGGAGGAGCTCCACCGTGCGCAGGTGCCCGTGCGCGCGCCCTCACCGGCTGGCCGGGATTTTTTTTTTGTATTCATGTTTTTTTAGTGTTAATCTTTTTTACTGTTAGTTTTTTAAGTGTTAGTTTTTTTAGTGTTAGTTGTTATTTAGTTGTTATTAGTTACCCTAAACACTAAATAACAACGTTGTTATTTAGTTGTTAGTTTTTAATAGTTGTTAGTTGTTAATAGTTGTTAATAAGGTATACCATTAGCTATTAGGTTTTCTCTTTCTTAGTACCATTAGCAATAAGTAATATGGATGAGGCACACAAACCGAGAGGGAACGGAGGGGAACCGAGTGGGAACCGAGGGGAACCGAGAGGGAACCGAGGGGAACCGAGACGAACACAACGAGTGAGAGTACTACAGGCCTAGGCAGGAGTATGACTAGCTAGCAGATCAGATCACTCTTTCCTAGTAAACTTGCGACTCGAACGGGGCATAACAGCATTCCAGATTATCCATGTCATGTGTGAAAATGTTGCAGATCTCTTCATCTTCTTCTTCATTGGATGGCGTCTGAATCCCACCAATCAAGAAGAAGAGAGAGAGATCTGCAATGTTTTCACACATGATATGGATAATCTGGGATGCTACATCTGTTATGTCCCGTTCGAGTCGCAACTTTACTCGGCAAGACTCGATCTGATCTGCTAGTCATACTCCTTACTAAAGTGTACTGTTGTGATGATTGTTTAGTGGAATATTATTTTTTTAAGAGAATTTATAACTTACTAAAGTATTTTATCTTCCATATATATTAGCTGAGCTATGGACGGCACAAAGGGTGAAGAACAGGTGTTCGCGATAATAGAAGAAAGTACACTCCCCGGTGGACCCAATGACGGTGGAGGTGATCAAGACGACGGCTCACAATACCTGAATGAATCAGGTCAGGGAATGGAGGAAGACGAGCAATTGCAAGGAACAGATGCGGAACCGGAGAAAACCAGTGATGAAGAAGCCTTAGTGAAGGCTGCATCGACATCGTCTAGCAAGAGGTCGAAACGAGGCCCGGCTCAAGAGATCGGCTCGAAAGTTCATCTGGTAATCGATCAAGTCTATTGATCCGGCAAACCTGCTTGGCCCATCAAGACAACAACTAAGTTTACACGCCAGTGTGGAGTTATTGTTAGGGACATGATCCCAATAAGTATTGAAGAATGGAATCAGCCAGCAAAGGACAAAGATGATCCTGACCGTCTAGCAGTTTCTTTTGTTGCAGACCGGGCCAAACAACTCATGTTTGACAAGCTGATGAACCATTTCAGTCTTCCAAAATGTGATAACGAGAAGACACACAAGAAAATGCGTGACGCAGTGATGCACTGGGCTCTGAAGAAGATGGCCGAGGCTTTCAATGCTTACAAGAAAAGATTATGGAAGGAATATAAGAAGAAGAAAAAAATTCCCAAAATTCAAGGGGCCGCTTGATAAGCAGAAGGCACACTGGCCAGCATTTCTGGCGTACAAGAAATCTGAAAAGGGGAAGAAGAGGTCAGCCAAGAATGCGGCAAATGCGGCGAGGAAGGTATATCACCATAAGATGGGTTCAGGTGGCTACAGAGTTGCAGTGCCTAAGTTTGAAAAAGTCAAGGCAGAGCTACGAGAGAAGGGGATCATTCCAGGTACTCAGGATTTTCCGCGGAGGTCAAGGAATTTGTTGCTTGGGCATGGGGCGACGTTTGACAAAGAAGGGCACCTTATTATGACTGAAAAAATAAAGGTCCCCTTTGCGGCACTTGATAAAGTGTTCAAAGATGTTAGAGAGGGAGAGTTCAAGCCTGATCGAGAGAATGACGAGCTTACAAAGGCCCTCGGGAATCCAGAACAAGGCGGCTGGACACGAGGCAGACGACGATATCCGTTGTGCTTTGGCTTTAGGCTGGAAGATTGTCTCTTTCCATATAGAAGACGAGAGAGAGGAAAGATAAAGAAGGAGGCAGCGGTCGTAGACCGGATGGGTGTCTTGGAAGCCGCAATGATGAAGCAGCAACAATACATTAATGAGCTTATTGGCCGGTGCTCCCAGACGCAAGACACTACATTTGACGAAACAGACCCATCTCAACGCCGGAGCAGCGTGGCTTCAACGGAGGTACCGGCTTCCGCTGCATTTATGCTTGTTGATGCACCTCCACAGACGGAGGTCGTGGATGCAATCAAGGAGAAGAGAAGTTGTGTGCTATACGTGTCGGTCTCAAACATATCCATCAAGGTGGCGGACGACTACGCTTTACCTTGTTAAGGTAGCGACCCCGCATGGCCATCCGGTTACACCTGGCTATGCTCGTGTTGGCATTTGATGATGTTCAGCCGGATTGGAGGATAATGCGGCTTGACATCCCCGGAGGTCACGGGGTAGAGACACTTGGAGAGGCCATCAATTCCATCATTCAATGGAAAAAGAGTGGCATAGTGTTTCCCCCTAGCAGTCTGCCGCCACCACCGCCACCTACTTCTCCGAGACGCAGTCCATCGCCAGCACAAGCAACTACTACTCCGAGACGCGGTCCACCGCCGCCACCTTCTCCGAGACGTAGTCCACCGCCGCCACCTTCTCCGAGACGCAGTCCACCGCCGCCACCTTCTCCGAGACGCAACACGGCTCGATCATCGCCAACACACGTCGACGCCATGGACGACGTCAGCAGCACGAGTCCGGCTCGATCTCCGATGCCTGAGCCGACTCCGCCGCCCACTAAGTCCTCTAAGCGGAAGGCTGCTGCCTCTAAGTCTTCCCCGAAGAAGAAACGTCCTACGAAGAAGAAAGCCAAGAAGCTTCCAGAAGTGTTGCATTACCATAAGAATGACCAGGACTTAGACGACTGGGTGACTACGGACACGAAACGTCAGATGGCTTCGTGGGGAAAGAGAACCTCGGAGCCGCCAATGGAACCAATAGATCCGACTGTAAACAAGCACTTCAAGAATATGTTGGAGATGTCGTCCCAAGTTCAGGTGAATCTGCCATCTGACTATGATTGCGGATTAATGATGAGTTATTCCAAATCCAAGAAGGCGGGGAGAACAATTCCCCAGCTCGGGAAGTATTCAAAACAATCAGTCCCCCCGCTCAAGGTGTCGGACACTGTACAGGCTCAAGTTGATTGGGAAGCAGCTGAGAGGTTTGCCAGAGACTGTGGTATAATAGTTGACCAACTCCTAGGCCAATCCGATAACTTCAAAAAGGCTGAATTGGCATGGAAATGTGAGTGTGGGAAGTCTCTCGTCAAACCTAATCAGATCAACTCTTTGAAAACATTGAAGCGCCAACTGCATACGTGGTATATCCAAACCGCAAAAGATGGGCTAGACAACATCATGCTGAAAGTTAGAGAACATGATTACTTCCGCGATGACTCGATGTTTATTGATTTTGAAGATCTTTTTTTCTTCTATAATCTAGACGCCCTCGACAAATCGGTCATCAGCACCTATTGTCTGTAAGTATCTACCTCAGCTAGTTCGATCATTGCTTCTTATATATATTATCCTCACTGCACGATATATATTATGCAGGATGAAGATTCTGGAATGTAATGGAAACGGGCCTCGGGTTCATTGACCCATATATCATCAATTATATCGTTTTAAAGCAATTCGTTGAAGAGACGGAGGATAACATAGTTATGTTTTTGAGGAATAATTTCACTTTAGTGAAATACTATTTCCTTACAGACAAAAGTGAGTGTTACTGTCTTATGCATATTCCTTCACATTTCCATTTTGCTAAGTAGGTGTTAAGTGTAATTGATGAGTTATGCATGACTATGTATATAATCGCGTGTGCAGTTTTCACTGGATTCTTTTCAACATTCACGTTGACACCAGGATAGTTCATCTCATGGACTCTATGGATAAAGGCCAAGAGGGGTACGAGCCCATTATGTCAATACTCACAAAGTAAGTTCAATCGTTGTCGCACTACACCGTACCCTTTTGTTCAAACATTATCGTACGATGACCCATATATTCTTTTTTTCGGACAGGGCTTGGAAGCGGTTCAGGAAGCAATAACCCGGTTTAACGGAGTTGAATATGAGATTTGACACACTCATCGTAAGTAGTACTTGCTACATCCACGCATCTCTCTTTAATTCCTTGAGCATTATTTGACTCAATTATATTTTTCGTAAAGTGCCCTCAGCAGCCATAGGGAACAAATTTATGTGGCTTCTATGTCATGGAGAACATAAGGATAATCGTGAATGAGCGGTTAAGAAGAAGGATAAGTATAAGGCTCCATGATCTCTAGAGGGAGCTCCTACGGCAGACTGCTTACAAGCACTTCTAGAGGAACTTGCCGGTTTTCTGCTGAAGAAGGTCATATCTGAAAATGGAAGATTGCATTGTTAAGTATAAACAATGATCTGCATGTAATGATCTCAATGTGTATAACTCTATTCGGATGTAATGATCTAATTGACATCAATGTAATTATATTTTGATGATATCAATGCATGCAATGATTTTTATGATGATTACTATCGATGTGCAAAAAAAATATGTTATTTACAACCTCACCGGAAAAAAACAGCACAGAAAAACAGCCCCAAAAGAAACATGCCAAAGCTCTGCCGCGGCAGAGAAACGCCCAAAACTCTGCCGCGTAACACCAACCGGGGCAAAAGAGTGCATGCATGCACGCTGCGCATAGCACACGTGGGCTCCCATTTTAGCCCGGTTGGTATCAACCACCGGGTCATTAGGGGGGCTTTAGCCTGGGTTTATGAAACCCGGTTGGGCAGCCGGTGCGTAAGCCCCCCTCCCCCCAATCAGGGCAAAAGAGCTGCCCTCCACTAGTGAACTAAGGTCATGTGCGCGGAGCCTTCAGGGAAAGATCCTGGGTTGTTAGTGTCTTTTTGTGCTTGCTTTCAGCCTCGTCCTCCACTCTGATCCTCCTTGTCCAGCCCGATGTTCTTTTCTTCGAGGGTAATTCTTCACCTGTCGCCATGGTCATGCTCTTGTTATTCACTGCCTTCTCATTCCGCATCGCTGTGGTTGTTGTATTGGGGCTGTATGCATCCTTAACACAATCAACCTTTCCGGCACCAGCAGGAGGGTTTGTGTAGCCCACTGCATACGCCTCTGGCTCCGTTCCTTGCATCTTCTTGGACGCGGTCGAAGAAGTCGTTGATGTGGTTTCCTTAGAGGCTCCCTTTTCCCCGCCGTCCCTTTCATCTTGGGGGTCTTCTACCGTGAGTTTGCTGACCCCATTCGCCACGTAGGCGATCATAGCGGCCAAGTCCTTGTTCGTGGTCGGTTCTTAATCGGAGTAAAATCGCCACGGGAGGGCAGGAGAATGTTGTTGTCGATCCTTCCCCTCAAATTCAAGCAAGAACAAACAACGCAGATCGTAATGGCGGATCGGGGCAAAGCCTAGCTCCGGTCCATATTGTGTTATCTTCATCTCAGTGGGGATGCCGCATTCCGTCTCCTTGTGGCCGATGATGCCACATAGGAAACAAAAATTTGGCAGCCGCTCGTAGAAGATTGAGACCACCACTTCCTTGCCAGTGATCTCATCCACCAGAGGCCTCCATCTCTAAAGCGCACGCTCCACCGGCAGCAACACTCTAGCTCTGATAAATTTGTCATCCAAGTTACCACGAGAATTATTGTCAATGGTAATTCACTCACCAATCCTCCTTCCGAGATCTCGCGCCAACTCCTTTGACAGGAGGTGGCACGGAATATCCTTGAACTGAACCCATACAGGCACCGTGAAGGTCACCTTTGTTGGATCTTCTCCTTCCTTCATCGCCTTGATCATGACAGCATCATCCTTGAATCTCCATGGACCGCCCCTAGTGACGTGATTGAAATCACCTTCTTCATAGAACTCGAGGATGAAACGTCGGTCAGCCAGTTCGGCCATGTCGACATTGCCTCGGACCCTCCAGATCCTCTTCATTGATTCAATGAGTATCTTGGAGCTAACAGCGAGCATGAAAATGAAGACGCCCACGACGAGGTAGCGAGCGTGTGTCTTTGCCATCTTGACTCTTCAGTTCCCAGTTCCTTCACGAGCTCCTTTCCCGGCCTCAGCCGGATCGAGCCTCCAGCGTCCCCACCTTTTCCTCAGAACCCCTCCTCGGAGTGTCACGGGCGACGTGTTGGGTCGTGTTGTTTCCAGCCGCCCCAGCCAAGATAATCATGCTCTTGTTGGTTGTTACAGGAGCTGCTTCTAGGACAGAAATATCCTTGCCCGTCTCCTTGTTTCTCTCCTCCATTTGAGCAGAGTTCAAACAGATTGTGTGCAACGTGGTTATGGGTGGTGGAGAGAAAAATTGTGTAGAAATCCAAAACCTCACCTTGTGATATATAGCATGCCCTCCCGGGTCATCAATTATCCTAGGAAATCTTCCAAAAGAGCCGTTAATTGGCTTTCCCCAAACACCGCTTTGTAATTTACGCGAAAATTTTGCTCGGCCTTCGAGGTAAGGGCATCTCCAGTCGACCCCCCTAGAGCCCCCCCAAGCAGCCTTTTTAGGGCCGGCGGAATCAAAAAGCGTCGTTTTTGAACCAGCCGGACCCCCCAGAAGCACAAATAGCGTCGTTTCGGTGCTATTTCGCGCCGCCGCACCCATGAGAAACCCAGCCCGCTGGGTTCGGCTTGGGGGGCGAAAAGGCGGGGCAGCCCACGCGGGCTAGCGTTGTCAGCGACGCGTGGGAAAACCGCGGGAATAGAAACCCCCGCCCATGAGCTTCTTCTCGGCTCCCGCGTCGGTCAAAGGCTGCCGGCGTTGATGGCGTGGCAGGCGGCCAGTGCATGCGCCCGTTCAAACGCTGCCGGAGTAATGGCGTAGCGGGCGGCAGCGACGGCACGCGGCGCAGTAAATGCCCCGCCAGGGCTACAAAAGGCCCATCGAGGGCCGCGCCAATGGCATCAGCCGCAAGCGGTGGTGGGGAGGTCAGCTTCGCACGCTCGAGTGGGTGCTCGACTACATCGACGCCGGCAACGAGCCCCGGATGCAGATGTCGCCCCGCCCGCACCCCTCGTGGGCACCGCGGTGGATGCCGCGCCAGCGACCCGCCGCAGACTTCGAGCGCGTGGTGCGCCCGAAGACGGAGGCGGCGGAGGGCGACGAGGACGAGTGGCCTGACATGAAGGCCGCCGAGGAGCTCTCGCTGAACACCCTCCAGCCGGTCCCCGACGACGTCGCCGCCGACTGGAGCCTGCGCGACAGCACCGAGGCGGAGCAGCTGAAGGCGCAGCGCGAGCAGGAAGCCGCTGCCAATGCAGCCCGCCGCCGCGTCCCTCCCCTCCGCAGCCGAAGGAGGTCCCCTACGTCGTCATCGACCCCGACAGCGAGGACGAAGCGGAGTTCCAGCGCGCCCTGGCGGTGAGCAGGTGGGGTGGCCCGAGCGACCCGCATTGCGGCGACCCCGGCGCAGTCACGAGCAGGTGGGACGCCGACGGCTGTGCAAGGATGTCGCCTCTCTACATGTCAATTGGGACGCCGACGGCTCGGGCGACGACGACGGCGGCTGTGCAAAAATACGAAGAAAGGTTGTTAAGGCCAGGCTGCCGGTCCCACAGAGAAGGCCTCTCTACATGTCTGACTGGGCTGGCGTTGGATGTCATGGGCCTGTCTATTTACCGGGTCAGCTAAAAAAATCTATTTACCAGGTCAATCACATGATTCACATCTGTCTCCGGGAACTTAATTAGTACCATATCGCTAGATGAACAATCTTTGCACCGGGATATCATGTGTTGGACTCGTGTCGTGCATCAGCCGGGCGTGGTGGTGCGGGCCTATGACTCCAGCTTTGGAGGGCGGAAGAGTTGGCGACTGTGCGTTTGTGTTTCCACGGGGTGGGCTGTATCCCTTGTCCAAGCGGGAATTAAGACCGTGCGTCCGCTCAGACTCGCGGCCGGAGGGCACTAGGCCGCGGGTTTACGCCCCCAGCCCTATACCTTGTATCTCCGACAAGCGGCCTTGGTGTTTCGCTCATCTTACAACACACCCATACATACGCCAACTCTTTTCTTTTCTCCTCACGCACCAACTGTACATATATTTGGTACATATACAAAAAGTACATGCAGAATAAATTGGTGATAATGTTTAGCGAGGTAGTTTTTCTTTTTCTTTGCAATACGTTTTTTTTAGCAAAGCTATTATTTGCTGCTATGCCAAAGATGCAATGAGATACATCGACGTATCATTCAATTTTTACTTTTTATAATTTTTCAATGGCAATATACAAAATCATATCCCTTTTTATAAATTTTCAATAGCACTGTCCAAGATCATATCCTCAGGTCAATGTGCATATTTGGATTTAACAAAAAATATCAAAATATAATTTCCATTTTCCAAAATAATTATAATTGTTGTCGAGTTGCATGTGCTACGATATTTATCTTGAGTTGATATGTTTTATCAAAATCTTTAGAATGGTAGAAAATTCCAATAAAATCAAGACATAAGAAACTAAGTGTGTGGATATTTACGGTCAAAGACTTGTCCCAACTCCAACAATAAACAACAAGTGATCGGTCCAATATGGGGAGGCTCGACCCAACCAGTTGTAAGTCTATTCCAAAAACCACTCAAAAAAAACGGCTATTCCAAACGAACAAGCGATCTCCTTGTTTGTTTTCACTGCATCAGAGGCTACCTCACCTCACGACTGTTAGGTCAATCTTCATTGGGACCTAAGAAGATCAGATTCTTCAACGGCGCCCTTGCTGTCCGGCGGCAGGAAGTCTCCGTCCTAGACAACACCTGTACACATACAAGATGGCGGCCAACAACAACTTCATTGATGTGCTCATAGATCTCGGAGTAAAAATAGTCAGTCCACTTTTTGGCCGATTCGAACCCCTGGGTCACTTTTGGGGGCCACACGGACTCCGATGGGGCCGAAAATTTTCTGCGTCTGTCCGAAAGTCCAACATGCATTTAGTACAAATAAAATTCCTCGACGTGCTCACACAGCTAAGTCCCGAAAATAACAAGTGTCGGAAAACCCGTATACATCGCCCATAAAACAAATAGTTTATCACTAGTAAAAAAGGGCCTATAGTCCCGGCGAGGAATGGAATTCTAGTCCCGGTTAAGAACAGGCTCTAACCCTAGAAGGCGGCAGCCAACACCTCCTTGCGAGCCGACTTCCAGCCACTCGCAAGCTTCCCCACCATAACAACCTCGCAACTGCATGCCTCTTCATTATTAATAATTTATCATTTTACCAGATTTGAGCCTATCCTCCTGCCTCCCGATCCTAATCCATCTCCAGCAGCAGCTCCTAGTAGACTTACCTATTAAAGTCGGAGGAGCTGAAAGATTTTCGACCAATTAGTCGATGCAATGTGGTCTACAAAATTGTCTCTAAGTGCCTAATGAATCGACTAAGGCCTATCTTGCAGGACATTAGTGCTCCTTTTCAGAGTGCTTTTATTCCAGGGCGTTTAATCACCGATAATGCACTCATTGCTTTTGAGTGCATCCATGTTATTCAGACCGGATCTACAGCACGTCGTTTTTGCGCATACAAATTGGATATGGCCAAGTCTTATGAACGTGTTGATTGGAGTTTTTTGGAAGGGGTTATAGCGAAACTGGGCTTTCATAGTCAATGGATATTGTGGGTGATGTCATGTGTGACCACCGTACGATATTCGGTTCGCTTCAATGGTCGTTTATTGGACTCCTTCACGCCATCACGGGGACTACGCCAAGGTGATCCTTTGTCACCGTACCTATTTCTTTTTGTTGCTGATGCTCTTTCGAGCTTGATCAAACAGGAAGTGCAAAATGGTGCATTGCGTGAGCTTAAAATATGTCGGCGCGCCCCAGGTATTTCACACTTACTTTTCGCTGATGATAGTCTCATGTTTTTTGAAGGTTCAACACAATAGGCTGCAGTTGTAAAAAATATACTGAATCGATATGAGAGGGTAACAGGCCAGCTAGTCAGTTTAGGCAAGTGCTCAATTATGTATGGAAAGCGATGCACAGATATAGTGCAGGCTGAAATTAAAAACGTACTTGGGTATGAAACAATGAGCTTCTAGGAGAAATATCTTGGGCTCCCGGTACCAGAAGGACGCATGAAGAACGGAAAATTTCATCCTATCACTAGTGGAAACAACCCCTTTCGTCCAGGGGGCCAGGGGGCACCTGTCCCGGTTGCAACCAAATCCGGGACAAATGCTATGCATTGGTCCCGGTTTGTGCGTCCGGGGCAACAGAAATCGCCTGGGGGCACTGGTCCCGGTTCGTGGGGAGATATTGGTCCTGGTTCG
Source organism: Alopecurus myosuroides (assembly GCA_028641055.1). Classification (NCBI taxonomy): domain Eukaryota; kingdom Viridiplantae; phylum Streptophyta; class Magnoliopsida; order Poales; family Poaceae; genus Alopecurus; species Alopecurus myosuroides. The sequence continues at coordinate 623,597,737 of CM054057.1, forward strand.
TGGCATGAACCGGGACCAATGCCTAGCCACAGGCCACATGGCACGCGCATGGGCATTGGTCCCGGTTCATGCCACAAACCGGGACCAATGTCCCCCCTTCCCCTATATATACTGCCCCAGCCCCCCCCCCCTCCTTCCATCTTTTTTTTTGCTTGGAGGTGTGAGAGAGGTGGGTGTTAGTGTGTTTTATTTTACTATGCACACGAGGTGTTCGACGAAATTCCCAAGCCACACATAAGCTCACTGAAAATGGTATCTTCGACCAAGGTTAACAAACTTATCTTTTTCATCTGTAACTGATACATAAAAAGTAATATTTGTCGATGTACTATGGTCATTTCTGTATTAATATGTTATTGTAATGTACTTTGATAAACTTAATTATACGATGCGGATGGATGCACGGCAGCGATGGATGTACGGTGACCGACGCACTTCCGAGTATATGGCAGGCCTGAATGCATTTCTTGTTGTAGCTCAGGCGAACAAAGATAATGACTTTATGTGTTGCCCATGTGTTGATTGTCGGAACGTCAGAGAGCACTCTTCCGAAAGAATCCTTCACGGCCACCTACTTCGGAGAGGTTTCATGCCCAGCTATAATTGCTGGACCAAGCATGGAGAAAGAGGGGTTGTGATGGAAGACGATGAAGAAGAAGAAGAAGATCCTTTGTTCCCTGAATACGACGATACTGCAATGGAAGAGAATGCAGAAGAAGGAGGTGATCAAGAACAGGCATCAGAAGAGCCCGATGATGATCTTGGCCGAGTTATTGCTGATGCAAGGGAAGACTGTGAAAGTAAATTGGAGAGGTTGAAGCTGGACAACATGTTACAGGATCACAAAAAGTTGTTGTACCCAAATTGCAAAGATGGTAGCACAAAGCTCGGTACCACACTGGAGTTGCTGAAATGGAAGACACAGAACGGTATGACTGACAAGGCATTTGAGAGTTTACTTCAACTAATGAAGACAAAACTTCTAAAGGATAACGAATTGCCTGAGAGTACGTACGAAGCAAAGAAAGCTCTATGCCCTCTAGGATTAGATGTGCAGAAGATACATGCATGCATTAATGACTGCATCCTCTACCGCAGTGAGAAGTACGAGAATTTGGATGAATGTCCGGTATGCACTGCACTGCGGTATAAGATCAGAGCAGATGACCCTGGTGATGTTGACGGCGAGCCCCCCCCCCCCCCCCGTAAGAGGGTTCCTGCTAAGGTGATGTGGTATGCTCCTATAATACCACGGTTGAAACGTCTGTTTAGAAACAAAGAGCATGCTAGGTTGTTGTGATGGCACAAAGAAGGCCGTAAGAAAAACGGAAAGTTGAGACACCCCGCCGATGGATCGCAGTGGAGAAAGATCGAGAGAGACTTCCCTGACTTTACAGGAGAGGCGAGAAACTTATGGCTTGGTCTAAGTACAGATGGCTTTAATCCTTTTGGGGAGCTGAGCTCCAGTCATAGCACCTGGCCCGTAACTCTATGTATGTACAACCTTCCTCCTTGGTTGTGCATGAAGCGCAAGTTCATTATGATGCCAGTTCTCATCCAAGGCCCGAGGCAACCTGGCAACGACATTGATGTGTATCTAAGGCCATTAGTGGAAGAACTCTTACAATTGTGGGGCAAACCAGGTGTACGTGTGTGGGATGAGAACGAACAAAAGCCATTGGACCTACGGGCGTTGCTTTTCATAACCATCAATGATTGGCCTGCTCTTAGTAACATTTCCGGACATACAAACAAGGGATACAATGCATGCACACACTGTTTAGATAAGACTGACAGTGTTTATTTGGATAAATGTAAAAAGGTTGTATACCTATGGCATCGTAGATTTCTTCCGATCAAGCATCCCGTAAGAAAGAAAGGAGGGAAGCATTTCAGAGGTGAGGCAGATAACCGGAAGAAGCCTGAGCTCCGTAGTGGTAATGATATATTCGATATGGTCAAGGACCTAGAAGTAATCTTTGGTAAGGGTGCTGGCAGCCAATCAGTTCCGAACGGCCCTGATAAGCGCGCACCCATGTGGAAGAAGAAATCTATATTTTGGGAGCTACCCTATTGGAAAGTTTTAGAGGTCCGGTCTTCGATCGACGTGATGCACGTGACAAAGAATCTCTGCGTCAATATGCTATGCTTCCTGGGCGTGTATGGGAAGTCAAAAGATACGCCAGAAGCACGGGAGGACCAGCAACGTATGAAAGACCCAAGCAACAAGCACACGGATACAGGACGCCATTACTTAAGCAGCTACGCTCTTACTAAAGCAGAGAAGGAAATATTTTTTGAAGTCCTTTACAGTATCAAGGTTCCGTCTAGCTTCTCGTCGAATATAAAGGGGACAATAAACATGGCAGAGAAAAAATTCCAAAACCTGAAGTCTCATGACTGCCACGTGATTATGACACAGTTGCTTCTGATTGCATTGAGGGGGCTTCTACCGGAAAATGTTCGAGTACCCATTGTGAAGCTATGTGCATTCATGAACGCAATATCTCAGAAGGTAATCGATCCAGAAATTCTGGCAAGATTACAGAGGGATGTGGTCCAGTGTCTTGTTAGTTTTGAGTTGGTGTTCCCACCATCCTTCTTCAACATTATGACTCATCTCCTGGTTCACCTATATGAAGAGATTCATATTCTCGGTCCGGTATTTCTACACAATATGTTCCCCTTTGAGAGGTTCATGGGAGTCTTGAAGAAATATGTTCATAACCGTGCTAGGCTAGAAGGAAGCATCTCGAAGGGCTATGGAACATAGAAGGTCATTGGGTTCTGTGTTGACTTTATTCCTGACCTTAAGACGATTGGTGTTCCTGAATCGCGGCATGAGGGGAGACTGAGGGGAAAGGGAACGCTGGGAAAGAAAACAATGATACCCAGGGACGGGAATTCTTTCACCAAAGCACACTACACAGTTCTACAAAATTCTATGTTCATGGCTACGTATCTCGAGGAACACAAGAATATTGTACGCTCCACAAATCCGGGGAAGGATGAGTCATGGATTAAACGCAAACACATGGAGACTTTCGGAAGTTGGTTGCAAACACATCTTATAAATGACACCACTGTTGAAGATCAGCTGTACATGTTGGCAGGGTCACCATCTTCGACTATTGGGAGTTTTCAAGGGTACGAGATAAATGGGAATACATTTTACACGATCTCCCAAGATAAAAAGAGCACCAACAAAAACAGTGGTGTCCGCTTTGATACAACAAACGAGAATGGAAAAAATGACACATACTATGGTTACATAGAGGAGATATGGGAACTTGACTATGGACCTTCTTTTAAGGTCCCTTTGTTCAAGTGCAAATGGGTCAAACTGAATGGAGAAGGGGTAAAGGTAGACCCTCTTTATGGAATGACAACAGTGGATCTCAACAATATTGGTTACAATGACGAACCATTCGTCCTAGCCAATGATGTGGCTCAGGTCTTCTATGTGAAGGACATGTCCTCCAGACCAAAAAAAAGAAAAAATAAGCAAACAAATTCATCATACGATGAGCCGAAGCGTCACATAGTTCTTTCAGGGAAAAGAAACATCGTGGGAATCGAGGACACGGCAGACATATCAGAAGATTATAATAAGTTTGTTGAAATTCCACCCTTCACAGTGAAAGCTGACCCCACCATCCCGTTAAATAATGAAGATGCTCCATGGTTACGGCCGAAGCGATCATAAGCAAGGGACAAGGGTTCATGGACCATCTCTACACGAAGAAAATTCAGAAGACTAGATAGGGATGTTGTTGGTGATGTGTAATAATAAACGTGGAATACATGATCAGTTCTGTTTGACCAATAATATTTATTGATCGGTCAAAAGCTGACAGCTATGACCAGCCTGACTTCATTATTATCCCAACCAGCGGCACACCCACCCACTTTTCCAGTTTCTCTCTCCTCCGTCTGTTGGTGATGTGTAATAATAAACGTGGAATACATGATCATATAGTTCTGTTTGACCAATAATTTGTATTGACCGGTCAAAAGCTGACAACTATGACCCATATCTGAGTATAAGATAACTGTCAAAAACAGGCCTCGGGGTCATTTCGGTAGATTCGACTCATCAGAATATATTGTCGTTTGTAGCTGCAAGAAGTTTGAAAATGTAGGTCTTCCGTGTTGCCATGTACTGAAGGTTCTTGAGATCAGAAATATCAAAGAAATTCCACCACACTATGTTTTGAAAAGATGGCGAAAGGATGCTCAGAGTGAACCTTCAAAGGAGAACTATGGTTTTTTTTGTTGTAGACGAAGATCCCAAATTCTCCGTGTCAAAAAGGTACAACTCGCTTTGTCGAACTTTATATAAAGTTGCAGCAAAGGCTGCAGAAAATGTTGATGCTCATGCATTCATGGAGAGCCAATATGATCAGTACCTGGAGCAAGTTGAGCTTATTTTGCAAGCAAAGCTGCATGACAAACCTTCCTTGGGCACTATCCTGAAAAGTCATCAGCAAAATATGGTTCAGAATGATGTTACCAACAGTGAACCTCGCAGAGGAAGTAGTAAGAAGAATAGAAATGTAGAGATGCGTGGCCGGCAGAGAAGTCCTCTTGAATCAAGCAAAAATAAAAAGGGTAGCCAAGGTTTGTTCCTCACCTAAGCTGCTCCATACATGTTTGAACACGATTAGTGTCCTGATCTGATTAATCTCTTACAGGTCTAGTGGAGCCTGAGGAGGCTGAACTCCCACTTACGATGGTTGTTTCTCCCACGGCAGGGCTGTAGGCTGGCGATACCGATTGTTGTGTTCTACATCCTCACTTGAAGGTTTGATACATCATTCAGTTCATCGACCAAATACAAATCATCCGGATTCGCCATCATACGTCCGAGCGTTCTTTTGATTCGCCATCATACGTCCGACAGTTTTGTTCTACATCCCTCTTAAAGGTTCATGGACGGAATACAAATCACCTGGATGCCTTGTATGCTATGGACTCACTCGGAGGATCACAAGAGAAAACAAAAATAATACAAGATAAAACAAAATGAAAATAATAGAAAACATAAAGGAAAACAATAGAAAACAAAATAAATGATGAAGATTGTTCATGGTTGCGGCGAAATCCGAACAAAGTGACACAGAAGAAGAAGTCTGTTAATTATGTTGCTATTAATGTAATTTTTACTAATTTTAAAACAATATAAGATATTTATATTCAAATTATATGCAAATAGTAAAATAATTAATAGTTTCAATAGTTACAATAATTATTTAGTTAAACAGAAAATGGATTTGAATTAGTTATGCAAATTCAAGCACTTTTCATGTTGAAATTTTTGTCAAATTCGAAAGTATATAGAAGTTATTAATGTGCATACTTAAACAATTTTCAAATTTTGGCGCTAAAACATTTTGGCGCGCAGGGTGGCACCAAATTTCGAAATACGTTTTGGTCCCGGCCCGTACCACCAACCGGGACCAAAAGGGGTACCTCTAGTCCCGGTTGGTGGCACGGGCCGGGACTAGAGGCCCATTTGTATACATATCTCGGCCCTCTCTCCAGGCCGAGCAACCACCCGGGACCGACCGGACTAGCCTAGGCGAAGCCCTGCCGGCGGCGGGAATGGACACGAAGATCCCGCCGGCGCTGACTCCGCCGGCGGGGATGAACTAGGACGTAGATTGGTCGGGGACGAGTTTTCGGAATGCATTCATATATTGATAAGGTCCGAAGACCGGTGCTTACATCCGGGGCGGCGCGGCCACAGGAGGCCGGCCGGGTTTCTTGACGACGGCCCTATTGGCCGTCCTTACATGCATGGGGCGGCGGCGCGGCCACAGGCGGCCGGCCGTTTCTTGGGTGGGGGGTAGCCTAGGTATTATAGGTGGCCGGGGGCGCGGCGGCGCCGGCCTAGTCCTCCTCGTCGGAGGAGATGCAGTGGTAGGGGGGCCGCACCCACAGGTGGGCAGGAAGCTGGGGGCGCCCGCTGCAGAGGCATCTGGGGCGGCAGAGGCATTGGGGGCGCGCCCTCCGGTGGCGGCGGCAGCTCCTCCGGCGACCATTCGCCGCCGGTCCAGGGCCAGCTCATCCCGTAATCGAGGCCGGGGGGCAGCGGCTGTGGCGGTGGCTGGTCCTCCGACGCCTCCATGGCGGCGTTCATCGTCTGCCACAGTGGCGCCGGAGGTGGAGGGGGCGGCATCGCGGCCGTGTCAGCGTCGGCAGCCGCGAGGACCTGCGCCCACCGCTTAATCTCGTCCTCGACGAGGGAGCGGCGGGAGGCCTCGTAGGCGGCCTCCATAGAGGCCTGGAGCTCGGGGTCCTCCTCGTCGTCGAGGATGTCTTCCTCGAATCACCGCTCCGGCTCGCTGCCGGGCGGCGGCGCTGGGTAGGTGTCGGCGGTTTCCTCCGGGGGCGTGGGGAAGTAGGAGCGGCGGCGCTGGTCGTGCTACTGCTGGAACCATACGTTCCAGTTCGGGGAGCTCCGCGCGTAGGCGCGGTCCCTGAGGAGGTGGGCCGGCAGGAGCGCGCGTCGGCGATCTATCTCCTCGCGGGCGCCTTCATTGGTCGGGGGCGGCGGCACCGGGATCCTCTGGGGGTTGAGGTGCCAGCCGTCCGGGAGGTGGACGTCCGGCCAGAAGACCGGCGTGGCGTGCTCCCAGTGCCACGTTGCCTCCTCCTTCCGCACGTAGCGGCGGAGCCTCTTGCCTGGCGCGGCGCGAGACGGCGGGTTGCGCGCTGCTCACTGGTAGAAAATAGGCCTTCGGTACGCCCCCATTAGTCCCCAAAATAATGGACCCGCGACCATAGGGGTCTTTAGTCACGGTTCGGGACGAGACCCGCGACCAATAGTCTGGGCCCAGCGCGCTCGGCCCACAGCTGGCGGAGGGGAGGGGATTTAGTCCCGGTTGGCCAGACCAACGGGGACTAATAGGTCCTCGGGCCGGCCCCACGGCCTTTAGCCGCGGTTGTCCAGGTGAACCGGGACTAAAGGCCCATCCCTATATATAGGACTCACCTCGCTGCACTTGGCCACATTTGCTCACAATATTCACAAGGGGGTGGTGGGTATGCTTTTGGTTCCTACTATGCACACAAGGTGTTCGATGAAATGCCCCATAGCATGAAACACACTTGAGCGTTTTCATTTATTTTACCTCCGTGATCGCGGTTAGCAACTTGAACCTTTCATGATTTGTATTATTTCCAGCTAGCTAGTTAGTTTAACAGATGCATGATGGTTAATTATATACTTTATATAATAATAATGCAGATGAATCGGCAATGGATGTACGGTAACCGACTCTCCGGTGAGTTCACTACGGGTTTGAAAGATTTCCTCGTAGTGGCAAATGCGAACAAACAGCGAGGTTTTATTATGTGTCCATGTGCTGAATGTAAGAATGAGAAGGGTCACTCCTCCTCAAGAGTCGTTCACATGCACCTGCTTCGGCACGGTTTCATGCCAAGCTATAATTGTTGGACCAAGCATGGAGAAAGAGGGGTTAGAATGGAAGAAGATGAAGAAGAGGATGATATCGATTTCAACTATCATGACCTTTTCGGTGATACTTTCATGGAGGATGATGCTGAAGGTGGGGAAGGGTTTGGTGAAGGTGAAGAAGAGGCACATGATGAGCCCGCTGATGATCTTGGTCGGACCATTGCTGATGCACGGAGACGCTGCGAAACTGACAAGGAGAGGGAGCATTTGGATCGCATGTTAGAGGATCACACGAAGTCACTGTACCCAGGATGCGACAATAGTCTGAAAAAGCTGGGCTCCACACTGGATTTGCTGAAATGGAAGGCACGGGAAGGTGTAGCTGACTCATCATTTCAAAATTTGCTGAAAATTTTGAAGAATATGCTTCCGAAGAATAACGAGTTGCCCACCAGTACGTACGAAGCAAAGAAGGTTGTGTGCCCTCTAGGTTTAGAGATTCTGAAGATACATGCATGCATTAACGACTGCGTCCTCTACCGCGGTGCATACGAGGATTTGAATGAATGCCCTGTATGCACTGCATTGCGTTATAAGATCAGAGGGGATGACCCTGGTGACGATGTTGAGGGCGAGAAACCCAGGAAGAGGGTTCCCGCCAAGGTGATGTGGTATGCTCCTATAATACCTCGGTTGAAACGCCTGTTCAGGAACAAAGATCATGCCAAGTTGTTGCGATGGCACAAAGAGGACCGTAAGTCCGACGGGGAGTTGAGACACCCCGCTGATGGAACGCAATGGAGAAAGATCGACAGAGAGTTCAAAGATTTTGCAGCTGACGCAAGGAACATAAGATTTGGTCTAAGTACTGATGGCATGAATCCTTTTGGCGAGCAGAGCTCCAGCCATAGCACCTGGCCCGTGACTCTATGCATCTACAACCTTCCTCCTTGGTTGTGCATGAAGCGGAAGTTCATTATGATGCCAGTGCTCATCCAAGGTCCGAAGCAACCCGGCAACGACATCGATGTGTACCTAAGGCCATTAGTTGATGAACTTTTACAATTGTGGGGCAAACCTGGTGTACCTGTGTGGGATGAGCACAAAGAAGAGGAATTTAACCTACGAGCGTTGCTTTTTGTAACCATCAACGATTGGCCTGCTCTCAGTAACCTTTCTGGACAGTCAAATAAGGGATACAAAGCATGCACGCACTGCTTACATGAGACTGAAAGTGTATTTTTGGATAACTGTAGGAAGAACGTGTACCTGGGTCATCGTCGATTTCTTCCCCGAAATCATAACGTAAGAAAGAAAGGCAAGCATTTCAACGGCAAGGCAGATCACCGGCCGAAGCCTGCGGAACGTACTGGAGATGAGATATTTGATATGGTCAAGGATTTGAATGTCATCTTTGGAAAGGGTCCTGGCGGACAATCAGTTCCGCAGGGAGTTGACGGGCACGTACCCATGTGGAAAAAGAAATCGATATTTTGGGAGCTACAGTATTGGAAAGTCCTAGATGTCCGCTCTGCAATCGACGTGATGCATGTTACGAAGAATGTTTGCGTGAACCTGCTAAGCTTCTTGGGCGTGTATGGGAAGACAAAGGATACAAAGGAAGCACGGCGGGATCAACAACTTTTGAAAGACCCAGATGACCGGCATCCGGAATGGTTTCAAGGTCGTGCCAGCTACGCTCTTACGAAAGAAGAGAAGGTCATTTTTTTTGAATGCCTGAGCAGTATGAAGGTCCCGTCTGGCTTCTCGTCGAATATAAAGGGAATAATAAACATGGCGGAGAAAAAGTTCCAAAACCTGAAGTCTCACGACTGCCACGTGATTATGACGCAATTGCTTCCGATTGCTTTGAGGGGCCTCCTACAGGAAAATGTTCGAGTAGCCATTGTGAAGCTGTGTGCATTCCTCAATGCAATCTCTCAGAAGGTAATCAGTCCAGAAGATCTACCACGGTTACAGAACGATGTGGTCCAATGTCTTGTCAGTTTTGAGTTGCTGTTTCCACCATCCTTCTTCGATATTATGACGCACCTCCTGGTCCACCTAGTCGAAGAGATTTCCATTCTCGGTCCTGTATTTCTACACAATATGTTCCCCTTCGAGAGGTTTATGGGAGTATTAAAGAAATATGTTCGTAATCGTGCTAGGCCAGAAGGAAGCATCGTAAAGGGCTATGGAAATGAGGAGGTAATTGAGTTCTGTATTGACTATGTTCCTGACCTTAAGCCGATTGGTATTCCTCAATCGCGGCACGAGGGGAGACTAAGTGGAAGAGGCACGATCGGAAGGAAATCAACGATATGTATGGACGGTCATTCTATGACTGAAGCACACTACACAGTTCTGCAAAATTCGAGCTTGGTGGCTCCGTACTTCGAGCAACACAAGAATATTTTACGCTCGAACCGGGGAAGCCTGAATCATGGATTAGAAAGGCCCACATGGAGACTTTCGGCAGTTGGTTGCGAAAACATTTAATGAATGACAATGATGTTGAAGATCAGCTGTACATGTTGGCCAAGACACCATCTTCGACTATCACGACTTTCCAAGGGTACGAGATTAATGGGAATACATTTTACACGATCTCCCAAGATAAAAAGAGCACCAACCAAAACAGTGGTGTCCGCTTTGATGCAGCAACCGAGATTGGGCAAAAGGTCACATATTATGGTTACATAGAGGAGATATGGGAACTTGACTACGGACCCTATTTTAAGGTCCCTTTGTTCCGGTGCAAATGGTTCAAGCTAACAGGAGGTGGGGTAAAGGTGGACGAGCAATACGGAATGACAATGGTGGATTTCGACAATCTTGGTTACCTTGACGAACCATTCGTCCTAGCCAAAGATGTCGCTCAGGTTTTCTATTTGAAGGACATGAGTAGCAAACCGAGGAAACGGAAAGATAAGAAAACGATCAGTGCATCATGCGATGATCCAAAGCGTCACATTGTTCTTTCAGGGAAAAGAAACATCGTGGGAGTGGAGGACAAGACAGACATGTCAGAAGATTATAATATGTTTGGTGAAATTCCGCCCTTCAAAGTGAACTCTGACCCAAGCATTAAGTTAAATGATGAGGATGCTCCATGGATACGTCCAAATCGTAAGAAATCGGGGACACAAGGAAAGAATTGATGTGTAATAATTTATTGTACCAAACTTTGTTGAATGGATCATGTTTAATGGATCATTTTGAATTATATTATCTCTAATTAATTTATTGTACCAAACTTTTACTAAAAACAGAAAACAGACGCGCTAGCGCGCCGCAGTGTCGCCGGAATGCAAATTCTTTTATTAAAAAGAGAAAACATACGAACACTAGCTACTCCTCGCCGTCGTCGTCGGGGAACTCGTCGGTGACCTCCTCCGGGTCATCATCGTCGCCGAACTCGTCCGTGACCTCCTCGTCGTCGTCGGAGGTGCATGATGGTATGTCCGAGATAGGCCCCCACCTCGGATCGTCGGAGGCCCAGACTTCGCCGGCGCGGTCGGCCCGACGAAGCTCCTGCAGCGCCCTCGTCCTCGCCTCCCGAGCGGCATCTAACGCGAGGTGGCGTTCGAGGCGGCGCTCCGCCCGCTGACCCGCGCGGGTCTGCCAGAGCTCCTCGTCGGCGCTCTCCTCCCCCGGGTTGTTCCGGTAATACTCGCGGACGACGCGGTCTTCCCTGGCGTCGACTAGGCCCTGAAACGCGCGGTGGCGGAGGTGGAGGTGGTCGGCGGCAGTGATGATCTGCGGCTTCGGCGCCCTGGCCTCCGCTTCCCAGACGGTGTCGCAGTCGTTGAAGTTCATCAGCGACCGCGGGCGGTTGAGGCGCCAGGCCGCCGCGTCCCAGGCGCGGGCTGCCTCCGCCGCCGTCGCAAAGGTGCCGAGGGGGATGCGGTCGTCCCCCCAGCGGATATCTGCGCTGAACATTCCGTTCTGCCGTGCTCGCACGCCGCGGAAGCCGGTGGTGCTGTTCCTCCTCGGAGGCATGGTGGAAGCGCGACGGTGCGTGGAGAGGAGAAGACGCGCTCGAGGCGCGACAGTTTATACCGCGCCCTCCTGGCCACGCGTCACAAACTACCGCGCCACGCGTCGCAACTCCCGCGCCACGCGTCACAATTCCCGCGCCACGCGCCACCCTAACACAACCAAGCAAATAGTTGCACATTACAGCCCTACCAAATGCCCGGTAGGACGTATATATGATGGCGAATCCGGATGTTTTGTATTTGCTCGATGAACTGACCGGTGTATGAAGGTGGGCTATATATAGGGTCCTCTGGCTCACAAAGTGGTGCTAGGGTTTTGATCCAACGGTTAAGAAACCACCTCATCCACGGCTCACAACAACTCGAAAGAAACACACCGTAGCCCTGATCGAACGGCTCACAACAGCTCAAAAGAAACACACCCCGGATCCAACGACTCAGAAGCGCTTTAAAGAAACACACGATCCGTGTGATTCTATCTGATTGGTCCAAACGAAACCCTAACCCATTTAGTCCCGGTTGGTGTCCCCAACCGGGACTAAAGGGATGTTTTCTTCTCGCTATATATATGTGCATTGCCACACCATTGGCATAAACACATACAAACTCACCACTCTCTCATGGCTTCTACCGTACCCACTCTAACATTCAACCAGGCCGAGGCACTTTCCGCCTCGAACTACCCCTGCCCGCCCGGCTACAGTGTTCCCGCCGGTTGGATGCTGAGCGCCGGAGGAGTGCCGGTCCCTCCTCTTCCTCAAGGTGTGGCACGTCGGGCGGCCATCACGAACCATTACTACAACGAGCTCACGCCGGAGCAGCGGAGAGATCCCAGCTGGCATCCCGATAACCAACATACTTGGGATGCCTTCTTCATCAATCGGCGTGAGAGGGCGCTCGCCAGGTATGAGGAGGACGGCCTGCCTCCTGGGAACTTTCACGAGGCCGGTCGTCGGCTATGGTGGTCCGGCCGGACTCTACAGAGCGTCATGGACTACATCAGGGCCGGCGATAACCCCCGCCTGCGCTACCCTCAGGCCCAGTCCTGGGCTCTGAATTTTCTCATGTCGTAGGCCTAGGCAGGAGTATGACTAGCAGCAGATATCAGATCATGCATGCATCTATGCTCTCCGTTTAGGTTTAGATCCACTCTTGCCATTATGTACTGCCTTTTTTATCTATGGGAATTTTTAAGATTGGAAAAAGAATTAGTTCTATTTTTCTGAATTTTCTGATATATTATTTGTATTTTTAAGATTGGAAAAAGAATTAGTTTTATTTTTCTGAATTTTCTGATATATTATTTGTATTTTTAAGGTTGCACGCATCTATTATTTCTATTCGAATAACCACCTTTAGTCGCCGTTCGTGTCACGAACCGGGACTAAAGGCTCGTTCTGCGCGGGAACGAGAAAGCCGCGAAAATTTTCACCATTAGTCCCGGTTCGTGACACCACCCGGGACTAAAGGCCCGCGGAGGGTACCCCAGGGGACCTTTAGTCCCGGTTCGTGACACCACCCGGGACTAAAGGCTGGAACTATATATGTGGATGCCTTCCTGCCCCAAAATTTTCTAAGTCACAAACCCTCTTCTTCCCTCGCGCCGGCGCCTGCTCGTCTTTCTGCCCCGTCGCCGTCGCCCGCGCAGAGGACCGCGCCGTCTCCATCGCCGTCGCCGTCGCCGTCGTCGAGCCCTTCTCTCCACCGCCTCCACCCTGCTCCGCCCCGTCCCGTCGCCGTCTCTCCGGTAGGTTCCCCGCGGGCCGTCGCCGTCGCCCTAGATCCAACGCGCGAACGCCATCGAACGGATCGAGAACACGAATCACGCGCGAACGCGCCGCCCTCGAACGGCGACCACGAACTGAGAACGCGCCGCCCTCGCGCTCGCTACCGCGGCCAGATTCGCCGCCGGCGAGACAACAGTGGCCGTGTGGCCTCGTCCCCATCTCCGTCCCCTCCCCCGTGGCGATCGAGCACCACAGTGGCCTCCTCCCCATCTCCGTTCCCTCCCCCGTGGGGAATCGTCGGAATCGCCGGAGACCCGAGAGCCTGAACTGCCACCGCCGGCCACCGTGTGACGCCAGGGGTGACGTCATCATGACGTCACCTGGCCACGTGTTGACGAGTTTTTTTAATGACGTCAATGACACGTGGGGCCCACTGTATATGGAATTACAGAACATAATTAAATCTTCTAAATTAAATAACTTTTAATTTATAATTCCAAAAAATATGGAAAAATATGCAAAATGTTCACAAAAATGTAAGCTATCTGTTTATATCATTATCATTCATGTTTGACAAAGTTTAAAATGAGACCATATTTGAATTTGAGTTAAATTCATTAAAATAATGAAAGTAAGTTTTAATTCAATAAATTCAGAATATTAAGTATAATATACCAAAATGACCAGAAAAGCAAATGCAACCTAGCTTTGGGGTTCTCCAAGTCATTTGAGAGACCCTACCAATCTGTTTTCCCTCTTTCTACGACAATATTTGCTAAGTCTCCTATATACTTAATTAATTTTTACTACATGCATGTCTGCAGGAGTGACATATGGCAGACAATAGAGACCTGACGGCGGAACAGGAGGCTGAAGGTTATATATTAGATATCATAGCCGGAGGAGGAACAGACATTGACGATGATGTAATCTCTTCTTATCTGAACCTTGAGGATCAAGAAGGTGAAGGAGGAACAGACATTGTCGATGATCAAGGAGGTGAAGAAGGAACAGACATTGTCGATGATCAAGGAGGTGAAGGAATGGACATTGATGACGGAGGTCAACCGTCGACAAACGACGATCTCCAATTGCAAAGAACAACCACCTCCGGCGAGGTATATATTTTAGCCCTCGGTCTTATTTTAGCCCTCGGTCCAATTGCAAAGACTAACGCGCGCGACTCTCTTTCTTATTTTAGCCCTCGGTCGGATCTAGTATGACAAAGCGTGGCAAATCCAAGGAGATGAAAGATTCCGAAATATATACCATCGAATCAGTCAGTCAAATCGGCAAGCCCCTACAGCACACCACAAAGTTTATCAACCAATGCGGAGTCATTGTTAGAGACGTCGTCCCGATCACCGTCCAGGAATGGAAGGAGCCAAAGAAAGCACGTGTTGGTTTCACTTATGTCGACAAGAGAACGAAAAAGATTATGTTTAGAAAGCTTATTGCACATTTCATTCTACCTCCGGAATACAACAAAAAAGATGAATTCGGTCAGGACGTTCCGGGTGGACGTGAGAGGAGGAGGATAGTCAAAGAGTTCGCTCTTCAGAAGATGGCCGAAGCATTCCGGAACTTCAAGAAAAAATTGTTCCGTGAATATGTCAGCCAGGGCAAGACTCCGAATTTCACTGGACAATATGAGAAACTGAGAGATGATTGGACAGAATTTGTGACGCAACATAAATCGGAGCATTTCAAGGTAATGTCGGCAAAAAATAAGGCTAATGCGAAAAAGAAACAGTACCATCATGTTATGGGGCCAGGAGGATACCGCGTTTCGGCGCCTAAGTGGCAGGCAATGGAGGACGGCCTAAGGGCAAGAGGAATCCGTCTAGGTACAGAGGGATGGGACGAAAGAGCCAAAATGTGGTGGTACGGGCATGGGGGATCGCTAGACCCGGAGACAGGGGAGTGTGTTCACCGGCAGAAAAAGTTTGCTCCCACAAAAGAACTTGTTGACGCAATGACCAGAGCTCAACAGGGCAAGATCACGTTCAACAGAGAGAGAGACCAACTGACAGTTGCCCTCGGAAATCCTGAACACGGAGGACATATACGAGGCAAAGGCAGAATGCCGTGGAAAGTAGGGTTTTCCCAGGAGGGTGACCCGTACTGTTACAGAAGCCGTAGGAGAGGTACGGACCGGGCTGCAGATGAACTGGCGAATCTTGCAATGGAAGTTTCTGACCTGAAGAAGGTCGTGGCGGGAATACTTGAGAAAGAAAAAGCGTCGGCTGCAGGGCCGCATCAAGAACATGCAACGGATCTCGGAAGCCAGCAGCGGAGAAGCAGCGTGGCTTCCACGGAGGCCCCGACTGCAGGTGCTAATGCACCGATGATCGAGAGTCGTGCACCGGAGCCTCACTACCCGTGGATGACGTAAAGGAGATGAAAGAATGTGATCTGCATTATCCCGTGGGGAACATTTCCATGAAGGTGGCTACCGGCAGTGCTTTACCCTATACACCTGGAGCACTCCATCACAACAACCCCATTCCATATGGCTATGCTCGTGTCACGGTGGAAGACAT
The DNA here is from genome assembly GCA_028641055.1 of Alopecurus myosuroides. NCBI lineage: Eukaryota > Viridiplantae > Streptophyta > Magnoliopsida > Poales > Poaceae > Alopecurus > Alopecurus myosuroides. The sequence goes on from CM054057.1 coordinate 623,613,431, forward strand.
AGTCCAAGCGTTTGAGGACTGGAGATTGACATAGCTACACCCGAAGGGGAGAGAAGACTTGGAGATGTCAAGCGCCAGTTCATTCTATGGAAAAAGAAGTACATAGTGTTTCCAGGCGAGACGCCAAGGCTAACAAGTCCACCCCCCTACGATGGTGCAGGTGCTGGTGGTGGTGGTGGTGCTAGTGCTGGTTCACCTACGCCTCCTTCACGCCATTCGACGCCGTCCCCCGATCTTCCTCCTCCGGTGGTTAAGCAGCCGCGCCCACGATTCCTCCTCCGGAGGAAAAGCAGACGTCTCCCACTATTCCTCCTCCGGAGGAAAAGCAGACGTCGTCGCCCCCATTCCTCCTCCGGAGGATAAGCGGACGTCCCCCCCATTCCTCCTCCGGAGGATAAGCAGACGTCGCCCCCCATTCCTCCTCCAGCGAAGAAAACAGAAGCAGGCGGGCAGCAAGGGAACACGCTCTTGGTCTATTAACCCGGACCCTTATGTACCTAAGACCACACGGGTACCGGAGCCATCACTGAAGCCTCTCACCCCAAGGCCTTGGGAACTTAGTGATGCTGAAACCAAATTGGTCGTGAAGGCTGACGTTGAGAAATGGATGGGCAAACTGAAGGCGCTAAAGGAGCCTGAGCCCAAGGAAGTATTCCCTCCGATTGTAGACTATTGGGCTACGGATTTTTTATCGACAGTGTCCCAATCCGTGAAGAATTTGCCTAAAGACTATGATATTGAACTTCGTAAGCAAGCAGGAATATTGGAGGAGGAGAAAAAAAAAGCAAAAATGATACAAAGCGGGAAACAAGTTGCCCAGCTCGGGATGCAGAGTAAACAATCGATATCCCCCCTCATAGTGAAAGCCGCTCCGGAACATGACCCGAGGTCATAAATGCTGTGACAGCAATGGGATTGACTGTAGCTACTGCCATGCAAAATGCGTCCGAGGCCGGTATGTCTCTCCGTGCCTTTTTAGACATGGACGATATGCCAGTGGCTGATGTAGCATTAAAATATGTGAAGAAAGGGCCTCTCGTCGAGCCTGCGAAGGAAAAGGATCTACCACCACTAATGCAAAGTCTTCTACGTTGGTACAAAGATTTCATAACTTTTACCGACAAAGAATATGTGTATGTGGATATACAGAGGAGCATCACACCAAAAAGTACTCTGTAACAGTTGAGTTGAGTGAATTGTTCAACTGTTCAATATGCGTGAGCTCGACAAATCTATCCTGAGTTGCTACGTTCTGTAAGTGATTTATTTCTACCTCATCTCTCGTTCTTCATTTGCCTACACTATATATATATATATATTGTCCTAACTATATTGTTCCGTACGCTATTATGCAGATTGAAGATTTGGGAATGCAAAGTAAGACTCATCCATGATATTGGGTTCATTGACCCACAAATCATTAATGGAACTATGTTAGAACGTCACCCCATAGACGTGGAGAAAGACTTGTACAATTTTTTTTAAAAGCATGAATCCAAAAGATATATTCTATTTCCTTACCATTTTGGGTGAGTGTTTCTCTCATGTTCCCATTCTCTTTTGTTTACTCCATGCATGGTATGTCCAATCGATAAATTATGCATGACTCTGCATCTAATGTGTCCGCAGGTACCACTGGATTCTGCTAAAAATTGATCTTCACCAGGCCATAGTTTTCATCATTGACTCTATGAATTCAAATACAGATCTTTGGGTCGACATGAGAAAAATGATGCAAAAGTAATTATTTTTCAATCATTTGCGCTCTATATCGATCGGTCTCTTTTGTTCATTTTCTAAGCTAATAACTCCCTTGTTCATTTAATTTTATTTGCATTGTAGAGTTTGGAGACAGCTCTCACATCAACATGTCGGTGAATTCAAAGATGCGCTAAAATTTAAAATGTGCTCAAAGGTGTGGATAAGCAGCCACCGGGGACCGGTCTATGTGGATACTATGTCTGTGAGAACATACGGAAAGAAATATCTGAGAGGAAGAAGGACGAGAAAACGCGGAACGGTCTCAATAACTTGCGGAGGGCGCTTACTCCAGAAGCTCGCTTCCGACCAATTCAAGAGGAATAGCAGGATTTTTCCTTAGGCATGTCATCCAGAAGAAAGGAGAGTTCCATGCGTCCACCGACGATGACTTTTATAAGCATGTATAAGCCCTAAGTTTGAAACTTGTGCGAATTTGTGTATGCTCGTCCATCTTAATTGTGTAATATGGAAACTTGTTCGAGGTTGTATATATGGTCACCCGATATTGAATATATATTATATATTCCTATTGAATTCTCCTCGTTTGATATTTCATATATATATGCATGAATATGTGTACTGAAATTAAAACAAAACAAATTAAAAAGGAAACAGGTTTAGGGGGCCTAAAACCCTAAACCTGCGCAGGTTTTCAGTCCCGGTTAACCACAAGACCCGGGACTAAAGGTCCTCCGCCGCAACGGACCCCTAGCGCCCACGTGGACGGGCTTTTAGTCCCGGTCCGTAAGTGGCGGGACTATAGGGGGGGGCATTTAGTCGCGCATAGCTAGTCCCGGTTGCCCGGACGGGATTAATAGTCCTGGTGAACCGGGACTGTAGGCCTATTTTCTACCAGTGGCTGGAGGTGGTGCGGGGACGCGCGGGCCGTCCCCGATCCGGATGCCGCCCGGACCGTAGCCGAACGCCTCCTGCGGCGGCGGGGGAACGCCGACGCCTCTCTGGCCGGCGCCGCTGGAGGACCCGGCCTCGTGCTCTTCTTGGCGCGCTTGAACCAGCGGCGGGGCGACATGGCTAGGGTTTGTGCTGGGAGCGGGATGTGCGGGACGGCGGGGCCCCATTAAAAAGGACCCGGGCGGGGGTGGCATGCCATCCGGCGGCGAGAACGTGGTGGCGGTTGCAGGCGGCCATGAATGCGCGGGGATGAAGTGGGGGCGCGGGGAAGCCGAGGCGGCCGCTGGGTCGCCGGCCAGTGGGCCCTTTGACCGCGCGCGGCTGCGGTTATGGTTTTACTTAAAGACGTGGGGACGTGGAAGCAGGCGAGCCAGCCACTAGGTCGCCGTCCAGTGGACCCTTTGACCCCGCGTGGCCAGTGGGCCCTTTGACCGAATGTGGCCAGTGGGCTTAATTAAAGACGTGGGCCAGTGGGCCCTTTGACCAAATGTGGCCAGTGGGCTTAATTAAAGACTTGGGCCAGTGGACGCGGTTGGGGAAGGAGAGGCCGGTTGGGCATTACGAGGCAGGTATCGTAAATTTGCAAAAAAAAAATGCGAAAAAAAAACTGTTGGAATTCATGGGCTGCACCATGTAGGAGCAAAGTGGCCAAACTGCTGCTTTTTTCAGAGGAGGCATTCATCCCGGTTCCTAACACGAACCGGGACTAACTGTTGGAATTTATGGGCTGCACCTTGTAGCCAAACTAAGCCCAATAAATTCTGAAATTGTCATGGCCCATTCATGAATAGTACAAGTGGGGAGTGGGACTAAAGTTTAGTCCCATACTGCTAGTTTGGAGAGAGTGGAACCACCTTATAAGGTGAGCCATTCTAGCTCATGTATGAGTTGGCAAGGCAAGAGGAGAGGTGTGCCACACGCGCGCTCCTCCTCCGCCGCCCGCCTCGCCTCGCCTCGTCACGACACGTCACGACGCGCCGCGGGTTGCGAGAATGAGCCGAGCCGAGAGCGTTTATTTTATCGCTTGGGAAAACTTAATGAGTCATTAATTTGGTAATTAACGGACGCGTTAATTCCTAAACCGTTTCCGTTTCCTTTCTGGATCGTGGAACCGAACCGACTCAGACGTGGAGTTACGTCCACGTCTCTCCCAGCCCGCATATAAATACGCGCATACGGTAAACCCTAGCCACCACTTCGTCTTATGGTTTCGCACCGTTCCAAAACACTGCGCCGCCAATCAAGCCTTCTCCATCCCTTCTTCTGGCGTGCACCGCGAGGAGGGACAGCAGGCCTCCGGAACCCCGCCTCTTGTGATCCTGTACGGGAGAGGGGCGATCAGGTTTTTGGGGAGCGCACTCGCGCGACTGCTGACGGCGACTACTACCCCAACAACGATTTCTTCCCCGACCTCGGCAACCTCTTCATCAACGACATGGCCGACGTGGACAACAACAACGGCGGTGCCGCTACCGCTGCATCGTACGTATCTCTCTCTCATCTGTACGAGATACAACTGCAATTCTTTTGTCTACTGCTTGCTGTAGATTGGATCGGTTTTAATACAGCACTAGATTTCGATATTTGCATGCTTAGTATAATTGCTACTGTCATGATTTATGTCATGCTATTTCGGATTAAATCATGTGCTAAATTGCTAATATATTCAACACTAACTCCCCTGGCCAGGTTCGCCACGTGGTCAGTCCCATTTGTCCCGGGTCCTGGCGCAATCGGGACCAATGGGGGAGGTGCATTTGTCCCGGCTGGCCCATCCCGGTTGCACAACCGGGATAAATGGGCCTTACCAACCGGGACTAGTACCCGTGTTTCCACTAGTGTATAAAAGCAAAGTTTACTAAACGAGCAAGTGATTGGTCAGAGAAATATTTATCAAGTGGAGGAAAGGAAGTATTGGTGAAAGCAGTGCTGCAATCCTTGACAACATATGCTATGGGTGTCTTTAAATTTCCCATGGGGTTAATTGATGATTTAAGCAAAGTAATCAGGGAATTTTCGTGGGGTGATCAACATGATCGTCGTCGTTTGCACTGGATGGTCTGGGAAATAATGGCTCGCCCAAAATCACAGGGAGGTATTGGCTTTCGTGATATGCGGGTGTTTAACCAAGCATTGCTAGTGCGCCAAGCGTGGCGTCTTATCCAGGAGCCTGATAGTTTGTGTGCCCAACTACTCAGGGCTAAATACTATCCGAACGGCAATCTGTTGGACACAGCCTTTGTTCAAAATACCTCACAGTCATGGCAAGGAGTGATATATGGATTAGAGCTCCTAAAGCGTGGCGCCATTTGGAGGATTGGATCAGGTACCCAGGTGAGGATTTGGAGAGACAATTGGGTGCCGCGTATTTGCTCACACAAGATTTCTGGTATGAGGACGCATTCACGACTCAAATGGGTGTCTCAATTAATTGACCCGGTGTCATGAACGTGGGATGAGGCGACAATACGGAGAATTTTCTATGCTCATGATGCATAAGCAGTTCTATCCATGAAGCTACCACGCCGAGTAACCGATGACTTTGTCGCATGGAGTTGTGAGGACAATGGACTGTTTACGGTTAGATCGGCATACCTACTCGGTTTACAGCCGGCGATCGAGAAGCTAAGTTCAGGCCAGTCAAGCACAGCTCCTACAGGGGACCGGCCTATTTGGGACTTAGTCTGGAAATCTCATATACCAGAAAAACTGCGGGTGTTTGCTTGGAAAGCCGCAACAAACACACTCGTTGTCATGGATAATGTTCATCGACATATATCTTCTGTAATGCCCACTTGCACCATCTGTGGGACGTGCAAGGAAGACACTCACCATGATTTGGTCCAATGCACTCCTGCACGTGCTCTGCGAGCAGCTTCGCCATGTATGGATGTTGCCGCCAGAGTCGGCCCTCCGATGCACCGGTACTGAATGGTTTCTACAGCTACTTGCAAATGTGCCAAAGGAGACTAGACAAAAGATGATCTTCATGCACTGGTAGAAAATAGGGCTGTAGTCCCGGTTCGCCAGGGCCTGTAGTCCCGACCCAGCAACCGGGACTAGCAATGCGCGACTAAAGACCCCCCCCCTATAGTCCCGCCATTTACGGACCGGGACTAAAGGCCCGTCCACGTGGGCGCCAGGGATCCGTCGCGGCGGAGGACCTTTAGTCCCGGTTCTTGTGGCCAACCGGGACTGAAAACCTGCGCAGGTTTAGGGTTTTAGGCCCCCTAAACCTGGTTCCTTTTTAATTTGTTTTGTTTTATTTCTTTTATATTTTATTTTGTGTTTTATTTTAATTTTGATGAAGTTTCAGTACACATATATATATATTTTACGATACTATATACATGCATATATATATATGAAATTTTAAACAAGGAGAATTCAATAGGAATATATAATATATATTCAATATCGGGTGACCATATATACAACCTCGAACAAGTTTCCATATTACACAATTAAGATGGATGACCATACACAAATTCGAACAATTAAGATAGCTTATGCGTATAATAGTCATCATCGGTGGACGCATGGTACTCTCCTTCCTTATCGATGACATGCCTAAGGAAAATCCTGCTATTTCCTCTTGAATTGGTCGGAAGCGAGCTTCTGGAGTAAGCGCCCTCCGCAAGTTATTGAGACCCCTCCGCGTGGCCTCGTCCTTCTTCCTCAGAGATTTCTTTCCGTATATTCTCACAGACATAGTATCCACATAGACCGGTCCCCGGTGGCTGCTTATCCACTCCTTTGACCACATTTTTAAATTTTAGCTCATTTTTGAATCCACCGACATGTCCAAGTGAGAACTGTCTCCAAACTCTACATTGCAAATAAAATTAAATGAACAAGGGAGTTATTAGCTTAGGAAATGAACAAAAGAGACCGATCGATATAGAGCGCAAATGATTGAAAACTAATTACCTTTGCATCATTTTTCTCATGTTGATCCAAATATCTGTATTTGAATTCATAGAGTCAAAGATCAAAACTATGGAGTTCTGAAGATCAATTTTTAGCAGAATCCAGTGGAACCTGCGGACACGTTAGATGCACAGTCATGCATAACTTATCGATTAGACATACCATGCATGGAGTAAACAAAAGAGAATGGGAACATGAGAGATACACTCACCCAAAAAGGTAAGGAAATAGAATATATCTTTTGGATTCATGCTTTTTAAAAAATTTGTACAAGTCTTTCTCCACGTCTTTGGGGTGACGTTCTAACATAGTTCCATTAATGATTTGTGGGTCAGTGAACCCAACATCATGGATGAGTCTTATTTTGCATTCCCAAATCTTCAATCTGCATAATAGCGTACGCAACAATATAGTTAGGACAATATATATATATATATATATATATATATAGGTAAATTAACATATATATATATATATATATAGTGTAGGCAATGAAGAACGAGATGACGTAGAAATAAATCACTTACAGAACGTAGCAACTCAGGATAGATTTGTCGAGCTCACGCAGACTGAACAGCTGGAACAATTCACTCATCTCAACTGTTACAGAGTACTTTTTAGTGTGATGCTCCTCTGTATAATCCACATACACAAATTCTTTGTCGGTCCATGTTATGAAATGTTTGTACCAACGTAGCAGAGCTTGCATTACTGGTGGTAGATCCTTTTCCTTCGCAGGCTCGACGAGAGGCCCTTTCTTCTCATATTGTAATCCTACCTCAGCCACTGGCGCATCGTCTAGGCCTAAAAGAGACGAAGAGATATACCGGACTCGGACGCATTTTGCATGGCAGTAGGTACAGTCAATCCCATTTCTGCCACAGCATTTATGACCTCGGGGTCCTGTTCCGGAGCGGCTTTCACTATGAGCGGGGGGATCGATTTTTTACTCTGCATCCCGAGCTGGGCAACTTGTTTCCCGCTTTTTTTCATTTTTCCTTTTCCTTTCTCCTCCTCCACTATTTTTGCTTTCTCTTTCTCCTCCTCCAATATTCCTGCTTGCTTACGAAGTTCATTATCATAGTCTTTAGGCAAATTCTTCTCGGCTTGGGACGGTGTCGACAAAAAACCCGTAGCCCAATAGTCTACAATCGGAGGGAATACTTCCTTGGGCTCAGGCTCCTTTAGCGCCTTCAGTCGGCCAATCCATTTGTCAACGTCAGCCTTCACGGCCAATTTGGTTTCAGCATCACTAAGTTCCCAAGGCCTTGGGGGAGAGGCTTCAGTGATGGCTCCGGTACCCGTGGTCTTAGCTACATAAGGCTCCGGGTTAATAGACCAAGAGCAGGTTCCCTTGCTGTCCGCCTGCCTCTGTTTCTTCGCTGGAGGAGGAATGGAGGGCGACGTCTGCTTATCCTCCTGAGGAGGAATGGGGGGAGACGACTGCTTTTCCTCCAGAGGAGGAATGGGGGGAGACGGCTGCTTTTCCTCCGGAGGAGGAATGGGGGGAGACGGCTGCTTTTCCTCCGGAGGAGGAATGGGGGGAGACGGCTGCTTTTCCTCCGGAGGAGGTGAACCAGCACCACCACCACCACCACCACCAGCACCTGCACCATCGGAGGGGGGTGGACTTGTTAGCCTTGGCGTCTCGCCTGGAAACACTATGTACTTCTTTTTCCATAGAATGAACTGGCGCTTGACATCTCCAAGTCTTCTCTCCCCTTCGGATGTAGCTATGTCAATCTCCAGGTCCTCGAACGCTTGGACTATGTCTTCCACCGTGACACGAGCATAGCCATATGGAATGGGGTTGTTGTGATGGAGTGCTCCAGGTGTAGGGTAAAGCACTGCCGGTAGCTACCTTCATGGAAATGTTCCCCACGGGATAATGCAGATCACATTCTTTCATCTCCTTTACATCATCCACGGGGTAGTGAGGCTCCGGTGCACGACTCTCGATCATTGGTGCATTAGCACCTGGAGTCGGGGCCTCCGTGGAAGCCACGCTGCTTCTCAGCTGATGCTGGCTTCCGAGATCCGCTGCATCTTCATGCGGCCTGCAGCCGACGCTTTTTCTTTCTCAAGTATTCCGCCACGATCTTCTTCAGCTCACTGACTTCCATTGCAAGATGCGACATTTGATCTGCAGCCCGGTCAGTACCTCTCTTACGGCTTCTGTAACAGTACGGGTCACCCTCCTGTGAAAACCCTACTTTCCACGGCAATCTGCCTTTGCCTCGTATATGTCCTCCGTGTTCAGGATTCCCGAGGGCATGGGTCAGTTGGTCTCTCTCTCTATTGAATGTGATCACGCCCTGTTGAGCTTCGGTCATTGCGTCAACAAGGTGTTTTGTGGGAGCAAACTTTTTCTGCCGGTGAACACACTCCCCTGTCTCCGGGTCTAGCGATCCCCCATGCCCGTACCACCACATTTTGGCTCTTTCGTCCCATCCCTCTGTACCTAGACGGATTCCTCTTGCCCTCAGGACGTCCTCCATTGCCTGCCACTTAGGCGCCGAAACGCGGTATCCTCCTGGCCCCATAACATGATGGTACTGTTTCTTTTCCGCATTAGCCTTATTTTTTGCCGATATTTCCTTGAAATGCTCCGATTTATGTTGCGCCACAAATTATGTCCAATCATCTCTCAGTTTCTCATGTTGTCCAGTGAAAATCGGAGTCTTGCCCTTGCTGACATATTCACGGAACAATTTTTTCTTGAAGTTCCGGAATGCTTCGGCCATCTTCTGAAAAGCGAATTCTTTGACTATCCTCCTCCTCTCACGTCCACCCGGAACGTCCTCACCGAATTCATCTTTTTTGTTGTATTCCGGAGGTAGAATGAAATGTGCAATAAGCTTTCTAAACATAATCTTTTTTGTTCTCTTGTCGACATAAGTGAAACCAACACGTGCTTTCTTTGGCTCCTTCCATTCCTGGACGGTGATCGGAACGGTGTCTCTAACAATGACTCCGCATTGGTTGATAAACTTTGTGGTGTGCTGTAGGGGCTTGCCGATTACACTGACTGATTCGATGGTATGTTTCTCCATCTTTCATCGACTTGGATTTGCCACGCTTTGTCATACTAGATCCGGCCGGGGGAAGAGAGAGTCGCGCGTTAGTGCATATGTATTCACATTTTAGTAAGTTTGTATCACGAGAGTCCCAATGTATATATATATATATACCTCGCCGGAGGTGGTTGTTCTTTGCAATTGGAGATCGTCGTTTGTCGACGGTTGACCTCCGTCATCAATGTCCATTCCTTCACCTCCTTGATCATCGACAATGTCCGTTCCTTCACCTGTTTCATCATCATCGACAATGTCCGTTCCTCCATGTTCTGGATCATCAAGGTTCAGATAAGAAGAGACTACATCGTCTTGTTGCTCATCTTCTGGGCCCGACACATAAGGGTTCTGGTTGGCTATCATGCCGTATATAATACCTTCAGCCTCCTGATACGTATACGGCAAGGCTCCATTGTCCGCCATATGTCACTCCTGCAGACATGCATATAGTAAAAATTAATTAAGTATATAGGAGACTTAGCAAATATTACACCCTCTTTCTCAAATTGTCCGCCATATGTCACTCCGGTGGAAGAACGATGACCACCGGAGGGGGAAAACCATACTTTAGAGGTGTGTCCAAGATTAGTTTCTCAAATGACTTGGAGAACCCCATAGCTACGTTGCATTTGCTTTTCTGGTCATTTTGGTATATTACACTTAATATTCTGAATTTATTGAATTAAAACTTATTTTCATTATTTTTTTGACTTAGGAATATTTAGGGTTAGCAAATATTAGTACAAATATATTTTTAGGGTTAGTAGACTTAGGGTTAGCACTTTGCAAAAAAAGAGTGCAGCCCAACTTTTGACTTAGGAATTTTTTTGACTTAGGATTTATTTTAACTTAGTAGGAAATTTTTTGACTTAGGAAATTTTTTGACTTAGGATTTATTTTAACTTTGCAAAAAAAGAGCGCAGCCCAACTTTTTTTTTTTTTTTTGAGAATCCGAGTGCAGCCCAAGAGCGTTTCTTTTTTCTCTCCCGCAGGCCGTGACGTCAGCGTGACGTCAGCGTCTCTGTTTGTCTTCCTCCGGCGAGGGCCACGGCGCCACTCTCCTCTCTTCCCCGCGAGCACGGCCACGGCCACTCGGCCACGCACCACGGCACGGCCACGGCCACGGCCACGGGCACGGCCACGGCCACGGCCACGCACCACGGCACGGCCACGGCACGGCCACGGCACGGGCATGGCCAAGCACGCACGCACGGGCACGGCCAAACCCTAAACAGATCCTCCGGCGGGGGCCACGGCCGTCGTCGTCGTTTCCGATCGTCGTGCACGGTCCTCCAGAGATCCTCAAGAACGCACGGGCGGGCACCTACCGGAGACAGAATCGGCGAGGGCGGCGGGCAGCAACCGGAGACGGAATCGGTGGGGGCGACGGGCAGCAACCGGCGGAGACGGAATCGGCGAGGGCGGCGCGGAGAAGACGAGATGTGTTTGGGAATTTTTGGGGGCAGAGAATATATAGGGGCAGCCTTTAGTCCCGGTTGGGGACATATTTCTTTAATAGTCCCATAAACCTCTCGAAGGGGAACATATTGTGTAGAAATACAGAACCGAGAATGGAAATCTCTTCGACTAGGTGGACCAGGAGGTGCGTCATAATATTGAAGAAGGATGGTGGAAACAGCAACTCGAAACTGACAAGACATTGGACCACATCGTTCTGTAACCGTGGTAGATCTTCTGGACTGATTACCTTCTGAGAGATTGCATTGAGGAATGCACACAGCTTCACAATGGCTACTAGAACATTTTCCTGTAGGAGGCCCCTCAAAGCAATCGGAAGCAATTGCGTCATAATCACGTGGCAGTCGTGAGACTTCAGGTTTTGGAACTTTTTGTCCGCCATGTTTATTATTCCCTTTATATTCGACGAGAAGCCGGACGGGACCTTCATACTGCTCAGGCATTCAAAAAAAATGACCTTCTCTTCTTTCGTAAGAGCGTAGCTGGCACGACCTTGAAACCATTCCGGATGCCGGTCATCTGGGTCTTTCAAAAGTTGCTGATCCCGCCGTGCTTCCTTTGTATCGTTTGTCTTCCCATACACGCCCAAGAAGCTTAGCAGGTTCACGCAAACATTCTTCGTAACATGCATCACGTCGATTGCAGAGCGGACATCTAGGACTTTCCAATACTGTAGCTCCCAAAATATCGATTTCTTTTTCCACATGGGTACGTGCCCGTCAACTCCCTGCGGAACTGATTGTCCGCCAGGACCCTTTCCAAAGATGACATTCAAATCCTTGACCATATCAAATATCTCAGCTCCAGTACGTTCCGCAGGCTTCGGCCGGTGATCTGCCTTGCCATTGAAATGCTTGCCTTTCTTTCTTACGTTATGATTTCGGGGAAGAAATCGACGATGACCCAGGTACACGTTCTTCCTACAATTATCCAAAAATACACTTTCAGTCTCATGTAAGCAGTGCGTGCATGCTTTGTATCCCTTATTTGACTGTCCTGAAAGGTTACTAAGAGCAGGCCAATCGTTGATGGTTACAAAAAGCAACGCTCGTAGGTTAAATTCCTCTTCTTTGTGCTCATCCCACACAGGTACACCAGGTCTGCCCCACAATCGTAAAAGTTCATCAACTAATGGCCTTAGGTACACATCGATGTCGTTGCCGGGTTGCTTCGGACCTTGGATGAGCACTGGCATCATAATGAACTTCCGCTTCATGCACAACCAAGGAGGAAGGTTGTAGATGCATAGAGTCACGGGCCAGGTGCTATGGCTGGAGCTCTGCTCGCCAAAAGGATTCATGCCATCAGTACTTAGACCAAATCTTATGTTCCTTGCGTCAGCTGCAAAATCTTTGAACTCTCTGTCGATCTTTCTCCATTACGTTCCATCAGCGGGTGTCTCAACTCCCGTCAGACTTACGGTCCTCTTTGTGCCATCGCAACAACTTGGCATGCTCTTTGTTCATGAACAGGCGTTTCAGCCGAGGTATTATAGGAGCATACCACATCACCTTGGCGGGAACCCTCTTCCTGGGTTTCTCGCCCTCAACATCGTCACCAGGGTCATCGCCTCTGATCTTATAACGCAATGCAGTGCATATAGGGCATTCATTCAAATCCTCGTATGCACCGCGGTAGAGGACGCAGTCGTTAATGCATGCATGTATCTTCAGAATCTCTAAACCTAGAGGGCACACAACCTTCTTTGCTTCGTACGTACTGGCGGGCAACTCGTTATTCTTCGGAAACATATTCTTCAACATTTTCAGCAAATTTTCAAATGATGAGTCAGCTACACCTTCCCGTGCCTTCCATTTCAGCAAATCCAGTGTGCAGCCCTGCTTTTTCAGACTATTGTCGCATCCTGGGTACAGCGACTTCGTGTGATCCTCTAACATGCGATTCAAAGTTTCCCTCTCCTTGTCAGTTTTGCAGCGTCTCCGTGCATCAGCAATGGTCCGACCAAGATCATCAGCGGGCTCATCATGTGCCTCTTCTTCACCTTCACCAAACCCTTCCCCACCTTCAGCATCATCCTCCATGAAGGTATCACCGAAAGCGCCATGATAGTTGAAATCGATATCATCCTCTTCTTCATCTTCTTCCATTCTAACCCCTCTTTCTCCATGCTTGGTCCAACAATTATAGCTTGGCATGAAACCGTGCCGAAGCAGGTGCATGTGAACGACTCTTGAGGAGGAGTGACCCTTCTCATTCTTACATTCAGCACATGGACAGATAATAAAACCTCGCTGCTTGTTCGCATTTGCCACTACGAGCAAATCTTTCAAACCCGTAGTGAACTCGCCGGAGAGTCGGTTACCATACATCCATTGCCGATTCATCTGCATTATTATTATATAAAGTATATAATTAACCATCATGCATTTGTTAAACTAACTAGCTGGAAATAATACAAATCATGAAAGGGTTCAAGTTGCTAACCGCGACCGCGGAGGTAAAATAAATGAAAACGCTCAAGTGCGGCTCGGACACTTAATATCATGTGTGTTTCATGCTATCGGGCATTTCATCGAACACCTAGTGTGCATAGTAGGAACCAAAAGCATACCCACCACCCCTTGTGAATGTTGTGAGAGCAGAACTGACACCAAATGTGGCTAAGTGCAGCGAGCTGAGTTCTATATATAGGGATGGTCCTTTAGTCCCGGTTCACCTGGACAACCGCGGCTAAAGGCCGTGGGGCCAGACAGAAGACCTATTAGCCCCGGTTGGTCCGGACAACCGGGACTAAAGCCCCTCCCCTCCGACAGCTGTGGACCGAGCGCGCTGGGCCCAGACTATTGGTCGCGGGTCTCGTCCCGAACCGCGACTAAAGACCCCTATGGTCGCGGGCCGATTATTTTGGGGACTAATGGGGGCGTACCGAAGGCCTATTTTCTACCAGTGATGTTCTGGAGGGTCTGGCACCATAGAAACAATTTGAGTCATGGGGATGGAAAGCCTCCATATCTGCTTCGGTACCATTCTTGCAAAATTATTTGGAATCAGTTGGTGCAAATGGGACCAAGCAGTATGATATAAAAAGCAAGGCTACAGTGTTCCAGCAGGGGAACCGTGACCCTGACCTAGTTCAAGATGGTTCCCGATGGAAGCCTCCTAATTTTGGCTGGACATTAGCTAACGTTGATGCAGGCTGGGACTCAAAGAGCAAAAAGACGGGATTAGGACTGGTCATTCGGAATGCGCAGGGCGCCGTAAAGCTTTCTGCCTGGTCATATCTCCCGAGTTGCACAAGTGTTGAAGAAGCGGAGCTCATAGCATGTCTGGAAGGGCTAAAACATGTTGTTGATCTCCGCTGCTGGCCGGCTATCCTAGAAACGGATTGTCTCAGGGTGGTGAAGGGAGTCGCATCACGTGACAGATCGCCATATTGGTGCATATACAGGGAAATCGAGGAGCTTTTGCGCATTTATCCAGATATTTATATTCGTAAAGTTGATCGTGCGGGTAATAAGGTGGCGCATTGTTTAGGGCAGCTAGGTAAGAGTGAGTCTTATGGGATGTTACGTGATTCAGCGCCGGCCCGCGTGTCAGCCCTGATCGCAAATGATTGTATAAACATTATGCCATAAGTTAATAAAGCTCACGATTTCAAAAAAAAAAGTCAGATAGTTAGATCCGTAATCATGGTTTTTAAATGCACTCATGCTTCGGTCCTCCCCCTTTGGCCTCCTCGACCAATCACATCGCTCGAAACACTCTTCGTATAAACGTATAATACTATTGGCAGCGAGCCTTAGAAGCAGTAGGCTTAGCCGATGAGCCACTAGCCGACCGATTATTAGATGCGAAAATAATGACACGGGAGGATTCGAACTCGGGACATCCAGTTTGCCGCACACGCGTGATAGCCACTAGCACTGTCAAACCGACGTGTCAAGCTAGTCGCGGACATGTACATATTCTCCACGTCGCCGCACGGTTCCCCGGGCCAACCCAGCGACTAACGCGTGGCGCCTCGTGTCGGCGACCGGAGGGACGACGCAATAACTTCCGCCGCCCGCGCAATATATGTGTTGGACTCGTGGTTTGCATCAGCCGGGCGTGGTGGTGCGGGTCTGTGACTCCAGCTTTGGAGGGCGGAAGAGTTGGCGACTTGTGCGCGTGTGTTTCCACGGACCACGGGTGGGCTGATCCCATGTCCAAGCGGGAATTAAGACCGTGTGTCCACTCGCACTCACGGCCGGAGGGCACGAGGCCGCGGGTTTACGCCCCCAGCCCTATATATACCTTCTATCTTCGACAAGCTTTGCCTTGGTGTTTCGCTCATCTTACAGCACACCCATACATACGCCAACTCTTTTCTTTTCTCCTCACGCATGCATCTCGATCTATATATTTGGATGCCATTGGCCTACTTTCTGTTATTTGTTGCTATACCAAAGAGAGGAAGCAATACTTAGGGCTCTACAATTTTCTACGTTTAATTTCTTATAAATACGCATACCAATGTCCAATACCTATCTCAGTATGCAAATTTACGATTTCCAAAAAAAAAAAATCAATTCCACATTGATTCTATTGTTTCCATAAAATTAGATCCAGGCTTAATTTGTACGTGTCACCCTATTTATTTAAGAGTTGATAAATGTACCGGAGAAGCTCTTAGGTTGTGTTTTTTTTAGCCCGAGGCCGGAGCCAACTCGGAGGCTAGCGACACGGCACTCAAAGATTTTAACGGGTGTGCCTATCTGCGCACGGGTTTACACTGTGTGATATTAACCATTGTCAGGATCCACCAACATTGAAAATCATCGGGTGCTGAAATGGTGGCATATTGTGAATAAACACGACTAAAAGGTAAGAAAAATATGAGCTTTGGCTAAGTGAAAATAACCATTTGATCAACCCGAAAGGAAGAAAAAACAGGGTTCAATGTCCGATCTTGGCATTTCACCAGCACCACTCATAAGGCAACAGTCACCTAGGAGATAAGAGCCACTCGGTAGTCCACACGACTATCGGTTGAATACCCATTCACTTGTTAAAATCGAGTAATTTAAACCACCATTCGTGAAATGAAATGTGTCGGATTCAACAAACCCGTTATGGTAACATTTACAGATCTGCGCTTGAGCTCCAACCATGTGCAATGGATTACACATCGTTTATGATTTTCCTGGTGAGTCATGTGTGAAATATTGCACATGGTTATGTGAAATAAATCTCGTGTCTTCATGGGGAACATATCATACGGTTGTTTTATTAAAAAAATGTTTAATCTGTTTGCTATGTTTTGCTAGGACTCGGCGTGTGTGATTGCGCCCTCTAATCAGGTAGGAAACATTTGTCATATTATTGGGTTATATGTAGCAGATTTTTTTTTTAAATCGTCTTATGCAACACATAGGATCAAAAAAATTAATATGTTCGTCTACTTCGTTACTTCATTACAACACATCTTAATTGTATGTTAGGAGGGACTATGGGTGAAGCACTTGAACTAATTGATGGACTAAAGACAATTTTTTATACGTAGAATTCATGACTTGGTTATACCAGAACTTGATAACCTTATACTCTAAAATTATTTATTGCGTCATTTGTTTGAATCATAGTCTTAAATGAAATGTTTAGATATTTATGAAACAATGCGCAAGTAGACCTATAAATGCACTTGAACATATAAATGCGCATAAATTAATTTGTTTGGGACAACATAAGTTTTGTCAGTTTTCTTACATTCATATTTCATTTTGTCATTAAAAAATTCCTTAAGCATATCAAGCAAGATTAAATAATAATAATCTGCAAAACATAGTTCATGTTTTGTTGTTTGCACTGGTTATGGCACACATATATCTTAATATGTATAAACATGATTTTATTATTTAGGTCTCCTATTTAAATTTTAAAATACCATTTAATGTAGTATATATAGTATATTCAAAGATGTATAATAAAAAAACATATAATTAGTGGCAAGACTGCATATAATAAAGTAAAATTGTTTAGTATAATATGGCGTTTTTCAAGGAAACATGGATAACATTTCTGCTACTTTTCTTCATATGACATGAGCCACTGTCGTGTCTAGAAATGGCCGACAACATGGTCCTGGCTCGTAAACGGCCTGACAACCGCATGGCCATATCTGGGAAAGCAACCCTCGGGTCAATGTATGGAACATATTGGTGAAGACCAGGTGACAGATGATGATTTGGACGTGGTCTCATGGAAGTGAGTCCCATTATGTCATCCCATCGATGGTACCACCGGCCTCCTTGTTTGTATGGGTCACTAATGTTGGTTTGCTCAAGCACCACCTAGTCTATAGTTGAGGTATCAAAACATACAAAATAAAGGAAATTAATTTTTTGGCATAGTGTCTCCTAACATAAGTGTTTATGTCGTGTGTGTGTTTCAAGTATCTCCTAGAGTTGCTCTTAGCATACTTTTTGTTCGTGTTAGCAGGTGTGCCTGCTACCTTGGTTTAGAGGAGACCGCATGTCGAATCTGTGACTCTACAAATCTCTTAGGTGAACCTATCGGGTTTCGACTAGGAGAACTCATGAGCGCTGGTGGAATCGTCGGCTAGACAGGGGGCGAGATTTACCCAGGTTCGGGGCCCTCGTAGAGGTAAAACCCTTACTCCTGCCTCTGTCGATCTGTATTAATGAGTAGATCGGTTACAATGGTGGTTGCTCGAGTCGAGAGTATGATCTCGAGTTCAAGGCTTTGGTGTTGCGATGTTGCTTGGTCCTCTTCCGGTGGCTCTCCTGGCCTTATATAGGTGGCCAGGTCTCAAACCCTACCCGGAGAGGACTCGAACTCTAACCTTAGGTCGGTTACATATTTCCAAACTTAACCAGCAAGTTTAGTGCGAGTGGGCTTCACGTGGGACTTCTGGAATACTCCAAGGGCTCCTCTTCTTGGGCCTTAACCTTGGGCCTGAGATGGGGTGTCCTTACCCGCAGGGTCCAGGATCCATGTCTTCGTCAGTAGCCCCCGAGCGTTTGCTCGAATGGGATTTTTCCAGTCGAGTAGACGGTCAAATCTGTCTTGGTCTTTCTTTCCTGCGGATAACCAGTTTGGTTGTTTCTTGTTTAGAGGGCGCGTACCCTGTATATGAGTTTTCATACTCGAGTATCGAGCAATGCAAGTGCCTGTTTTTATGGCTTTTTATCTCCGAAGGATGTGGCGCAGTAGCTTGGCTCTCCCAAGAGATCAGGGCCAATTAATTGCGACTAGGGCAAAAACATTTCTGGCCTACACAGATTCGAGACCTCCGACTCGAACCCGATAAGGTGATTGTTGCGACTGGGCCGTTGTGGTCTTATCGAGTCGAACTTAACCTATAGGGGTACCCGGCGCGTCCGCTGGGATTTTTCTTCGTGTTGTTGACACGGAATCATACCGGAGGACGCACCTTTGAGTGCGATTCCAGGCCCTCAAGAGAGATCTTTCGGGTCTTACCTTCATATTCGAAGAATATGCCATCCGAATGTGCCTAGTCGGCCGAACAATCCAGGTTTTTATGATGTAAAAATATCATGCGAGTGAGAAAAGGATAGGTTCTGCCTACTCGTGTAATTTTTGAATGAGTAGTTCTTTTATCCATACGAAAGAGTTTTCGTGTTTAGGAGATCGTGCCCATACGAAAGAGTTTTTGTGTGCAGGGTATTTTTCTCCGTTTTTAAAGGAGTCTTGCCTCATGATTTGTTCATGAAAAAGTAGCTTCTATTCGAAGGAGTTTTGTTCATACGAAGTTATTTTCGCGTTTGAACTTTCCATTCGAAACTTTCTTCAATTTGATGATGCACGCTATGACATCATGGCGCACTTTTCTCCTCCCGATGGGACGTGACGGAGTGAGAGCAGAGAGCTTGGCCCACATAGTCAGCTTTTTGACCGGGAAACGAGACGTCGTTCCCGGTTTTTACGCAAACCGTGCAGTAAATGCGCACGATCTTCTGTTAAGATCGTGGCAGGAAACAGCGCTCACCGCCTCCTCGTTTCGTCTTCACACGTGGTGGCGGCGATGGGCGCCACGTGGAGCATCGAATGGCCAGTATCGATTCGTTCCGTGTATAAGTACGGGTCTTTGCGGTGCGATAAAACTTTCCTAGCCTTCGTCTCCCAATCCATCTTCTTCCTCGCTCTCATCTTCTTTCTTCCTCCAAGCTCGTGCTTAGCAGCGATGGCGGGAGGCAAAAGACGCGGTGCTGTCATTTCCACATCCGGGGAAGCTTATGTGCAACGTGCGCTGCGTTCGGGCGACTGGCGTTCGCCCAACACCACCGCGAAGAGCATCAAGGAGATGCAGCGGGAGGGGCTGCTGCCTGCGGAGCCCGAGAAGCGGGTGCGCCTCGGAAAGAAGGAAGAGGTACCCAATCCGAAAGCGAATGAGCGCGTGGTCTTCGCGGACCACGTGTCTCGCGGTCTTTCCTTTCCCCTCCATCCGTTTCTTGTCGGGTTGCTGTATGTCTATGGCATACAGCTTCACGATCTTCCTCCGAACGCGGTGCAGCACATATCATGCTTCATCGTGTTCTGCGAATGCTTCCTTGGCATTCGCCCACATTGGACGCTCTGGAAGGCCCTTTTCAAAGTTCGGATCTTCCGCGAGAAATCGCGGGTAGACTCCGGGCCCGGCGAGCCGCTACGCATGGGTGGCTTTGGGATCCAAGCGAAATCGGAGACCAGCTACTTCAGCATGTACCTCATCGACTCCGCGCAGGGCTGGAGGAAAAAGTGGTTCTACGTCATCGACAACAGCTCAGGTGGGATCGTAGAATTCCACCACTTCGCTGTTTTGAAGAGGCGGAAATCCTGGGCGCACAAGTTGTCGGCTGAAGAAACCCAGGTCGTCGCGCCACTACTCGCAAGGGTGACAGCTCTCCATGATCAAGCTGCTGGAGTTGTACTCAACGGGCTGCACCTGGCGGGTATCTTTCTCAAGCGCAGGATCCAGCCTCTGCAGCTCAGACCTTCCACGGTGTGGGAGTACCAAGGCTCTGAGGATCCTAGCCGAGTGAGTCGCGAGGACCTCTCGAACGCTGCGTTCGAGAAGAAGATCGCGGCTATCACTAGCCTGAAGGCGGGAGAGAAATTTCCCGACTGCACAGTCGCAGCCTTCGACGCGTCGAGGCCTCCACCAGCTGAGGTGAGTTTATTCTTCTTTTCCTCTTTTATTTTCTTGCTTGTTCAGTCGATTGAATTTTCTCTTGCTTTCTTCTGTCTTCTTCGTAGAGCTTATCCGTGGCCAAATGCTACCCTCCAACTTCTGGAAAGGAAGCCTCGGATTATTGGCGAGTAACCTGGACGGCCCGGCCGATACCAGTGTTGCCAATGCTACTTCGAGTTCCGAGCACGATTCTTCGGATGGTGCAGAGGACTCGAATGGCGGTCTCCTTCCCCCCAAGCGCCGTCGAGTAGAGGATGACGAGGCTACCTCCAAAGACAACTCCTTGGAGGACTCGCCCAGGAAGGATCCCATCTCTGCGACTCCGCTGCGCTCACTCGCCCCTTCTCCTTCGTTCCCAGTAATCCAAACCGCCTGAAATGCGGATATGCTGGATGAGGATGAAGATGATGAGTAAGTCTTTCTCCTCGTTCTTAGTCGAACGTTTTCCTTTGCATCTTTGTTGACACTTTGTCTTTTGTTGCAGCCTTCAAACCATTAGTCCTCGCAGGTACGCCTCTTCCCTTCCTCCTGAAAGGAAGAATAAAGCAGGAGCTGCGGGCGAGACTCCTACTGCTGGCACTATCCAGAATTCGCCCAGCGCAGCCCCCAATGCGGCGACTACGGAACATGGAGTTCCTAGTTCTGCTGCCGGAGCTTCAGCTTCAAAAGAGGTGACGGGTAGCTCAGCAGATCCTTTCTCCCATGCCAAGGGCCAGGTAAATTCTGCTACTTGCCTTTAATTTGTTATCGGGTGCACGACAGTGCTCCCGATGGGAGTAGCCCCCGAGGCTGTAGTTGATCGCATGTGATCGGCTACAGGCTCAAAGTCTGTTTTTTTCCTTCTTGGTTTTATCGGGTGCACGACAATGCTCCCGATGGGAGTAGCCCCCGAGGCTATACTCGAATGTTTACAATCGAGTATAGGCTCAAATTTTACTCTTCTGATTTCCACTTTCATGTTACTTGCAGTAACTTATTGACTCCCTTGCGGCGATTGGGCGCCGTGTTGTTCTTGCTGAGTCCGACTGCGCGTTCCTTCGAGCGGACCGCAGTCGACTCACCTCTGAGAACGAGCTTCTTCGAGGTAAGCTTAGCCCTCTTCTTCTGTTTGTATTTTTTCCATCCGTTCTTCGATTCTGATAAATGTTGTCGTGCAGCTCAACTTGAATTTTCGAAGACCGAGAAAGACAATGCCTCCGCCCAGGCAACAAAGCTAGAGGCAGAACTGGCGACTGCCCGGCAGGAGCTCTAGTCTTCCCGCATGTTAAATGCCGATTACGAGGGAAAACTTGCGGCTGTCCAGGATGCCCTGAAGAACTTGGAGGATGCTGGCGCCAAGGCGGATGCCAATCTCTTCAATTTTATTCGTCCCCTTGCTGAGCGCTTTGCGGGTAAGTTTGTACTTTTCTACAATCTACTTTTTGTCTTGGTAGATCTTTTGGACTAACACCCTTTTTTGTTCTTAGGTCTTCTAGGTGTCCCCCTGGAGCTTGTTGGGGTTCCTCGAGTGGACGCATTGACAGATTATTGCGCCCAGCTTAGGAGGCATGCTGCAGGGGTTTGCTCCTTGGTCGGCAATGCTGCTGAAGTGTTGACGCAGCTGCATGGTCGCCTTCTCGTCAATGCTTCATCTCCACCCGCGCTAGGTGACCTGCTGAAGATCTTCTCGGAGAGCAATCTCCTTGATGCCTACGCGGTTGCTCAGTCGGAATCTGGGGCGAAGACGGCCATCCAGTTCGTGCTGGCGCATGGAGTTAGCGGCTTGGAGGAGGCCTACTCGGATCTCCCAGTTGATCCTTCCACGGGCAAAAACGTAGGGCTTCGTCGATTTGGCGAGCCAGACGCCGTCCTCGCTTGGAAGTTATCTGAGCTGTTTGCTTGGCTTAAGGGAGGGACGACTACCGCGAGTATGAGTACCACTGTAGCTTCTTAGTTTACTTTGTTTGTACCTTGCAACTTCGATTGTAATGAACCCTGGGATGTGCTCCCGTTTTTCTAATATTTTAATCGAGATGCTTTTGCTGAAATGCTTCCCGCGATTGTACGTGTGCTCCCGATGGGAATAGCCCCCAAGCACCTGTCGAATAGGTGGTAAATATATCTCGAGTGGGGCACCTTATTCCTTTAATCTTCTTTGTGCTTTTCAGGTATCCAAGGTGGCCGCAGAATCTTCAGGTGGACCTGCTGCCCCAACAGATCCGCTTGTCGCCGCTGTGGGGTCTTTGGTAGGTCTTCGTGATCGTGTAGCTGATGGTGAGCGCAGGCTGAAAGCATTGCGCGGGGTGGCCGATGTGGCGAAGTCCAAGCAAAAACTGGCGACTGAACGCGAACAGTTTCTGATGGACGAGTTGGCTTCCGTCGCTAGGGACTTGCTGTGTAAGTAATATAGCCCCCGAGTCTTCTTTTTGTCTTGTTTCCTTGCCTAATCGTGCATATTTGCTCTTCAGTTGTTAAACCGGATGATAGGGAGGAAAAACAGTGGGTAGAAAACCACATTCTTCAAGAAGCTGGCAGCTCAAGGCCTCATGCGGGTAACTTTTGGTCTGATCGCAGTCGAGGCTTTGTGCTGGCTACTTTGAAGTTCCGTATCACCCAGGTAAAAGTTCTCATGAGTTCTTTTCACGAGGTCTTGGTCGCGATGAACGCTGCGTTCTATCCGCTGGAAAGGGGTCCTGAAGACTGGAGGCATCTCCTCAGGCTGTTCGGACAAGAAGGAGAGATTCGCGAGTGTGTGCGCAATCAGATGACTTGCGGCGCGGTGGTGGCTCTATCCTTTGTCCGGATATGGCATCCTGAGATAAATTTTAACTCCGTAGCTAGGCTTCCAGATGGTCCAATCGATGATATTTCACCGCACTATGATGTTGTTCGTCCTGCAGCGGAGAAAATCATTCGACTAACCTCTGAGGAAGTAGATAGAGTGTTGGCGACCGAGAATGCTTATCGCCATGATTGATTGTTGGATGTGTACGTCCTGTGATGCTGTATAGTTTGTAAAAACTGTTGTAAGGTGTGTTACCCTGTATGTATAAATTTTCCTGTGATGCTTAGTTGTAGGCGTAACCCTCGTGTGTTTATGGGGTGTGTACCTGTAACTATTTTAGCATATAAGAATGAATAATCTTCGAGTAAATATGGTTGAGAAACCATGTATTTTATTGCGGTGACTGAGAAGTCATGTATTCGAGCTACAAGAGTGGCTAGTATAGCCTTATTTGTTGTGAGAACAAGTAAATCTAGGGATAAAATTTTCGGAGGTGTGCGATATTCCAAGGATTGGAATAGATTCCTCCAGTCGATGGTTCTTCAGCCTGTAGGCTCCACTTGGGATAACTTCGTGTATGACGAAGGGTCCTTCCCATGGTGGCTCGAGCTTGTGTCCCTCCTTCTGCTTGAGCCGCAGCACTAGATCTCCTACCGCGAATGCTCTGTGGCGTATGCGGCGACTACGATAGTTTCGCAGTGATTGTTGATATACTGCGGATCTTGCGAGCGCTATATCGCGCATCTCATCGAGTGCATCCATATCTTCCGCGAGTGCCCTGTTGGAGGTTTCTTCGCTGTAAGCCACGACTCGTGGGGCGCTGAACCTAACATCCTCGGGAAGGACCGCTTCTGCCCCGTATACCATGAAAAATGGCGTGTAGTTTGTGGATCGATTTGGAGTTGTGCGAAGACTCCATAGTACGGAGGGTAGCTCTTCGGCCCAATGTCCTGCTGCTGGTTGTAGACGATCGAGTAGACGTTTCTTGATGCCAGCTGAAACTAAGCCGTTGGATCTTTCGACTTGTCCGTTCGTTTGCGGGTGGGCAACTGAAGCAAACTTGAAGTTGATGCCCTTTTCCTCGCAGAACTGTTGTGTTTCCTTTGCCGTGAAGTTTGTGCCATTGTCTGTAATGATATCGTGTGGTACCCCAAATCTGCATACGATGGAATCGAGGAACTTGACGGCGCATTGGGCGCTAGCCGAAGTTACTGGCATGGCCTCGATCCGTTTGGTAAACTTGTCGACTGCGACCAACAAGTGTGTATATCCACCCGGCGTGGACTTGCGTAGCGGTCCTACCATGTCTAGCCCCCACTGTGCAAAAGGCCAGGCGATGGGTATCATGTGCAATTCCGTAGCAGGTGCATGTGGTCTTGGTGTGAATCGCTGGCAAGCGTTGCATCGTTCGACTAGATCCTTTGCATCCTTGGCTGCCGTGAGCCAATAAAATCCTGCTCGGAAGTCTTTTCCCATGATTGTTTTCCAACTAGCGTGATGCCCACAGTCTCCTTGGTGGATGTCCTGGAGTAATTCTTTGCCATCTTCGGGTGCGATGCAGCGC
The DNA here is from genome assembly GCA_028641055.1 of Alopecurus myosuroides. NCBI lineage: Eukaryota > Viridiplantae > Streptophyta > Magnoliopsida > Poales > Poaceae > Alopecurus > Alopecurus myosuroides. The sequence goes on from CM054057.1 coordinate 623,638,066, forward strand.
CGAAGTATACCCGAGATGCTTTGCTTGTATAATGCTCCGTTTATTACCCGAAAGGATTTACTGCGTCGGATTATCTGTCGAGCCTCGCGAGGATCGGCCGGGAGCTGTCTGGAGGACAGGTAGTCGAGGTATTTCTGCGTCCAGACTGGCTCGACCAGAAAAACCTGTTGTGAAATGTTATGAATAAGCTCGATGATGGCAACTTGCGGGCTGACCTCTGTTTCTGGTGCTGCGGGTGCTCCTGCAGCTTTTTTAACTTTGACTGAGCGCTTGATCATCCGTTCGAAATATATTCCTGGCGGTATGGGTGTGTTTGTGGAACCCATGTTTACCAGTCTATCTGCTTCTTCGTTGCTAGATCTCGCAATGTGCTTCAGCTCGCATCCTTTGAAGCTCCCTTCGAGTAGGTTGTACATGTCGCGATATGCGATCATGTTTTCAGCAATTGCGTCACATTCTTTCATTGTTTGCTGCACGATGAGATTGGAGTCGTCGTAGATCATTAATCGGGTAGCTCCACAGGCGACTGCCATCTTCATCCCGTGTAACAGGGCTTCATATTCTGCGTCGTTGTTCGATGCTGGATCATCGGGTGGAAAGTCCAATCGTAGGACGTATTGCAGCTTGTCTCCCCTAGGCGATATGAGGACGATTCCAGCTCCTTCTCCTTCGTTTCTTTTGGACCCGTCAAAGTACATTATCCAGTTGCTCGTGTACTCAGGCGGTCCGGGCGTTTGTAACTCTGTCCACTCGCTTAAGAATTCCACGAGTACCTGGGATTTGACTGCGTTGCGTCCTGCATAAGTGATGTCCCAAGCGCCCAGCTCGATGCTCCATTTGGCTATTCTTCCGGATGCCATAGGGTTGTTCATAATTGTCCCGAGTGACGCATCATTAATCACTGTGATGGCGTGTTCCTGGAAATAGTGCTTGAGCTTTCGGGCTGTAAGAACAACTCCATATGCGAGCTTCTGGTAATGAGGATATCGTTACTTGCATGGCGAGAGCACTTCACTGATGTAATAGATCGGTCGTTGGACTCCGTATGCTTTGCCCTCCTCAGGTCGTTCGACTACGATTGCTGTTCTGATGACCTGGTTGAAGGGGTCGTTGCATAGAAAACAAAAATTTTCCTACACGATAGACACCCGAAAGGCCAAGATCTAATCTACGAGACGAAGTGCAACGGGCAACAAGAGGGTTAAGGAGAACACATACCCTCGAAGACTGAAAGTGGTACGAGATCAAATCTCGTTGTTGGCGTAGTCGTACTCACACCGATCCCGATAGCGAGAAGATGGGCACCGCAATCCGGCGGTGCATCCGTGATCGGTCACACGTACGGTTGATGACGACCTCCGTTCCCTCGTTCCAGCGGGGCGCGGAAGTAGAGGATCCCTCGGAACTCCAGCAGCACGACGGCGTGGTGTGGTGGAGAAAAACATTGCTCAGGGCTTCGCCAAGCGCACGAACAAGTGGTGGAGCAGCGGGAGGAGGGAGGAAGAAATGACACAAGTGTGTGTGTGTGTGTGTGTGGAAGAGGGACCTCCCACCCCTCCTTTTATAGGAGGGGATGGCAGCCACGAATTTGTGGGTGTCTCCACCTCTCCCTCATCATGCGAGTGGAGTCTCCACTCAACCCACTCATTCTTCCATTAATTCCCACTCAAAATCCCAAGGGTTTTCTTTAATAAATAAATAAAACAATTTTATTTCTTTATTTTAATATTTGTTAATTCCATTAACAAACATTAACATATAACCCCTTGAGTTAGTTGTTAAATCTATTAACAACCATTTGATAAGAATCCCCTTGAACTATTTCAAAATTACCCGAAACAATTCCGGTGACTATTTCAATATTCCCCGAAACAATTTCGGTGCTGTCCAAACTTTTCTCCGATATTCCGTATCCTCTCAAATGCGTCATCGAACCTTAAGTGTGTCACCCTACGGTTCGCGAATAAGATAGACATGATCGAGACTCCTCTCCGATCAATAATCAACAGCGGGATCTGGAGATCCGTGACTCCTATATTCAACGATGACTCTCGTGATCGTGTGAACCAACAACGCCGTGAACTATTCCCTTTGTCTCGCGATATTTTACTTGTCCGAGATTCGATCATTGGTATCAACCATACCTTGTTCAATCTCGTTACCGACAAGTACTCTTTTCTCGTTCCCGTGATATAACATCCTTGTGATCATATCACGTGCTTGCAAGCGGTTTCGATGTGATATCACCGAGAGGGCCCAGAGTATATCTCTCCGTCATTTGGATGGACAAATCCCACTCTTGATCCATGATCCTCAACTAATACTTTCCGAATACTTAACGACACCTTTATAGTCACCCTGTTACGGTGTGACGTTTGATGCCATCAAAGCACTCTTCCGGTATCAGCGATTGACATGATCTCATGGTCTAAGGAATAAGTTACTGCGTATGTTTGATATAACAATGTAAACTAAATGACTTGATCGCATTGCTATATTCTCTTTGGGTATATGTTCATCACATCATTCTTCTAATGACATGACCCGTTATTAATAACATCCAATGTTCATGATCAGGAAACCTTGATCATCTATTAATCAACGAGCTAGTTAAAAGAGAGGCTTTAGTAGGAACCATTGTTTGTTTATTAAGCACACATGTATCAACGTTTCCGGTTAATACAATTCTAGCATGAGAAATAAACATTCACCATAAACAAGGAATAAGATAATAACCATTTTATTATTGCCTCTCGGGCATATTCCCTTCAGTCTCCCACTTGCACTAGAGTCAATAATCTAGTCTGTAAGCACTTTAACACATATGGCGTACCAGTGTTATTACCATGCTTCGCATGCGGTAAACATCATCAAAAAGATCTGAACTGTTCAGGTCCTATTGTATTTGCATGTCCTTTGCGTCTACACGCATCACTCATTCTCTAAATGAGATGGCTTTGTATATATATGCTCAATTGGTGAAAACTTAATTCCTCAGCTTAAACTGATGTCACTAACATTGTGAAAATGTAGCTTCATAGTGTTAGCATTCTTGGAAACTCACCAAGTTCCGGTGATACCTTAATTCCTCAGCTTAAACTGATGTTACTAACATTGTGAAAATGTAGCTTCATAGTTTCAGCATTCTTGGAAATTCACCAAGTTCAATAAAGAACTCCTTGACACAAAATACACTTATAATCAGTTGTTAACACAACGATATACTTTAGCCTTTGTTGTAGTATCTGTCACAATTTTAATTTTGAAACTCTTTCAAATCTAGCATGGAACTTTCTTCCATCCTATTGTGCTACCCTTCATCACATATTTTAATTGAGATAAAATTACTTGAATAAATGACAAGACTATTAGTGTAACATATTACAACTAATATTTTGTCATTACTATATAGGAAAACATATCCTTAACATTTCTAAAATGACACAAGGATCTCTCCCACTGTTGTCTAATAATCATATGAATTATCCTACTATAACATTTTATAGCATAGGACTCATCTGGTTGTGTACATAGCATGGAAACATGACTTAGAAATCTCAATTTCAATGATGCTCATCATGTGTCAGAACACATGAATCTTGCTCAATTATTTTCCATGTGACAAGAACTCCTTCTTGTCATTTTCATATTGACTTACTTCAATATTTCATCTATGTAATTTGGCTTCAGTCATATCAGGTGCGTCAATCCATCTTTTATAGATATCGATGCCCAATATCTTCTAAGCCTTTCATCAATATGAAATCGAAAATCTTAACCGTGTTAATTTAAAATACATATTTTCCAATCAACCATATGTCATCTACATAAAGTATTGGAAATATGTCATAGTGCTCCCACTTAATTTCTTGTAACTCTACAAGCATCTTTATCATTCATGATGGAATCAAACTCTTTTGATAACTTCATTAAGCTAAAGATTTCAACTTCGCTATGCTCACTTCAACCATTGAAGTGTGCATACCTTTCTAGCAACCTTTTGAATTTTACAAAACTCTCAGACTGTGTCAAGTACACATCCTTGATCAAACTTCCTCGAGAGGAGAGTTGGTTTTGTTATTCAACTGCCATATCATAATATGTAACTTTTTGCTAGAACTATCCGCAAAGACTAAAGAATCACTACGGAAGATCAAAATCTTGTAGTAGTCAACTCTTTGAACTTCGTCGAAAACAACTTTTCGATAAGTACAACTTTCAAAAGATGTAAAATCCATGTCTTTGTCGCTATATAGACCATTTTGCTATCGTTTGGCATCATGCCTATCGAAAGGACTACCAAGTCACATACTTGATATTCATACAAGGATACTATGGCGGATATAATGACTCATAGTCAATTTTACGAAGTCAGGGCCCATCATTTGCTTCCTTTATAAGGTCCAGGTCCTTTTGTTGTCAAAACAACACTTTACACTTAAACCACAAGTTGGTCTAAGTACAAAGTTTTAGGACTTTTGTGGTACAGTTCGCAAACTCATTTGAAGTATCTACAACATTTGTAGTGTCTTCTACTTAGTCAAAATAGTAAACCCCGGAACAACTTCCAGTGTTGCGCTACTCTTGACATGATAACGAAGATTCTCTAATCTCGTTGAGTTTGTACTGTGCTCCCACTCACTTGTTTCGCAAGAACTACTTTCTCGAGAAATTAACCCTATCTGACAAACAACATTTGTCTTTTGGTTCGGTGATAGGAGAAATACCCAATGTTTTATTTGGGATAAGCTTATGAACATATATTTATCCTATTTTGGTTGTAAACATTTTACACATGCTATGCATACCAAAACTTAAGAAAAATGACAATTCGGGTCACTACCCAAACCATATCTTATATGTTGTCAATTTCAACGGATCATGATGGTGCCTTTCTCAGTGTAAAAGCGGCTATCCTTAATGTATAAACTACAAAATTATAATGTCAATTTTATTAATCTTACCATGTCAAACAAGGTTTGATTTTGTCTTTTGAATACTCCAATCTAATGTGGGGTATTCGGGAAGTATAAGTTTTAGAACAATTCTGCAACTTCTCAGATGTTTTGCTAAACTTGTAACTCAAACTTTATCCTTTATGATCCAATCATAAATACTTGATTATCTTGTTACAATGATTTTTAACTTCATATTAACAACCTTTTGAACCAATTCAAAATGTCAAACTCCGTTCCCTTTAAATAGATATACTCACATATCTACTCAAATCATCGACGGAATTTTATGAAGGAAAAAATTAATCCACCATACATGACTACACATAATGGACTATATACATCAACATGTATAATCTCCACTACATTAGTCGTCAATTCTACTTTGGCCTATGAACGGAATTTTAGCCATCATTTGGAAGAAGTCTCACAAGCGTCAATTTATTCAAAACAAAATGACTCCAGAAGTCCATCAATATGGAGTTCCTTCATGTTTTCCTTTCCGATATGAACTAAAATGGTGGTGCCACAATTTAAGTGAAACTCTTTTATGTCTTGCAACGTTTAGCATTTAGTCTTATAGATGTTTACTTTACCAACATGATTTATATTAACATATCCATCAATTATGGAATATGGTCATAGTTCGAACAATCTCATTTGTTCTCACAAAAGACCGGAACAAAATAACAACTTATTAAGTTCTTAAAATAAATCTTGAATGTTTGGTTCGATACGACAATGAACGCAATAACACTTTATTTCTGTTCTTGTCATAATCGATTCCACATCTATTACTAGTTCTTTTAGGCCCTTGTATTTCTTGCATTGCGTTGCTTTGTATGAAAACTCATACCAACCAATGTGGTATCAAAATACCCAAAAATACTTTGTCAACTAGTAATACATCTATAGCTTGTATATCAAGCATATACTCCTGAGCTGGACTTTCCAGTTTTCTTCTTTTTCTGCCATATATCTTTTTGTAATTCTATTTTCAATATTCCCTTTCCTTTATAGAAGAATCATTCAACATCAAACAATGCTAGTCTTACTATCTCATTTTCTTTGGCGTGTTAGTCATATACTATCACCCATTGAGTCATACTTTGAGTTTGATTGTTCTACTAATATCACCATATTAATAGCATTCTTCTAGATTCCACTCTTAGCAATTTCCAAGTAAGGTAAACTACTTTACCCATACTTCTAATCCATCCCCTCATAACAATATTATGATTAAGCTACTATAGCTCGAAGGAAGGGATTTAGAGGATAATTTTTAGCGCCCAACTTCTTGGAATATTCAAACGTCTAGCGTCTTCAATCATTGCATATATTCAAATAATATAAGCATACATTGTCACGCTAAATTATACTCAGCCATGTTGCCACAAATAAGTTTCTAGATATCAATATATCTTTCACTTGATTGTTTCTGAAAACAATTCTTTTCGGTTCCTAAATCACTTTGATCAACAAAACATTCTTTTGAAGATAAAGTAATACGGAAGCAACCATGACTTTGGATTCTAAGTAGGAATTGGTTGCTCTCTAGATCAATCAATCATTAATCGCATGGAGGTAGGTAGGAAATACCGAAAATCTACAATAGGATTCAATTTTAAATTTCACTAATACGGTACAATCTTAAATGGTATTTACCAGATCATAACAGTTATATCTCAATTAACAATCTAAGTGTAAGGTAATTATAGATGCCAATGAATACTACAATTTGTGCAAATTCACTTTGATTAGTTGTTCATGATAAATAAGTTCAAGTTAATTCAAAATTAAACCATGAACTCCCACTCAAAAAACAACATCCCTCTTAGTCGTCTTTAGTGATTACACGAAACAAATTCACTACATCAAAACCGATCATCACGTGAGATGATGTAGCTTCAAAGGCGAACATCGACATGTTCATCATATCATCCATATGACTCATGCTTTACCTTCGGTTACGTGTTCCGAGGCCATGTCTGTACATGCTAGGCTCGCCAAGTAGAACCGTAGTATTGCGTGTGTTTCAAGGCCATGTCTGTACATGCTAGGCTTGAAAACACCCGTTGTATGCGAACGTTGAGTCTGTCACACCCGATCATCACGTGGTGTCTCGAAACGACGAACTTTCTTAACGGTGCATACTTAAGGAAGAACACATTATTATCTTGATATTAAGTGAGAGGGATCATCCTATAATGCTACCGTCGCTATCTAAGCAAAACAAGATGCATAAAAGGATTAACATCACAAACATCACATGTAAAGATAACGTGATATGATATGGTCCTCCTTGCACTTGATCTCCATCATGTGCATCATGGTATGATCTCCATCATTCCACCGGTGTGGTACCAAGTACCATGGCACCCCAATCTTGATTGTCCATCAATAAGAAGACAATCATATGGATACCTTCCGGTATTAAAATAATTTACAAAATAGATCATCTCATAATCAAATTTGTAATATTGACCATATCACATCACATGCCCAGCAAAAACTAGTTAGACGCCTCTAATTTATTTTTGCATATTTTACGTGGCTTAGGGCTTTCGATGATAGAACCGTTCATACCTACGAACATCAACCACAACATTGATAAACACATTTTTAACAACCCTTCGTAGATTAGATCTTAACTATAGTAGGAGAAACGGACACCCCCTTAGCCACAAGTGAGACAACTCTCGCATACATAGTACACGTAAACTTAGTCTGGGGCAGCTTCATCCTACTATGCCACTAAGATCATAAAATTCTCAAGGAGGCAATAACATGATCATCAACGCCCACATACTCATATGTGTTCTACCCGTACAAAACATCTACGCATAGATCCGGCTCTGATACCACTGAAGGGGTCGTTGCATAGAAAACAAAAAAATTTCCTACACGATAGACATCTGAAAGGCCAAGATCTAATCTAGGAGACGAAGTGCAACGGGCAACAAGAGGGTTAAGGAGAACACATACCCTCGAAGACTCAAAGTGGTACGAGATCAAATCTCGTTGTTGGCGTAGTCGTACTCACACCGATCCCGATAGCGAGAAGATGGGCACCGCAATCCGGCGGTGCATCCGTGATCGGTCACACGTACGGTTGATGACGACCTCCGTTCCCTCGTTCCAGCGGGGCGCAGAAGTAGAGGATCCCTCGGAACTCCAGCAGCACGACGGCGTGGTGTGGTGGAGAAAAACATTGCTCAGGGCTTCGCCAAGCGCACGAACAAGTGGTGGAGCAGCGGGAGGAGGGAGGAAGAAATGACACAAGTGTGTGTGTGTGTGTGGGAGAGGGACCTCCCACCCCTCCTTTTATAGGAGGGGATGGCAGCCACGAATTTGTGGGTGTCTCCACCTCTCCCTCATCATGTGAGTGGAGTCTCCACTCAACCCACTCATTCTTCCATTAATTCCCACTCAAAATCCCAAGGGTTTTCTTTAATAAATAAATAAAACAATTTTATTTCTTTATTTTAATATTTGTTAATTCCATTAACAAACATTAACATATAACCCCTTGAGTTAGTTGTTAAATCTATTAACAACCATTTGATAAGAATCCCCTTGAACTATTTCAAAATTACCCGAAACAATTCCGGTGACTATTTCAATATTCCCCGAAACAATTTCGGTGTTGTCCAAACTTTTCTCCGATATTCCGTATCCTCTCAAATGCGTCATCGAACCTTAAGTGTGTCACCCTACGGTTCGCGAATAAGATAGACATGATCGAGACTCCTCTCCGATCAATAATCAACAGCGGGATCTGGAGATCCGTGATGACTCCTATATATTCAACGATGACTCTGATCGTGTGAACCAACAACGCCGTGAACTATTCCCTTTGTCTCGCGATATTTTACTTGTCCGAGATTCGATCATTGGTATCAACCATACCTTGTTCAATCTCGTTACCGACAAGTACTCTTTTCTCGTTCCCGTGATATAACATCCTTGTGATCATATCACGTGCTTGCAAGCGGTTTCGATGTGATATCACCGAGAGGGCCCAGAGTATATCCATCCGTCATTTGGATGGACAAATCCCACTCTTGATCCATGATCCTCAACTAATACTTTCCGAATACTTAACGACACCTTTATAGTCACCCTGTTACGGTGTGACGTTTGATGCCATCAAAGCACTCTTCCGGTATCAGCGATTGACATGATCTCATGGTCTAAGGAATAAGTTACTTTGTATGTTTGATATAACAATGTAAACTAAATGACTTGATCGCATTGCTATATTCTCTTTGGGTATATGTTCATCACATCATTCTTCTAATGACATGACCCCGTTATTAATAACATCCAATGTTCATGATCAGGAAACCTTGATCATTTATTAATCAACGAGCTAGTTAAAAGAGAGGCTTTACTAGGAACCATTGTTTGTTTATTAAGCACACATGTATCAACGTTTCCGGTTAATACAATTCTAGCATGAGAAATAAACATTCACCATAAACAAGGAATAAGATAATAACCATTTTATTATTGCCTCTCGAGCATATTCCCTTCACTGGTTTGTGGCGGCTAGGTATAAGTAGAGTGGCTCCCTTTCTTGCGGTGTTGCAAGGACGCGCCTGCTTTGCAACGAACGCTTTAAGTCTGCGAACGCTTGTTTACCTTCTGGTGTCCACTCGAATTTGTCCGTCTTCTTCAACAGCTTGTAGAAGGGTAGCGCTTGTTCTCCCAATCGGGCGATGAACCTGCTCAGAGCGGCTAGTCTCCCTGCGAGCTGCTGGACTCCGCGTAGATTGGTTGGCTCCTTCAGAGTCAAGATTGCTTGTATTTTCTCTGGGTTGGCTTTGATTCCTCTGGCGGATACCAGGTACCCGAGAAGTTTTCCTGCTGGGACGCCGAAGACGCATTTCGTCGGGTTGAGCTTGATCCTGTATGCGTTGAGGGCGTCGAATGTTTATCTAACGTCTTCGAGGAGTGTGTCCTCAACTCGAGTCTTGATGACGATGTCGTCAACGTACACTTGTACGTTCTTGCCAATGAGCTTGGCGAGGCATTTTTGCATGCAGCACTGGTATGTTGCGCCTGCGTTCTTGAGCCCGAAGGGCATTGTCGTGTAGCAATATACACCGTGTGGCGTGATGAATGCTGTCTTTTCTTCGTCCTCCCGTTTCATCCGGATCTGATTGTAGCCCGAATAGGCGTCCAGGAAGGAGAGGCGTTGACAGCCTGCCGTAGAGTCCATGATCTGGTCGATTCGCGGGAGGGGGAAGTTATCCTTGGGGCAGTGCTTGTTTAACGACGTGTAGTCAATGCATACCCGAAGGATGTCCGTGTTCTTCTTTGGGACCAGCACTGGGTTTGCTAACCAGGTGGATATCTTGATCTCCCTGATGAAATTTGCTGCTAACAATCTGTTTACTTCTTCTCCAAGCGCTTTCTGCTTGGGTTCTGAAAATCGTCGAGTAGTTTGTTTGATGGGTTTGGCATCTGGAAAGACTTCGAGTGAGTGCTCGGCAAACTCTCTGGGTATTCCTGGCATATCTGAAGGCTGCCAGGCGAAAATTTCCCAGTACTCACGGAGGAGTTCGACGAGCGCGCTTTCCTATGCTGGCGAGAGGGTGGTTGAGACCATCGTTGTCTTCGCAGAATCTGTCGGGTGTACTTGATGCTTTCGGGTGTCACTGTTGGCGCTGAACTCTAGCTCAGGCGCGTTTTTCTTAGTGAGGGGCATCACGGAGTGATCCGTGGTTTTTGCCAGCTCTTGAAGTTCTTCTTGCATCCCGAAAGATTTTGCGATCTCATTGAATTCAATGTCGCACTTGTTGGATTTCTGAAAGTCTCCGTCGATGGTGATCCCACCATATTCTCCAGGTAATTTGAGCTTCACGTATGCGTAGTGTGGTACTGCCATGAATCTGGCGAACGCTGTTCGACCAAGAATGGCGTGGTACTGTGAAGGCCAGTCGACGACTTCGAAGTCGAGGAATTCTCTTCTGTAGTTGCTTTTAGTGTCCAGCACAACTTCTAAGTTGATTGTTCCGAGTGGACGGATTGTCTTTCCCGGAACTATCCCGTGGAAGGATGTTTCTGATTCCGCAAGGCCGTCCAGGTTCCTGTTCATCCGACGGAGTGTATCTGCGTAAATAATATTGATGCCACTGCCACCATCCATGAATACGCGGGCCAAGTCGTAGTTGTCAATCTGTGCTTGGATGACGAGGGCGGCGTGTACTGGTCGATGGACTCGTGGTGGGTGGTCTTTCATCAAAAATGTGATCGGTTGATCCGCCATCTTCAAGTACTCGGGCTTTGTTGGCGGAGTCTGCACAGCCATGCACAACTGCCTTGTGTTAGTCTTTTGAGCTCTGCGGGATGGACATACCTTCTGGATCATCGCGAGTTGCCCTGCTGGATTCGGGTATGCATTGGCCCCGGAGTTTTGTGCAGGTGGTGCTGGCAGTGCAGCCAATGCCATGTTTGGATTTGCAGGTGGAGGTAGGGGTTGTGGCGGCTGGAATCCTTGGTGGCCTCCTCCTGGAAGCGGTGGGTAATTTTGAGTGGTTGCGGATCTTTTTCTTGCGAGGGCTTCCGAGATGTCAATAAAATTTCGGCAATCCTTAAGAAGGTGTGTTGCCTTAGTTTTGCCCGTGCGCTTATCTGTAAATAGATGTAGCGAGCAGTATGCGTCGAGGTCTTCCTCGGGAGACTTTTCTTCAGCCTTCGGTCTCCACTCGCGATTCCCACGGGGACCGGAGTCGCGGCTTCGCGTGAATTCCGCCGCTACCAGCTCCTCTCGATCCTCGTGATCGTAATATTTCCTCCTTTTCCTTCGGCCATGGCGGTCTTCATCGTGCGCAGGTGATGATGCTCTCTCGTTGCGCACTGCGTCTTCTCCGTTAGCCCACTTTTCATCTATGATCATTAGCTCTCCAATAGTTTTGGGTGCAGCCCTGCCTTGCTCTTCTCTGAAAGCAGTTATTCGGGCGCCTTTCGCAAAGGCTTCAATCGCCACTTCTTCCGAGATGGTTCCCGCAGTGTTCCTGAGCGTGGTCCACCGCTGGATATATTCGCGGGTAGACTCACCGCTTTTCTGCTTGCATGCTCGCAGTTCTTCGATGGTGGCCGGCCTCTTGTAAGTCGACTGGAAATTTTTGCAAAAGTCGCGGTGCAAGTCATCCCACGATGCGTAACAAGATCTTGGTCTTCTTTCCAGCCAGCTGCGGGCCGCGCCAACGAGATGCAAATTGAGATATTGCATAGCTGTGTTCTTGTTCCCACGTTGGCATTTTACTGCCGTGAGGTAATCGCTTAGCCATTGAGAGGGCTCGAGTGAGCCGTCGTACTTTGTCACTTCCGTGCTGAGCTTGAATCTTCTGGGTAGAGGCGCTTCGCGGATGCTGCGGGCAAAGCAGAGCGCACCGCAGGTTTCGTCATCCGAGGAGGACGAAGAGCGCCCGCGATATCGCGAAGCCCTTGCCTTATCTACCTTATTTTGTGCGATGTCAGATCGCGTGTCATGTCCTGGCCGGTCGCGGTCGGCGTCCTTCCTTGGCTCCTTGCTTCGCTTTCGCGAGCGGCTGCTGTGATGTCGCGAGCTTTTGTCTCTCGGACTGCCTTCGCTGCTGCTTCGACTGTCATCACGGCGCCGGGCTTCTTTTCCTCGGCCACGACGTGGCGAACTGTCCCTTCTTGGCGAAGAGCTCCTATGTTTGCGGGACGCCTCTTTCTCCTTCTCTTTCTCTTTCTCCTGTTCCTTCTCCAGCTGCTCTGCGGCTTTCTTGCGGTCATAGGCGGCGAGCCTTGCGGCTACCAGTCCTAGTCCCTTGCGTACTTGTTTATACTGCTCCGCCCGAGGGTCACTTTCCGTCGGTTGATTCATCTGCATGTAAGTTGCTGCGGCTAGAACCGCGGCAGCGGGAGTTTGCGGGTAGACGTTGCCGTCGTCATCGACTCGCATGAGAGAAGGAGTGATCGATCTGCTGGTCCCGGCTAGGGATTCATTGTTCCTGGATGTAGATGCGTGCCCCTTCCTCGTGGGTCGGGTTCCGACTGAGGGTGTTAGGGACAGCCCGGCTCGTCTTTGGCTTGACTCATCTGCCGCTCTTCTTCGGCGGGCCAGATCTATCCGAGCGTCTTTGATGGTCGTGGCTGCTCTCACTAGGTGATAGTGGTAGGCAACCATGTCTTCGTGTGAAGCTCCGGCTGCGGGTGGCTTGCTCGTTCGCATAGCCTCCTTCGCTCGGTTCCAAGATTCCCGTGAGACGCCGATTATGTTGCGCTCTGCCGCGCTATGTTCCGTTTCTGGGGTTTGTTCTGATCCTGCCATGCAGACTTGAGCCAGTCGAGGCTCGTGTGTCCTAGGCGTAGATCGAAAGTTCCTTTGAACTCTTGAAGGTTCCTCTGTCGAGAGGGTATGATAGTCGTTGGCGTTGAAGCAGACGGACTCGCCACTTTTCTCCAGATGACGGCGCGAGTCGACGGCTTCGAATTCAGATTCTGATTCTTTCGAGAAGTGGAGGATTCCGTCTCTGTTGGTCACGAACTTTAGGCTCCCGAACGTCAAGGTGACGCTCTTCTCCAGATCCTCGAATACCGGGCGTGATTCCGGCGAGTGAGGTGTGACCACGACAGATCCGATCCGTATAGGATTGTTCGGAACCATAGTCGATGGTTTCCAACGGGAGTTGGTTGTCGATGAAGCCGAAGATGTCGGTGATCCAGCGCCCGCCGTTCCCACAGACGACGCCAATTGTCGAATCTGTGACTCTACAAATCCCTTAGGTGAACCTATCGGGTTTCGACTAGGAGAACTCATGAGCGCTGGTGGAATCGTCGGCTAGACAGGGGGCGAGATTTACCCAGGTTCGGGGCCCTCGTAGAGGTAGAACCCTTACTCCTGCCTCTGTCGATCTGTATTAATGAGTAGATCGGTTACAATGGTGGTTGCTCGAGTCGAGAGTATGATCTCGAGTTCAAGGTTTTGGTGTAGCGATGTTGCTTGTTCCTCTTCCGGTGGCTCTCCTGGCCTTATATAGGTGGCCAGGTCTCAAACCCTACCCGGAGAGGACTCGAACTCTAACCTTAGGTCGGTTACATATTTCCAAACTTACCCGCAAGTTTAGTTTGGTGGGCTTCACGTGGGCCTTCTGGAATACTCCAAGGGCTCCTCTTCTTGGGCCTTAACCTTGGGCCTGAGATGGGGTGTCCTTACCCGCAGGGTCCAGGATCCATGTCTTCGTCACCGCATCTACCAAAGTTGTGGATCATAGTAGTACTTCATGGATAGGCATGCTCTCATCCAAGACCTAAGCTCTGAAAGAAAATGTTCCACGCATATTAAGATTGTCAGAGTAGATTGTTTTAAGTAATGATAACTTGGCTGATTTTCTACCCATGTTATTAGGGTGTGCCTATTAAACAGCTGCATGTTTTTAAATTCAGAAACAGACAGTTTTTTAACCAATAGGATTATGACAGTCATATGACTTAAAAGTACTGAGTTAGTAGGAAAATTGTCTGTTTTTGTTTGGGCTAAACAGCTTTTTTTTGTGTGTGTTTTAGTCTGGCCCAGCTTGAGTATACACCCGTTTGTTCCCCAGCCAGCTAAAGCCCATCTTCATTTTTTCAGGCCGGCCTCGTTGCATGGCATATCTAAATAACCATGGAGTTTGGCACGTTGGCAAAATCCTTCTGTAACACTGAACTAAGCGATCAATTATATAACACTGAAAACTACAAAAACCATAAAACAAGCTATCATATAGAGAGATAAGTCTAGGATGATAAAAAGGCTTGCCTTAGGGTCATGCGTTTCATCTCAAATTTTAACATATACATAACTTGCACCCATCTAGGCCTAGATACAGCGAGCGCACACACATTGATATCTTGTTGCAGCCGCAAAACAAAGAAAGCCCTCCTAGTGAAAGTAATCACACACACACATTGGAGAACAGTCGGAGCTCTTCTATGCGCACATGCATTGGAGAACAGTCAGAGCTCTTCGGCGCATTCCCTCTTTGTGAAATACTAATTGTGCATATGAAAAAATCTGCAAAATGCACCCAAAAAACCCACAGTCAATAATTGTGCCAAAAGAATTATTGAAGAATATGCCAAGCAAAATTAAAACTCTGTTATTAAATTTGCTGACAACCAAGCTTGAATCTAGAAATAGATAGTAAGATATTGAGATACCGAAGATATGGAAAAAGAGAGAAATTGAGAAGCCAATACTAAATGAACAAATAAATGAGACATTGAGCTAAAACGATACTAAGAGCACAAAGTGGAAAAATTGCTCCTCCTTTACCTAGGTTTAGAGCCAGCTACCAACTTAAAAAATTAAAGTCATCTAGGCAGATTTACCTATCGAGAACCCCTTAGAAAGATAATGATAAAAGTAATACTGACATAAGAGTTAAAGGGAAGTTAAATACCAAAACAATATCGAAATAAGAGCCAAAAGACTAGTGCAAATTAGAGAATAATAGACTGATAGAATAAGACAATCAGAAAATTAAGAGACTGATTACAAAGTTACTGGTCAAAGAGGCATAGCAAAATAAGCTATTTATAGCATAGTTAATGATCAAAGAGAGCGGTCAAAGAGAATGATAAAAATAAGTGAATTGAATTTTTTTTAACTGAGATACTGACTAAGTAAGAGAATTCTTATCATTAAGAGATCGAGAGACACAGAATAATCAAATAAGAGAATAAGAGGATGATCAAATAAGAGAATGCTTATAACTAAGAAAATGAAACTCAAAGAATAATCAAATATGAGAATGAGAAACTCAGAGCTTTAAACTCAAAGTATCAATTAACACTGTAGAAGGAAATGAGAAAATAATGATTGAAAATGTGAGCTATAATGAATAAGATACAACTGAGAGAAAAAAGAATGAGAAAATAATTAGATATTAAACTCATAGGCGCTGAGGAAATAAATACTAAGAGGATGACACGAAATAACTGAAATACCCATTACTCAAAACTGAAAAAATATGACTGATAAAATAAGATGCTGGGAAGATGAGATATTGAAATACAAGATATATGAAAGACTAAGAACTGAAGTATGCAAAAAAAACACTAATACTAAGAGAAGATGAACTGAGCAAATAAGACTGACAAATTAAGATACTAAGAAGCCAAGGGACTGAAAAAAGAAAATGAGTAAATAATGAAAAAGGCGGACTAAGAAAATACAATCACATAAATCAAGAATGAGAAAAAAGAGAGGTTGACTAAATAATGAAACTAGGGAACTAAAAAGACAAATAGAGTAAAAAATGACTAAGTTGACTGAAAGCTAAACTTAAGAAAAATAGTAAAACCGTAAAGTATAGAGAATAAGGAAATGAGGGACTAAGTTGACTGAAAGCTAGACATAGACTGAAAATGAGACACAAAATGAAGTAAACTGAACAAAGAATGAAGAAAAACCAAAGCTAAATATAATGAAGTAAATCTTGAAAGAAAATACTAAAAACTAAGTTGCTATTAGTATAGGACCATCTTAGGTGCAAAGAAGTGAAGGTGTGATGCACTAATATGCTTTCTGAAACCATTTATCACGGTTACTGGTAGAAGTTTGTACTGCCACCACGGTAAATATTTGTGTTCTAGCAAAATGTCACATGATGTCTCGCAGCTTGGTCATCATGACAACAAAACCGATGAATCTCCTAAGTTATAAGCTTTGGGAGTATTTTATTATTTCACTCAGAAATAAATTACTAACATCGCCAAATGTGTCCACAGTTACTTATATTTGTGCAACATATATGCCCCTTATCATTAGACTTATTACTGGAAGCTTCTCTACTCTTAGGTCATGAAATATGGTATGATGTAGACAATAGCATGCACTTGAGCTTAGTGATACTATAATGAATAAGGCTATCAAGCTAATAAATTGCATAGTTATGCATGAATCTGTCTATGAGTTAGAACTAGTCTACTTCATAGGGATAGATTGCTAACACCAGATTGGAACATCAGTATGCAAAGAATGCAGTAAACAATCTGCACATGAAGCATAACATTATCGATTACTTCAAATGATTCCGCAACTATAAGCCACTAGGACTTCTCTACTAAACTGACTCACCTGTTACATCTTGTTAAAAAAATTAATAATTACTTACTAACATACCAAGAATTATTATATGAAAAGGTGTAGAAATATAAGAATTTAGCGTAAATCCCCATTTCTAGAATTTATGTGTCCGTCAATAAAAATTAAGAAATGCCAGAAGACTAAATAAACAAAATGAAGAAAATTATTAGAAGGTGTAACTGATGAACTACAGAAAGAGACACAAACCTTGTTGGAACGTAATCTTATTTTCTTGTTTGCCCTTGGTTTGCCTACAACTACAATAAAGAAATGCGAACCAGACGACATCAATGTTGAAAACTACATGGTCTCTTAAATAAGATAAATGAAAGAAAATAAAGCTACACATTGTACTAGCTTATGAAAGTAGCTAGGATCAACGTACGGTATAAAAAGATGATTTAAAAGGCCATGTTTGGTCGTTGAATTAAATTAGTGCTTTGGAATTATTGTACCAATTCATATTCAGATGGAAAATTAAAATGAGCAATAATTCGTCTTTTAGTTGCCAAGGAATCTTTTCGATGGAATTGACACTGACACCACAAATGAATTCCAAAATCATCTTTTGTTTTGTTTGCCACACACCGAAAGTGAGCTTGGAAACTGAAACCTTCCCCTTCCCCCGTAGTATACTTGTCGTTTCAATCTCCTCTGCTCGCAGATTGTTAAATTTACAAAAATCCAACAACTAGTGGCATCACGGGACAAGGAATCAATTACATCTAGTGGGAGTGAAAACCTAAGAAGTAGGGGAGAGAAGCAGCAAGCAGAACACCCTAGAATTTCTCCGGGGACTGAACACCCTAGCAGAGAGAAGGAGCAATGAGTAGAGTCAACGACGCCGACGTCCAATTGCTCCGGGGATTGAACATCACCAATCTTTGTCCGAATCATACTTATTTCATCGAGTGGTGCCGAAGTCCAACAAACCAATCCACTCTTGGAGACCATGCCAAATGCGAAGGGGGTACCTACATTTGAACATAAGATGCGCCGTAGTCTCCGGATCGCACTTACAAAGTTGGCAAAGACCGCAATTCAGCCACCCCATCCTAGCTAGCATATATTTAGTCCACACCTTACTGTAAAGGACCAACCACTCGAGAAATTTGTACTTGGGGGCTGCCCAATTATCCCAATCGCCGGATTCGTGAAGAAAGAAGGCGGTGTGGCCTCAAAATGTTTTAGGCAAATTAAAATTGTGAGAGTAGATTGAACGCGCTAGAACTAGAAGTGACACGTGGCACTGTAAGGTGATTTACCCTAGTAAAAAATTGATATACATTTCAATTGGTCATCCGCAATGAGTAACGACAACGTGGCTGCTTTACTTACCTTTTTAAATTATTAATTTTCCAAACGGAAGGCTAGATATACATGCCAGCTAAAACATAATACTAACATGTCCTAGTAACAATTTAAATTGAGCATGTAGGAAGTACGGGTAAGAAGCGCCACGTACTCTGGGGCGGAGGCAGGAGTGCATGTAGGGAGTCATAAATAAATAAATAAAGAAGAAACATGCGATTTCTACTCGAGTTGGTCCCCGTGACTCCGTGAGAAGTTGGTAGGCCGCAGCAGAATCCATCGGGATGCAGAAAAAAAACGGTAAAAAAAAAGGGGGCATTCCGAGAATTGAACTCGGGACCTCTCGCACCCTAAGCGAGAATCATACCACTAGACCAAATGCCCTGTTCTGATTTTAATTTTCCCATGTCGCAAATTGTGCACCAGTGGATCCAATGGCCACCTCGTAACGGACAATGCACATGTTGTCTGGAAGGCTACACCAGAGATATCTGTAGTGTTTTTTTTCTCTCTTTTTGATAGGAAGCTAGTTGCAGTTGAGCAGCGGGCTAGCGGTTCTGTGAACTTTTCGATCTCAAATTGTTGTCGTCTGATGTGGCGGTGCTCGACTCGATCGAAGGTGTACATAATACGTTGCGCACGCGCCCATGGATGCCTCCTCCTGTGCTCCTGTTCCATCGTGCCACTTGCTGGCATGAATAATGGATGTAATCCCTCCATCTCAATTTAACTGCCGCAACTGCAAATTTATAAAAACATCCTCCAAATTTTTTCTCTCAACTCCGGATGGCACCCACCGGGTTCAGGCCCGGGTCGACGCCCCCATACCCGCCCAATTTAACTTGTCGGGTCTCATTTCTTACCGGACCCACGACCCTGCCGGGTTCAGGGCCCCAACGGGTAGTAGCGACACCTACATATGTGGGGAATAAAACAATGTAATGTTGGGATGAGGTTGGTAAGAATTGAAACGTGTGTACCTGTGTTGTCTCGGGACTCCAGATTCTAAGGCGTCCATGTGATGTGTGAAGTTTGTGATCCATATCTCGTGGACGTGTGGTTAGGCATAGGATTATTAGGGATATGATTATGACTTAGAGCGGGTATGCGGGTACGAGTTTGCCACCCCATACCCGCCCCATTAGACCTGTCGGGTCAAACATTTTACCAAATCCTCCCCATTTAAGGCGGGTACCCGTCGGGTTTGCGGATTTCGGGGCCCCATTGCCATCCGTATCTCAACTCGAACTCCACCCTGCCAGGAGTCGCTGCAATGGTTGCCCTCTGCGCTCCCCTCGCCTCCATGCTCCTCTCCACCTAGTGCATTTCCATCGCCGCAGAGCTCCCCTCCACTCAGAGCCTCGCTCTCCTCTCCCCCACCTCGCCACGCTCCCGTCGCTTTGTCGCCAAGGTCAAAAGCTCTATTTTTGGGTCCCCGCCTACGAGCAACGTTCCATTTTTGTCCAAGAAGGCGACGAATCGCCGCTTCCGACGTCTAGGAGACCACATCCGGTAGCTAAGAGGCTGGAGTGGGGAGGAGCTGCGCGTGAAAGAGTCGTCAACGAGCTCGTCTTCCCTAACGTCATCCATTGTTGTCCAGTCTGTCGCCTTCGGGCTGCCTCGAGCTTGTTCGGCTACTCCAAGCCCCTCCCTGCGAGCCTCCGCTTCTTTTTCGTCCTTCATGGCCAC
The DNA here is from genome assembly GCA_028641055.1 of Alopecurus myosuroides. Lineage (NCBI taxonomy): Eukaryota > Viridiplantae > Streptophyta > Magnoliopsida > Poales > Poaceae > Alopecurus > Alopecurus myosuroides. The sequence continues at coordinate 623,658,130 of CM054057.1, forward strand.
GACAGCTGAAGGTTCAGATTTTTTGGTATGTAGCTTCGCTCGCACAACTCTCTGCACCTCTCGCACTTCTTTGCTAGGGTATCCAGCCTCTTAGCTACTGGATGTCTCGAGCAAGAAGTGGTTGTCTCGCAACAGCACTCGCACACACGAACCTGCACAAGCAACTCTGTTAGAACCCGAACATGCTCTTGCTAATCGTGTTTTGAGAACCTGAACACGCTGATATTTGTAAGTACGGCTAGTGGATGATCTACTGTCCCTGTAAAGTTTCAAATACAGATTTTGTAAATTTTGCTTTGTTTGAGAGCCTTATACTTCCACATGTAGGTTAATTTTGGTAAAGACATTTGTAGTGTTAATTGTGCAAGTTAAATATGGGGTATTTATTTTCTGGATTGTGTATGCTTGCTCTCAGGTTCTTGAGGAACTTCTGTTATTTTTGGAAACAGTGACCAAAAGCGTAGTGTGTATGTGTTAAAATACTGCATGGAAGAAATCAGGTTGATTGATTGTTTCATTGATCACTTTTGTGGAGTATATGAAAACAATATACACAACTGTAACAATTGTTTTACTGCCATACTTTCATCCATTTTTCTTGCATAACCCATATTTTTGTGACAATACTGCGAGCACGATTTGGTTGAAATTCAGGAAAGAATTAAATCAAACACAACAAGCTAGTTGTCCAGAAAATAGAAGACAAACTAATCAAACATCATAGGACACTAAGTTGTTCAGAAGTGACAGACATGATCGACAGATCGCTTATGGTTTTTGTCGCTGCCAAGCTTGTTCTTATGGAACTAATTTGTTCAGATTTGACAACATAAACTATACAAGGATCAGTTCTAACTGCCAATATCCTGTTGGTTTTAGTCTCAAGAATAAATAGTGTTCAAGCTACACCTAGTGTTTACCTTGTTAAAAGATTTATTTTAAGATAATGATATAAACAAGCTTTGAACAGTCTAGCCTATAAGTAAGCAACCATAGAATAATATCCATTGCATTGTATACAAAAATTACTACTAGATCTTCAGCCTTGTCTTTTAAATGAGTTGATGAATTCCATTTTTATTCTAAAAAAAGAGAATATTTTTGCACAGAGTTTTCATGATGCTTACACACATGATATTCTCAAAAAAAAGAGAACAACAACTAAGATTATTTTGCACAAGTTTTCATGATGCTTACACACATGATCTTCTTACACACAATTATCCTTTCCTTCTACACACAATTTACTGCTTACACACATGATCTGTCTTTTTCCTCCTATCTATACCTGTTGTTTTCTGCTACAACGTTTCTGTTCTCCCTTCTATAAGGGTCATGGTTTTTTTTAGTTGCTCAGCCGTGCTATGTAGAGCTATAGGAAACCTTCCTTCTGACAGTCTGAGTTCCTTCTTCAAATGAGGGATGGTGTAGCCATTTAATCCTCCATCTCTCATGATCTCTCTTATGCGGGATTGGAGTGTCAGAAAGCTTCGAGTTAGTTTCGGAATTTTTCTTCTACACTCTCTGCCAACTCTCGGATATTTTTAGGTGCCCTGATATCGGTCAGTCATTGAAGTGACAAGAAGAAGCATAGGTCGAGAGCATCCATATCTGGGTTGTTTGACGGTTGCAGTAGCAACCTAGTGTCAAGGTCAGTCTATTCTACGACATATCGAAAAGATTGGTCACTATCGAGGACATGAGGTTTCGCGTTATCCTAGTTGTATGACGATAGTAACTCTAACATCCTCGTGAGGCCACATGTATATTTGCTCAAGACATCCACTTCTTCACCTTTTTCCATTTGTATATTTGCATCCTCCCATATCTTTTCAGTTGTTCGTAGACTTGTATTCAATAGGCATGCCACAAGTTGTTTGTCCTCTGGCAAGACATTTCCATCTTTGTTCTTGATCACTTGTAGAGCAAAATAAACACCATGGCGTTGCTTATCTGACAAGTTTAATTCATTTCTTCTTATTGAATGATCATTTGTTTCATTTTAATGATCATCTACTCCCTCATGATCTTCATAATCATCATCTTCCTCCTCGGGCATCCAGTTATCATGCATTGCTTCCTCATGATCTTCGTGATCATCTGCTTCCTCCTCGAGCATCCAGTTATCATGTATTTCTTCCTCATAATTTTTATGATCATATGCTTCCTCATGATCTTCATAATCATCTGCTTCCTCCTCGGGCATCCAGTTATCATGCATTGCTTCCTCATGGTCTTCATGATCATCTGCTTCCTCCTTCGGCATCTAGTTATATCATGCATTGCATCTTCTCACACAGGTATCTCAACAATTGCTTCCTCGTGATTTTCAGGTAACAAGTTCAAATCAATCAACATCAACACCGCATCTTCTCCCGCAGGTACCTCAACAATTGCTTCCTCTTGATTTTCAGGTATCAAGTTCAAATCAAGCAACATCAACACTGCATCTTCTCCCGCAGGTACCTCGACAATTGCTTCCTCTTGATTTTCAGGTATCAAGTTCAAATCAACCAATATCAACATTGCATCTTCTCCCGCAGGTACTCAACAAATGCTTCCTCGTGATTTTCAGGTACCAAATTCAAATCAAGCAACATCAACAGTGCATCTTGTACCACATGTACCTCAACAATTGCAAGATCATCCTCGTCGTGTGGAACAATGTTGAGATCTTGAAGCACCATGTTGCCAAAGCTGCAAGTATAAAAAACTGATTAGTAATTATCATGCATATTCTTAGATATGCAAGTATAGAAAATGCTTGGTGCATGGCATTCGTGACTCAACAAATTAATAGTGCTTTGCATGAAGCAGTAAGTAATGACAAATTTCTTCCTTTGCCATCGGTGCGTCGATTAGATTTCCAGCATATTTTGACACATCAAATTCATTCTATTGTTAATTTCGGACTATCACTCTAAATTTTAGACATTTAATGTCATTCTACTATTAATTTCTAGCTCGATCGGGAAGGTGTGCATATATTTTAATTTGGTCGCTTAGAAGTTGTAATTCCAAGACTCTTTTTGTTTCCTCTAAATGCGATACTCTCTCTGTGTGTTGTAATTCCAAGACTCTTTCTTGAAATGCAAGGAGGTGAAGAAACTATGGAAGTTAGCCAGGTTAGAAGATGTCTGCGATTGCATGTCAGTTTTCTAGAATTCAGATGCAGTGATTCAGGAGATTTTTGGAGCTAGGAAATAAGGAGAAGATATTCGGAGATGGCAAGCTACATGATTTTGCAGTGATGGTTTTGCAGGAACAAAGTAAACTCGGAGTGAAACAGGTTGATATCAAAGAGGTGCTGAGAAAGATAGACATTGGGCGTAAGAATCTTCCGCCTATTGTCGAGCGGACAAAAGAGAGACTAAAAATCAACTGCGATGAGACTTTTAACAAGGAATCTGCAGAGGGTCGATGTGGCTTTGTGATCAGAGAAAGTGAAGGTTTGGTCGGAGGATCTGAACCTCACTCGAGAAATTCAGGTCAGGCATTGTACTGTATATGGGAACTTAACTATGTATATCTTATCCTGTAAAAAATAAATTGTGTATATCTTATCTTGCAATACCATTGTCATGGCTATCTTGCTACTCTTGACCTCAGCTAGGTAGAGAGCAAAGACCTGCAAATAGACAAGAAAAGTAGGCATTCCGGGTTCCAACGGGAGGGATGTGAAAGTACACAATTGTTGTCCACTCATATCAGAAGGTCCTGACTTGGTTTCCTGGAATACGCTTCTCTCGGGCTGGTTACGGCAAGGAGTTGTTTGAGCAGATGAGAACACTAAATGTTCAGCTAGACCAAAACCATGCCTATACAACCTGGTTAGCTCAAGTTTACAGCATAGCAATGTGAGCAACAAAAAATCCGACATTTTGTGGTGCTAGGACCAAGACCATGCATGACCAGGACCCCAATCTGCTGGGGTATGATGAGGACGCAAATGTTATTTGTGCTGGCCACATATGCCGATGAGTTCACGCTCTAATTTGACCGGGCCCAGTTCAAACAGTTTACTCGTACGAATTGCCAGCGCTACAAGACCTTTTAGGCTGGTGCCAATGCACCGCCCACTATTCACGGGCTATAGCCCCCGCCACGTCATCTTCTCTCACCACTCTCACGCCACTCTCACGGGCACGGTGCCAGTGCACGGGCTATAGCCCGGGCTATAAGATTCTCTCTCTGCCACATCAGCTTTTCTCTCTCCTCCACGTATTGTATTGAAAAATAGTATTTATTTTGGTTTCCAAAATCTTGTATTAAAAAATAATTCAAATTGACTAAAAAAACACATGGTTTTGTTGGAAATTTCACATGGTTTCCAAAACATATTTTTGCCAAATTTTTACTTTACAAAAAGGCCCAGAAAACTTTGTTTTCTCTTCAGTTTTCAAAGGAAAAGGACTTTTTGGTGAAATTTTCGAGAGGACAGGGGGTTATGGACAAAATGTCCTTGTCTTCTACCTCTCGCTGCCCCTCGACTGGATCCTCTCGCCCGCCACCGCCATCGCGCCGCCCCCCCTCTCGCCCCCCCCTCTCGCCCCGCCACCCTCCTCCCGCCCCGCCAACGCGGGCGATACAGCCCCCTCTCGCCTCCTCTCGACGGGCGACGCCGCCATCGCCCGGCGCCTCCCTCCCGCCCCCCATCTCGCCCTCTGTCGCCCCGCGCGGGGCGGTAAGCCCTCCTACCGCCCGGCTTACCGCCCGCGTTGGCACCAGCCTTATCCCTACTCAAGTTTCTATACTACAGGCGATACAACGCCTTTACACTAACTGATTAAGTTGTTCAACGAATTTGCATTGGTTTATTTGAGTTTATTTGTGATGTCTCCCGTTATATTTGTTTATGTGCTTTGTTGGTTGAGCATGTCGCGTATATTTACTCTTTTACTTTTGTGAATTGTGCAGGCAGAAGTCCAAGCCTGTAGTGAATTATGGAGTCAAATGTTGTCGATGCGTTGCAAGGAACAAATTTCGACCTAGCTGAAAGAAAATTCATTGCCACTATTACTTGGATCTCCACCGACTATCGGGTCCGTTCATTTCTGTTGGAGATTCGTGCTCTCCTTTGACCACATTAGCGTGGGTACCTCGTACTGAACGGCATGGCCCACCAAAGGCCCCACATATCGGGGCGGCAAACGAACTAATCACTTATGCCTGTCTCTCCTTACCAGAAGGGCAATGTAGGAAACTTTTTCTGCCGTGTGGGACCACTTGGCTGAGATTGGGTCATCTTCTTCCCCGGTTGAGTAGCAGTTTATGCTCATCCCCTCTGTTTCTTCTCTCAGCAAGCAATGGCAGACCCGTGGCCAGGAGCTTCTTCTTCCAACTCAAAAGGCAAGATGGAGTCAATGGATTCTAGTTGTGCCCCATCTCTTTCCCGGTTGAGTCCTTCAACCATTTCTTCCACGAAATCAACCGCTTCTAGCTTCAGATCCGATGGATCCAACCTTACCCTGGGTCGCCACTCTGCACCACACGCAGATCACGCAGATCTTGCCTTAGGGCCAGCACCTGTTCTTCTCTGCGGGTGCAAGGAGCCCGCAGCTACATTGACATCTACTACACTAGCGAATCCCAACAGGAGATTTTTGAGATGCAGGCGAATGAACCAGGCGCACACATGCGCATGTAACAGGGTTGGGAAGGTATTGCCCACCTCTAATCGCTCTCTTCCCCGACATTTGCATCAGATGCCCACTTTTCTGAATCTAGTTTTTTTTTTCATTTTATTGCAGGGTTGCTTCCTCTGGGTCTGGGAGGATCGCCTTGAGGAATATGTGGAGCAAAAGGCCAAATTTATCAATGACGGCAGAAGCAATAGGATGACGAAAGAAGCAGCTGAAAAGGATTTAGAGATTCTTCGCCTAAAGGCTTTAGTCTACAACAACGCCATGGATTACGAACAGAGAAGATGCAACCTCCAGCTCCAAATAAGCAAGATGAAGAGGAAACAGAATTTTATCATCTTCTGCTTTGTACTGCTGGTTGCGGCTAGATTTATTGGATCATTGTAGTCTGATTATCCAATTACAAAAGAGGTCCTCTACTCTTTATCCAGTTGTCGCAATTTTATTTCTAGATAACCACAAAAAGGTTGGATGTTCAGACTTTAGATTCTGGTCCAGTACCTGTTGTATCTCGTGAACTCGATGTAACAAATTCTTCCAGTCAATGCACTTCTTACGGACATCATCTTGTCTCATTTGTAAAAGGAAAAATGATGGATGTTCAGTCTTTAGCTGCTATGTCGATTTGTAGTCCAATTTTCTCTGTCAGTTGGCAATTATTTTTGATTCCTCTAGCAAGATGGTACCTGCTTCATTGGTCTCTTAGCAAGATCCAGTTTTTGCAGGGAAACTGTGTTAATCATGGATACTGATGGAGAAACGGACTAATGACAGCAAGAAAATTGGACCGGCACGCATCATTGCAAAAGGTACATGCTTGCACTATTCAATTTAGTTATAGGTCCTACTGCCTACACTTGTTCCGGTACAAGTCTGAAGCATAGTGGCATGGGCTACATGTATGTACTGCACCCTCCCCCCCGCTCCCCCCCCACCCCCCCCCCCACCCATCCTCATTTTACAATTAAACCGGTAGCTCCTTCTCTCATCATGCTCCATCTAGGAGAACACCAGATCTCGATTTTTCATGGGGAGAAAAGATAGCTCTTCACTACTGGAAGACACATGACCATCAAGGTTAGTCTCACTTTCTTGGAGATCTTGGATCTCCTTTTTCCTCTATGTACTACTTTCTTTTTTGTGTGTAAAGACAACCCTTTTGCACATTTCTGCATATCCATGAAACTTTCTTGCTCTCCTGAATTTCTTCTTCACTACCAGACATGTATTCCCATGCCTAAAAATTGTTAAGAGGTGCATAACCTGGCGGCCATTTTTAGTGAGCTAAGTTGTAGAGCACCAATGTCTTCTCATGCACACAACTTGTTACCATCTGAAGAGGGTGGGGGGCAGAAGTAATGGTTGAAAATAATTGATATATGAAGAGTGCAGTACCATTTTTTCCTTAGTGGCCTTTTTTATTGAACCATAATCAACTCATGATGTAGGTTAATATTAATGCTCAGATTTCGTATAATCTTATTTATTTTCTTAGTGGGCAGTGTAGTGATTACACCATTATGGTGTAGGACACCATAATGGCGACAAAACAATTAGCATTTCCTGCTCCTTTCCATATAAGATATCCTATAAGACATTTCTGTTTTGACACAATTGTTGTTGCAAATGTCTCACTGCGGATGGTATTTTTCCTTAGTGGCCTTCTTTATTTATGTCCATTGCACCTTCATCAACTACTGATAGAGGTCCATATCCATCTTCATATGGACATAATATTATTTATTTCTTAGTGCACTGTTCCTTTTTAATTGGACTTCTTTTCAAGAAGTTTACTGATTATAACATTATGCTGGAGGTCACAATATAGGCAAAAATAATTTAAAGCATTTCCTGCTGAACAATTCTGTTCTTACACAATTGTTTTTGCAAATGGCTCACTGGAATACCTTTCTTACACGCAGGCAGGCAGCACAACTTAACTTGAATGCACCGCAGTTTCTCTCTTCCACCATGCAACTATCTAGTCTGTTACCATCTAGGTGGGAAAGCAAGAAGGTGCGAACACCACGGCTAAGCCGCGACCAGCTTGCTGAGAAGCTTAATGTTGCCAGGAAGTCTGAAACAGATGAAGACGACAGCCCCGGCGATGAATTGACTGAAGGTGCTACCAAGAAAGCAGTAATGTCTAGAAGCTCTGCCAAAAAAATAGGACTGGTTGTTAACAAGTTCTGCACATTAAAGAAGAGGCTTGTCGGTGAGATTGGTTTTGAAGGAATACTACAAATTTCCCAAATCAATAAACTCGACAGGAGCTTCTCGCTTGATTTACTCAAGCTGGTCAACTGCAGAAACAACACGATTCAGTGGGGGAAAGAAGACGCACTGGCTATCACACCTCAAGCTTTGCAGCGTGTACTCGGCATACCATGTGGACCTATAACTGTTTGCGGTATGGAAGACGACAGTGCTGAAGAAAAACTTGATTTCATCCGTATATGCATCGGAACAGGGGGCAGAACAACGACGATAACGAGGATGCAAAGATGTACGACAGCTTGGAGGCTGCTGAATATAATGTCGTGCGGGAGTACCCACATGGCATGTCACAGACAGAAGAGGAACAATTCAAGGTTTCTTTCATTGTGTTCTTGGTTTGCAGATTTCTTTGTCCGATGTCTCAGCCCAACAGTGGCAGCAAGAGTTTCTGGGGATCTTTGTTGGACCCAAACAACATAGGGAATTATAATTGGTGTGGCTTTGTGGTTGAAAACATCGTCGACTCTGCAAGGAAGGTCCAGTACATCTTGGACTCAAAAGGAGTTGTTACGAATGTTGGTGGATGCTCACTAGCTTTACAGGTGAATTTTCTATAATATCAGAGTTCAACAACTCGTTGTTTCTGTTTAATTGCCATATATACTCATGTAGTAATTTTTGTCCACCATCCATTCTATTAGGTATTATTCATTGACTACTTGCGATTTGGGAATGTCCTTAAGACCGACCTTCGCCTACCACGTATAACCGACTATACTTGCAGTGCCATGTCGAAGATTATTACTATTTTCAGGACTTCCAACACCGAAACAGCTAGCCAGGTAGTGAAAACGGTTTGTACGTGCAATAAATCTTGAGAATTTATCGCAGAAATGGGTTTTTCAGTCCTGGTCTCTCTCTCACAAAAATTCTTCCGTAAACAGGCTTTTCCGGATAGAATAATGTCAGAACAGGATGGAGCCACCTTGCAGAAGCACATGCTAGGTAGCGCTGCCTCCTCCAGCCAACAAAAGGTTAGTGACAACATGTTGCCTAATATATAAGCTCCCCGTTAAATCACGGCAGGTGGGCTTTGCTTAATAAGTGCTGCAAAATATATATTTCATACCTAACGCCTTATTCTTTCCCGCAGCCTTCTGTCAACCCAACGGTTGGGGGTGTTCCAAGAGTGGTCACTACAACCAAGCCTGATTCAACGGAAACACTTGAAGATGGAGTCCCCTCGATATCCTCATTCAATAGTGCAGTTACAGCAACGAATGTGAGCTCCTGGAGTAGTTGAACTTTTCATCTTTAGGCGCCCTCACTTCTATTCACATTGAGAGAAGTAATAATTCTAATTTGAACATTTACTGATGTGGTACTGTATTTTATGCAGTTGCCGATGAGACAGAAAATAGCACTCAGATACTTCATGGCAAGAATGGTGAACCATATTAACACATACAAGAACAACGTCCTCAATGAAGGGATTAAATTGGCCCATAAATTAGACATTGTTGCTGAATCAGAGAAGGTTATAACTCAAAACGACGATTCATTGCCTACTCCTTTAATTGCTACTCTCAATGATGGAGTAGCCAAAAGTTCTCCCAGCGACACACAAGGTTAGTACAACTCCAACGAAAGCCCATGTCACTAAACAATCGAGATAGTACCATGATTCTTTGTTCCACAGCTGGCACATTTTTCGTTTCGAGACGTAACACTCTCCGGGTTGGACTTTCTATATTAACCAGTAGTATCAGATACACCCCCTGATTATTCACCACAAAATAAACAGGGCATCCTCAGTAAACAGAACCCATTGTTCTTTCCCCGAAAACTGTTTATTTTACTGCAACGGCCATTTTTACGTAGAATTCTATTCTGATGAATAATTCCTTTTTCAGTCAACGCAAACAAGAGCTGCCACTGTAACAATCCAGATGACCCTTTCGACCTTGGGATTGACTGGGCAAAACTCGACCAGCCGTCTGAACAGGTGCCTTCAGTACCTATGGTGAGTCTATTATACAAGAAGCCTCTTAGTGCTCACAAGGCATCAGGGTATAACAATATTTCTGCAAAAAGGAATTTCCAAATCAGAACGCAAGGTTATAGCTCAGACCCTGAAACATCACGCAGCATCAGACCCACAGCATTCAAGTATTGTTCCGAGAATTCAAACCTAGCATTCAAAACTCCAACTAACTTGTATGTCGGCACCACAAAATCTTCACCTTCAGTAATCAACAGAAATTGGTCAGAATCTGCTCTGCTATTACGTGTGTTCGAAGATGAAGAAAATGCTAAAATTGGAGGCAAGAGGCTGTCCTTCGAGTTCACAGATACACCAGTCAAGAAAAAGGTTTGCACGACCGGAAGGATAGCGAAAGCCCCTTGGGGACAACGGCTCGCGCATTGTAACAGAACCCCCATTATTATAGATTCCTTTTCTGAATGGATTAAAGCCACAGCCTCCCCAGACCTGGCAAGGTAAATTCTACTACTCAATCTACATTTCATGGTTCAGAATGTGTGAACTGAAGAAAAGGTGTCTAATATATAATTATCATTCTGCAGAATCTGGATTATTCATTCTACTCCAAGGTACATAGAGCTAACAGGCGCTGAACTGCAGCTAATGGTTCGCGGAGTGGGGCAACTTAGCTACAACTTGTTTGATACAGGCGTCCGTAGAATCTCTCAGATGGATGCATCCATGTTCCAAAAGGCTGGTGCTCAAGTATGGCGAACAATACTTGAATCTGACTTTGCCGTAAGTGATTCATACGGATAGATACTACTCATTTCATACTATCTTACAACATAATTCTTATTTGTTGACCAGTAACAAAACCACCATGTTATGTGTTGTCACCTCAGATGATGGTTCTGGCTGAATGCTCCCTTACCAACAATACTTCCGTCAGGACCCAGTTTTCAGGGCCGCATATTAGGCATGAGATAAAAAAACTCCAGGATGGTAATGAAGCCCTTACCGATATTCCCGACTCCTTCCGAATTTTCACTTAATATGCTTAATGCCAATTTTTTCTTTCATCTTATGTGGATACAGATAGCGGTAACTGCTCTAGTGAGGGAGACTTGGTGCTCCTACTACTGGGACATGAAACTAAGAATTGTTCACGTCATAGACCCGATATTCGACCCATCAAAGCTAACTTCTTTCATGGAGATACACGACCCCAATGTTACAAAGATTTAGGAAGCATTGACCACCTGCGTAAAAGAATTCTTCGAGTGTTGGTCCCCTGACTGGGCAGATTGGAAGAGAAACTATGTTGCGCCTATGATACCAAATGCACATCCGTATGTTCTGCCATTACTTTACATCCACCGAACTTTTCACCAACTCATTACTCGTTTTCACTTTCAAACCATTTTGTATAATTTATTAAACCTCTACTCGAACTGCAGAGCTTATCCAGCCTTTTAACACTAATTGCCCTCAGAGATTTCAACGGTGCCAGCTTCTGTAACGAGCAGAACAAGGCGAGTATGCTAAACTATACATTCCTTCATTTTTCATGGATAAACATGATTCTTCTGCTGACATTGTTTCCTTCATGCCAGCACGTGGTGACCAGCTTCGCGGACCTACTTCTATATGAACTGCTCTCTATCAAAGGAAATGAAGCGAAACTGCCTGAAAACTTCATAAAATCAGCCGAAGATTAGTTTCTTCCGACAGAAAGTTTCTTAGTCATTTTGTAAACCTGTCAGTACGCACTATCGAGCTTTCTGCGGGTCAGCTGTCAACCTTTAAACTAAGCTACCGATTTGTAACTTAAGTTTTCAAGTTCATGGGGGTCGAACCTGTTTTACTTCTGGCGGATTTTCCTTTTATGCGAAAACATGTTGGTTACTCATTCCGATTAACTGGAAGAATTTGTTCTTTTTATTCCTGTTACATAATCGATGGTTGCAAATGGAGTATTTCGTTTATAATGCGGGTTTATTACATTCATGATTATCGAACCATATCTATTGCTAGTCGTTCGAACTACATTTCGGTAACCATTCTAGATGGAAACATCCAGAAATACTCTTCAGATGATAGGGGAGTGTTCTAGCGCCATTTCAACTTTGCCGACCAAGACTAAATTTCTTACATTCATGATTTCCGAAACAGATCTATTGCTAGTCGTGCGGACTACATTTCAGTTACCATTATATATGGAAACATACAGAAATAGTCTTCAGATAAGAGTGGAGTGTTCTGGCGACATTTCAAGTTAGTCTTCAAAGTGTGCAATCTGTAAAACTAACCCGTCTTCGACGTCATACCAGGATCTATGAAATAGATAAGATTTCTATGTCCATCGGCACATTCATCTACATTACCTATTACTGTCCTTGATACTCTAATGAATTTATCTAACAACAGAAACATGGAATACAAATTTATCTGGATACTCATCATACAGTTTTGCATATTTGCATCGCATTGATTGTTCCTTTCCGGACAAATGGACATGAAGGCACCTGAAAACCTAGCAGTGCTGCAATTACATTATACGAAAATAAAGTGTCAGGTCACCTTTTCTGCAAATACGAACTTGTCTGAGCACAAGAGTATTACATAATAATCTCCCAGGGACAACACGAATATCAATTTGGTACTCCTCGAATAGTTCCCTAGTACCCCCAAAAACTTACATTTCGTGGACTTGCAAATGCCACTAGTTCCTACGATAATATGATGGATGTTTTTCTGTGCCCGCAGACTTGGTTATGGCAAAACATTATAGCACCTTACAGAAAATGAAGATGATCTCTCGATAGAAACGGTACTAATATAAAGTAATAGGCTACATAATAGTGGTGAATGACCCAGTAGAATCATCCGGTGTAGTCGTCTGTCGTGGATGCTCCGGATGATGATGCCCTCTCTGAATAACCAGATGACGATGCCTTGGATGCATGTTTTGACGAGAGCAGCGAGGCCACATATGGAGAATAATTCCCGTCCATGTTGACAATTTGGTACAGCATGTCGCCCCTTATGTCACCTAGCTCGGCCTGCGAAGGGAGAAAACCAAACAAAATACAGATCAGGTTGTTTCTTCCGAAAACATATATGCCAAACATTTCTTACTTAATAAATGAGACTGAATTTTGCACTCACATCTGTGATGCCCTTCCTGAGACCGAGTCCATCATACCAGCGAGAATAATGCAGTGCGTAGACAGCAGAATTATACCTGCAATGCATCAAGGGATTAGTACAGCACATACATCACCAATTTTAGGTAACCCGGTATAAACTGATCGGATGGTAGCTGCAAGTGTACTCACGGCCTGCATTTCTGGCTAATATTAGTGCAGACAGACATGAACCATTCCCCCTCTTGCAAGCGCCACCCGTGAAAAAAAAAATTCACACATTTTACAAGGGCTTGAGTGAGGAAACGGACATCCCAAGAGTGATGTTCCTCAGCTTTCTTCTCGCTTGTGTTCATCAGCACAGGGTCCAACACTTGGCAGTTCATTGCAGATAAATCCCAAATGTAACATGAGTAAGCTTGGTCAAACTCCACTACTGATACAATCTACACACATTTCATCGACAAATTAAAATAATAATAAATGTAACATCTCCATTTCATCAAGTCTGTGGGCTTAAGGGGGGGGCCAAGAATCCCTGTCCTAACCTTGCGGCAATGCTCGAAGTCGTACTCCAGGTGGTCACCGATGAACATGTCCCGCACATGGTCATCCTTCAGGTAATCATCCCCCAGCGATCCAAAACCAATTTCTTGGAGATCAAATTGTCAATAAATAAGGGGGCAAGAGTATGGAAGCAAAACTATTGCGGAGGAAGGTAGAGGTTTTTATACCGAAAAAGAAGCTGGCAAATATCCTTTCCAGTGTTTCCTGTCCGTGCCATACATTACACCATCCATCTTAGCATTTGCTTGAATGACAACGTCGCATACACGGGAACAGAAAACACCTCCTCTCTTCATCTTCTCAGCAAGATCTCTTCCAGTCAATATGTTGTCAACAGCAAGTGATGACTGGAACCAGACCTTGCTTTCAAACTTACGGCTAAGCAAAAGCCTATAGAGAGCTCTGCTACATTTCCTCTCAGCTGATACAATGTTCATATTGAGGTCGAACGGGCAGTCCGGGTAGTCTGAGTTGTATGTGGCCCATTTAGTTTTCTCGAAAGGAACGACAACCATTTCTTCCATATCTTCGACTCCACGCTGTCCAGCATACACTACCATCTGCATGTCTGGTGGTGCTATGCTATTTCCAGCCATTAAAGATGATGTTTCTAAACCTCCTGTCCATAAATCAAACAAATTACTTCATATATGACGAGTGATAATTTTTTTGGCTAATAAATGTTCCGTTGCAGGGACTATAGTGTGAGAAGTATCATGCCTGCTTGAGATAGTGAGATCAAATTGTTGTCAGTTTCCATATAATCGTCTGTATCGCCATACTCTTCAATTCCTGTAAACACACATACAGTTATCGTTAGTAACAGTTTATAAGTAGATCATTGCCTTTCTATAACACACACATTTTTACCTATCATTCCAACGAGAGAATCGGGATCTTGACTGGCCGCTGCTAAAGCAGGAATGTCACTTACTCCAATATCAATAGGTTCCTCATGGTTCACTGCGACCAGCTGCATTTCATTGACAAGACCAGGTAGATTTTCTAGTGCTGCCATTTCGCCACAGAAACGTGTCTTCTTCATAGGTTTCTTCATGCAAGGACCTGTTCGAATTGGAGGGCAGGAGTTATTTTAGGGAGAGTACAACTAAGATAGACACTACTAACACAACTGCAGTTCTGCTAAAATAGATGAATTCGAGGTGAATAGAAAATACCAGGTTTCTTCTTGCATGATAGTGTTTTAAACCTTCGGTATATATTGTAAACGGACCCCTTCTTGAAGGCGGCCTCTATAGCTTTCTCTCGAGAGTCATGGGCTGCAATTGCTGCAAGGAGGGAGTTATTTCAGTGTTACCTTCTTTTCGGTTGCGAGCTGAGTATTCACGAATAAATTTTTTTCAAATTGCTTCTTGTAACTAACAGTGAAGGCTCAGACAAGGAAAAAAATTCTCTCTGTTAGAACGTCTGAAAACAACTGACCTTTTCCATTAGAGTTGGCCGATGATGAAGAAGCATCTTGCTCAGTTTGCTTTCCGTTCGAGCATGAAGCTTCATGGTATTTTTTCATGTAACCCTCTTTCTCCAACAGCTCTTGGTTCGCCTTGAGTGCTTCCTTCAATTGATCCATCAACTGCAAAACATCGATACAACTTCAACGACATTAAATTTTCTCTACATCATCGGGCTTCATAACATAACATAAAACGATAGAAAACTCACACTGCTACTCTGGCCATTTCTTGTAACCTGAGTCATTACAGAACAAATGTTTCATATTATTTACCAGACAATTTAGTTTACACAAAGGCGGAGGCATGGATGATTTTTTTTTACATCAAATAACAACCGAAATACTACCTCGTCAATTTTCCCGTCTGGGCAATTTTCAGCAACAAAACCAGTCACGCTCCGGCTATAAACGACACCATCATGCGGCAGTGCCTGGAGTGACAATGATAAAGGCAAATTAATTACACGTATAAAATGTAATGATCACTGTATGTACAACAACTGTAAGTGCGGTCATCATAAAATCTGGACATTACCCTAGTAGCTCAGTACTCACGGAAGAAACCCCTAACGTCTTTGTCGCGATCCATGTTGACGAATCCGACCATGTTCTCTTGGGTGAACTGGTAAATCCGTGGAAGGTACGTGTTCTCAATGGTGTGCATCCCATAATCAAGATTATCAATGTAGAAAACCTATGACAATAACAGAAAAAGAAGTAAGAAATCTTGTTAACTAGACTAAATAAATTCTACGTAGACTTCGCTGCAATTTTTTCGTTTGAAATGAACAGACATGTCAAAATAGCTACCTGCAAGAAAAGAGGGCATCCAGTTATATAAAATGTCTTGTCCCCGGCTGCTATCCCTCCCTGGATGCTTATAGCTGCATTTCTCACACCGTCCAGTATGAGTACAGACCAATTCTTCTGTCGGATCATCGAGGTATCCTCTACATGCTTCCATAATCCATATGGTATGACAGGCCTACTTCCACTTATTGAAAATATCATAGCCCAAGAATATAGCACTGCAGCAATCTTAAATGCGTCCCTGTCCTCGTTAGAGGACGATGTGCTATAGTCCGCCGCAAGAAGGTTCTCCAGGTGGTTAATATCCAGACACCCCTTATCTTCCAGAACACTTAGCTTGGCTAACATCTTGCAAAGTTCTTCCCCTGTTATGCTTTTTTCCTCACGCACGTCAGGGCCATCTCTATGAGTACCCATCACTAGCGAGACGTCCACGTCTCTCACTGGGATTACGGTAGACCTGCTTGTCTTGATGCACATGTCTCTAGTGTCAAGGTGCCTATAAAGCCAGAAGGTGAACTCTTCATCTAGCCAACTCCACTCTCCAATCCTTCGGAGACAAAGAAAACCTATCTCTCTAAGAATTTTTGCTTTCTCTCCTTTCATATGAGAAAATAGCCTAGTGGCCCTGCCCATCAGTGAAGAGTTCATGGTCTGAATTGTGTGCTGCTCCAACAAATGAGAATTGTTCATGCTGATCTCAGATGGTCCAGCCATACCTCTGTAAATAGAAAAATAACATACTGGAAATTAAGAACAATTCAGAGAATGGCCCGGTATAGGCCGTACCTCGAAGAATGGCACATTAATAATGCATGCTTGAAACTAGACTAAATGGAAAACAAACAGATGAAATCAGCACACAATTCAATCCCCAGGTTTTTGATACATCACTTACTGATTAACACCTCACAAAAACAAGTTACTGGGAAGTATTTGTCACTTCAGCCCTACTAGGAAAGGTGTAGACTACGATTGTACAGTGCGATTTACAGTTGCAGCATGTATTCTACTGTAAAAAAATAAATAGCCACGACCAAACCATTTAACATGAAACTATTGGGTGCCTAACATAAAGGAAACAGCCATTGCAGGATGGCAGGAATAAAAAAAGTACTACTCTGCTTAAGTTGTGCTCCACGAAAATTGCTAAAACTTCTGTGTAAAGTAAAGATCCATCAATCCATGTTTTCGTGTATTTCATAGCCACGGTTAACACAGAAATACATACACAAAACACCTAGTAGAATATGTCCACTTAGTGCTAAAGCTTAAAGTACAACAACTACAAGAGCAGGATGAATCCAAATCCTTATATGATCCCATATTTGTAATGATGTGCAACAAAATAAAAAACCAGTGCCATTTAGATTAGAGGTAAATATACTGAACGAACAGGCCTACATCACACAACTAACCATCCTACATTGTACTCTACTGATAAAAATTGCACATCAAGTAGAGAATTAGATTCAGACATATCTTACAGTAAAAATAAGATTTAGCAAACGCACTAACCTCAACCTTTTCACCAGTTCTCTACCTCGGGTTTGCTGACTGTAATGTAGGACTTTTATCCTCTAGATCTCTAAATCTGCTAAGGTTCAGAAGTAGAAAGGATAAGGAGAAGAGGAATGAGAATAAAGATGTGCATGCATAAGCAAAGGGAAAAATACTTACATCGGCTTGACAAAGGAAGAAATGGAGGCTGTATTTCCAAGCTTGTGTCAACAGTCCTCCATTCCTGCATTGTCCAAGAGAGAGGAAGAAGAAAACCAATCAGAAAAGGATTAGAAATACAAGAGGATAAAAGGATGAGATGTTCTTCCAGAATGTATACTCGACAAGCTACCTTCCTCAACTCTGGAACCTGCAGAGTGAAGCTGAGCAAGTGCTGCCTAACAGCTGACTGCCTGCTATATGAGAGGGATTTTGCACTGCTGCACGCCTGCACAATTCCCACTCTCCCAACGTAGGGTATGGCCTTATACTACTCTGACATGGATAGCACGTGAGCAGTGCAGTAAGCACTCTAGGTCTGCTGGTCACTGTGCATTTTCTTCCACCGTTATTTGAACGTGTACACCGGTAGAATAGTAGGAATGATGGCAACCTACCCCCCTAAAGGTAACTAGCAGTGTACCTGCGAGTTTTGACATGTCCACAACCCATACCTCTACTACAAAGGAAAGAACACTGTATTAGCAGATTCACCTGCTCACACATCACTGCACTGTGCGTAGTACAATGAAAGAGTACTGAAAAGTCTGTAGTGCAGCGATGTCACATACCTTGGTTGTCCATGGATGGGGAAACCACAAGTCAGCATATCCCTAGAAATGCTCCTCCAAAAATAACCGGCAGATCATATCTGCCCATTCTAGAGAACATATCTGAAAATAATTATTTACAACAATAGTGAGGTCGTTGTGTAATGGAAAAGCACTTCATTCATATTTGTCATGGCAAAAATATACAAAACTTCGTATAAATTCTTACAATTCCATACCAGCTTCTGTAATCAAAGCTTAATGTATTATGAAAGCAACACATAGGGAACTAAGGGGTGGAAACATAATAAAACTGTTAAGCAGAAATGACCATACTAATAATCTAACCATTCCAGATAAAGACAAAAATCACAAAAACAAATATATGTGCAATAAAAAACAGCTTCATTCAATTTTTCATGTCAAACATATAAAGAACTTGGTTAAAAATGCTTACATTTCCATAGTAGCTTGTGTAATCAAAGCAGGATGATTTCCAAAAGGAAAATGTACACAACCAACGAGTGAAAAAAATAATAAACCGTTAAGCAGCAATGAACATATTAAACATCTTACCATCCAAGCTAAAGGCACACATCCCATTAACCAGTACAGGTTTCTTAAACATTACAACAAAAGAAAACATGACCAGATGTAGTACATCAGAAATAATATTACATGACATGGGTGCATCAATCCAGGGTGTGACACAAATAAAACTGGTACCCCGTCAGACCTAGGAGAATTTTGTTTCTGCTCTACTAACAAAATAAAAATGAACCAACTCTGGATCATAAAGACTATCCCTCTGGTAGATCACTCGAATGCAAGGCGACGGCGCTTGTCGCATGACTGCTATGTATCAGGCGTGCTAAGAGACCTTGATCTCATGTATGCCTCCTCTTCCTCAACAGCAACAAGGTTATTCTTGGTGTTGTTGGATAGCTTGTCTCCAGAAGAAAGATTAGCCAGTGGTTTTGCACAGCTACACCCTTCGTTATCACCTACTTCCTCAAAAAAACTAACAACTGGGGCCTGCA
Source organism: Alopecurus myosuroides (assembly GCA_028641055.1). Taxonomy (NCBI): domain Eukaryota; kingdom Viridiplantae; phylum Streptophyta; class Magnoliopsida; order Poales; family Poaceae; genus Alopecurus; species Alopecurus myosuroides. Next base: position 623,677,283 of record CM054057.1, read on the forward strand.
AGTAGTGTAAGTGGGTAAGTAATTGTATGTGCATCAAGGTGGGGGAGGGGGGATGCTCCAGTGCTTCCTTGTAGGGGACTAATATAAAAAACTTCCATACATGTGTCTCTGGAGAGATGACATTCAGGTTGCTAGCAGTTCCAGCCTGCTGATGGAGTGTAGACAAAGGGAGAACGTCAGGAGATTGGAACCAGCTAGACAAGTTATAGGAGATGAATGCTATTAGATATTTACCTCAAGTAGTGTCCTGGGAGTGCTTGGTGAGTTCAAAAATCCAACTACAGCTGACAAGGTGCTGTGGTTTTCCTGGGCAGACAGGGAAACGCTCCTCTCATCATCTGCTTCATAACCAGAAGGGGCCAGAGAATCCTGCAAGGTGGATAGAAAACAAATCTCTAGTTGAGTATAGTATCAATGTAGGAATGGGGATCGAAAAATCCGCAAGCAACTGACATACTTACAGAAACATGGCTCTTTTCGCTTGTGCGGGTAACACCTGACCGGCCTGATGCCATGTTCTCAGACATTCTTCAGAAATGGATTTTCCCTGCTTGTAGATTCAAAAGTTCACACTACCTTCTTTATAGATGTATGGACACAATGGTGGAGCTTGGACCATAATGGATGCGGTAGGGTTCTTACCTGCAAACAGTCACCTAGCAAATCCTCCCTAGCTTCATCAATCCCTGGAAACATGGGGAGATGTTGTTGGCCCTCCCATGCTCACACAGTACAAGGTACTTTCCAGCATGTCTAGCTTGTCTGTACAGCAGCTTTTCAAAAAATCCATGCAAATTGTATACACAAAAGCCCTATACAAGAATAAATCCCTACAGCTACGAAGGAGGAAATGTTCTGCTTGTGGCAGGTAACAAGTTAAGCCATACATATCAGTGAAAAATAATGTTGCGTTGTAACAAATGTCTTAATCGGTGGATAACTAATATAGAACAGTACGCTCCATGATGGAAACGTACAAGCCAGTACCTACTTATTTTAGCAAAAATAGTCCTTACCAAATTAAAGTGTTGCGCAAATAGAGTTGCCAACATTCCATGAATACAAACAAAATCCTAAATACAGAAAGGTAAACTTGCATGGTTCAATTATATAATATTAAAAGGCGCACTGATATCATAATAACGGTGATGGTGTGCACTCATATCTCCATGTCAAGGTCAGCAGCAGTAGGTATCTTCGTTTGGCACTGATTAATCTTGTGGCCAGGGAGGTTGCAAGAGCTGCAACGGCTAGTTTTCTTTGCCTTTGGAGGACCATCCCTATGCTCACACGTTGAGGAGTTGTGCCCACTTTGGCGGCATACTAGGCAGAATTTTGTCCGGCTTGATGCCTTTGGAAACAAATTCTTCCGAGCTTGTTTCTTCTTCCTACCAGACTTATCACATTCTGAAGGTGCTAGGAATCTATTCTGTTTGGGTCTACCAACTTTTCTTGTGATCAAAGAGGCTTTCAAATTAGCAAGCCTCTTAGCACTCAAGCCATTGCTACAGCCAGCCTGATACTGTGCGCCGTCCGTCTCGGTCATCATTTCAGATGCAGACTGATACCCCATCCGATCAGAGCCATCCATTTCTTCATCACTTGAGTCAACGAACTCTGGTTCAGGATTGAGTGTGATGCCACGGGATGCAAGTGATTGCGCACATTCCTCCCTTGCCTCTTTATTTTTCCTCATCACAATTTTTGCTGTCTCGGTGTCAGTGTTACCTATCTTCACGGTCTCAATAGATGACATGTACAGCAGGCTGTGCCTGAAGGTTGCTGATCGCATAGACGGGTTGTCTTTCTGGTACATTGCTAGATGAGGAGGCATGACATCCCTAGCGTTTTTTGTCCACCTCTTCAGTATATGAGCATGAGGTATTTTCCCAACACCAAGGTGGACAAGAACCTACATTTGTGATAAACATTAGTTAGAGTTTTATTAGGACAAAAGATCAGAACGAATCAGCTCATTGTTGGTACGAACCCTTATGGCATGACAGCACAACATTCCAAAATGTTGGTATAGGCCACACTCGCAGTCATAGAACTGCCCATCCCCGGCAACTCTTACAATAAAATCTACACGTGCCCAAGCCTCCCTCTTATCGGCATTGGTGTGGTGGACTTTGTAAACATTAGGCTCATTGTGTTCGAAAACAACATATTGGGTGCCTCTGTCAAACTCCTGGGAGAATAGCTTGTATGATGCGTTCGTGTATAACTCATATGCATGCCTCTGTATTGGCCAGCATCCCTTAAGCCTTCTCACTTCCTAGAATTTTTCCAAAACAAAAATAAGGAATCAATAGCCACTATACTTAAAAGGATAGCATGCAGTACAGCAAAAGAGATTCTCGAATAATACCTGCTTTGTTTTGTGCTCCTCACGGTCTTCCTCGACAGATCTATCATAGAGAAGTGCATTGTACATCTCGACGAAACGGTTCAGTGATGAGTAACGGGGGACATATGTCTTCAACATGTGGTTAGCGCTCTCGGATCGCTGTGTGCTCATCATCCTTGCGCAAAACTTGTCCTTCGAATATGGCTTGGCCCATTTCTTCCTTACCTCGTAGGTTCTCACTATGAATGGATTCTTCGTTAGGCTGTACTTGGTAATGAGGTCATGCCACGCCGCCTCAAATTCATCCACCGTGAGCATTTCAATTATTACCTTGAAGAACTGTTGTCGGAATGATAAATTCCGTGTGTAGACAGGACCGAGACCTTTTTTGGCCTTGTTTAAAACATGCCATTTGCACCATAGGTGGAGTACTAGGGGCATGGCGATCTTCAGCGCTTCCTCCATAGTTGTTGCCTGATCTGCAAGACGGTAAAATGCATTAATGTAACTGCTGGTTCATACGGTTTTCAGTCACCCACACAGAATGTAACAAAGGGGGGGAGGTGGGGTGATAATGCTTTACTACAAACTAATAAGGATCACCTGTTAGAATTGTCATTGGATGCTTTCCACCCATTAAGGAAATAAATTCCTTGAATACCCATGCAAAGCTAGTAATGGACTCGTCCTTCATAAGAACCCCGGCATAAATAACTGATTGGAAGTGGTTATTGACACCAACGAAAAGCCCAAATGGCATTTTATAAATATTTGTGCAGTAGGTAGTGTCGAATGTGATGGCGTCACCAAAACAACTGTACTGCAATTTAGACCTCTGGTTAGTCCATATAAGAGTCTTTATCCTGTTCTGCTCATCAACATCTACGCTGAATGCAAAATCTGGATCTTCATCTCTTATTTTCCTAAAAAGCTCCAGTATCTTCTTCACATCGTCGTCTAGCTGTTCTCTGGATAACTGGGAGCATACGGTTCGGAGAGAACGCTTTGTGAACGGCAGGTCCTTAACTGAGCCAAAGAAGCTACCAAGGACACCTTGGACTTTTGTCAGACATATGTTATTCTCCCTTAGACATTTTATCATGTCTCTTGTCTGTTCGTCGATGTGACGGTGAGAAGGCCACTGCATTTTCTCCCCACATGAAGTGGACAATTCATGGTTGTGTTCCGCCTCATAACGGCTAACATACCAACCATGGTCATCAGTGCGGTGTAGCCTGATCATAACTTTGCAGTCACACCTCTTTGACTGGTGCTTCACTCTGTTATCAAATCCCTGTATATTTAATCAGAAGTCAGTGCAAAGCACACAATTTGAATTGAACACTATGAATGTCAGATATTATATATACATGCGGCAGTGACGGTGTCAATGTGGAGCACACAAGAATGCAAGGACTAATTTATATCCTACATGACGTACCGCATTGCCGCATTCAATCTCCTGAATTGACCTATACTTGTTGCCTCTGTTTGTGTAGCTCTTGCCATATCTTATTCTGAAACCTTTTTCCCAAGAATAAAGGTTAAAAAAACTGTGTGCTTCCCCCATGGAGTCAAACTTCATACCCACTGCAGGCTCAAAAATATGCGTAGTTGTTCTCGTAGACGACCTCCTCATGGCTGTTTCGACAGCACCCATCCCTGTTGATTTGCGACAGTTAGGTAGGAGCTCGCCTTTCCCGTGCCTTTTCCTGCATTGTGTAGAATGGAGAAACATAAGGTATGTACACACCTAACTAAAATAACCTCACCACCACACAGGTAACGAATGAAACGTAGAAAAACAGATAAGTTTTTATACATAACTTCATTCTTACCATAGAAAAAACACTTTTTTACAGTCTCAGGGATGTGATTTGATAATTTAAAAAAAGTTTTAGACCAACGGCTAAGGTCAACAACAAAATGATCTACTTTCACAACTTCAAACAGCAATAAAGTTATACACGAACTCCCCCCTGTCATATCATTGTGTTCTAGTAGTTGATCTTTTCGGGTGTAATTCTCTAAGGCAGTTCCGAAATTTGTACCGATATGAAATGTCTTGGAAACTAACTAAATTTGTCAGCCACCTATCGTGGAGCGCATCGGTAATGTTGACAACTAAATAGTGGCTAACCTCTTCACCCAGTTTGGTGGTGCAGTCTGTGGAGATACTTGAACAGTCTGAACTTCCCGGGGGGGGGGGGGGGTAACATTGAGACGCTCCTCGTCCGAAATTGGGTAGGCGTAATCATAGAGACATCCATCGTCTTCGGGGAGCTTTGAGGCGAGGGAATCAAATAAACCATGATAATCCCTTTCAGAATCGTTCGATCCTTCTTCCCTGCATCATGAGTAATTGCCAGTGAATTCTAAAAAGAAGCGTACACATGAAGGACCGGACAAAATGAGTGTTATTAATAACTACCAAGCAGTGTACAACTATTAAAACGATCTTGCAAATTCATTACTGTTGGAAAAAAACGGCAGACAGATACAGACCCGTGTACATGAAGTACACTGATTTTATTTATGTACCTACCATTCTAGCCCGTAGTCTGTTCTTGGTGGTGATGAACTGGACCCGAAATTCAAGCCCCTGTTAATTCAAGTTTGAAAAGGAAGTTAGCCCGATTTATTCTATGCAACGCCAAGAGGATTTATCAACTGCTTGTCCTGCTTAGCAATCATCTATACGAACGAAATTCTTCTTCTTACTCCGAAGAAATGTGGACACGAGGAGATGAGCATTCTACATCCTCTTGTGTGCAGATGGGACGCAGAGGGGAGCCAGTGTTGTCGAATCTGCATACCAGAGATGGAAGAACTTAACCAGAGGTCGGGCGATGAAATTGAACAGATTGTCTGGGGCCGAAAAATATGGATCTTGGCGGCAAATATAAAACAGAGAACGAATCTGACCTTTGATTCGCATGAGGTTGATTCTGCCCAACAGCGGATAGTAGCTCCATGAACGAGAGGTGGCTTGACATTGCCTCTTCCGACGCTGGATCTCCCGCAGCAGGGTCATCGGCGGTGCAAGGGCTCATGGCGGCGGCTGTTCCTGCTCGAGCTCCAGGACGGGCACCTTGCTGGGATTCGGGGAGGAGAACAGTGCAGGGGAAGATGCTAGATGCGGGCCGGGGGATGGGGGTTGTCGTGATCTAGGATTCTCAACCGATGGGCCCCACCAGTCTTGTCCAAAAAAGAGCGGAGGGTATTTTAGTCAACGTTATTACCGATCTGACAATATTACTGTATAGCTTTCACGTGTTAAGGGGCGTTTACTACGGCTAACTAAGTCAACCATTCCTCTCCTACGAGGGGGGCCGGGAAAAACGGCTCGTATCCCAATATGGATGGACGGCGTGGATAGTTGGTGGAGATCCAAGTAATAGTGGTAAAACCGCACTCCTAGCTGAAGCCTTTAGTGAATCCTGGAGTCAGATGATGTCCAGGACCTGAAACAGCATCGGTACTTGTATTCGAGTAGATTTTTCGGCCGGTTAAATTCGAGGGCGAGCGGAGCTCCCGGACCGCCGGAGGAGGGTGAGGTCGAGCACCCTCTTGCGCGCGGACGGCGACGGTGAGGTTGAGCTCCCTCCTGGCCGGAGCTGCGAGCTTAGTGGCGACGGCACGGTCGCACGAAGGAGCTCCCTCCTATGCGTAGACTGCGAGGGCGAGGTCGATCGAGCTCCCTCCCGGCCGTAGTTGCGAGCAGACATGCGAGGTCCTGCCCCCGCCGTTGTACGGGAGATCCCGTGTAGAAGACAACTGGACTGGTTTGTAATGATTTGAAATGATCTGGATTAATTTGTAAAATGTAGTTTGTGCTGTGATCCGGATTTGGCCGCGGCCTGTAAATTGAGACAGAGGGAGTATAAATATTGTGCAGGATGGATGGATCGTTCGTCGACGCCAGCTCTTGCGCCTGCATCTCGATTTGGTCTCTACCAGTACTACCCTATGAGTCCAGTCCTTCACGCCATGTACACATTATGTTGTAGGAACCCGGGATTTAATTACGTGAGAGGTGAGAGATTCATTTTACGTCGACCCATCCCGCCTAGGACGTACACGCCCGCCCACGATGCGCCCGGCCGGCCCGGCCCTCAACGTTTTGTTCGTTCGAAACCCACTTGCGGTTTTTCTGTTTTAAAAAAAATCTGGCGCTGTGCCGATGGACCGATCCATGCCGTGCCAGTGGTAGCGTCCAAAGATGGCTTGGCTGTTTCGGCGGACGCCCCGGGCCCGTGCACGTGCCGCGATCGGAGATCCGGGGCTGATCTGCTGTGCACCGTCGGATCTGGTTCGGACGAAGCGACGCGCGACCTTGCTAGTTGCGGGGCGAAACGATACGAGATCGCATCAGGGTAGGATATGATATGAGGCGAGATGACAGCAGGGGTGCACGCGCCGGGCATGTGTGTGTCTGTGGCGAATAATTGAGGTTGACTGACACCGTGCATACGGGTGCCCCTCTCAGGTGGGACCCGTGAGGGCATCTTCTACGAGACTGCTCAAAATACGGATATAACAGGGACAAATCCGTCTGTTTGAGCACGGTCCGGTAGGGGAAACACGATAATTTTGAAACGCGGCCTACGTGGCTGCTTACTTAGGCGGTGGGGCCCTACGCGCGCTCTCCTCCTGGGCCGCGAGCCAAGGCCTCCTCCGCCGCCAGAGCCGTAGCCTCTCTGGCAGCTCTGGCCTCCCGCCCCGCCGCGGGGGCAAGAGCGCGTCTGCGTGGTATCCTTGACCGCTCAAATCCCGACCAAATTTGAGCCAGATTTAAGCAGGCCCGGACGAAAAACGGACTCAGACGTTATCCGGGCTGCTCAAATCGGGGCTGTCCTGCGGACATCTCATACGGACTGCTCAAATCCGGACCGGATTTGTCCCGTATAAGCAGCCGTCCGGGCCACTGTCCGTCCGGTTCTAGGCAGTGCACCCTACGGGCTGCTTACTTGGGACTGCCCCCTTTTCCCCCATTTTCTCACAATTGCTATCTCTTTAAACAACAAAAATTTGACAAATAAATAAATATGGAAAGTTCATAGTTTTACAGCACAACCGGATGAATTAACATAAATAAATAAAATCAAAATGCATAGTGCTACTGGCCTCCGACGAAATTCCAGACATGCTGAACAACGTCATCCTGAATTGTGTGTGCACGTCGTGATCACGCAGCTCAATGTGAAACTGGAGAAACTCCTGAAATGTTGACACGCCAGGCTGAAGTTCAACATTCTGACACTGGAACTCCCAGTTTTCATTGTAAATACTGTCGTCGCGCTCATCTTCTATGGTCATGTTGTGCATGATCACACAAGCTGTCATCACAGCCCACATAATCTCCGGTTTTTATGTCCTAGCAGGGTGCCGAACAATAGCCCATCGAGATTGAAGCGCACCAAACGCACGCTCCACATCTTTCCGAGCACTCTCATGCTCTTTCGCAAACTTTTTCCCAAATCTCCTTGAGGATTAGAGATAGTCCTCACAAAAGTAGCCCATTAGGGATAGATACCACCAGCTAGGTAGAATCCCTAGGTGTATTCGTGACCATTGATCTGATAGCTCACCTCGCGGACGTTGCCAGCCGCGAGTCGACCAAATACCGGAGAGCACTGCAACACATTGATATCATTGTGAGAACCTGCCCTGCCAAAGAAAGAGTGCCAAATCCAGAGATCATGTGATGCAACAGCTTCAAGAATGACAGTGCACTCCCCAACATGTCCCTTGTAGTGCCCCTGCCAACCAAATGGGCAGTTCTTCCACTCTCAGTGCATACAGTCTATGCTTCCAAGCATCCCGTGGAAACCTCTGAACTCGTTGATCGACAACAGTCGTTGAGTGTCCTCAACAGTTGGTTCCCTTAAATACTCTAGGCTAAAGACCTGAACAACAGCTTCACAAAATTTTGAGCCGGTGGGATGCGTGAACAGCGGCTGAGGGTGGCCAAATCGGTCGGCGGCGGCGTGGAGGTGGGACGAGGTTGAGGGAAACGCGGGGGTAGGGATATGTTGCGGGCGGGCCCGACCCGTCTAGGAGAGGAGAAATCAGGACACGAGTGTTGTCCTGACGTGTCCGAATGGTGCGCAAATCTTGATCAAATTTGGACCGTATATGAGTGACCCCGGACAAAAAAACGGACGACAGCTCCTAGGAGATGTCCTAAGGCTGGTGTCAATGCATCACCTCTTCTCACGGGCTATAGCCCCGCCACGTCAGCTTTTTCTCTCACTCTCACCCCACTCTCACGCCACTCTCACGGCACGGTGCCAGTCCACGGGCTATAGCCCCCACTATCACACCTCTCTCCTCCAAGTCAGCATTTCTCTCTCCTCCACGTCAACATTTATTTTGAAGATTAAAAACATTGCAAATAATGGAAGAAATTATTTTATTCAACTAAAATTGTACCGATTACATAATAATAAATAAAAATTACATAAAAATTAAAAAATTACATAATCTAGGATTGAGCCCACACATGCTCAATCAAATCATGCTGGAGCTGTGTATACATCGGCGAGTCCCTCATTTCGTTGTCCATCTGAATTCTGACTGCTAGGCTTGGTGGTGCATTGGTATGTATTGGAGGGCCCACATTGGAAGCAACTGTCTCATAGACGTTCTCCAAATTGGTACCACGCTCATCGTCGATGATCATGTTGTGCAGAATGACACATGCACGCATGATCAACCCAAGAGTGCGCCTGGAGTAGGAGCGTCCGGGAACTGCTAAAATGCTGAACCTAGCCTTCAGCACTCCAAATGCACACTCGACATCTTTGCGCCAAGCTGATTGAGCAGCAGTGAACACACGATGCTTTTCACTTTGTGGAAGAGTAACACCCTTCATGAACACCGGCCGGGAGGGGTAAATGTCGTCGGCAAGGTAGTAACCCCTGTTGTACTCGTGTCCATTCACCGTGAAGTTCACTATGGGTGCTTCTCCTCTAAGCACATCCGTGAACAATGGCGACTGATTGAGCATATTGATGTCGTTGTTGGACCCGGCGACTCCAAAAAAAGCATGCCAGATCCAACGATCATACGACGCAACGGCTTCTAAGATTATGGTAGGGTGTTTGATGTCTCCCCTTGTGAACTGACCGGCATGCGCAACTGGGCAGTTCCTCCACTGCCAATGCATACAATCGATGCTCCCTAGCATGCCCGGAAAGCCGCGCTCCTCGGCTTTCGCTAACAGACGATGAGTATCCGCGACAGTAGGTCGACGGCAAAACTCTTCCCCGTAACAGTTGATGATGCCCTCACAGAATTCATCTAGACAGTCTGACGAAGTTTGTCTAGCTAACTTAAGCCACTCATCTATCGTATCAGCAGCGGCTCCGTAAGCTGACAGACGCAACGCCGCAGTACACTTTTGTAGGGGAGAAAACCCAGTACGGTTGAGAGCATCAGCTCTTTGGGTGAAGGTATTCACCCAATCAATCCACAATGCGTAGAAAAGGGATCGCCTCATCCGATACCTTCGCCGGAAGAAGCTCGGAGGATAAGCGCAGTTGTTGGCGAAGTAGTCGTCGTAGAGCCGATCGTGGGCGCCCACACGATCCCGCCTGATGAACTCTCGACGGCGTCGCGGCGGTCTTGGCACGACCATCGCCGCCTCGTACTCCGCCTGCATTGCGGCTTGCATTGCGGCGATCATCTCACCCTCCACTCCCTCGCTCGAATCGCTAGGGCTGGACGAAGACATGGCGTCGAGAGGGTGGAAAAGAAGAATGGAGAAGATGAATTTGGTGTGGAATGAGTGCAGCATATGAGGGGGTATTTATAGGAGGGATGAGATGAAAATTTCAATTTGTTGGAATTTTTTGAGGCAGCAACGGTAACCCCCAACGGCTAGCTGACGTGGACCAATAGGGTCACGCCACATCAGCTAGCCGTTACCGGCCCCGCGCTCCTCACTATCGCCCGCCGCTACCGCCCCACCCTGCCACCGCGTCGCCCCACCTATCGCCCCTGGCCCACCCTACCGCGCCGCCTACGCGGGCGATAGCGGGCGTTATCGCCCTTAATCGACGGGCGAGCCCGCCATCGCCCGCCTCGCCCCTCCCGCCTCCCCTCTCGCCTGCTGTCGCCCCGCGCGAGGCGATATCGCCGCCCTTGCCGCCTGCGTTGGCACCGGCCTAAGGCTGGTGCCAGTGCACCGCCCGTGACAGCGAGGCCACGTCATCTTTTACCCCCACTCTCACCACACTCTCACCCCACGGTGCCAGTGCACGGGCTGTAGTGCCAGCTCTCACTTCTCTCTCCTCCACATCAGCATTTCTTTTTCAGATTAAGTTATTTCACTCGCTTTTGTTTAGACATTCAAAATAATGCAAGAAAATTATTTTATTCAACTAAAAATGGTACCGATTACATAATAATTAATAAAATTGCATAATAAATTAAAAAAATTACATAATAAATAAAAAATAACTTCTAATCCTCCTCCTCCTCATCCAGTGGCGGCTCCAGGATTTGCTCGCTGGGTATTCATTGTACAAAATTTCTTTTGCTCTAAATGCAGTATATGAATAAAATTGTACGACACTAGCAATTCCTCGATACATTTGACCATAATAATCAGACATAAGCAATTTTTCAATGAAATCAGAACACATGATTACCTTTTGATTGATAAATTGATGATACCCCCATCTTACAATATGACTCTACGATCACCTTTTTGGAGCAGACTGATGACATCCTCATCCTTTACTTCATTGAAGAATTCTCTCTCAACAAATGTAACCAAACAGTTGTTCAAGTATGCATCACCCATTTTGTTCCTTAGCTTATTCTTCACATAATTCATTGAGGAGAACACCCTTTCAACACTTGCGGTAGCTACTGGCAAAATCAATACCATCTTCAGGAGCTTGTAAACAATATAATAATGCTCATGCTTGTTTGTGTTGACAAGCATAACCGAAAGCTCACACATATTCAAGTTTTTTAACCTTCATCCCTACGCATATGACTAACATACATGTCAAGTTGCCATGGAAGTCTTGCGAGTTCATCACTTGTGAAATCATTAGCATAAAACTTCGTAGCAAGCGTAACCAACTTCTCTCTATCATAAGCACCAAATAGATGAAGTGGACTGAATGCTGCCATGCAAGAAAGTAGTTCTGTGTTTACCTCATCAAATCTGCCATTCAGCTCGCTAAGTTGTCTATCAATGACTCACATACATATCAATTTTGAAACGATGGAAATTGTTCAAACCATTATAGAAACCCCTTCTAGGTCGCCAACAGGATAGTACGGACCCTCCATATCAACAATTTTGATCTGATGCTTTGTACAAAATGTTGTGACCTTTTGAAGAAAATCATCCCATCCAGGATCAGTCCTCAATGCCACCAAGTAAAACTTTGTGTTATCAAGAACCTCAATAGCATGGACAATATCTTCATCTTGCTTTTGCAAAGCTCTACTCAATTCATCTGTATATCCAAATATTTCTTGCATCAAGTGTGCCATGAAAACAAACTCAAATGATCGAAATGATGTTAGCATGGTTAGAGCCGCCTGAGCCTCCACCGCATGGTACTCTTTTCCAATCTTCACAAGGACTCGTCGTATTGCACCATACATAGAGATTACACGGTTCACAGTTTTGAAGTGAGAGCCCCAACGTGTATCACATGGCCTTCCCAAGCCCATTTCCTGATTCAGCCCACTCCCAGTTTCTAAATCTTCCAATTCCAATGCATCTATGAGTTCCTCAACCTGAGCTATCCGAAGCATTCTCATCTTTTTACAAGACATGCCAAGAACATTCAACAAGTATGCCAACTGCTGAAAGAACCAAGTACAATCACCACTTTCCTTAGCAACAGCAACAAGAGTTAATTGTAGTTGATGGGCAAAACAGTGAACATAATAGGCAGAAGGTGACTCATCCATGATTAGTTTTTTCAGCCCATTAGCATTACCTCTCATGTTACTAGCTCCATCATATCCTTGCCCACGAACCATTGCAAATGTCAAATTGTACTGCATAAGCATTTGACCAATTGCAGCTTTAAGTGTCAAAGCGGTAGTATCTTCAACATGAGCAAGACCAAGAAATCTTACAACCGCCCTTCCTTTCTTATCCACATAACGCAAGCAAACAGCCAACTGTTCATTCTGATACACATCACTAGACTCATCTGCAAGTATTGCAAAATGGCCACCATCAAGCTCTTCAATGACTAGTTTACTAGTCTCCTGTGCACAACATTTTATCAGCTCATGTTGTATATCATGATGAGTCATCCGGCAGTTCTGTGGAGCATTATTGAGAACAACTCTATCAACTTCTTCAAAATTTCCTGCTAGCCAATTTAAAAGCTCAAGGAAATTTCCTTTATTTAGTGAGTTTTCACTTTCATCATGTCCCCTAAATGCCAAGCCTTGGCGCAAGAGAAATCTCAAACACTTGAGTGTCCATGTCAAACGTTGCACATACAAAGCCTTGTATTGTGAGGTGTTTGAAGCAACAGACTCCCTAATTGATGTTTGTGGTGTAGTGAACATATCATACTTCTCTTGAGCTTCAGCATGAGCACTAGTAACATCACCTTCATGTTTCTTCAATCTCGGCTTCATGTTCCAGTTCCTAAACCCATTCTTCACAAATGCATCTCCACCGGGACATTTTGTCTTGTCCTTGAACAAATAACAAACAAAACAGTAAGCACCATATGTTTCCACACTATACTCAATCCATGGAAATTCTTGAAACCAAACACGGCAAAAACGACGATCACTTCCACTTTTGTTTGTAAACTGAAACTTATGATTCTTTGGTTGACATGGACCCATCTCAATATATCTTCTTCTTACTCTATCTTGGTCATTCACAACATACATTGAGATGGGAATCCGCTTCCCCGGATCATGTTCGAGTGCCCCCAAATCTGCTTCTATTGGCTCATCATCGTCATCAATACCTTCATCATCTTCAACAATTGGTGTTTGGGTTGCTCCTCTACTCTCTGGTGCTGGCACTAACGCCAATTGCAAATTGCTCTCAGGCTGAATAGGAGAAGTACAACTACTAGATGCAGCGCTTGTCTGGTTTGGTGTGGATAGTTCATCCGGTTTCCTTGCTTTTGAAGCTTTTCTCCACATTGCAAATATACTACTGCCAACAGCCCCACTCTTCTTCATCTGTGTTACAAAAACAAGGGGAATAGAGAGTAAAAAAATAGCATTTGTATAATTTTATCTAGCAGATTATATCTACTATACTACTGCATAATTGTTGAAGATGATGGAGCAAAACAGAAAATCCCCCAAACCGGAAGAGAGGCAGACATGGAGCGGAGGACAGTCCATGGCGGAGGCCGTACCTTCGGCGCCGCTGCGCGCAGATGAAGAGGAGAGGGCGGCGAGGGCCGGGGCGTCGCTGCCGCGGGTTGCAGGCCGGCGAGCGCGGGGCCGTCGCCGGATGCGTTCTCCTCGCCCGTCCCTGCTCGGCTGTGCGGGGGGCGGGGCCGGGGCGCCGCCGCGGGGGTGATTAGGGGGGGCGGGTCTGCGGCGTGGCCGTCGCCTGCCCCTACTCGGCTGCTGCAGCTCCCCGGGGCCGGCTCCATCGGCGCGGCGGCGGGGCGGCGCTGATTCCGTCCGTGGGTTCGTGGCTGAGAAACAGAGAGCAGAGGTTGTCTTCGTGTGTGCGGTTCGGAAGAGCGAACGGAAGCACCGCTCTGGCTTGTGGCCTGTGGGCTGGACGTGCGATTCGTGGGCTGACCGGCTGAGCAAACATATGCATAAAAAAAATTCCCAAAATCATGGGTATTCACCTGAATACAGGTGAATACACCTGCCGCCGCCCATGTCCTCATCCTCATCATCTTGCAGCCCAAGCTCTTTTTCCACCATCTTGATGGCCTTCACATGTGTGCGTTTTTCTGCTTCGTCCATGTCCCGCTACCTGTAGGTGGAGCATGTGAAGGTGGTGGGTGGTATGGATACGGAGGCGGAGGGTATGGACCATATGGCCCCGGAGGTGGAGGGTATGGACCATATGGCCCCAGAGGTGGAGGGTATGGACCATAAGGCCCCAGAGGTGGTGTGCCGGAGGGGAGTAATACTCGGGGAAGCGGCGAAGAACCGACATTGGAGCGACGATGTGTCGGAGAGATATAATCTAGGGGAGGGGCTGGTGACCCGTCGGACTGCAAGAGATCGGTGAATGAGGTCATATCTGGAGTCCAACCAGACATGGTGGAGAAGATTTGAGAGAGTGGAGGAGAGAAATGATATGAAGTGGGGTGTGGAATGAGTGAAACCGGGTGGGGGTATTTATAGGGGGTTGGGGATAAAATTTGGAATTTTTTGCTAATTTTTTCGAATTTTTGGAGGCTGCAACGTATACTTCAACGGCTAGCTGACGTGGACGAATCACAGCTCGCCATGTCAACTAGCCGTTGCCCCGCTCCCGCCTCGCCTCCCTCTCGCCCCACCTCGCCAGCGCGTCGCCTCGCTACCGCCTCCTGTTGAAAGATAAGGCTTCTAGAAGGTTTAGTGTTTAAACTCCTGTACCTAGGTCGGTGGATTATAAACCGCATCCTAGTAGCTATCTTGGTTGTCAAGTTAACAACTGAAGTTGTTGTAATCTAAACTGTAAATCTCAGGGCTTTGTTCCCTTATATAAACACGCAAAGCTGCCGAGGCCAAGGCATGCTTACCACCGATCCAATCTACATCACGTAGTTTTACATGGTATCAGAGCTGGTCCTCTCTACCGCATCCATGGCGAGTTCTTCGTCTGCCCCTGGATCGCCGTTCGCCGCCGTCAACATTACCGAGAAGTTGGCCAAGGGAAATTTCATCATGTGGAAGGCACAGGTACTGCCGGCGATCAGAGGTGCCCTGATGGAAGGGTACACCGACGCCAATTGTGTCGCTCCCGCCAAGGAATGGGAGGTGACCGTGGATGGCAAGGCCAAGCTGGAGCCCAACCCGTCCTATGCGCCATGGCGCGCTGCAGATCAGCAGCTCCTAAGTTTTCTGACCACAACCCTATCCAGAGAAGTTCTTTTGCAGGTGCACACCAGCGCGACATCGGCGGAGCATTGGGCGGCCGTCGAGGGGATGTTCGCGTCCCATCAACACTCGCATTGCTCTCGCCAATTCCCAGAAGGGGAACTTGAGCATGGCGGAGTACTTCAGCCGGATCCGCCAACTCGCGGATGAGATGGCCGCTTCTGGGAAGGCACTCGACGAGGAGGACATCGTCTCCTACGTCTTGGCGGGCCTAGATGGCGAGTACAACTCCATCGTCACCGCCATGGCCACGCGCAAGGAGACAGTCACCGTCTCCGAACTCTACTCGCAGCTCCTCAGCTTCGAGATGCGCCTTGACTTGCTTCAAGGTGGCGCGCAATCCTCTGTCAACGCTGCAGTTTGCGGCGTACGCGGAGGGGGCGGTGGTCCAGGACGCGGCGGTGGCCGTGGTGGCCCTCCCTCCTACGGTCGTGGCAATGGTGGCCGCGGCTTGGACAACAACACTGGTGGTCACCACGGTGGACAGTACGGTTGTCACCAAGGTGGACACTACGGTGGTCACCAAGGTGGCAACTATGGTGGTCACCACGACGGGCATGGCAACTATGGAGGACATGGCGCCGGGAACTATGGTGCGCACGGCAACCAGCGCACGAACAATGGCAACAAACCTCGTTGACAACTCTGCGGGAAGATGGGGCGCCTCGTCATCAAGTGCTGGCAGAGGTTCAATCCGGACTTCACCGGCATAGAAGAGAAGAGTGCGGGGGCGGTCACCACGTTCTCGTACGGCACGGATCCGAGCTGGTACGTCGATACCGGCGCCACGGATTACATTACTAGTGATCTGCACAAATTGACCATCCGTGACAAGTACAACGGGAACGATCAAGTACACACTGCAAATGGGTCAGGTATGGACATTGATCACATTGGTCACTCTTTTGTTAGTACCTCTGGTCGTGATTTACATCTTAAGAACATCCTTCATGTGCCCCAAGCTAACAAAAATCTTCTATCCGCACATCGTCTTGCTTTTGACAACAATGCCTTTCTAGAATTTCATCCACATTCTTTTTTTTATTAAGGACCAAGCAACCAGGAGAACTCTTCTTCAAGGTCAATGTAGAAGAGGGCTTTACCCACTTTCGTCCACTCCTTCCAGTTCAAGCAAGCATGTCCTCACTGCCGTCAAACCATCCTCGGAGAGATGGCATTCTCGTTTAGGTCATCCGTCATCGATCATAGTTAAAAGAGTCATTAATCATAATAAACTTCCTTGTTCTAGTGAAGTCAATAATGAGTCTGTTTGTGATGCTTGTAAAAAAGGCAAGAGTCATCAACTCCCCTACCCTAAGTCTTTTAGTGAATCAAGTGCTCCTTTAGAGATAGTTTTTTCAGATGTATGGGGTCCTGCTACTGAGTCTGTTGGACGAAAGAAATATTATGTGAGCTTTCTTGATGATTTCAGTAAATTTACCTGGATCTATTTGATTACGCACAAATCTGAAGTTTTTCAAAAATTTCAAGACTTTCAGACCCTTGTTGAACGCCAATTCAACATGAAAATTCTTGCTATGCAAACAGATTGGGGGGGGGGGTGAATATGAGAAGCTAAATTCATTTTTCCCAAAAATTGGCATCTCTCACCATGTTTCTTGTCCCTGTGCACATCAGCAGAATGGCTCAGCTGAAAGGAAGCATCGACACATTGTTGAAGTAGGTTTGTCTATTCTTGCTCATTCATCAATGCCTTTGAAATATTGGGATGAGGCTTTCATTGCTGCCACCTTTCTTATCAATCGCACACCTAGCAAAGTTATCCAGTTTGATACTCCTTTAGAGCGTTTGTATCAAGAAAAACCCAACTACAACTCTCTTCGTGTCTTTGGGTGTGCGTGTTGGCCGAACCTTCGTCCCTACAACTCACGAAAGTTAGAGTTTAGATCCAAGGAATGTGTCTTTCTTTGTTATTCCAATCTCCATAAAGGGTTCAAATGTCTAGATATTCCAACTGGCCGAGTCTATATTTCGAGAGATGTCGTGTTTGATGAATCGGTTTTTCCTTTCTCAAAATTACGTCCCAATGCGGGTGCCAAGTTGCACGCTGAAATCTTGTTACTCCCTTCTGAACTTTTAAATCCCTCGGACCATGAGAGGGAACACAGTGATGATCATTTGATTAATGCTCCTGAAAAATCTGATTTTAACCATGTACAAACTTTGCGTTTTCCTTATCATATGTAGCAGAAAACGCCAAGGGAGACAGGCACGGAAGACGGAGCAGATTTCCCTGAGCGCTCCGATCCCGAGAGATCGCGCACGGACTCGGCGCAGATCCGCCTGGCGGGCTCACCTGGTCGGGCCACGCGACAGACAGGGACAGGCACGGGAACTGGCGAAACCGCGTCCCCGCACGGAACTTCAGGCGGCATGAGCTCGCCACACGCGCGCGGCAACTCCACGCCCGATGCGTGGACGGAGCAGAGCGGGGGGACCGGCGTGTCCCCCACTGACTGTGGGATTCCTTCCCACGCGTCTTTCTTCGACGGGCCACAGGCGACAGCGACCGGGTGCACAGGCTCGGACAGTGGCGCAGGCGCATCTGGCGTGCGATCCGAGACTGATCACTGTCGCCTGGGATCCTCTGCGGACGGTGCATCTGCGGATCCTCCTGTGCCATCCAGGGCGCATACACGGTCAAAAAGTGGTATTTTCAAACCTCTTATTTCAAAGGATGGCACTATTCGGTATAAAGAGAAGTTTGCTGGTTTTCTCTCATCTGGTGAGCCCGAAAATTTGCATGAAGCTCTAGAGGATAAAAATTGGTGTAGTGCGATGGATGATGAGTATAATACACTTATGAGGAATAGAACTTGGCATTTAGTATCACCTAATCAAGGGAGGAATATTATAGATTGTAAGCGGGTTTATAAGGTGAAAAGAAAATCTGATGGTACTATAGATAGGTATAAAGCTAGGCTTGTAGCTAAAGGTTTTAAGCAACATTATGGTGTAGACTATGAGGATACTTTTAGTCCTGTAGTTAAAGCTGCAACTATCAGATTGGTATTATCTATTGCTATATCCAGGGGATGGAGCCTTCGTCAATTGGATGTGCAGAATGCGTTTCTTCATGGTGTTCTAGAGGAAGAAGTTTATATGAGGCAACCCCCAGGCTATGAAGATAAAACAAAGCCTCATCATCTGTGTAGGTTGGACAAGGCTTTGTATGGCCTAAAGCAGTCTCCTCGGGCATGGTACTCAAGATTGAGCACAAAGCTGCAACAACTTGGGTTCAAACCCTCAAAAGGGGACACATCATTATTCTTTTACAAGAATGGCAAAGTAACTATTTTTATGTTGATTTATGTTGATGACATAATTGCTGCAAGCTCATCACAGGAGGCAACTACATCACTACTGAGTGATTTAAGAAATGACTTTGCCTTGAAGGATCTAGGAGATCTTCATTATTTTTTAGGTATTGAAGTAAGACCTGTTGATAATGGTGTTTTACTAACCCAAGAAAAATATGCCATAGATATTTTGACACACGTAGGCATAAAGGGATGCAAGCCAGCAAGTACAGCTCTTTCTACCTCAGAGAAATTGTCCAAGTTTGAAGGAGAATTGTTGGGTCTAGAGGACTCTACTCGATATAGGAGTATTGTGGGAGCATTACAGTATTCGACTCTCACAAAACCAGATATATCTTTTTCAGTAAACAATGTTTGCCAATTTTTGCAAAATCCTACTACTGTGCATTGGACAATTGTGAAGAGGATACTTAGGTATCTTCAAGGGAGTGTCTCAACAGGGTTGAGGATTGGTAAGGATCCCTCTACTCTTGTAAGTGCATTTTCTGATGCTGATTGGGCAGGATGTCCTGATGACAGAAGATCCACAGGTGGCTTTGCTGTATTTTATTGGCTCCAATCTTGTGTCATGGAGTGCCAAGAAGCAAGCCACTGTATCAAGGTCCAGTACAGAAGCAGAGTATAAGTCCCTGCAAATGCCACCGCAGAGGTAATATGGGTGGAATCTTTATTGGATGAACTTGATGTTAGTCATCCTCAAACAGCATGCTTATGGTGTGATAATCTTGGGGCAACCTATTTGTCTGCTAACCCAGTGTTCCATGCAAGAACAAAACATATTGAGATTGATTTTCACTTTGTACGAGAAAGAGTTGCACAGAAATTGTTGGATATTCGTTTTATACCAACAGGGGATCAAGTGGCTGATGGGTTCACGAAACCATTGCAAATTCGACAGTTAGAAGCCTTCAAGAACAATCTCAATCTTATGTCGTTAAGACTGACGGAGGATGTTGAAAGATAAGGCTTCTAGAAGGTTTAGTGTTTAAACTCCTGTACCTAGGTCGGTGGATTATAAACCGCATCCTAGTAGCTATCTTGGTTGTCAAGTTAACAACCGAAGTTGTTGTAATCTAAACTGTAAATCTTAGGGCTTTGTTCCCTTATATAAACACGCAAAGCTGCCGAGGCCAAGGCATGCTTACCACCGATCCAATCTACATCACGTAGTTTTACACCTCCCTCTCGTCCACCTACCGCCGCCAACGCGGGCGACAGCGGGGCGGTAGCGGGCGGTGGATCCGTCGCCGCCCTCTCGCCCCGCGCCGGGCGCTACGGAGAATTCAAGCCCGTATTTTGAGAATTCAAGCCTGTCGAAATTCATCACGTATTCCTTCTATAAAAGCTCAAAGATTGTGAGCCTTCTCCTGTGTTTGGGCTGGGCGCTGCCGAGCGGACGCGTGTACGTCCCGATGTGTGCGTTACCTCGCAGCTTGGCCGTTGGATCCGGGTAGCTGCTCTGCTCGGCGGAAACCTAGCTAACAATCCCGTCGAGTCGGCCCGCGCCCTCATCTCCCCGCCCTTCCCGTCCTTCCACCAATCCGCCGCCTCGCCTCCTCCCCCAATCCCGTCCTAGGGTTCTCGGCTCATCTTCGTCGTGCTCGGCGGAGCAAGGGCGATGGCGAACTGCGAGTCTCAATGGATAAGCCCCTGCTCTTTCCACCTCTCTTTTACGCCTGCTCAGCTCGTCTCCACTCACGTAGTCTCCGGGTGTCATGCCCTCGCAATACCCTTGCGGCGTAGATGGGCGAGTGGACGGCCACTGTGGAGGGCAAGAGGAAGCGTTGCGAGGAGGGCGGCAGGGCGGGCAGTGAGGGAAGCCGTATCCCCGGCACGCGGCACCGGCGCGCCGCCTCGAGGAGTTCATCCACCATCAGCAAGGGATAGAGATCCCCTTTTCGGTCGGTACCGCCCGCCTGCGGTGGCCGTCGCTGTGCTCCCCCACTCCAGGTGGAGTGTTGTAGCCGTGAGGGCTGCTGGTCTGAGGCAGTGCATGTTGTAATTGTGTCGAATATTATGTACGAGTGGGGTTACGGTAGGACTTGGAGTTGTAATAGGTGTGGACAGAATAGGTAGTGTTGTAGTCGAACACGTGTATCCTAGGGCCTCTCATATAATGAGGAGGCACCACATGTTGTAACCCATGGCGACTTGATAGCAGCAGGCGCGCAAGGGGAGCCGGCGGTTTGTGCCGGCGACCAAGGCGGCCGGTGCAGCGGTATCGATGGGGAGGAGCGCCCATAGTCATGCCCCGCAGATGTAGGCGAGTTCGCCGAACTGCGTTACCAAATCTCGGTGTCGTCATCATTGTTGCGATTGCTTGTTCCTCGGTAGATCGACTAAGCGCCTACAACTTGTAACAAGTGGTATCAGAGCAAGGTTCGAAGGCCGCGTTACGTTGATCTAGAGGAGTCGAGAAAATCGATAAGTCGACGTGGACTAACTCGGGCGAGTGTTCCATCGGCTTGGATCGAATTTTCTTGGACAAGGACAAAGCATCAAGATTGATCTGTGGACTCGGTGCATGGACGAACGCATGAGCCAGCGGTGTGCTTGCTTGATCAGTACGATGATGCATGTGCTTGTGTGCGTGGCTGGTCAGAGGTTCCGTGCATGCATGCGCACTAGTAGGGAAAGGGCTACCAGTGACGAACAAATATCAGCTACCGCTGGCGAACTCTTGTTCGCCAGCGGTACAACGCCAGTGGTAGCAGGTTACCGCTGGCGAACAAGAGTTCGCCAGCGGTAGTGCAGGTTACCGCTGGCGAACAAGGCCTTGTTCGCCAGCGCTATGTTCGCCAGCGGTAGCTCCGCTGTTCGCCAGCGCTACTGGTTCGCCAGCGGTAGTCAGGTTGTTCGCCAGTGGTACAGTTCGCCAGGGGTAGGTACTGTGTTCGCCAGTGGTAAGTTTCACAGGTTTGTATTTTTTCTTTTTTTTTGTATAACAGTTTATATATTCTGATTCTGTATATATTCCCAGGTCCAAATACATTCAAATTCTATAATTTATAAACTTTCACACATATAAATCACTGATAGCACATCGATAAATCATAGATACATATGCATCCATCCATAACGAATTTAACACATCGATAACGATATTAACACATCTATACATATGCATCCATATCCAATTCTCATAAGTACGAATACAACACATTGATCTCAATAATATGTCGGAAGATTTCGAACCCAAAATATAGCCATCTAATTAGTTCAACGATTACAAAGGTATGACTACTACATATCTATGCAACGTACGCGCGATATAGAGATCAATCGCAAAGAACTAGCTAGATATACGGTCCGCCTCCGCTTTAGCTTCCGCCTCCGCTTGCGATCTTTCGCTAGGGCTAGCGCGCCGTCCACTTCTTCATCTCTCTGTAGACCAAGATAAAAGCATTAGACCGGCAAAGGAAATCACAAGTTCTTATTAGGAGCAATTCGTAACGAATCGAATACATACCGTCGATCATTTCTTCCTCGATGTTGTGATCTTCTGTTTCTTCTCCGGCGGGAACGGAAGAGCACCTTCTAACGAGTTGAATGGTCTCTCGTCAGTCTGCTCTAGCACATATTGTCGCAACTCATTGTTAGATGGTGGGGTACCGTTCCAGTGGAAGGTAGATCCTGAAGTTACTACATCCTTATAGATGATTGTGCAGATCTTGCGCTGGATGCGACCAAAGTTTTGTCTGTACTCAGCATCAGACCATTCCACGATGCTGCGAGACCATTTGTCCACAGCAACATGTATTGCAGACTATGTTGGTCCTTCACGATCTCCGTCATGTGTTTGGATGAGGTACCATGCCTCCATTTGGCCGCCTGGCGCCTGCTTGGGGCAGGGAAACTCTGTTCTGTGTCTGAACACATATTTTCCTTTAATTTGTTTCTTCCTGTCGCAGAATCCTTCCCCCCTGATGTAGCCATCCATAGCATCATTGAGAACAGACTTGATGAGGGTGTAGTTCTTCTCCTTCATCGTACTCCCGGAGTCGAGATATACTGCGTGCGTCTCTCGGGTAGAGCATGATGAGGGTGCCGTATTTGTTTCTGCGCAAAACAGGAGAGTCCATATATATAATCCTCAAAAATTGTATATGCGCGAACTTATGTAAAGATGGGAAATATAACTTACTCAGGAAAGTAGGGCACGAGGGTGATCCTCTTGTGCATATGGTTAGTGAGCAACACTTGTTCGAGGTACTTTGTCGCTTTTGCCCTACCCTTGGGGTTGTTCAAGTACATGTCGTGCATGTAGTAGGGGTCTGCTAGCCGATGTTTCTGACATTCTCTACGGATAGCTGATGCGCCAAGCTGAGCGTAAACAGACGGACGATTGACGAGTGGAGTGCTTTCATGTGGAACATCCGGAAAATGTCGTCAAATCTAATGATGATCTTGTTTGCGTTGCCTTCAGTGACAAATCCCGTAGATGGCACCTTTGCGACCAAAACCGGCAGCGTTGGATTTTTCTCTTTGAGAAGCACCTCCTCCATATATAGTACACCGTCATGGACGCTACGCATATCACCTGTCAGCAAGGCGACCAACCTCGGCGGAAGCATCGGTTTCCCCAACTCATGGATCTGATGCCAGTCGGTTATGGGTATCCTATCCAATACACGTCCTGTCTGCGGCTTAGACTTGGTCCCCTCCACCGGTTGGCTCATCGATGCAACGGCAGGAGCCTTCTTAGTTCTTTTCCGTGCATACTTGATGTTAGGCTGAGTCTTATGAAATACATCAGCTACCGCCTCTTTGAGGGCATCCTGGCTGATGACTTCTTGCTCGGGGACTGCCGGCTCTTGAGAAGAGAAAAGACGCTTTGTGCATCGATATTTATCCGCCTCCTCCGCTGGCAAGAGAAGTTGATCAAGATCATCCAGGCCGGGCGCCCCCTCGTAAGGATCGTCGACGAGGTAGTCATTCGGGTTCTCATCTTCGTCGTCGTCGTGCTGCACGGACTTTGCAGGTGAGAAATCCTTGTGTTGGCTCGGGTGCTCTTTGAATCCTCCTTGGCCCATACTTTCTGCTTGGCCCATACTTTCTGCTTCCTTGGCCCATACTTTCTGCTTGGCCCATACTTTCTGCTTTGTAGTCAAACGGGTTCGGCCCTTCTCTCTTCGAATCCTCCTTGGCCCATACTTTCTGCTTCCCAAGGTAACCCCGGCTTCCGAGATTGTGAGGGCCAATGTTCTTTTTTCGCTGTTCTTTCCCCCATTTAGTCAGCGCAATCCTTTCCGGTTTGAGTTCGTCGATCTTGAATTGGGCCAAGTCTTCCTCGGAAATGGAGGGCCACATCTTATGGATCTCATCAAAATCCGCTCCCTTCGCAAGCATCTGCCGCAAACTGGATCTCCAAGTCGTAAACGCTTTGGCGAACTTGTTCAGTGCTAAGGAGTTGACCAGATTCTTCTTCAGGTCCTGGTTGTCGTAAGGATCCGGGAATTTATACCTTGTGTGCAGCTTCTCAATCAGCAGGGCGGCATGAGCCGTGTTTTCTTTAGCTTTGAGGTGCTCCATGTTAACGTTGCCGAAGTCTCGAGCTATGCAGCCTATCTGGTTTCCATAGCCCTTGGCATAAACTCTCCGGCTCGAGGGGAGCACGCTGGGGTCCACTTCCGTGAACTCTTCCCGCATGGTGGCGAGCATGTTGTTCCGCCTCTCTTTGCGCCTAGCCGCCGCCTCGCTACCGGAGGCGGTATCCCCGGTGCCACTACCGGTTTGATCACCTTCTGCGCCCGATGTATCGTTGTGTGGCTCTAGCTCCTGGCGAACGGTTTCGTCCATCTCGTCGTCTGCATCGTCGCCCTCCATCTCTAGATCCGGGTGCGGATCTACGGGTCCGCCTCCCGCGCTTAGCATGGAAAGCCACGCATCGTCGTTGTCTCCGCCGTGTCCGAGACCAGAACCACCCGCCTCGTCGTTGTGAGCCATATCTAATGAAGGAGAGAAAACCCGAAATAAGTTCAACAAATCCTACAATTTAGACGATGTACCCCATATGAGTCCAAATTTCTCGGACTCTAAGTTGTGATATTTTTAGCAAAGATCATGCCAAAATTCACGGAAAATTTCGGCATGACCTTTGCTAAAAATATCACAAATGGAGTACCCAAATTTGCCGGAACGGAAATTAATCAACATTCCGGCAAATAGGGACTCACGTGGGGTACCTGCACATAAAAACCCACCCCTCATATAATCCCACCCCTCATATTATCATCGTCATCCACACGAAGGTGGGCACATATCAATACGACCACACACCATCTCCACCATCCATACACCACCATCCATCACCACCACCATCCATACACACCCCACATCCATCACCACCCACCAACCATCACCAACCACCAAAAACAATTGTGACATAACATGGGCACAAAAATATGATTTATGTTAAGATATATAAGCACATGGGCACAAAACAGAATGAATTCTTTTCTGTTTGAAAAATGGCAGAATTGCCATAAGGTGAAAACGCAAACAAGTTACTTCTACAAACTTTGCGGAAATACTTTGTAAAATTAATCACATGGTCTTTATATCAAATGAGAGTAGCACAAGGAGTGGCACCAAAAATTAAGTTGTTTAAGGCCCCAAAAATCATGGTTTTCTCCACAGCAACAAATCAGAAATTTAACAAGTTTGTTCTACAAACTTTATCAAAATGATCTCCAATTTCTACCAGTGCCTCCTTATGGTAAATAATAACTTTCCACCAAATCTCATGTGGTTTTGAACTAGTTAAGTGCCTCAATTAATTATTGGAAGTTAATTGCAGAAATAAAATGAAAACAAGTGTTTTTAAAAATATCATCAAAATGAATTGAAATTTGTACCATGGCCTTTTATTGCCAAATAAGAGTGACACACAAAATTTTATATCAATTGAAGTTTGTTAACTGCCAAAAGTAATTAAATTTAAATTTGGCAGAATTGAAATTAGAACAAGTTTGTTCTACCAAACTCATCCAAATGATCTCAAAATTTTACACGATCTCTTTATGTTAAATAAGAATTTACTGCATATTTTCATAAAGTTTTTAATTGTTTAAGGGACAATGGACTACTTTCCTCGGTTTCTAGCTCCTATTTATGTTTGAAAAATTAAGCTAGGAGTACTCACAGGTTTGAAAAATATACCATCCATCACCACCAACCAGATTCATCACTTGAATATGTTTAAGTGAATAAAACCATTGTGTTGCATGCTAGCTGTATCATCACTTGAGCAAACCAAAAAGAGAAAAAAAAAACAGTAAAACAGGATAACCTCTGGCCTCAGATCTTAAGCTTCAATAAGCTCTATCCGTCGATGAGCTTCTGATTAATTCATGCACATCAGGTGCAGTGATAGTACTTTCCAGCTTCTGATTAATTCCGCAAGTTATCAATGGTTGTTTTCATTAAAAAAAGGGTCCCTTGCAGTGCCATTAATTCATGCATTTTCAGTCACATATATTATTACATTCTCAGCAAGGAGGAGCATCAGGTGGCCAAAAACAACAAAATCAAAGGATAATTTGGTGCATATTTATCATCATTGGCCAGAAATCCAAAACTAGGCAATCAGAATAAAACAAGTGCAATGATGTTCTCATCAGAACAAAAAATGCACAGAATAAAAACTAGGCTGATCATGATCCCAAGTTGAGCAATCACATGAGAAAATGCCCTAGAGTTGAACTAGCCTCTGATGATTTACGTTTTTTTTGCAAAACAGAATCACTTAATGCTATATTTCTGATCCACCAAAAACAGAACAAAAAAGCTACTGATTTTCTTATGGAACTTTGGTCGAGCACCTTGTGTGCGTGGCAGAACAGGGGCAGGAGGGGCGGTGCCGCTGTACGAGGCAGCGCAGCAGCCGCAGGGGAGGAGCAGTGAGTGGCCAGGGGGGGTGGTGATCGCCGGTGAGGGAGGGGAAGTGGCCGACGGCTGATCGGGGCAGTGGTGGGGTGTTCGCGCGCGCAGGGGCAGTGGGGAGAGGGAGGGCGCGCGTGGAGAGGGAAGGGAGGGGTGAGGAGAGGGAGGGAGAGGCGCGGCCGGTGGTGCTATTGGGCTCGCCGGAGGCCTAGTCCTCGCCGGAGTTAACAGAGGGAGAGTCGCCGGAGTTAACAGAGAGAGGGAGGCGCGCGCGGTGGTTTCGAAATCGACTAAGTGTTGGGCGCAGTACTGCTAGAGAGAGGGGAGGGGTGGGGGGCCCGCGCGTAAGTGTCACGGCGCCAGTGTAGCGCTGGCGAACAAGCCCCGTAGTTCGCCAGCGGTACCTTACCGCTGGCGAACATCTCTCTGTTGCCCAGCGGTAACATGCTGCTGGCGAACAAGGATGGCTGTTCGCCAGAGGTACTTTTTTAAATTTATAAATGCATTTAAATTATACATTACAAATTAATTTCATGCATTTAAATTATTATGTTTATACATGCATTTAAATAATATGTTTATTTGAATAATACATGCATTTAAATAATATGTTTATTTAAATAATACATGCATTTAATTATTCAAAGACACATTTCATTAATTCAAACACATTACAAATTATTTCAACACATTACAAATAATAATGTTTTTTGTTTTTCATTATTCCCTTTATGTTTTCAATTATTATGTTTATAAATGCATTTAAATAATACATTACAAATTAATTTCATGCATTTAAATTATTATGTTTATACATGCATTTAAATAATATGTTTATTTGAATAATACATGCATTTAAATAATATATTTATTTAAATAATACATGCATTTAAATTATTCAAAGACACTTTCATTAATTCAAACACATTACAAATTATTTCAAACACATTACAAATAATAATGTTTTTTTTTTTTTCATTATTCCCTTTATGTTTTCAATTATTCCCTTTTATGTTTTCAATTGTTTTCCAATATTTCCTTCTTGTTTTCTCTTTTCATTATTTTGGTTTTAGTTGTTTTCTATTGTTTTTTCTTTATGTGTTCTATTGTTTTCCGTTGTTTCCTTCTTATTTAATTTCTATTTGTTTCCTTTATGTTTCAAAAAATATAAGTCCACACATTTGAAATACAGAACAAGGTACATTAAATTTATAATAAGTGCACATCGATATCAGACCCCATGCATATACATAGTTTCGTCGCATACAATTGGCAGAAAAATATATACATAGTTTCTCATCAGTGTTTGATTTTTTTGCCTTTTTTGGTCGCAGTTGCATAATTTAACCCCACATTATGACTTCTTCTTATGAATGGAAGACCATGCCTAGGTAGCGTAGTTCTGCTTCTTCTTGTTGTGTATGTTGCATGACTATCATCATCATCTTCTTGATCATCGTCAATATTTGGGTCGCCGAACGTGTCGAACTCGTCCTCATCAACGACTCCATCCATTCCGATGATATTTCTTTTCCCTCTCCTCACGACAACACGGCTAGGCCTTGCGGGGTCTGTTATGAAGAAGCATTGTGACACATGCTTAGCCAATACCCATGGCTCATTTTGCGCTGTGACATTCGCGCTTGATGAGGTTCCGGCTTCGGGAATAACCATGGTTGTAAAGTATTGGTTCTTCTTTCCTGACGGTCGACATCCAGCCCATCTGACGCGGAACATAGGCACCTTCTCTCCAGAGTAGTTAAGCTCCCATATCTCCTCGATCCTTCCGTAGTATCTTAACTTTTTGTCACCGGTGTAGGATTCCATCGTTACCCCTGAGTTTTGATAATCGGAAGTTTTGTCTTTCTCCTCTGTGTAGAAAGTGAACCCGTTGATATCTCTCGTTACCCGCAGAACATCGAGGGCCACTCTCAGGCGGGACTCTCCCGGACCGCAGCCTGCATACAACGGTGTCTTCGAGTCTATCTCTAGTTGCGCCAGCTTCGATTGCTCTCTAGCAGCAGATATCGAGTTAGTCGTCTTTCTCAAGAGCAGTTCTTTCAGATGAGGGTCACGCACAACTTCCGTTAGGGGTGTCCCTGTGTCCTCGTGATCTTCTTCCACGTCTTGTTCAACATCTTCTCCATGATCATGTGCTGGGTCATAAGGCTGATCTTGGTCCTGCTGTAGTTGGTCCTGCTGTAGTTCTATTCGATCGTTGCTATTGTCCTGTTGCACATCATTTCCTACCGCCGCCGCCCCATGGACTTCATCTTCATCATCACTTACCCACTGACTGTTATACCCATCCATGAAACCATACCTTAGGAGGTGACTGAGCAAGTCTCCGGTAAAGGGATTGAGCAAGCCCCCTAGTTTGCACTTTCGACATGGACATCGTATCTCCTTGCGGCCATTTTGTAACATGTCTTCTGTCGCGTGTCTCAAGTAACTATTCACGACACGTTCACTCTTAACGACCACCATTATATGTCGCCTGCACGAGAGCGCGCGCCGATATAATTAATATTAGAACCAAACATAATATATATATATTGCGATATTCACGGAAAAAAATCGGCATGACCTTCCTACAAATTGGAGGTTAGAGGAGTGCCAAACTATGCCGAGACGGAAATGAATCAACATTCCGGCGATAGTTGGCTACTCAATTTCATTCCACAACAAATTGCGCACACATGCATTTATCGTCTCCATCACACGACCATTGTTGAATCCGGTGAAATTTCACACATATTGCATATCGCGTGTATCCGGACAAAATTTATATACAAACTCATTTAATTATATATTATCATTCATCACACCTCAAATGAATAGATGGCCACACGATGATCCGGAGAAATTTGGAGCTTTGGAGAGAAAGGGGTTAATTCTAGATCTAGATGGCTAGGGAGGGAAAATTTGGGATAGAAATGATGTTAGGAGGGAGATAAACATATATATACCAACTAAAATAAATTTAGTTGGTTCAAAATAGAGTAGGAGGGTGGAGAATTGGCATAATTTCGAGCTAGAGAGAGAAGAGGGGACAAGGTGAAGAAGAGAGAGTGGAGGGGAAAGTGGGTAGGTGGGGGTGCCACTTTGTGGCAATATCTGCGGACTACCGCTGGCGAACAGATGCTTCTGTTCGCCAGCGTTAAGATGCGTGCTGGGCCCACATCTTAGCGCTGGCGAACAGAAGCATCTGTTCGCCAGCGGTTGTGGGAGTAGCGCTGGCGAACAATACAGGCCGTTCGCCAGCGGTAAAATAAGGCAGCGGCGCTACCATTTCAAATCGCGCGCAGGTGGGGCCCAGGCGTACCGCTGGCGAACAAGGGTGGTTGTTCGCCAGCGGTAGTGCTGGCGAACAGGCATAGTTGTTCGCCAGCACTATTAGCGCTGGGCAACAGCCATTCTAGTTCGCCAGCGGTATGGTGGTGGCTATAAGCCATTCCCTACTAGTGGCGGCTAGTGCTTGTGTGCCAGCGGACAGAGATTCCGTGCATGCTCGGCCAGAGGGAGCAGGATGGCAGGCAGATCAATCTGAAGCCGGATTTGTTTCGTAAAAAAAAAGGGGACCGGGTCCCTGGTGAACACCGATCGAGGCGGAAACGGTTTCACAGTGCGAGTCGGAGGCGGAGCCTGCGCCTTAAAGGCTGCGGCAGGGCAGGGCCAAAGACGAGCAGGCAAATCGATTCAGCGCAAATTAATTCATCAAGGGATACGACGGATCTATCGGAACAGCAGGCGAATCAAGGCAATTGCTAGCATCGGGAGTTGAGCCAAGTTTAGAGCAGCAGTACGTGAAGCACAGGCAAAATTATTGCTACGTGCGCACGGGTACAGAAGCTCGGTTTCTTCGCGGGTCAGCTATACAGGAAAAATCATGGCGCCAACGGGTACCAGATTTGAAGTGCAAAAGTTCGACGGGACTGGAAACTTCGCGTTATGGCAGACAAGGGTGAAGGATTTGTTGGCACAACAGGGATGCTTGAAGGCGTTGCGGGATGTCAAGCCAGCTAAGATGGACAATGATGACCGGGAGGAGTTGCAGATTCAAGCAGCCGGGACCATACGGTTGTGTCTGTCGGACCAGGTCATGTATCATGTGATGGATGAGAATTCGCCGAAGAAGGTTTGGGAGAAATTGGAGAGTCAGTTTATGTCAAAGACTGCGACGACCAAGGTGTATTTGAAGCAAAAGTTATACATGCTTAAGATGCAGGAGAGGTCGGATTTTGTGGAGCACATGAATACCTTTAATCAGGTTGTCACGGATCTAGCACGTCTGAGTGTGAAGATTGACGACGAGGATAGGTCTATTCTCCTTCTTTGTTCATTGCCACCGTCCTATGAGCATTTGATCACTACGTTGACGTACGGCAAGGAGACTGTTCAACTTGAGGATGTCACTGCGGCGTTATTGTCCTATGATATGAGGAAGAAGAACAACGCAGAGGAAGTCGCTCATGGTGAAAGTTTGCTAGTCAATGGTGGGCAAGGCAGGCAAGGATACGAGGCAGGGAAGAACAAGAAAAAGAAGAAGGTGCAGTGTCACAAGTGCAAGCAGTGGGGACATATTAAGAAGGACTGTCCAGATCTCAGTGGTGGGTCAAGTGCTAATGTAGTAACTAATAGTGATGACTCGGACATCGATATTCTCTTAGTGTCAGATAGACGGTCAACTAAAGGTGAAGCGTGGATGTTAGATTCGGCTAGCTCTTTTCATGCGACGCCCAACAGGGAGTGGTTCTCTTCGTACAAGTCTGGTGAGCTTGATACAGTCTACATGGGCGATGACACGGGCCACCGTGTTGCTGGAGTAGGTGATATCAAAATCAAGATGTTTGATGGAGTAGAGCGGGTGCTTCGGGGAGTCAGGCATGTGCCAGGGCTAAGGAGGAATCTAATTTCGCTTGGAGTTCTTCATGATGGTGGTATGATATTCCGTTGTGATCGGAATAAGAAGACCATGAGGATCATGGAAGACAAGGTGACCGTGATGATGGGAGAGAGGACATCTTCGCATCTTTACAAGTTGCGAGGGAGTACTATTGCAGGTGGAGTCATGGAGACTGGAGTTACGGGAGTAGCAGCTGTGTTCCACGGAGGCGGCGGGTCTGCGGCAGATTCGTCGAGTAGCTCTCGGTAAGCTACGAAGTAGACAACCCAAGTCCGGAGTACATGGAGGTTTGACGCTTGGACGAACTCAAGGTGGTGGAGAATATTCGCCAAGGTGGAGTTTGTTGTATTTGTGTCGAATATTATGTACGAGTGGGGTTACGGTAGGACTTGGAGTTGTAATAGGTGTGGACAGGATAGGTAGTGTTGTAGTCGAACACGTGTATCCTAGGGCCTCTCATATAATGAGGAGGCACCACATGTTGTAACCCATGGCGACTTGATAGCAGCAGACGCCCAAGGGGAGCCGGCGGTTTGTGCCGGCGACCAAGGCGGCCGGTGCAGCGGTATCGATGGGGAGGAGCGCCCATAGTCATGTCCCGCAGATGTAGGCGAGTTCGCCGAACTGCGTTACCAAATCTCGGTGTCGTCATCATTGTTGCGATTGCTTGTTCCTCGGTAGATCGACTAAGCGCCTACGAATTGTAACAGTGCATAGAGGAGGAGTTGGAGGTGGATCGATCACGGCGGGCGTGAGCAGCGGCCAACACCATATGAATGTTTACCTCAAAGTTTCGTGGTTGCTGCCAACTTTGCTAAAGATCCAGTAATTCGGTTCCTACTTGAATCAATTGATTTAATTTAGGTGGAGATTGGGCTAAAAACTTCATGTTCTGGCAGATAAAGGCTGGACCTTTATGTTTAGAGCCACAGTGCAAGTTGGGTATCTTTATTTTCTGTTCAATGAAAATTACCTGTATGATTAGCGTCATTGCTTTTTTGCATTACAGATTTATCAGACACTAACAATCCTTTTGTTATGCCATTGCAGAGTATGATTAGCGTCTTGCTTTTTTGCCATGTCAGCTGCCTGGTCAGCTTACCAGAAAATGAATCATTTTGCATCGAGGTAAACCCTCTGGTTCGCATTCTATCTCTGTTCAAGTAATCTAAATGTTTTTCTGCAGTTCATAATCCATGTCTTTTGACCATATACTTTGAGCAACAAACATTGCTTTTTTTATATTTTGTATATTTTAAGTCATTATACAAGAGTGTTTCAGCTTGGCATCCATCGTCCACGGCCGCCTAGGGCTAGAGATCTCCTCCTCCGGCGGCGATGGCGATTCTTCATCGCGTGGTATGCTGTCGCCATGACTCGCCTGTCCTTCTCTCTACTGCTATTCCTTGTTACCGGCGGGTCAAGAAACATGAGGCAACAGCGAGCAGGACATGCGGCCGGACCGGCGGCTCTTGCTCCTTCTACGATATGTAGTCCCTTCTTAATATACTTGTAATAGTACTGGATCATGTCGCTGATGAGGGATGATGGCTGTAGGCGCAGATTTGATTTTCATTATCAGATGCACATGTTTTAGACAATAATTTGGTTATCTTAGTAAGAGCAAAGAATTCTGAAATGTCGAGCTTGGGGCTGTTGTATTTTGAAGTTGATAACGCTAGATTAGACTGTGGTATGTTGTTGATTCATTCCACATAAATCAAGGGACTCGTCACCATTCTAAAATGTGGAGCCTCATTCAATGACATGAAATTGTATTGGATGTTTCCGTACAAGCATTTCTGGAGTATGTGGAGTAAACATCGCAGAAAAGTGCGGATTGTATCTGGCTCTTTGCTTTGTGCGACCTGGTGGTCATTTTTGCTAGGAGTGGCATTGTTTATTGGCCCCAATTGTTTTAACTCTACTTATGCTCAACTTTAAAATGGTGTTATTTGTTTTCTTAAATTTTAGGTGGATCTGGCTACTGCAAATATGGCTGGAGCAAGTATATTGCTCCTTGTGGGCGTTGTGCAACTTTTTTTTTTGGTAAGTTGTGGTGATAACTGAAATTAAATATTGATGCACATCAATGACTCATCATGACTATTGTTTTTCTTTTGGGACATTACGAGTTTATGACCAATGTTAATTTAAAATTTTCAATACAAAATAAGATAATTAAATTGATAGAGGCATGCCATTTGTGTTCTAATTATGTTGGATCTATTTGCAGGAATTTGGTAATGTTGAGTCCCCAATGTATGCAAGGCTTCGGCACTTCTTCTCTACTATATATACCAGGTTCTTAAAAAAACTTAACTTCTGATGTACATTCTTAAAAAAATCGGCCTTACCATTTTTGCACAACAGAAGACATACCTACTGAAAATTAGTTCAGAGACACCATTTTCCATTCATGATCTGAGTGTCACTGGGTGAATTCACTTGAAATTGTGTCATTCCTCATCTAAGAAAATATGTGGGAAAATCGTCAATATAAAGTTTAGTCTGAAGTTGCAGCCTGGGTTAAGTTAGGGTTTGTTTGGCCGGGATACTCCTACACCAACCCTGACAGTGTGGCAAGCAAGCTGATCGTGCCTTATTTTTTTTTACTCTTTTGATTCTGGTCAGAACAGATGTTGGTTCCTCTGTCCTTTTTTTTCATAGTAAAAATGTTACTGCTTACCCCGGTTTTATGGCTTGACCCCTTTTTTATTGTTTATTTGTTTGCAATTGATTGTTTACAAATTGAAATACCTCGGTATAGTAACATGACTGCTTGTTCATTGCTTATGTCGATGTCCAATTCCTTTTTCACCTTGCTTCTTAGGATGAGGAATCGAGGAATCCTCGGAGTTTCCACTCCTACTTTTTTTGTGGACAGATTAATAACAACTTAAACCGAATTTGTAACAAAGGGGTTTGCATTCCTAAGTAGTCCAGGCCGAGAGTTCAAGGTACTTTCAGATTTAGGTAATGAATTTTTTTGTCCAACAAGTGATCAAATCCACCTCTCAGACTTGGAGTATTGGCAATATTATTCTGCTCACTTGGAATAATATTGGCAATATTGTAAATGACATTTCTGTCTCCAGATTGCAGGCAGCTCTAAGACATGCCATCTCTTTTTAATGTCTAATACATGACATATTTTTTTGTGTTTTCTGGCTGAACCATGTCTGCTGTCATCTTTATAGAGAAGAATCTGAAAACTGACACTTGTCAATGTCAATGGTTGAACCATGTCTGCTGTCATATTCGTGACTCCCTACTACTCTATGTATCAAGTTTGTTTATTCAAACATAATATAAACCAAGGCAGATACCTCACTTGACAACCAGAGAATTCCAGATTTTAGTGCTACCAGACATTGGTAGCACTACAAGAATTTTCCCTGTTAAATGCCATATCAGACACCAACTAGGGTTCAGGACAATAAGCAAATCACTTTCCTCCTCTCTAGCAATACCTCCTCTTTTGTTTCTCCTTTTCAGCCCATGGGTATATGTTGTAACATACAGAGCGTCATGATATATTTTTTTCTCTCAAACCATGGAATATCATTTATACATTTTGAAATCTTATATCCAGTGTTGAACTATTTACATCATATACTTGTTGGATAGAACATGCGGAATAGAGAGTAATCAGTTTTTTTCTCCATATTTCAGGAGCTACATACTGGAAAATGACTATCCGTAGGGTTTCTTCCTACGCGGGAGCGGGCCGGTCAGCGGGAGCTGCCCCTATCTGCTAGCGAGATGGGTGGCGCTCGGGCGGAACCAAGACATGGGGACGCCGAGCTGGAGCACGATCAGGCTGTCCATAGGAGGGAACACGGAGTAGGTCGGCCAGCAGGACCCGACGAGCGGAGCGGAAGAGTCCGGTGAGGTCGAGCCCCGATCCGGAAGAGAGTCCGGCGAGGTCGCCGATGCAGAAGGGATCTGGTGTGGAAGAGTCCGGCGAGGTCGAGCCCCGATCCAAAAGGAGTTTGGTGAGGTCGCCGATGCAGAAGGGATCTGACGCAGAAGGTCCGAGGTCTCAGATTGATCTCTTGTGCGTCCGCGAGCTCCAAGAAGATGGGGACTCCAAGGAAACAATTTAAATTGCAAAGGACTAATGTGTAGGATGTACCGCAGTGCAGATTTGTTTCCCAGTGACAATTGAAAATAGAGGGAGTACAATCTTGTGCCAAACTAAGAACTGTTTATAGTTGTAGGCCTTCTTTATAGTTTTAGTTGCATGTGGTGTTTACTTTTTGTAAGTGGAAATGTTTATTTCTTTCTCTTTAGTTTATTTGAAGGTTAAAGTAGCCTATTTTTGAAACATTTTAGTTGCATTTTCATCATCAATCCTGTGCCGGGACTCGGGAGCAGTAATTTCATATCGTGCTCTAGAGGATGAGGTGACCTATTTAGCTCTGTTGTACTTGCTGTGTTTTTTTTTAGGGAAGTGGCAGTAGCTGACGAACTGATTAGAACTACGAAAGAGCAAACTGTAACTGACGACAGGATAATGCCTCCATTATGAACCCCCCCCCCCCGCGTTACTTTTTAGATGAAACATTAATAGAAAGTTTGACGTTTTCACTTGGTTACAGATATATAGTGTGGGTGTAGCACACTAAGTTTGTACCAAATATATTAATTGAGGGCACACTTGTGTCCAACGGTTCAAGCACAAGTCATATGTTTGTGTTATACTATGAAGGTAAACAATATGCACAAGGAATTGCACTCAACTTAGGGATAGTAATATTTTTTTTCTTATGAAATAAAATTATAGCATAAATCCGATAATTGCGCCAAGCGGGCGCAACGGGTCATCTAGTTATTTCAAAAACTCCGTAGGCCGGCCCCGCTGCTCAACACCAACGGGCTGTTAATTTGTTTTTATGTAATATAAAAACCGAAAATCGTGTGTGCGTACAGGAGGTCCCAGCCAAAGTGTTGGAGGGGCCGAACCAGTTCTGTAGTAATAATGTAGTACTACTGTAGTGTTGGATAATTGAAGGAGCCGGAGCATGGGCGGAGGGCGGGACGAGGGATCGAGATCGCATCGGCGCCACCGTGGCGATGAGATGCGATGCTGTGATCCGATCTGTACCTCTCGTGGGTGAGTTGGTGGGTGGGTGGGTGGGAGTATAAAGCCCGCGAGCCCGTTCCCGGCATTCCGTGCTCCTGCCGCTCGTCGCCGGCTTCCCTTCCGAGACCTCACCCAAGGTTGGTACCCGCACTCCATCCTCTTCTTTCCTGCTTCATCTCTGAAGAATCCTCTGCTCCGGTCACGCGTTCGGCGTGCTCGTCTCGCTTGCGTGCGTCCTGTTTCCTCTACATTATCTTCTTCCTTTATTTCTGTGGAGAAAATTGATTGTTTTTTACAGTATTTCGGAATAAACCTTTTTTTGCCATACTTGGGAATAAAACCTGAGGACGGAAAGCCCGCTTGTTTTCGTAGCGAGCGAGGGGCGTTTCCGTCAGGACAGGCCAGCTACCAGACAAAGCGGAGCGTCAATCAATCCACCGCACCATCCCACCAACCCCAAAACCTCCACCTCGCCTCTGCCACTCTCCTCCAAACCCCACTCCCCCAGATTCCTCCATCCATCCCCTGCAGCCTGCGCGCGTCTCCCTCCGCTCCGCCGCTGGAGATCTAGGGAGGCTCGGCCGGCCGTCTCCCGGTAAGGATCCAACCACCTCCGCCCTCCCACTCGACCGCGTCGATTCCTAGTCCGCAGCGCCGGTTCCCGTCCATGCTCCCTCTTCCTGTTCATCCAGTCCGTGCAGCTTCCCCGCCGATAGTACCGCACTAGGTAGGCTGCCTTTGGTCCCGGATTTGATGCGCCCTCTCCCTCCACAGCTTTCGCTGAATTACCCCGCGCGTCTAGTCTCTGTGTGCGCTTGCGACTCTTCTCTTGCCGCCGTTCAGTTGTCCGCGCTGTATGAGTAGATACTCCTACAGATCTACACGCCTGCCGGCCATGGCCTGCTGCTGCTAACCGGTGCTCTGCTCACGCCCACACGCACGCGCATCAATTCTGGCTGGCTGCCCCACCCAGGATTTGGTTTTGGCTTGGTTTCATTTCGTTTCGTCTGGTTTGGTTGGTAGGATTTGGTGCTGCCCTCGTTCGGTTGGTGCCGGACACAGCATTTTGTACGTACAAAGCGCTCAATTGTCATTACCATGTGGCCTCATTCCGCGGATCTGGATCCACCTGCCTAGGTTCCCGCATGCCGTCCACGCCGCGTCCGCATGAATCTTGTTGCTGCTGCCGCGCGGCAGACTGAACCACTCTGTTTTCCTCTGTTACGTGTTCTCAACAGTGGTGATGCATGCCTGTATTCCAATGCTGAGTAATGGGTAGGCTTAGGATTTTACTACTCTATCTACCCTGTACTGCACCTGATGCTATGCTGCTGCTACTTCCTGCGTGTTGCTCCTGTCTGCATCACCAAGAAACTGCTCGCTCTGTTTCTGTTAAGACTTCTCAAATTGATGCGGTGTGTGTGTCCTCGTGGGGAGATCTGGATGCTACTAGGCACCATCTGTGACTGGATATATATAGTTTTTTTTAATATGGAAAATTAGTCATGTCCTGTCCCGAATAAATGGCAGCTGCGAAACTTTCCCCTTGAATTACATATATTTGATCCACAGTGTATGAATAGAATTTATGCAGCTCATCCTCCCATGTTACTGCTGCTACATCATCCATGTTTTCTCTTCACATTGCTGCATGGTCATCATAGTGAGATTGGGTTGGATATCTGTCCTACGCTAACACTACTACTCTGCGTTTTTTTTTTTTTTTTTTTGGCTTTTCCTCAAGTACAATTAATTTTCGCCTGATATGCTTTCAGTTTTACTGTCATGTTAGTAACATCATTTTCTGTTCTGCTCGTTTCGTTTTCAGAAGCCAGCCTCCAGGCAGCCATGGCGGACCTGTCGGAGCCGCTCGTGCGGGGGAAGAGGAAGAAGGTGCTGGTGGACTACCTGGTGCAGTTCCGCTGGATCTTCGTCATCTTCGTCGTGCTCCCCATCTCCTCCCTCATCTACTTCAACATCTACCTCGGCGACATGTGGTCCGCCATGAAGTCCGAGAAGAAGCGGCAGAAGGAGCACGAGGACAACGTGCAGAAGGTCGTCAAGCGCCTCAAGCAGCGCAACGCCAAGAAGGACGGCCTCGTCTGCACCGCCAGGAAGCCCTGGATCGCCGTCGGCATGCGCAACGTCGACTACAAGCGCGCCAGGCACTTCGAGGTCGACCTCTCCGCCTTCCGCAACATCCTCGAGATCGACGCTGACAGGATGGTCGCCAAGGTCGAGCCCCTTGTCAACATGGGCCAGATCTCCAGGGCCACCTGCCCCATGAACCTCTCCCTCGCCGTCGTCGCCGAGCTCGACGACCTCACCGTCGGCGGACTCATCAACGGCTACGGGATCGAGGGCAGCTCCCACATCTACGGCCTCTTCTCTGACACCGTCGTCGCGCTGGAGATCGTCCTCGCTGACGGACGCGTTGTCAGGGCCACCAAGGACAATGAGCACTCTGACCTCTTCTATGGCGTTCCATGGTCTCAGGGAACACTTGGGTTCCTCGTGTCAGCTGAGATCAAGCTCATCCCTATCAAGGAGTACATGAGGCTCACATACACTCCCGTGAAGGGATCTCTCAAGGACGTGGCACAGGGTTATGCCGATGCTTTCGCGCCGAGAGACGGCGACAACTCCAAGGTCCCTGACTTCATCGAAGGGATGGTGTACTCCGAGACGGAGGGTGTTATGATGACCGGCGTGTACGCCTCCAAGGAGGAGGCCAAGAAGAAGGGCAACAAGATCAACAGTGTTGGGTGGTGGTTCAAGCCATGGTTCTACCAGCACGCGCAGACGGCGCTGACCAAGGGCGAGTTCGTGGAGTACATCCCGACGAGGCAGTACTACCATCGCCACACCCGCTGCCTCTACTGGGAGGGCAAGCTCATCCTGCCCTTCGGTGACCAGTTCTGGTTCAGGTACCTCTTCGGCTGGCTGATGCCGCCCAAGGTGTCCCTGCTCAAGGCCACCCAGGGAGAGGCCATCAGGAACTACTACCACGACAACCACGTCATTCAGGACATGCTCGTGCCCCTGTACAAGGTGGGAGAGGCTCTCGAGTTTGTTCACCGCGAAATGGAGGTATAAATATATATTTCTCTTCTCTTTAAGGTCCCTTGGAATTCAAGTACAGATTTGCTTTGATCTTGCTAGTAGTTCTTCTATGAAATCAAATCAGCATCAAGATCAATATTAGCTACTATGAGATGTTCATATTAGTAGGTTGTTGTCAGTTTCTGCTCAGTGAACTGCTATTTTTGTGCAGCGCCACCTATATTTGCTGCTTACTCTGAAAGAATTCGCTGAAATTCAAGTACATACGAGCATCAAGTCTGTTATGCTCTAGAGCTCAGCAATACTTTCACTTAAAATTCAAGTATTCTTGAGCTGCCCACTGCTTTCACCTAGGAATTAATATTTGCTATGAAATCATCATTCAGACTAGTTAAGTTACTTATCTTATAGATGTCGTTGATGAGTCTGCTAGGCTGCAACTTCATTTATCCACTCCCTCCGTCTCAAATTTATTGTCGCAAAGTTTGAGAAAAGTAAATGTATCTAACACTAAATTATGTCTAGATGCATCCACTTTTGACCAACTTTGAGACAGTTAATTTGAGATGGAGGGAGTAGTAATTTTGTGGTGAAATCACCATCAAGTTAAATACTAGCTACTATTAGTTGTTGATATAGTAGGCTGTGGATGTGAAATTCCGCTACATCTATTTTTGTGTAGCGCAACCTGTGGCTTCTTGCTTACTCTGAAAGAATGTTAACATAAGGTCACTTGAAATTTAAGTAAAGATATGCACCTAGGAATCATATTTGCTATGAAATAATCATTCAGACTAGTTAAGTTACTTTACTTATGATCAAAATTTGTAGGTTATTATGTCATAGCTTGTGGTACATTCATTTAAAAACGTAGAACTCTTTTAAGTGTGTCCGCCAAAATGAGATGTTACTATAATAGATTTGGTATGAGTTTCAGTTTCTGCTCAATAACAGATATTTTTTGTGTAGTGCAACCTGTTGCTGTATACTCTGCTAGAAAGAAAGAAAGAATGAATGAATGCTGGCTGACTGAATAATTAACCTTTGTTTTCTCTCTTATTAATCAGGTGTACCCGCTGTGGCTGTGCCCTCACCGTCTGTACAAGCTGCCCGTGAAGACGATGGTGTACCCAGAGCCAGGCTTCGAGCTCCACCAGAGGCAGGGCGACACTAGCTACGCTCAGATGTTCACAGACGTGGGCGTGTACTACACACCCGCCTTCATCTTCCGCGGCGAGGAGTTCAACGGCGTGGAGGCGGTGCGGCGTCTGGAGCAGTGGCTGATCGAGAACCACAGCTACCAGCCGCAGTACGCGGTGACAGAGCTGTCGGAGAAGGACTTCTGGCGCATGTTTGACGCGTCCCACTACGAGCACTGCCGGCAGAAGTACGGCGCGGTGGGCACGTTCATGAGCGTCTACTACAAGTCGAAGAAGGGGCGCAAGACCGAGAAGGAGGTGCAGGAGGCCGAGGCCGCCATGCTCGAGCCCGCGTACGCCGAGGAGGCCTAGGCCGTCAAAGAGCCGGCTGTGTTTCGGTCGGTTTCTTGAGGGTTTAGTTGTTATTTACCGTGGTCTGAAGGAGATGTTAATCAGAGCTGCTTAATGGTTAGAACTCGATCGTGTAGCGTTAATTATTCGTAGCACTGTGTACTATCATTGCGGTCGTCGCTACTCAGCACTTTGTTTATTTGTCGTCGAATTTCTTAGAACTTAATCAGTAAGCTGTACTCCGTGGTACTTGACTGGAATAATAATCTGGATTAATGCTTTGAGGTGAATTCTGTGCCGAGTGCCATCTGTGTGCTGAACTCGATCAGCAAGCTCAGAACCTGAACGCTGCTATCAGCCCGTAATACCACATATCGTATATCCAAATAATCTGTCTGCTTGTCAGCGTGTGACTTGGATAAGGAAGTATTTCTGTTCATTCTAGGTATTCCAATAACTCATGAGCACCTCGTTTGCTCTGCTTTTGCCTGCAGCCACGCTGAGCCGCTCACATTGCTCGGAGCAGCTTACAGGATGGAATGGAAGATTTATGCAGAGATAAAACTAGAAAAGGTAACATCCTGTGATGTTTTTTTTTTGTGTGCACTAGGGCCAGAATTGGCTGTTTATTTTTGCGTGCTTGATCAGGAAAATGTACTGTGTGGTATTTTGACTGGAATAGTCGGATGAATGCGCTGTGAGAATGCTCTGCCCACGATTTGTGGTCATGACCTGAATGCTGTTAGGCTATGTAGCAGTCCACATACTACATAGTATTTGCAATGGGGAGCTATTTCTGTCTGTTCATCGGTGATTCAGTATTTCAGTGAAGCCTTTATGTGTCCAATAAGGACGCATTTCGGTTTGCTCGAAGAACTTGCAAGAACCTCCTTCAGTTAACTCTGCTTTCCCTCTTGCCAGTCACACTGAACCGAGCTGCTCGCATTTGCTCACAGCAGCTTGCAGGGTGTAATAATGAATTTTGTCTAGAGGAAATTCAAGAGTTCCAGAAAATGTGATTGTCCTTGCATTGCACTGGTCATGCATTTTTGCTAGTACGTACATGGCATGGGCGGTGATGCTCTGGATGGAGACAGTGGTGCATGTGAGAGGCAACAGTGAGGACACAGCAACGAACAGCACGGCTCTGAATGCATGCACGTGATGTGCACCCCCATTGTTTTTGTCTTGTAAGAAAAGGAGACGTGGACGGCTGTTATTTTTCTAGCTGGCTGTGAGTGAGTGAGCGACACTCACTCTGAGTCGAGTCAGTCACATAAAAGCCAAGGCATGAGGGGTGTGTGTGCTGCCATGCTTGCCAAGGTACACTGCATCATTGCTCTGCTTCCTCTGCTTCTTCCTTTCGCTGTAGTGAGTGCTATACAAAAGCGAGCCTCCTGGATCTAAAACCCTTGCAAACTCCCTTACCTCACCTCACCACTTGCCAAGCTCAAAGCTTAGTGCAGGGTCCATCAATGGCGCCGAGCAAGCTTCGTCTCCTCCTTCCTCTGCTCGCGCTCCTCCTCCTCCTCCTACTCGCTTCTCATCGTCAGGCTGCGGCTTCTGATCCACTGGTACCTACCATACATGAGCTAACAAGCATGTGAACTCAGCCTCAGATCTGAACCCTCTCCTTGTGAGTGCAG
Source organism: Alopecurus myosuroides (assembly GCA_028641055.1). Lineage (NCBI taxonomy): Eukaryota > Viridiplantae > Streptophyta > Magnoliopsida > Poales > Poaceae > Alopecurus > Alopecurus myosuroides. Next base: position 623,720,126 of record CM054057.1, read on the forward strand.
GTGGCGACGATGATCCATGGTGGGGGAGCGAGGTCCCTGCTCGAGGCCCCAAGGCTAGGTACGTAGCAGCTGAGGATCAGCCCTGAAAATCATCAAGATCATTGTTGGTAAGGCGATTAGTACTGATGTTTGTCTCCTCTGCTTTGCCTCGCCGGAGCAGACTGCCCGAAGGTGTGCTCCGGGCGGTGCGGCAACAACTGGAAGAACGAGATGTGCAACAAGATGTGCAACGTCTGCTGCGGCCGCTGCAACTGCGTGCCTCCCGGCACGGGGCAGGACACCCGCCACATCTGCCCCTGCTACGACCAGATGACCAACCCGCGCACCGGCAAGCTCAAGTGCCCCTAGATTGATACAGAGAGGCAAACATCTTCACAACTTCAGCTACAATCTCTTGATATCAGGGATACACCGGCGTCTAGATCCTTAGAACCTCTCATATAAAGATCGTGTGCTTTCTGGTTTGCTTCCAGCACTCTGTATTCTCACTCGGTATATGTTTCCGCCTTCTTGTTTGTACGATGATGATGATCAGACCTATGTAATCCAGCTATCAGTTACATGGTTGCATTTGAAGTACAGAATCATGTAAAGACATGAGCTAGTTAAAAGGGTTTCACACCAACAAAACACGGATCTGCCGTTTCCAAAGCAAAAGCAAGCGAGTAAGCGTGCTCGCAGGTCAGTCCCCAACCTTGCTACTACTAATGCACTGAGAATCTTGAAAAAAAGAACAGAGGGACATGGAACTACCTATTCTTACATTGCATCTTCCTCTGCTTCCTCTGTCACCACCACGCTTTAATGAGTGCAAACTCCTAGCGAGAAATTCTCCTGGATCTATCTCCGCTCTTAAACCCTTGCAAACTCCTCCCACTGGGAATAATAATAACAATAATAATAATAATAATGATGATGCTAAAATAAAAGAGTTTCTGTTGATTTTCTGACATGTTGATAATCAGGTCTACCTATGTGTAATACAGCTAACAAGTTACATGCAGGATTGCATTTGCAGTGCAGATATGTTTATATAGTGTACACACATGATGCAATTAAAAGGGTTTTACACCTGCTACAAACCCCTTGAAAACTCTCTGGTCGTCACCTGCTTTGCCAACCTAAGGAAAAAAAAAACAATTCAGTAACATTACTAACCCAAAATAGATAGATTCCCAGAAAAGACAAGCACAATCGTCAAAGAACTAACTGATTGAGACTCCCAAACAGATATCCACTTATCCTGTGAGTCAGCTCACCGGACTTGTGGATAAACAAACGAATGTCGATGAACACATCACTGTGGAAGTAATACAGACAGGATTATATCCAGCAAGGATATGGAAATTTGGAAGCCCAGACTTACTTAATCGTACAAATATAGATTCCAGGAACAGACACCACTTCACCAGTTCAGGCACTACTAGTCGTAGATAAATCATGCATTACAAACAGCAGTTGGCTACATCTTTATCAATGGTTCTCTTAGGTTGGCTACATCTTTATCAATAGGCATTGAACTGATAATGACTACTCCAGAAGCCTTTCTATCCATGGAAATCCCGTGCCTTTACTTCCAAGCCATAGCAACCAGGTTCTTCATACCACTGCCAGATGCTACTAAGAGAAATATCCACCGTCTCATGAAAACAAAAGCTATCTCTAACCATCCTATAGAAATCCCCCCTATTCCTATATCCATTTCCCCACCAAGAAGAAGTAAAATGTTCCAAAATCGTTTAAATTCCAGATCAAGAAGAGGGCCTGCAAAATAAACGAATAATAAAAGATAAGATTTTCTCGTATTGTCCGGAGAAGTCGGGAATTGGAAACAAACACCATGCACCATCTGGATATACTTTCCTCTGTCTCAAATTATAATTCATTTTGGTAGGCCAAAATATTGCTTTTCAGACGGAGGTAGTACTGCACATATTTACATGGGTATTAAAATAAGAGTTGTTTTTACTTGCTAAAATAAAAGAGTCAATATAGTAGTACTAGTAAAAGAGTTGAGACCGAATTTTCAATAATACCCACTGATCCTAATTCCATCTATAATACAAGTTGAGAAATAAAAAATAATTATCAATCCAGTAAAATTACTAACCCAGACTAGATAGATTCCCATATGCACAATTGTCAACTGACTAATTCAGACCCCAAAACCAATATCCTGCGAGTAAGCTCACGGGACTACTGGACAAACAAAAGTATGTCGACAAAGACATCATTGTGGCAGTATAATACAGACAGGATTATAGTCGGCAAGGATATGAAATTTTGAAGCCCAAACCTAACATACGAATATAGATTGACAGAAATAGACACCACACCGCATTCACCTGTCCATTACGATTCTTGATTTTTTGAAACACAGGCTTATTCCTGGGAATTGCTAGATAAGATTACAATTCTTGTTTATTTAGAACACAGGCTTATTTTCCTTGGAATTGCTAGATGAGAGTACAATTCATGATTTTTTGGAAAACAGGCTTTCTGGGAATTCTAGATAAGACTACAATTCTTGATTTTTGGAACACAGGCTTGCTGGGTATTGCTAGATAAGACTGCAATGCTTGATCTTTGGAACACAGGCTTCTTTCCTGGGAATTGCTAGATAAGACTACAATGCTTGATCTTTGGTGTCAGTGTCCGGGGCCTGGAAACTGTCCCTTTGGCCGGGGTGTTGGTGACAGCAGCTCTTCCACTGATCTTCTAGGCCAGCTTGCATCTCTTCCATTGATCTTGCAGAACACATTGCATCAGTCAGCGTCAGCGGAGGCCCGGGAACTTGCCCATTGGTGTGTTGGTGGCAGCGACGAGGTACTTGCCCATGTCGCGGCGGCACATCGGGCACGTGGCCACCTTGTAGAACCAGGGAAGTATGCAGTCACGGTGGAAGTAGTGAGAGCACGGCAGCCTGACAGCACCTGCCCTAGCTGGCAGATCCTCCATGCATATGCAGCAGCACTCCGCCCAAGGCGGCATGTATCGAGCAACCGTGTGCGTGGACGCCAGGAGCACCGCCTTGGGCTCGTTGTAGACGATCCTGACGGTGACAGTCCAGTGCAGGTCGACGCTGATGCCGAGTGCGACGCCTCCGTGCTGGTCCGTGTCGTGCCAGAAATTGTCCACGATGATGATAGCTATGATGCCAGGCATGAAGATCTCCCACTTGTCGGTGCCCAGGTCGAACTCGCGCAAGAGCGGCGTCTGCGCCAGCATCCCGTGGATGGCGTCCCGACATGCGGTGTAGCTCCGGAAGAAGGTGTCTGGGTCGTAGAGGTCGAAGCGCTGGTCGAACCGCCGGGGGCCCTCGTCGTGCAGGTACGTCGTCTGGGGCGCCCCGACGCGGCGGAGCTGGTAGCTCACGACCAGGTCGCCGTGGACACGCACGGAGCAGTTCTTCTTGGTCGGGATGGTTTTTCGGTCCACACTCGCCATCCCGATGATCCGGCACTCCGTGGCCGCCGCCGCCAGCGCCGGCATGTTCCGCAGCGGCGACGGCGCCATGGATTGATCGAGAGCGAGGGAGGCAGGAAGAATCGAGAATTGGTGGGCGAGCGTCGGAGGGGCAGATCGTACTGCATATATAGAAATGGCCACCGTGGATCGACGCGGTGGCGAGGGCGCCTTGCTGAAGTCGGAGTCCTAGCCTAAGAAAGACGAAATCCTCACTCTCTTTCCCGCCATCTTCAATCCCGGCAGGCTGGTTGCGTAAGAAATAAGCAAGAGGAACACGGTCATACCTTTGCCCGACGACGGTACCTTGCTGCATCGCCGCACCCGCTCGTCGGGGCTGCGGCGGCGGCGCCGCCTCTATCTCGGATCCCCTTTCTCGTGCGTTCCGTTGGTTTTTCTCTTTCTCTTTCTAAACGGAGGGCCCATTCCCAGACAGCCCAGTTAGCCCGCCCACTCGGCCGAGAAAAGAACTCACTTCTTGTTAACTGGGCCGATCCTCACCCATCCTTAAGAAATCCCCCGTTCCTCAAAACAAAAAAAGAAGAAACATTCCGCCAGAAAAGGTAAGCTTTAGCACGTGGTAGCGGTAATATAGGAAGTTGGCAGTACAAGAGTTGATCGATCTTTCTTTTTAGGCTAGAAATATGCCTAAAAGAGTGGATGTACCAATAAAGACCACTCAACTCATCTTTCCTAAATAGTGGGGGAGTAGAGTACGCACTCTAACCAGGATCTAGCTTCGTACAAGCAACAATGGCAATTGAGGAGGAATCCTCTAAGTGGTAAATGCAAGTTAACCTAGCGTTGACATACATCTTATGGGTAGTATACACCCAGTGGAAAGGAAACCTCCACAACCCAGTTTCAGCTTGCACACACTGGCTGGGATATCGGAACACCTAAACTCACACGTATTGGGAAATCACGAAGAGTCGTCAAGGGTGCTTGAGATTTCCTATAAAAATTGATATTGGAGAACCATATAATCAAAGCCTACAACCCTCGACAAACATTTCTCTTGTATGATTGCTAACAACCTTCTTGATGAATTCAGATCCAAAGGCTATGACCATAGTAGAGTGTAAACCACTCACTTGAACAGAAACACTCGAAGGATGCAATCCAAGCAGAATTAGCCTCGCTCTTCCAAATGAATTATCTATGCAATTCATTGTGTTTTTCTTCCAGACACGGAACGAAAACAACAAGGTGGTGATAGAGCAAGTCTTATAGCTTAAGGTCGGGTTTCTGCAGAGATCCGAAACCTACTCTCCAGAAACGAGTGGAATCCTTCTTTCTCATACTTTATATAATTGCCAGTACAAAATCATCTATCTATGCAGTTGATAGATGTAGTGACTACACATCCATGTGGATCAGTAGATTTGGACATGTATGTTTCCCGATGGAATCTCACCTAATCGAAATTCAAATGCAACATACATTGTGTAAAATCAATAAGCCACCGTATGGCTTATTGTTCTTTTGAGGAGAATTACCGTAGGGGAGAACCCCTACGGTTAGGATTTTATATTAATATAAAGGATCATTCCTCAAAAATTACATGGGGTTTAAGGGGGTCTGAAGTCTGATGGAGGAAACATGTCAAACAAAAATGTTTCTAGTCGAGTTAACAAGAGGTCTAACTAGAGAATTCTTAACACGAAATTGGTGGAGAAGTAGATCATGTTGGAAGGTAGATCTCCATCTAACAAAGTTAGGTCGTTCATCTCTGAAAATAAGTCCATTCCGCATCTTCCGAATATTCCAAGTGGGGCAGGCAATGATCTCCATAAAGCAGGGGCCCGAAAAATGGGTTTTGGCCTGAACAATACGTTGAAGAATTGGAAGTGAATCATTCCAATCCAAATGAATATGCTCCCAACAAGACTTAGCAAAGGAGCACTGAAAAAGCAGGTGGTATCTGGTCTCTAATGCAGAAGAGTTACACAAAACACAGAAAGTGCCACCATCAATAGTCCATTCCTTCCTCCTCATTAGGTCTCTCGTATTAAGTCGATCATGCATCAAAAGCCATAAGAAAACCTTGAGTTTTGGAAGGCATCTGGAATCCCAAATATAATTCAGAGAAATCTCCTTAGGAAGTGATGTAGCCCACCCAACTCCACCGAGTGCACCGATGACAAGATCACGCGCAAAGGCCATCAAAGATAAGGTGAACTCGCTCCTCTCATCCTATGCTTTCGGTCATGTGGAGAATGGTGCGCTACCTCATGGCGCAACACTGTGTGTGCTCAGGTTCAAGTCCACCAAGGGTGCCCAAGAAGACGCGGAAGGCGAACGAGCAAGACCAGCACAAGGAGACGAAGCCGGAGAGCTCCAGGCAGCGGAACCTCCGGTGGTCCCACCGGAGCCTCCGCTCCCCGCTCACCACCGGAACCTCCGGTGTGGCCTCCGCCCAAAAGCCCTTCGGGTGGAAAGTGGCGGAGCTACCACCGGAGCCACCACCGGAGCCTCCACCGGAACCCGGGCGGAACCTCCGGTGATCCCACCGGAGCCTCCGCTCCACGACTCTCCACCGGAGCCTCCGGCGCTTCCTTCGCGCGGAACCCCGTCGGGTGGGTGACCACGGAGCCACCACCGGACCCCACCGGAGCCTCCGCTCCATCCACCGGAACCTCCGGTGGAAACCACCGGAGCCTCCGCTGCTGTGCGGACAGCGTGACACTTGCGGGCCTTGGGCCTTGTTTCTTATCCTCCCACCTACCCCCTTTGGGCACTAGACTATATATAGTCACCCCCATTCTCAGATCTAGGGTTAGAGTTGAATTTAGAACATTTGGAGCTCAGCTCTCTTGTATCCCTCTTTGAGGAACCATCCCTCCGACATCGTCGAGGATTGTATCAAGGCACATCCAAATACTTGATCTCTCCCTTTGGGTTTCTATCAAGTACTTGACCAATCTTCCTCTCGATTATCTTGAGGTTCTATTGGCGTAGTGGACCGGCTACGGGTGTAAAGCGGTTTCAATCAAGGTGAGCTCAGTTGAATCGATCGTTCCGTAGGCGGCCCTCGGGGTTAGTTGACGGAAGATTTGGGGTTCTTCGGTTCTTACTAGTTATCCGTGTGTTTGTTTGCGTTGCCCTCGATTTCCCCCTCGTTTCCCCCTTGTGTGTTCATCGAGTTCTTCGTGTTCTTCGTGTTCTCCGTCGATTCGTGAAGATCGGGCCAATCTAGGAGTAACCCTCCGCATCATCTGGTATCCAGAGCTAGATTGACACGAATTCGACACCCATACCCCTCCCCATCCACCAATTTTTCTTTTTCCACCAAGAATTTCGAAAATCCTCAAAAAATAGCCAAAAGGGAATTTGACCGATCTGTTGACTCGTTGCGTTTTTCGTGGTTTTTCTTCAGAGATTAGTTGCCAAACACCTTTCCACATCTTTCCATTCAGCCAATTTTTCCAATTTCGCCCAAAATTTTTCTTGATTTTGTGGGAATTTCGAATTTGAGCCAAAAACTCAGAAAATTTCAGCTCTTCGATTCTCCGGCAGATTTTGGAACTTGTTTTTCTTTGTCGTTTGTGATCCAAATTGAGTGCAACGAGTTGCTACGCGACGCCCACGACATCACCTACGCTTCCACATCATCGGATCGCCACGACATCGACTTCCCCACGGCCGCAAGTCCGTGATCATCAAAATAAGAGAGGTATAACTTGCTTCCGCTTGCACCACCCCATCCCATTGTGTTACTTACCTATCGGACTAGTTCTTTTTACACCGCTTGGCATCGCATTTGTGGCATCGAGAGTGCGAAGTTAGCGCTTGTGAGAGATTAGCTACCGAGTAGGCATTGGCACTTTGGAATCCATCAAAAAGAGAAAATCAAAAAAAAAAAAAGAGAAAAAGAGAAAATAGAAAAAGAAGCAAAAGGATCGGTGCCAATTGCTTTCCATTGTAGGAACGTGTAGCATTGCGTCGCAAAAGAGAAAGAGTGACCGATTGCCACGGTGCGAATCTTGTTGCCTTTTCAACTTTGCGGTTTGAGCTAGCGTCCTCCTTGTGTTAGTGTGGCATTGAGCATTAGTCTACGTTAGGGCCATTTCGTTCTTCGCTCGTCCATTGGTCGCACTAACCCCATTTTTCCCTTGCGTGTGTGTGTTCCACCATATTTCCATCCTATAGGTTTGGTTTTTGTGCTAACTTTTTCTTTGAATTTTCTCCACGATTGACAACAAACTTTTCTTCGGTTTTGGTCGATTTTTCCTCGCCACTTTCCTAACCTATTTGCCTTCCATATAAAGTGTGTGTGTTGCCGTTTGCGGTTTCTTTCGATCTTTTGGATTCGCTCTTGACATACCGCCCTACACCTAGGCTCGTCCACTAGCCTCAATACGACCAAGAAAGGTAACGTTGGGTAAGTGAGGCGTCCATTTCTTCAATATCACCCTTGTGTGTGTTTTTGAGATGGCTAGGGAAGGAGTATTCACAAGTCCGAGCTCGGAAGACGAAGGCAACCCATTCTACAACGACAATGATTACGCCAACTTCGTCACCCACAATGACCACTTTCAACTCCGCGAACTCGTCAAGGACGGGTTGCAACGCTATGAGCGTCGACTCCAAGAGCAAGAGGCTCGAATGAATGATCAAATGACGCGCATCAACATCAACTTGGCTAATCTTGCCAATCGCCGTCATTCATCATCGTCCTCAAGGTCTCGCCGCTCAAGCCACCGCAATCAAGATCCTCACCAACCTCGTCGCCATGATCGCCATGATCGCCACAACGTGGAGGAGGGTGGACAACCTCAACAAGCACCACCACCTCCTCCACAACATCAACAACCTCCGCGACGCAATCGGTATGAGGATAGCTCGCCATCACCACCACCTCGACATCGCCAAGGCCGTGGTGACCCTCTTCAACAACCGCAACGCCCGGACCTTCGACAACACCATCATCCTCCACCTCCACAAGGCCACGCTCAAGACTATGGCCACAACGATTTCGTGGAAGATGCTCGTCAACATCGAAGGCCACCAAGGCGCCATGCGCGTCCCAACAACAATGACCGCCAAGAACATGATCATCCTCAACAACCTCTCCAAGAACAAGAACGTCCTCAACAACATCACAATGGCCATGATGATAGTGAACGCCGTGAAGCTAGGCTCCGTCACCACCAACCACCACCACCTAATGACCACCGGCGTCATCCTCCCCATCATGATCGCCACCGCCAAGACAATGAGGATGACCCCTATGATGATTCACCTCCCATATATGATGAAGACCCCCATGAGCGCCAACATGCGCGCCTCCATCGTCCGCAAGAGGACAACAACATGAGTGCTCTTCGTTTCAATGTCCCCAAGTTCAATGGTGAGAATGACCCCGAAGACTATCTTGCTTGGGCTCTCAAGGTTGACAAGATCTTCGGCATTCACAACTTCACCGACAAGAAAATGGTTGCTCTAGCATCTTTGGAATTCGAAGGCTATGCACTCTTATGGTGGGATCGTCTACAAGCCGAACGAGTCCGCAATCGCGTTGCTCCTATTGCCACTTGGAATGAGATGAAGCAATTCATGCATGCTCGATTCGTTCCTCCTCACTACAAGCGTGACCTCTTCAAGAAGCTTCAAGAACTTCGTCAAGGTGTGAAGTCCGTTGATGAGTACTACAAGGAAATGGAGACATCTTTGATCCGCGCTCATGTGATAGAATCTCAAGAGCAAACAATGGCCCGTTTCCTCAATGGCCTCAACTATCCTATAAGGAAGATCGTCGAGTATCAACCGTATGACAACATTGTGGCCCTTGTCCACCAAGCTCTTAAGGCGGAACGTCAAATTGCGGAAGATCTCAAATATAGCAAGCAAAAGGCTTTCTTCAACTCAAGACCATCATCCTCTACTCCAATGACACAAGCTCCTCCTCCAACTACCACCAAGAGCAACCCGCGAGCCTCTAGTACTCCCAACAAGTCTTCCCAACCATTCAAGAAACAAGCTACTCCAACCTCATCCTCAAGTGCTCCTCAAGTCAAGTCAAGCACTATTACTTGCTTCAAGTGTGGTGGTAGTGGACACAAGTCTTTTGAATGTTCCAACAAGATGATCATGATTGTCAACCAAGATGGTGAACGTGATTCTATGAGCGAAGGCGAATACTATGCCTTGCATCAAGTTTCTCTCAACCCTTTGGACGTCTCCAACGATGATGAAGAAAGTGTGTATTGCGATGAGGACAAGAACCCATCCCTAGTGGTCACAAGAGTCCTCACTTCTTCTCCTCAAGATGAGCAAGATCAACGGTGCAATCTCTTTCAAACAAGAGCCGGTATTGATGGCAAGTCAATCAAGGTCATCATCGACGGTGGAAGTTGTCACAACTTAGCTAGCAAAGAACTTTGCGACAAGCTCAAATTGCCTTACAAGCAACACCCTCACCCATACCATGTCCAATGGCTTAGTGACTCCGGCACCTTCAAGATTCAACACATGGTCTCCGTGACTTTCAAGATTGGTCCTTATGAAGACACGGTAGATTGTGACGTTGTTCCTATGACCGTGTGTCATCTTCTTCTTGGCCGACCTTGGCAATACGACAAGAGTGCTATCCATGATGGGCGTACCAATCACTATAGCTTCAAGTGGAACAACAAGACATTCGTTCTTCGTCCCATGTCTCCTAGCCAAGTGATCGCCGACAACGCCAAGACTCTTGCACGTCGACAAGAAGAGCTCAAATCTCGTGAGATGAGTGGTGAGAGAATGATCCACCAAAAAGCGAGTGAGAGCCACAAGCCAAATATGAGTGGAAAAATTACGAGTGATGCCAAAGGCTTTGCCTTACTTGCCACCAAAAGAGAGATGCGAGCGCTCAGAGAGGACCCAACCATACTTCACTTTGTCCTATTGTGCAAAGGGGAAGCACTTGAAACTAACGACATGACAAATCTACCTCCCTCTTTGTTGCCTTTGTTGCAGGAATTTGAAGACGTCTTTCCCGATGAGCTCCCTCCGGGCCTTCCTCCCCTTCGAGGAATCGAGCACCGTATTGACCTCATTCCGGGCGCGCCCCTTCCAAACCGCGCTCCTTACCGCACCAATCCCGAGGAGACTAAGGAGATTGAGCGCCAAATCCAAGAGCTACTCGAAAAAGGTTTTATTCGCGAATCCCTTAGCCCTTGTGCCGTGCCGGTTATCCTTGTTCCAAAGCAAGATTCTACTTCCCGCATGTGTATGGATTGTCGCCCTATCAATGCTATCACCGTTAGATATCGACATCCTATTCCTAGGCTCGATGACATGCTTGATGAATTGAGTGGTGCTACTATCTTTTCAAAAATTGATCTTAAAAGTGGTTACCATCAAATTCGTATGAGTATAGGTGATGAATGGAAAACGGCTTTCAAAACAAAACTTGGTTTGTATGAATGGCTTGTTATGCCATTTGGTCTTTCGAATGCCCCATCTACCTTCATGCGTCTCATGAATGAAGTTCTACGTCCTTTCATTGGCAAATTTGTTGTGGTTTACTTCGACGATATTCTCATTTATAGCAAATCTTTGGAAGATCACCTTGATCATGTTTCACAAGTATTGTTGGCTCTTCGCACTGCAAAACTTTTCGCCAATCTTTCCAAATGCAATTTTTGCACCAACAAGCTTGTTTTCTTGGGTTTTGTGATCTCGTCCAATGGTATTGAAGTAGATGACAAGAAGATTGAGGCAATTAGGAATTGGCCCAACCCTACTTCCGTGGGTGAGATAAGGCGCTTTCATGGCCTTGCCGGTTTCTATCGCCGCTTTGTCAAAGATTTTTCAACTATTGCTTGCCCTTTGAATGAACTTACCAAAAAGAATGTACCTTTTGTTTGGGGCAATGCGCAACAAAAAGCTTTCGATACACTTAAGAAATGCCTAACCGAAGCTCCTTTGCTTGTCTTACGGATTTCGAGAAAACTTTTGAGATTGAATGTGATGCTAGTGGTATAGGAATTGGTGGCGTTCTCATGCAAAACGGACGCCCCGTTGCTTACCATAGTGAAAAACTTGATGGTGCTAAACTCAATTACCCCATCTATGATAAGGAACTCTTTGCTTTGGTTAGAGTCCTAGAAGTTTGGCAACACTACCTTTGGCCAAAAGAATTCGTCATTCATTCCGATCACGAATCATTGAAATACTTAAAAAGCCAAACCAATTTGAACAAACGGCATGCTAAGTGGGTTGAATTCATTGAATCTTTTCCTTATGTCATTAAGTACAAGAAAGGTAAAGAGAATGTGGTAGCCGATGCCTTGTCTAGGAAAGAATGCCTTCTTACACGTCTTGACATCAATGTGATTGGTTTGGATGAAATCAAAGACTTATATGCTTCCGATGCTTTCTTTGGTCCTATATTTGAAAAATGCTTGCCTAACCGAGGTTTCGATGATTACTACCTTCACAAAGGTTTCTTGTTTAAGGCTAACAAATTGTGTATCCCCGAGTCTTCTCTTCGCTTGTTGCTATTGAAGGAATCACATCAAGGAGGCCTCATGGGACACTTTGGACGCGACAAGACCTATGCCATGCTCTCCACCAACTACTATTGGCCCAAGATGAAGCATCACGTTGAGAGACACGTCAAGAGATGTTCCACATGCCTCCGAGCTAAGTCCACTTCCAACCCTCATGGTCTTTACATGCCATTACCTATCCCACATGCACCTTGGAGTGATATTAGCATGGACTTTGTGTTAGGCCTTCCACGAACTAAAACCAACATGGATTCAATCTTTGTAGTTGTGGATCGTTTCTCTAAGATGGCACATTTCATTCCTTGTAACCGAACCGACGATGCTTCACATGTTGCTACTTTGTTTTTCAGGGAAATTGTGCGTTTACATGGTGTACCCACTTCCATTGTCTCGGACCGCGACGTCAAGTTCACTTCCTACTTTTGGAAGACATTGATGGCCAAGCTCGGCGTCAAGCTACTATTCTCCACCGCCTATCACCCACAAACGGATGGACAAACCGAGGTCGTCAACCGCACACTCTCTTCACTACTCCGAGCATTGATCAAGCCCAACTTGAAGAATTGGGAGGAATGCATCCCACACGCCGAGTTCGCCTACAACCGTGCTCTCCATCAAGCTACCAAGAAGAGCCCCTTCGAGATCGTCTACGGCTTCAACCCCAACACCGCCCTCGACATACTCCCTTTGCCTCTACGCGAGCGAGCAAACATGGACATCGACAAGCGAACCGACTACATCAAGAAGCTACACGCTTCCACAAGGGCTACGCTTGAGAAGCATTTCGAGCACCGAGCCTCTATCATGAACAAGAACAAGAAACCCATGGTGTTCCAAGAAGGTGACCTCGTGTGGCTACACTTGCGCAAGGCCCGGTTCCCCGAAGAGCGCAACTCCAAGCTCAAGCCAAGAGGTGACGGTCCCTTCAAGGTCATCAAGCGCATCAACAACAATGCCTACAAGCTCGACTTACCGCAATCCAAGTACCTCGTCCACAACTCCTTCAATGTCAAGGACCTCTCTCCCTTCCATGGACACCCAAGTGATGAAGACGACGCCGAGTCGAGGTCGACTCTTTTTCAAGGGGGGGGGAGATGATGTAGCCCACCCAACTCCACCGAGTGCACCGATGACAAGATCACGCGCAAAGGCCATCAAAGATAAGGTGAACTCGCTCCTCTCATCCTATGCTTTCGGTCATGTGGAGAATGGTGCGCTACCTCATGGCGCAACACTGTGTGTGCTCAGGTTCAAGTCCACCAAGGGTGCCCAAGAAGAGGCGGAAGGCGAACGAGCAAGACCAGCACAAGGAGACGAAGCCGGAGAGCTCCAGGCAGCGGAACCTCCGGTGGTCCCACCGGAGCCTCCGCTCCCCGCTCACCACCGGAACCTCCGGTGTGGCCTCCGCCCAAAAGCCCTTCGGGTGGAAAGTGGCGGAGCTACCACCGGAGCCACCACCGGAGCCTCCACCGGAACCCGGGCGGAACCTCCGGTGATCCCACCGGAGCCTCCGCTCCACGACTCGCCACCGGAGCCTCCGGCGCTTCCTTCGCGCGGAACCCCGTCGGGTGGGTGACCACGGAGCCACCACCGGACCCCACCGGAGCCTCCGCTCCATCCACCGGAACCTCCGGTGGAAACCACCGGAGCCTCCGCTGCTGTGCGGACAGCGTGACACTTGCGGGCCTTGGGCCTTGTTTCTTCCTCCCACCTACCCCCTTTGGGCACTAGACTATATATAGTCACCCCCATTCTCAGATCTAGGGTTAGAGTTGAATTTAGAACATTTGGAGCTCAGCTCTCTTGTATCCCTCTTTGAGGAACCATCCCTCCGACATCGTCGAGGATTGTATCAAGGCACATCCAAATACTTGATCTCTCCCTTTGGGTTTCTATCAAGTACTTGACCAATCTTCCTCTCGATTATCTTGAGGTTCTATTGGCGTAGTGGACCGGCTACGGGTGTAAAGCGGTTTCAATCAAGGTGAGCTCAGTTGAATCGATCGTTCCGTAGGCGGCCCTCGGGGTTAGTTGACGGAAGATTTGGGGTTCTTCGGTTCTTACTAGTTATCCGTGTGTTTGTTTGCGTTGCCCTCGATTTCCCCCTCGTTTCCCCCTTGTGTGTTCATCGAGTTCTTCGTGTTCTTCGTGTTCTCTGTCGATTCGTGAAGATCGGGCCAATCTAGGAGTAACCCTCCGCATCAGGAAGGTGTTGAAAAATGAATCTGTAGTATAGTGCAGAATTGTATTTCTTTCCCCAGACAAATATTCTATTGTCATGTTCCAATGACCCTGGATCAATGTCATTAAGAATATGTAAGATCTCCTCTCTCTCATTGTAAGCTTGAACAGATAGAGGTAGAGCAAAAACTCTTTGAGGATCTAGCTGGGAGGCCATATGTCCAACAAAAATATCTTCATTAAGCACATATGAATATAGGTGGGGGTATTGTAACATCCCAGTTTTGCTAATTAGGGCGTGTGGTGTTGTGTCATCTCATACATGCATGAAACAAAGATTTAAATCATGTTTGAAACAATTTAATTTATGAGTTTAAATGGTTTGACAAAAATCCCACAAATAGTACTTAAAAGGGGTTCCAGATTTTTGTACGGAAAAGTATTTCAATTTCACCAAAGCAAAACATGGTTTTGTTGGAACTTTTATAAGCTTTCCAAAAAGTATTTTTGCCAAATTTTCTGTTCACAAAAAGGTCCCCAAAAATCTGTTTTCTGTTCTGTTTTTAAAGAGAAAAGGGCTTCTTTGTAAAATCCAGAAACTACAGGGGGTTTTCACAAGATCTCCTTTGTCTTCTTCGTTCGGACAGAAGAAGGAGCTGCATGGCAGCTCGACCGCGTCGCTGCCATCTCCTACTCGGTCGTCTGCTTGCATGGCCGAGGAGAGCAGGAAGAAGCCGTGCCCCTCCTCTCTCTCTCCCTATCCTCTCACCGTTGCTCCCTCTCTCTGTAATCTCGCATAAAAGGAAACCCTAACCCTACTGCTACCGCCGGCCGCCGCGATTTGCCGCCGCTCTGGGCTGTCCCCGGTTACACCGAGCACGCCACAAGGGTCCTCTGATCCTCCTCTACCTCCCGGTGTACGGAATCGAGTCGGGAAGGCCGGTGTGCCGCCGCCGGCCGTGTCTTCCTCAACCCCGGCTGACGTGGCCCCCTCCAATTCCGGCCGCCTCCGGCCTCCGTTTGCTTCCCCGACCCGTCCATGAGCCTCACGGTGAGCTCCCGGACCTCCCGGACCCCTCCATTCCCTCCCTCCTCCTCTGGTTCGCCGTGGCGCCGAGCTCCGCCGTCGGCCGCCGCGCCCCTCGTCGCCGGCGAGCTTCCGACGACTTTTAGCAAGCGGCGCCGCCTCCCCTAGGCCCCTCTCGAGCCACTCTACGTCGTGGTACTCTTCGATTCCAACATTGCGCGCTAATTCGTTCGTTTTCGAGCTCAGCTGTGAAGAACAGAGTGTGGTGATGTCATCCTTGCGTCACGATGACGTCATAACTTCTTTTTTTTAGTATTTCCAGGAATTTACAGAAAATGAATAAATTTGTATAATTAATAACGTCTGTTATTTTACTCAGAAAAATATAATAAAAATATGGAGATGATCAGAAAAATTAGCTCTACCCAATAATGTCGTTTTCAAACATATTTGAGAAAGTCCAAAATGGGTATTATTTTAATGTTACTTAATTCTTTTAAAATAGAAAAATAAGTTTTTATTCAATAAAAATAGAAAATTAAAAGTTATATACCAAATTGCTCAAAATGACAAATGCAACCTAGTTATGATATTTTCAAACCAATTTGAGCAACTAAAATGGTACTCACTTTCATAACCGCCCGAAACCCCCTCCGGGGTCTATTCCGGGCTAAGTTTCGAAGAAATGCATAACTGACATACGAACCCTAGCAACCCATCGAACATGTTTAGGGCTTTATTTAAGTGCATTAATTTGCTCATGCATACATATTGTGCATTGCATCGATGCCATGTGTTGATTGTTATTCTCATTTTCGGTGTTTGTTCCCCCTCGGTAGAATGTGACTCCGAAGAGAAGGCCAGCAATCCAATGTTGAATACTTGATCTTAACCGACAAGTCAAGCACTTATCCGGAAGACATTTCAATTGGTTTTCTTATAACCAAGGCAAGCATAACCTCTCATCTGCTCATATATGTTTTCGAACAACATTTGACTCTCGTACTTTGCATTCGATTCCAAAGTATTTGATGCTAGTAGATATAGTTCACCTATATACTGCATTGCCTCAATATCCTGATCCCCTGCTCCTAGCCGCCATAGATTTGCTTGTGCGCATCGCCAGAGCCTCATATCTGCTTCGCTTAGCTTTACATGTTGGTTTACCTCTGCTCCATCCGGTTGATGAATCAGAGTTGTGATAACCTAGTATGATATGATGACGTGGTGAGATGAGCACTCTGTGGTTAACTTGACTAAGGCTTGGACGGGAGGCCACTTGGGAAGTGGTTGTTCGTTCCGTACTTGCCAACCCTAGGAGTAAGGGCGGGGCGCAGAAGCCAAGACTGAGCGTACAACCATGCGCGATGGCCATGAGCCTCGCCGACCGACTAACTTAGCTGGCCTTATCCATGAGTCACGTAGTTTGAGATTTCCATTCGGAAACGCAAATAAAACCTTTTAAATGGTTTTGAAAACAAAATGCTCCGCTAGGGCGTGGCCGGGGCCAAGCGATGGACGTACACGGATCTTGACCCCGCCTCACAGAGACAGGTGCCGTCAGGAGGATGACCAACTCCCTGTTGACGGGGTGGCCCTGTCTTGGGTTGACTCATGGATAGGGTCGGGTAAGGTAAAGGTCGTGGCCGACCACATTCTGCCGGCACATCGTCGGAATTGTGCCAATAGCTTGGCATTAAGAGTCGGTTGGTACGTGTGGGTAAAGTGTACCCCCTGCAGGGATAAATCTTTCGGAAAGCCGTGTCCGCGGTTAAGGACGACTTGGTGGAAGTATTTCTGGCCATAGATAACCTGAACATGGCGTAAAAGATGTTTACAAAGCATGGAGGCAATAAATGAAGGGTGCCTCCTCGGAGATGCCGAGAGGGGTGATCCTTGTAGCATGTGAGATGTTGGGGAATGATGTTGGTGGATTCAAAAGATGATGATTACCATAGTGAGTTTCTCATCTGTTTTGAAAACCTTCTATGAGACGTGCTATTCCTCCTCGATTTGGAAAATAAAGATTGCTTTACGCAAATCAGCCTTCATAAAACCCTTTCTGAAGATAGCAGATATATAATAGGTTAACTAAGTCTTGTTGAGTACCTCCCGTACTCAGGTTTGCTTAATTTTGGTTCAGGTGAAGTTCGTCACTCCGGTGGTGTTTCAACGTGGACATCGACGAGTAGTTTGGGGTTCCCAGGTAGCAGCCTGGAATCTATGGGCTGGGACGTCGCCTTATGTTGCGGCCTCTTAGGACTTTTTGGTTCTTGTTGATTAGCAACATAATTTGCCTTCCGTTGTCTGATGTAATGTTGGGTCGTGTGACCTCTGCTTGTAAGCTATACTCTAGTAACACCTACTTAATAAAGCTTCATGTTTAGAGTACTGCTTTGATCGGTTGTTGGTTTTCGAGCTCATTGTTATATAGTTCTGGCTATGCCTGCATAGTTGTCGCAGTCGAGGGGTTGTGGAGCCGATGATCCATGTCCGAGCCCGCCTGTCGATGTGATCGGCCTGGGGCGAGGTAACCCCAGTAACCCTCGATTGTTGTTGCACTTTCTGGACACATAGCATCTCTGTATAACTTTGGTCCCGTTCCTTCAGTTTCATTCGATTCGTGGACGCTTTGATATGCATAGTTGGTTATGACTAGCATGGATACAAGGAGTAGTAGACTGGGGATCCGGACTACGTGCCGATGAATCCAGTCTGCCTGCCGTTGTTTGTTGCGGCCGGGGCTGGTAACTCTGAAGCCCTTGTGAGTCCATGGCTAGGAGCACATAACAGTATGTATATCTTTGGGTCCGGGGTCGTGACAGGTATCTATCACATAAAAGTTGGTTTTCATACCCTTCCAAAATAAAGTCATCTGACCATTCATTACTTGAACCTTGGTAATGCTTCTATATATTCTCATCAAACTGAAAATATCGCTCCACCAAAATGAACCTCTAGGTGTATGAGCATGAGGAGGAGTGTTGCCATACAGGTTCCATACTAACTTCACCCATGGGATGTCAGCTTTGCAGAAGAATTTATGCAGATGTTTGAGCAGCAGAGCACAATTTTGGATTTGAAGATTGATAATGCCTACTCCACCATGTTTCTTAGGCTTACAGACCATGTTCCAAGCTTCCAGGGAGTGAGTAGTATTAGAGCCTTCAGATTTGTCCCAAAGACACAGTCTCCTACCTCTATCAAAAAAAATTATAATAGTTTTTGGTAGTTTGAGAGACCCAAGATAGTGAGTGGGCAATGAAGAAAGAACATAATTAACCAATGTGAGTCTTCCACCATAATCTAAAAACCTTGCACTAGCATTAAGTCTCCTTTCAATTTGATCCACAATAGGTGATAGATCAGCAATTGTAGGCCTAGTTGTACCCAATGGCAGCCCAAGATAGGGAAATGGCATTGAAGCCATGACACATCCAAATAACTGAGCCAGGTCAGCTAACTTGTCAGGGGCAAGATTTATAGGAATCATGCAGGTTTTACTATAGTTGATTGTCAAGCCAGCAGCAATAGCAAATTTATGGAGAATATCCTTGAGAACCATAAGTTGTCTTGAGAAAGCATGCATGATAATAAGAGTATCATCTGCATATTGGACCACAGGATAATCAGAACCAGGAATATTCAGAGGGGCAGTCAATTCTCCATTTCTAACAGCATAATTGATCATGGATTGAAGAAGGTCAGCACCCTCCACAAAAAGGATGGGGGAGAGAGGATCACCTTTCCTCAGTCCACGTTTACAAGATTTTTTCCCCAGGGATACCATTTAAAAGAACAGAGGAGAATCCAGTAGAAAAAAATTGAGCTGATCATATTGATCCATCTGTCGTCATACCCCTTGCATCTCATAATACTTAGCATAGCATCATGACCAATAGTATCAAATTCCTTAGAGAAGTCAAGTTTGAGGACAATCATCTCAAGTTTGGTTTGATGGCACTGATGAATATATTCATAAGCCCAGGCCACACAGTCTTGGATGGTCCTAGTTCTTAGGAAGCCATATTGATTAGCATGGACAAGTGATAGAATCTTGCTCTCTAGTCTATTAGCCAAGATCTTAGTCAGAAGCTTAAAAATAAAGTTGAGAAGAGAAATAGGCCTGTAATCATTTGGTTCCATAGGAGACTGTGATTTAGGAATAAGTGTGATGAATGCATCATTGATGGATTGTAAGTTCACAGTCCCTTCCCAAAATTCCAGACACAAATTGTAGAAGTCAAATTTGATAATATGCCAACAAGCTTTTATAAATAGACCATTAAAACCATCTGGCCTAGGTGCCTTATCAATTTGGAAGGTCCTTGACAGCAGCATCAATCTCAGCAGTGGAGAAAGGGACAAATAAAGATCCCAGGTCACTATGATGATCTAGATAGCAGGAATAGTCAAAATTCCTATGAAGAGGAACAGAAAGACCCGATCTATCTTGAAAAGTGCTCCTTAATAAGCAGACCTTCTCATGGTGATCATAGGTGGTCGAACCATCAGGCCTAGACAGAGAGGCAATGGTATTGTTACTATATTTGATCGTGGCCATGGAATGAAAATAGGCAGTATTCTCACTTCCCATCTTAGCCCACTTAGCAGTGCACCTCTTTTTCCAATATTCATGTTTGCAAGCGAGGAGATGCCCAAGCTTATCTTTAACAATGTTGCGAAAATTCCATTCTGTGATATGGAGAGGTCGTATATCTTCAATGTCATCTAGGCGAAGAATGACAACATTGCAGTTGTCAATCAAGCGTGATATAACAGATATATTAGTGCTCCAACTTTTCAGTGCTTTACGCAATAATTTAAATTTTCCAGATAGTCGTTTAGCACTGTCACCAGGCATAGTAATGTTCCAGACATTCATAACCACTTCCATAAACCCAGGGAGTTTGAGCCAATAATTCTCAAAACGGAATATCACAGACTTGGGAATATGAGTGTCAATAACTATCACACAAGGAGTATGGTCAGAGGTGGATCTAGCCAGAGGAAGCACAAGAGAATTAGGGAATTGGAGAGTCCAATTTGGAGAAGTGAAGAACCAATCTAATTGCTCAAGCAGTGGTTCACTCTGCATATTTCTCCAAGTGAAATGTCTACCTTTAATCGGTAGTTCCACAAGTCCTTGATAGCTAATGAGATCGTTAAAGGTAGCAATATCCTCCAAGTTTGCTCCAGGTTTGTTACGACTGTCAGAGTATCTCTAAAAATTGTAGTCCCCAACAAGAAGCCAGAGATCATCCAGATCAATATGTAGACTATATAGTCAGGCGATAAATTTTTCTCTAGCAGTACCATTGCAAGGGCCATAAATGTTGGCAAGATAGAAAGAATCAGATGATATAGTGCACTGAAATTTGACAATCAGTCCAAAAATTTCAGTTTGAATCACTTCCCCTTTGAATAGTGAACCTATCCAAATAATAAGCAGTCCACCTGAGGCACCCTCAGAGGGCACAAAAGAAAATTTGTTAAATCTTCTGGGAGCAAAATTCTTCAGAAAACGGTGATCAAACTCCCCCTTTTTAGTTTCTTGAAAACAAATAATCGAGGCCATGCTTTCAACAATTTTGTTGCGAATAAGTGGCCACTTCTCAGAGTCATTAATACCTCTGATATTCCAACACAGTATTCTCCAAGTACGATTAACACGACTCATAGATGAAGGTACGAGTACAAAAACCAAACCCTGGGAGAAAAACTCCAGGTACAAAAATAGATATGATAGGGAGCAACACTGTCATGAACAACTAACAGACTGATCAAACTGATAGTGTACATTAAGAGCGACGTGCTTGACGAAGGCGATCTTCAGTTAAATCCTCCGGAGCAATGTTGCATTCTTCAGCTCCAATACGCTACATCTCGGAGATCTGCAGCACTGCAGGAGGCGTAGCACAAGGCACAGAAAAAGGACGCCGACGTGGGGCTTTGTCTGGTAAAGCAATGTGCATAAAACCTTCATTATTATTACGAGTACATCTTTTAACCTGATTAGTCACCAGAGGGGTTTGTTGCTTACGTGACCTGCCACGGGGGATAGCAGGGCTAGGAGAAGCAATAGAAGCAGAATCATCCATAGTAGAGCGAGGAGCGTCAATCATCAGAGTTGTGTGTGAGGCCGTAGGAATCACAAAGCCCAGCTCGAGGTCAGCAAGTGCAGTTATATCAGGAAGTTCAGAGTCCACACATAAGGTCTGACCAGCAGAGTGGACAGCACTGGACAGTCGCAGGACTACTTGTCCGTGATGAAGCTCCATAACCAATGGCAGAGTACAAGGAGGGAAATCCAAAGCAGGGGCTAGCGGCTCATAACAGAACAGCGTGGACGAACGAGCATGTGTCATAAGGCTCCGCAGACAGAGGTCAACAATAGGTATAGCATCAGCTGGGCCAAAAGACACGGGCAGAAGGCGGCGGGTGTAAGTTTGACGCAAGGTTATACCCAAGAACGTCAGATAGGCCGGCAAGAAATCATAGTGAACAATGAGGTCACCTCCAGCTCTCACAAAGTGGACGTCACCAGTGTGGTCCCCATCCATAAACCTCTCAGCTGCAATCTCAACTTGTGTGACGTGATCATCCCAGGCGTCCAAGCCATCATCCTGCACATTTTATGAACGAGTGATGCTATCCATCATAGAGGGACCAGAGTACCTAAATAAGTCCCTCATATTAACAGACACATTGGAAAGATCCATGTCAGCTGCAGAGTGCTCAGATTCATCAGACAATGTTTCCTCCTCACTAGACTCAAGATCATCTTGTAGGTTATGAACATTGGCTCCATGCATGGCATTCTGATGATTCCATAGTTGCTCCTGCAGAAAATAGCTCTGAAGCTCGTTGGCAAATGGGGGAACAAATGGGTGTGGTGAGGCATTGTTGGTAGGTGCAGGCTCCTAATTACCAAGCAGATCAGGATAAAGGTGACGCCCATTGAGGATGTAAATAGGGGCAGTCCATGATCTTCCTAGTCCAGCCATGGAGGTGACCCTCTTAATAATCAAGCTCCTGGGAACGTTACGTATCTCATTGATCATGACTCTCACGAGGACCCTGGAATTGCTTTCATTAGGACGATGCCATAGGATCAGTCTACCAAAACAGTTAACACCATATTGATGAATGATTCAGTCTGATAATCAAAAGGGAAAGCAAGCATCATAACCCAATCCTCATACTCAAAGACAGCAGTACGCATATTGAGACCTTCATCATGGCGGACAAGAGAAAAAGTAGTGTGCTCATCAAGATAATGCGGACTGTCAATAACAATTTGGTCCCTAGTGTTTGCATCCTCGAACTCAATCAGACCCACCCCTAATTCATTAATCTTAGCCCAGACTACATCATAGTTCAGTTCTCGCTCAATAGCCAAGACAATACAATTGAGAGTAGATCGCTTACTCTGATCTGGCACCGGTGGATCCACTGTGACAATCGCAAACTCTTCATGCGCACGAGGAGGCGCCTCCACCACCAGAGTGTTCCTCTGCAGTCTGTCCGGAGGCCCATCGACCAACTCAGCTTGAGCTGTGATGAAGGGGAAGAGCTGCATCGGAAAGTTCGCCATGGAATCGCGAGCGAGCGGGAGCTTGGGTGTGTAGGATGAGACCGGAAGCGGAGCTATCTGGAGCGATTTTGCCGAGACGTTTGGTTCCACAGTAGGGGAAGCAGGGACAGAGGAAGGAAATGAATCGTTGGGGACGATACATTCCATCGGTTGTATCGGAATTATTTTTGGCACCCAGATTTTCCGTGATTGGCAAGCACTTGCCGTGTCCAAGCGCCTTACATTTCGAGCATGAGGCCTGAGGGCAGTGGTCCATTTTGTGGCCCATGCCATTACAGAAGCCACACATAGGCGATACCGTGCAGGCCCGAATCGAGTGACCAAGCCCATAACAGCCAAGACACTTGATACGGTTAGTGCAGTTTCGGCGCAGATGCCCCAATTCCAAGCAGCGGAAGCAGCCCATGAACGGCCCATTCGTAGCCAGACTCTGGAGGAGATCCCTCGGCCCATACGACGGGAGATTAGCGCGATTCAAATTTCGCGCGCAACAAGCAGATGAGTTATGACTGCGATCATGACAAATAGAGCAAATACCAATAATGGAAGGAATCTATGTAATGGCAGGGAGACCAAAGAATTTAATGGCATTAATAATATCAGTTACCGCATAATCAGCCTGAGAGAGGTCCATAGCATGTTCGGGCCAAGCAACAATCGAGGGAGAAATAGAATCTGGTGTAATTGAAGACCAATAATTATGACCCGCAAATTTCGGCAAAATCTTGCAATCACTGTCCCTAGGATTGATCTCCTCAAACTGTCCGACTTTCAAAATTGAATCTTGACCATGAGCGAGAACATCAGGATCAACCAGCGAATGAGAAACCATAGGGAAAGAGAGGCTGCCAAATTTGAGCTTATGAGGATGAACAGCAAGATCACTTGCAGTAAGATTGGTCTTCATATCTTTGCGAGATTCATCGCGGGAAGATGAGGCCAGAAATCCAAGGTCCGAATGAACAGAGACAGGCTTGAGTGGTGAACGTGCTGAATCGAAAGCACCCACCAGCCATGCATTGGCAGCATCATCGATGTGCTTCTTAGCATGCTCAATATTACCTCTATAGAGAGTAAAATGACATACAAAATCTGGCCAAATGCGGTCTCTCAAGTTGTAAATAAAATGCCCCACTTTGTTAGAAGCCACCGAAAACCTGAATCTCTTATCACTGAGTTGGAAAACACGAAAACCATCTGCATCACCCCCAAGGCAACATTGGAGAGAAAGAGCCACAAATGCTTCATCCAGATGGAAACAAGCCGAAGAGAAGTTGACGACCAAGAAAAACTCATTGGAGCCAGAGGAGGGAGAGAAGTGGACAGTAGATCGGAAACGTCGACGAACCTGGGCCGCAAGGGCTAAACCAGGGGAGAAATCCCAATGCAAGAGAGCATCCATGGTGAAGATGGCCTAGATTAGGCCAGGGAGACTCCATTGGCGCCGGCAGGGGTGGAGGTGGGTGGAGGCAGGAGGTGGGAGAGGGAGAGCGCCATCCAGAGATATGTTCTATTTCTCCATCGATTGTTGCTTGGCTCGAACATGCTATGGACCTTTCTCAAGCTGATTATGCGGTAACTGATATTATTAATGCCATTAAATTCTTTGGTATCCCTGCCAGAAATCCCATATGGCTTATTGTTGTTGGTAAATTTTTGTACAACCCACGTATTGAGTCCCTTATTCACAAGGACTACTCCTACAATAATGATTACCAATGTGTGTTCGTCATACACAAGGATTACTCCTAAGATGACGAAGCACGTGATCATATACAAGACGGAATTAGAGATGAAGGCCTTGGATAAAGCCAAATAGTTCTTGAGAATATATCTCGAACTCCTTCACTCAAGTATTATGGTACATCAAGTTGGCTATATCAGGAAATATTGGATAAACTTAATATGGACAAATCATATCCATCCCACATGCAGGTTTTTCGATCTCTAGACATAGAGATAGATTTACTCAAACCACGGGAAGATGTAGAAGTCATGTCGGAACATATAGTTCCATATCCCAATGCCCTTGGACCCACTAACACAACTGGTTGGGATCAAGAATATCTCTCGATATCTCCAAGGAACTTAACATCTTGACCTATTGTTTATATTTCGGAGAAATCTGAACTCCAATATCATCAAACACTGACATTGGCTACTTTTGATCCCACAATGTGTACCTACATGGTGGAACATTCCCTCCATTGACGTCTTCCAAATAGACTCTAGTGGCTATACCTACTAATCATTCTGAGATATGATGCTATATATTAACATATATGGCTTCACGGAATGATAAACCACACCCATTAGTCATGTGGCATTGGTTCTCTTAAATCATAAACCATTATCTATGCAGATAATGTTGCTTATGTAGTATGGATGCAAACATGATACATTAAGAGCAATATCACCATGCATATTACCATTCAATTGGTTTATCCCTATGAACACTAGAAGAGTCAGGGAATTAACATCTTGCAAATCCAAATCATGCAAAAAGCTTGTTGGTTTATTCATGAAGTCTCTACCAACTTTGATATTTCTGAAATTGGTATTCGACGGCTTCGAGATATGCAAGATTCACTAGGAGTATCTTCCTGTACTATTCATGGTCAAAGCATCGTATTACACTCCTTTTCCCTTTATGAGTTTTCTATCTAGGTTCCCATCAAGGTTTTTAATGAGGAAATATCAACATAGGATCATATGTCATACTTTCTATTTTCCCCACCGGGGTTTTTAGGAAAGCATGTACGACATATTTCTTGTCCTCTCTATATTCTATGAATCTACTTCATATTGAGTTAAAAGAGGCAATAACCATAATATGTTGTACCATTTTCTCCTTATTTTTTCATTGGGTTTGAAGGGGTTTTAACAACATATTTAACCATTATATGTTGCATTATTTTCTCCTTATTTTCCGGTAGGTTTAAAGGAGTTTTAGCAACATATCATACACACCATACTCCTCATATTTTTTCCACAGAGTTTTGGGAGGAGATGATTCCAAAGATGATCAATTGCAAGGACAAGGAAGGATTAGGGGGAGTGTTAGGATTTAATTATTCTCTTAGTTAGATGGATAATCCTCCCTTTGCCTATGTTGGTTGCGATATGGCAACCGATTATCTCGCACCTCTTTGTACGGACGCGACTCTCCGCTCGCGTCCCTTCCCCTTGTATGTATACTCAGAATCATCAATGGAAAGTAACAGTTCGACTTATTCATTTGTTCGATTTCTCGATTCTTCATTTATACTGCACGTTGAGAGTAAGCATGTGCATAACCTGACGTGTAATTCCTATAGAGGAGGAAATGGTTCAACTTGTGTGGTGTAGGAAAATACATAGGCATAGGTGATGCAGTCCTGCAAAAAAAGCTGACCGGAATAAGATCCATGAAAAATTCATCCAACTTGCAAAAAAGTAATAGTGAAAACCGACCCCAGAACTGACAGAGATTGGGCGGGAGCTGATGATTCCTACTTCCTAGCTTACTCCACGACAAGCTGGAGTCCATGGGCGCACAACAAAGAGCGTGCACCTCGACTCCGAAAAGACGCATACCTCACTGGAAGGCCTTCCTGGAGGCGTTGCTCAAAAGCCGACGCAGATTGGCCAGATGGAGATGGCAAGGGCGTAGAATCTGGGCATCAGCAAGGTGGATTGTAACTGCAGTTCTTTTAGCTCATATGGATGACGGTTGGCTGCCCCAACGCTGGCTCCATGTGAGAAAGTAGCTCATCACTGAAAGTAAAGTATAGGCACCTAGAGGGGGGGTGAATAGGTGCTATGACAAATTTTAATTTTTCTCAAAGTTTAGGCTTGACAAGAAGGTAAATTCTCTAGATAGTGCAACTAGTGGTGAATTTACCTATATGACAAGACAAGCAATTAATGCAACAAGTACAAGTAAGTAAAGAGAGGGAGGAACGAGGTAACCGATGGAAGCACACGGAGACACGATGTATTTCCGAGTTCCTCCTTTTTAGGGTAGTACGTCTCGTTGGAGGGGTGTGAGCTCGCCACAAAGGCCTACTCAACGCCACTAAGGCTTCACCCTATTCTCCGATGAACTTCGCCACAAAGGCCTAGTTCACCTTCCACTATAGAACCCCTTTGAGGCGGGGATCAAATCCTTTACAAACAACTTGGGGCACACACCCACAACTTAATTGGGGGCTCCCAACTCTTCTTGAATCACCAACAAGAAACAAGAAGCCTAGGTTCTCCACAAGAGGAAACCCTAGGCAAGATCCCTCGAGCTAGGGGGAAATGAAGAACGGGTTGGTGAAGATGTAGATCCGGTGGTCCTCCTTCAATCCTCAAAGAATCAACGAGTTTGGATGGAGGAGGAGGGAGATCTTGCTAGTGGGTGAGCTCCATTAATGGTGTCTTCAATGCTGGGAAGAGCTAACCCTTGGAGAGAGAAGTGATGCTCTATTTATAGCCTCCAAGAAAACTAGCCGTTTTTGGGCCAGATTTCGACCAGCCCGGAATGGTCCGGAATTTTCCGGACCCCCGGAATATTCCGGAGCAATCCGGATGCCAACCGAGCAATTCGCCGTTGTGGCCGGAATGGCCCCCGGAATATTTCGGATGCCAACAGAACATTTCTCCGTTGCGGCCGGAATGGCCCCGGAAAATTCCGGCTGCCGGAATCTTCCGGAATATTCCGGATAGCAACAGAGCAATTTCCCATAGTGGCCGGAATAATCCGGAAGCATTCCGGAGGCACGGAATTTTCCGGCCTTTCCTTTGAAACTCTGTTAAAGGCCAGAAAAGTTCCATTGATCTTCGAATTCTTCACCATTTCTTTGACACCGTATACGTGCTGATTTAAGACCAACCTTTTAACAAAATAGCACATACGGTTAGCAACTTCTTTATGTTGTTAACAAACACACAAAACAGTGAGATATCGAGAATGCACTTTCAATCTCCCCCTTTTTGGTGTTTGATGACAACATAAAGATTTCACGGGGAGAATCAATATGAACTAAAGAAATGGTGTCCAAAAAATAGACAGAGTTCTTCCTCGATGTGTGTCGTGAGACACACACTTCATAGGCTTTGCTCCCCCTACGTTTTAAACACCAAGCCGGCTAAACAAGTTCATACAACATGCATAGATAAAGATAGACAATAAAGGTACGCATGATAATAGTAACATAACCACGGGAGGGGTGACACGAATACGTCACGAGGTTCCACACACAGAGAACGAAGTTTTAAAACGAGGAAACGAAATAAAGATACCGGAGCACAACCCTATAAGATCGAAATCAAAGGCAAAAGACTTGTGCCCCAACCCTTGCAAAACCCGTGGAAACCTAATATGGGGGACTCCTTCTCCCCCTTTGGCATCAAGACGCCAAAAAGGGACAAAGAGTCCACTAGCGCCCCAAGAGATCACTCCATGTCGTCATCTTCTCCATGCCCTTCCTCATCATCGCCTTCTTCCTCATCACCGCGTCCTCCAAGCCCAGCAGGATCAAAGTCATCGTCATCATTGGAAAGCTCCTCCTCATCAACATCTGCCGGTGGGACCCCGAAGTAGAAGTCATCATCATGGATCTCGGGCATCTCAATGGGGACAAGATCGGCAGCAGCAAGTGAAGTGGGATCAGAAGGCACATCAAAACCAGCAAGCCTACGGTCGGCGTTCTGAATACGCCGAGTCTCCTTGGCCAACTCACGCGCCTCATGGGCAATGGCCCTAGTGTCCTTGCACATGTTGAACATAGACTTGAAGAACTTTGCTATTCCACTAGAGGGACGCTCAGGAATGCCACTTGAGGAAGCAGAAGGAGTGGCCGAGGGGGACTTGGACTTCCCTTTGGCAAACTCCGGAATCTCATCACCATTGATCAACCGAGGAGCCATCTTCTTGCACTTGATCACATCATAGTTTTCCATGATTTCAACCCCTACCTTGGAATTGATGAACTTCTGAATGAGTGGGCCATAAGCGGGCTTCCTCTTCTCCATGACCCCTAGACAAATCTCCCGGTAAATGAAATCCATCACGTCAATCTTCCTTTGGTTTTTAGGCCTTGTGAGGAACATGAGGTTCACCATGAAGGCCCTGATAGCAGAGAAGTCACCGGCCTTGATCACAATGGAGGCACGGAAGATCTTGGAGAGCAAGTTGTAGTAGGGGTACATGTTGGAGTTGAAAGGCTTAGTCTTGCCTTTAGCATTGGGAGGATAGCAGAAATCCAGACTTGAGATATCATACTAAGGGGCATCATGAATTCTGTAACCGTGATCAGCATAGGTGGCAGTCCAGGTGTAGCCCAAAGCCTCAGCAAACTCAGTCAAGTTGCTGGTGATCTTCTCCTCTCCACACATCCAAGTCATGGAGCGTGTGGCATCACCCTTAGCATGGAGTGTGCAGTAGAACTGAGCAACCAACTCCGGGCAGTACTCACTCTCAGTGTTGTCAAACAGAGGCATCATGCCAAACTTCTCCAAACAGGCATGCACATGGCGGAGCTCAGAGTTTTTGTACCTATTGTAGACGTCCATGTCCACTTGGGCTTGCACACAAGTAAGAGGCTGCTGAGTAGAATAGAACTCATCCCAACACTTGAGCTGCAGATTTGTCCAGAACCGAGGGTCCTCACAGGTGGAATCAGGGAAACGGTAAGGATTCTTCCGCTTGATATACTTCCACTGAGGGATGGAGCAGCCTTTCAGATCAATCTCAGGAACTGATTCAGTGAGAGCATCCTCACGAGTCTCATGAAAGGAGGAGGAACGACCAGCCCGTCCTCTGACCGGACGAGCACCCCTTGAAACAGATTGCTTCCTTTTCAGACCAGTACGAGCTCCAGGACCTGCGAATGGAGGATACAGGAGTAGCAAAGATAAGTGCATATGCCATACGGGTCAAAAGGAACTCCAAAAGGTTAGGTGTAGTGCAAAAACTCGAATTCCTGGCAGCATCCGGAAAATTCCGGAGAGATCCGGAATATTCCGGCTGGGCCAGAATGGTCCGGAATATTCCGGCTGAGCCGGAAATTTCCGGAGCAATTCCGGGCTCCTCGATTTGATTCGAGGAACTGCCTAAGACTTCGAATTTTTGTCTCACAACTACACCAAACATCTAGGAATACCAGAGAGGATGCGCCTAGAATAGATCTACGTGCTGGAAAAGTGGGAGGGTCACCAACTAAGATTTGGATCTAAGTCTAGATAAAGAGTGGCTAGACTAGATCAAGAGAAAGCATGGCATCAAGGTAGTGAATGGCAAGGTAAACACATTGATAGAACTTGGAACTAGATCAAACCCTAGTGAGATTGCATCTAGAGCCAAAATCAACCAATCAAAACGAAAAATAAGAGATGCCAAACAACATACCGTCCATGGGGATGTCCTTGTCCAAGGGAGGGATCCAACAATCCTCCCTAGGGGCAACGGGGACGAAAACGACGTAAGGAGGCGGCTAGGGCACGGGAGGAGAGAAAGAAGTGGAGGAAAAACGTCCTCCCGTGCGTGCGGGGTATTTATAGGAGAAAACTGCCCATCCGGAATGACCCGGAAAATTCCGGAGGTCCGGAATATTCCGGGGCAATCCGGCTTTCCGGAATGGTCCGGAAAATTCCGGATGGTCGGAATTTTCCGGCAGGAGCAACAATCAGCTCCAAAAATTTCGGGGGGGCAAGTTTTGAAAGGCAAGGAATGATGTGTGATGTGTGGAGTATGGCATATGCATAGATGAACATGAGGGAGGATAAATAGAGCAAAAACATATGGGTTAGGTTTCCTAGTCTTACTTCTCGGAAAAGAAACAAATAAGATCGAAATAGCAACGAGAAGTAGTATTCGGAGAAGAAAAACACCATAACCATAAGATATTCAACTAAGAACCAACTCTTCACGTGGGAAGAGGTTGGTGGCCTAAGCCACCATGTAAGAGTTCATGGTATGCAACCGCGAAGATATATCTTGGGGGCATTGCGAAAACTCAACATTGAAGCTCACAATTCAACATTAGAAAAAAGAGAGATCACAATGAATTTTTTGCTATGGGCATAATGGGGGGAGGGAGAACCCAATGTGTTAGGATAACACTCCCCCTATGTCCATGCCTACATCTAAACTCGAACACGTTTCATCTATAGGGGTGTGTGCAAGATAGTCAAGTCAAGCTCCTTGAATCAATCACATTTAGCTCATTCCTCAAGAAGAAGAATCTTGCATCATCAAGTGGCTTCGTGAAAATATCCGCAAGATTGTCCTTGGTGGGCACATAACTTAGAGCAATGTCTCCTCTCGCCACGTGATCACAGATGAAGTGGTGGCGAATCTCAATGTGCTTCGTCCTTGTGTGTTGCACCGGATTGTATGCAATCTTGATAGCACTATCATTGTCACATAGAAGAGGTACTTTGTCCAAATGAATTCCATATTCCTTGAGAGTTTGCCTCATCCATAGCAATTGAGTGCATGCACTTGCGGCGGCAACATATTCGGCTTCGGCGGTGGAGAGAGAAATGCAATTTTGTTTCTTCGAGGACCAACTTACAAGGGACCTACCAAGAAATTGGCAAGCCCCGGAAGTTGACTTCCTATCATCTTGATCACCCGCCCAATCGGAATCCGTATATCCATTGAGAGAAAATTGTGCCCCCTTTGGGTATCACAAACCAAATCTTGAGGTATGAACCAAATAACGAAAGATCCTATGAACCGCCATTAAATGGCAATCCTTAGGAGCCGCTTGATACCTTGCACACACACCTACACTCAAAACGATATCGGGCCTAGATGCACAAAGATAGAGCAAAGAACCAATCATAGAACGATAGAGCTTTTGGTCCACATCCTTACTCCCTTTTGGATTACGAGAGAGATGACACTTGACTTGCATAGGAGATGTCTTGATCTTAGCATCTTGGAAATTAAACCTCTTGATCATATCTTGGGTGTACTTGGCTTGAGAAATGAAAGTCCCACGAGCCAATTGCTTGATCTCAAAGCCAAGGAAGAATTTAAGCTCACCCATCATAGACATCTCGAACCTGTCAGTCATAAGCTTAGAGAACTCATTATTGAAAGCTTGGTTAGTTGAGCCAAAGATGATATCGTCCACATAGAGTTGGCATATGAAAAGCTCTCCCTTTACTCTCTTGGTGAAGAGAGTGGGGTCAATCTTCCCAACTTCGAAACCACGATCATCTAACAACTCCCTAAGGTGCTCATACCAAGCACGAGGTGCTTGTTTGAGACCATAGAGAGCCTTGTCAAGTTTGTAAACGTGTTTGGGAAAGTTGAGATTCTCGAACCCCGGAGGTTGCTTAACATATACCTCCTCTTTTAGTGGACCATTCAAGAAGGCACTTTTCACATCCATTTGTTGCAATTTGAAATTATGTGAGGATGCATAAGCAAGGAGGATACGGATGGACTCAAGGCGAGCCACGGGCGCGTAGGTTTCATCAAAGTCAATGCCTTCAACTTGGGTGTAACCTTGAGCGACCAATCTTGCCTTGTTCCTAATGACAATGCCATTCTCATCTTGCTTGTTCTTGAAAATCCACTTGGTGCCAATAACATTGTGGCAATCCTTGGGTTTCTCAACCAATCTCCAAACTTTGTTGCGCTCAAAGTTATTGAGCTCATCATGCATAGCTTCAACCCAATCGGAGTCCTCAAGAGCTTCATACACTTTCTTAGGCTCCACCATAGAGATATGAGCTTGATGCTCACAAAAATGAGCCAATTGCCTTCTAGTGGATCTTCTAGTTTGAACATCCTCCAAGACCTTGTCATCTTGGGCATCAATTTGCTTCAAAGCTCTTCTTATCCTTTTGATGCGACGGGCTTCGATCTCCTCATTATTGCGAGGAGGAATCACTTGATCATCTTGATCATTTGGGTCCCCATCTTGACCAACATGGCCTTGATCATCAACATCATCATCAACAATATCTTCAACACTAGCTTCAACTTGAGAAGAGGATGACGAGGATGATTGATCTTGGCCTTGATCTTGACTCGCATTAGTGAGAGGAGTGGGTACGACTTGCGGAGTCACTTGATCAACGAGAGGAGGGTCTTGAATATGTTATCGGTTAGGTGTAGTAGGTGGATCCTTGGCTTGATCTTCAAATGTAGAGGAGGTCTCCACTTGGGTAGAGAATAGTCCTTCTCGAGTCGCCATAAGGTGTCCCTCGATGGGGCGGAAGAATCCCACACCCATCCTTCCTATGGCTTCTTGAGGCATTTCAACATCTACATTTGAAACATGAAATTGCGCCACTTGGGAGCCGTCATTTTCCTCGAAAACCACACTACAAGATTCTATGAAAATCCGTGAGGCTTTGTCATAGACTCTATAAGTGTGGGATTCGGCACCGTAACCAACAAAAATACCCTCAATAGTTTTGGATTGAAATTTCGACAACCTAATACCCTTGATCAAATAAAAGCACTTACAACCGAATACACGGAAGTAGGATACGTTGGGCTTGTTGCCGGTGAGGATCTCATATGGGGTCTTGCTCAAGCCTTTGCGGATGTAGAGGCGGTTGGAGGAGTGGCATGCGGTGGATACGGCCTCGGCCCATAAATATTGGGGAGAAGAGTACTCCGCCAACATGGTCCTTGCCATATCCAAGAGAGTGCGATTCTTCCTTTCGGCAACACCATTTTGTTGAGGAGTGTAAGTGGCGGAGTATTGGTGACGAATGCCTTCTTCACTAAGAAATTCATTCAATGTATAGTTCTTGAACTCCGATCCATTATCACTCCTAATAGCCATGATTTGCACATTGTGTTGACGTTGCACTTCATTGGAGAAGTCGATGATGGTTTGTTGGGTCTCACTCTTGCACTTGAAGAAATAAACCCAAGTGTATCTTGAATAATCATCGACAATCACCAAGCAATACTTCTTGCTGCCAAGACTTGCCTCGGGCACGGCACCAAAGAGATCAACATGGAGAAGCTCCAAGATCCTCTTTGATGAGATAATAGTATTGACCTTGTGCACAATGTCATGCATCTTCCCTTCAACACACGACCTACAAACGCGATCCTTTGCAAAGGAAACATTTTCTTTTAGTCCAACAATAAGGCCACTTTTGTGAAGACTTTGCAAAGTTCTCATGTTGACATGGGATAGCCGGCGATGCCATAACCATCCCAAGTCGCCTTCCCGAAAAGACACATTGCTTGAGTGTTGGTTGACTTCGAAAAGTCTACCACATACAACTCATTTTCAACATGTCCCACGTGAGCGACGTCAAGAGTC
This sequence comes from Alopecurus myosuroides, assembly GCA_028641055.1. Taxonomy (NCBI): domain Eukaryota; kingdom Viridiplantae; phylum Streptophyta; class Magnoliopsida; order Poales; family Poaceae; genus Alopecurus; species Alopecurus myosuroides. The sequence goes on from CM054057.1 coordinate 623,754,170, forward strand.
TTGCTCCTCAAAAGGACCACAATATCACCATCAAAGAAGACGGAGAACCCCATCTTACTAAGAGAGCGGACGGAAAGTAAATTGTAACCAAGGGATTCGACAAGCATGACGTTCACGATAGTGATATCGGGAGCCACCACAACTTTGCCAAACCCGGATACCTTAGACTTGGACGAGTCCCCATAAGTGACGGTTGCTTGGATGTCATTTGGTCGCAACTCCGTCACAAGTTCTTTGCTTCCGGTCATATGATTAGTGCATCCACTATCAAGAATCCATTTAGTCCCACCGGAAGCATAGTCCTGCAAGAGATCATTGACTAGAGTTAGGACCCGAGTTGGGTCCCTTCATGTTAGCAACAAGGGTCTTGGGAACCCAAATAGTGTAGTCAATGAAACCCTCAATAGGACCAACATATTTAGCTTGCACAACACCATAATAATCAACATATAAGAAATGGTGTGGGTTGTTAGTTCCCGCGGAGGTGCTACGAGTAGTGTTGTCCCTAATGACAATACCACCCGAAGCCCCATGTTTGTTCTTCTTCTTGTTCTTCTTCTTCTTGTTCCTTTTCTTGGCTACATAGCCAAGACCTTGCTTGCCCACTTGTTGCCTTGGAGCACTCAATTGTGGTCTAGAAATGACCGCATTAGAGCTTGGGGCAACCACTTGTGGGGTGGCGAGCACCACCTTTTCGACTTGAGTGCTTTTGCCCTTGAGCCTTGCTAGCTCATCCTTCAACCTAGCATTTTCCTCAATAATATTTGCATGATCACAAGAAGAAGTAGAAGTGCTAGGATGGTTAGATTGAGTAAGTTGAGTTTGAAGTTGTTCATGCAAATCTTTGAGGGATGAGTGTTGGCTTTCCAAAGCTTTGTGAGCATTGGTTAGCTTTTCAAACTCCTCGGTTAGTTTACCATGACCAACCCCAAACTCTACTTTATCCTTTTTAGCCTTTTTATATTTAGCAATAGCAAGATCACGTTCCTTAATGATTTTAGAGACAAGTTCATTATGAGTAGTTTCAATAGATTCAAGTTCATCCTCTAGAGAAACTCTACCATCATGCTCTTCCTCAAGAGTCATAGAGAGAGATGCAATTTCATTCGCATCTCTCCTCTCAATTTCACCTTTCTTCTCAAGGGCCTCTTGGGCCTCTCCCAATTGCCTCATGAGATACTCAAAGTATTTCTTGGTCTCCCCTTGCATGTTAGTCATGAAATGGTCCAAAGAGGCCCTTTCTTCTTCTTCTCTAAGGCTAGAAATATGTTCTAGTTCACTAGGAGTCTTAGAGATAGGAGAAGATGATACTTCCGTGGCCTTAGCCATTAAGCACTTGGCATTGCGTTGAGGGAGATTTTCATTGGGGGATTCAAAGAGGGATGACGAAGATGGAGTGGATGCAATAGCTAGAGCGGCCACTTCACTTGTTGTTTCTTCTTCTTCATCACTCCCGGAATCATACTCCTCTTGAGTCAAGAGCACAAACTTGGTGGGGGATTTCTTGTTGAATGGTTTCCTCTTGAAGTGAGGCTTCTTGTATTCAACCTTGGACTTGTCCTTAAGAATGAGCTTGCCACTATGGTTTTCTCTATTCTTGTAGGGGCACTCCGCAATGAAGTGATACTTATCTTGGCAATTGAAGCAAGTTCGCACTTTTTGAGCCCCATCATCTCCATAACGAGACTTGGTCTTCTCCTCAACATATTTCTTGCCCTTGGGGGGATTGTTCCAAAACTTTTGCACGGTAAGAGCAACGAGATCCTTTAGAACGGGATCATAGTCTTGTTCCTTCAATGGAGGCAATGCTTCATCACCATCTTCATAATTCTCAACTTCTCTTGACAAAGCCTTGGCCTTCAAAGCAACGGAAGCTCCTTGATGCATTCCAATAGCCCTAGTATGGTTGTCAAGAGCATTCTTGGTTTGCACTTTGTAGGAGCTCAATTCTTGCATGACTTGGGTAGAGGTCATGGTGGAGAAATCATGTCTCCCTTGAATGCTCTTCATATCCGTGCCCTCAAAAGGCATCACGGCAATTATGAACTTCCTCTTGATCCAAGCATCATCAATATGTGTTGCACCCGCATTGGAGAAAGCGGTGGCAAGAGATTTGAGTCTTCGATACATGTCAACATGATCTTCTCCATCACGCATGAAAAATCCTTCGACCTCATTGGTCAAGGTGTCATAGCGATTTCTTTGCATGCTCTCATTCCAACAAACATGATGACAAGTGCATCCCATGTTTCTTTGGCGGTGGAGAAGTGTTGAAGATGCGGCATGTGATTGGGGCCCACGGCTTGATGAAGGATGGATAAAGCGGTGTAATTGAGTTGGCAATCTACAACCTCTCTTCTTGTGAGATTCTTGGGATCATATGGCTTGTATCCATCACGAGTGATTATCCAAAGATCTATACAAGAAGAGTTCAAGTGAGTCTCCATGTAGTATTGCCATTCACGAAAGGAATATGCATCAATTTTAGGTGGATCTCCTCTAGGAATTATATGAGGAAAAGGATAGGAGGATCGGGAGAATATTGGCCTTCAACGGCATGATATCCTTCCTTTCCACTCGCACCCTTCTTAGCGGATTGTTCGGCGGAAGCAGTTTTAAGTGGTTCACCATCAACCCCTTTCTTGGCACCCTCCGTTTCCGGAGGGGATGAGTCGACCACCTCCGGTTCTTTGGCTTTGAGGAGTGTTGTCATGAGTTGACGCAACTCCTCAAATTTAGTGTCTATGGATGAGGTCAATGATTCTCTCAAAGCATTGAGATCATTCATGGACACATTTCCATCGGACGGAGCGTCATCCGACTCATTTCCCATACTTAAACTCTTAGGCGGTTAAGACCGATAGAAGAGCCGAGGCTCTGATACCAATTGAAAGTAAAGTATAGGCACCTAGAGGGGGGGTGAATAGGTGCTACGACAAATTTTAATTTTTCTCAAAGTTTAGGCTTGACAAGAAGGTAAATTCTCTAGATAGTGCAACTAGTGGTGAATTTACCTATATGACAAGACAAGCAATTAATGCAACAAGTACAAGTAAGTAAAGAGAGGGAGGAACGAGGTAACCGATGGAAGCACACGGAGACACGATGTATTTCCGAGTTCCTCCTTTTTAGGGGAGTACGTCTCGTTGGAGGGGTGTGAGCTCGCCACAAAGGCCTACTCAACGCCACTAAGGCTTCACCCTATTCTCCGATGAACTTCGCCACAAAGGCCTAGTTCACCTTCCACTATAGAACCCCTTTGAGGCGGGGATCAAATCCTTTACAAACAACTTGGGGCACACACCCACAACTTAACTGGGGGCTCCCAACTCTTCTTGAATCACCAACAAGAAACAAGAAGCCTAGGTTCTCCACAAGAGGAAACCCTAGGCAAGATCCCTCGAGCTAGAGAGGGGAAATGAAGAACGGGTTGGTGAAGATGTAGATCCGGTGGTCCTCCTTCAATCCTCAAAGAATCAACGAGTTTGGATGGAGGAGGAGGGAGATCTTGCTAGTGGGTGAGCTCCATTAATGGTGTCTTCAATGCTGGGAAGAGCTAACCCTTGGAGAGAGAAGTGATGCTCTATTTATAGCCTCCAAGAAAACTAGCCGTTTTTGGGCCAGATTTCGACCAGCCCGGAATGGTCCGGAATTTTCCGGACCCCCGGAATATTCCGGAGCAATCCGGATGCCAACCGAGCAATTCGCCGTTGTGGCTGGAATGGCCCCCGGAATATTCCGGATGCCAACAGAACATTTCTCCGTTGCGGCCGGAATGGCCCCGGAAAATTCCGGCTGCCGGAATCTTCCGGAATATTCCGGATAGCAACAGAGCAATTTCCCATAGTGGCCGGAATAATCCGGAAGCATTCCGGAGGCCCGGAATTTTCCGGCCTTTCCTTTGAAACTCTGTTAAAGGCCAGAAAAGTTCCATTGATCTTCGAATTCTTCACCATTTCTTTGACACCGTATACGTGCTGATTTAAGACCAACCTTTTAACAAAATAGCACATACGGTTAGCAACTTCTTTATGTTGTTAACAAACACACAAAACAGTGAGATATCGAGAATGCACTTTCAATCACGCAATCCGGCGAGAACAGAGGATGGTTCAGATGCAGAGCTTTGCTCCTTTTCCAGATTGTGGAGGGGAAGGAGTGGAAGGCAGTGTATGGTGGTAAACTGGAAGAACTGAAAGTTGGCTGCATATATGAGATTGGGGGCATCGGCAAGTGGGGGCAACAACACAGGAGAGTGGAGGCGACAACACACGAGAAATTTAGTGTCTAATCTTTCAGGGTGAAAACCCAATGTCTGGCCTTAATTGGTTTGCTTGACAAGAGATTTGTTGAAGGCTTTGTTTTGAGAGTTTGGACGTTCTCCAAGGTGAAAACCGCTGGTCTTTGGTTAGAACGACGATGGTGTTTGTGCGTTATTCCCTTCTTGGAGGCGTCGCTTTAGGAGAAGCTGGACTTCTGGTGGTGTTAGTTCTGCTGCTACAAGGAATAGATCACTTTGGCGGGACTTTTTTTAATTCTTCTTGTTTTTATAGGTTATGTGCATCCGTGAGCTGCTAGGGCTTTGCATTGTTGCAGTGGCTGGGTGTAATTAGTATCTCCGCGATATTAACATGTGCTCTTTATCTAAATATGAGATTGGGGGAGTGGAAGGGGGTTATGTCCATTGTGGGGAGGGGAAAGGATGAGTCGGACCTAGGAAGAATTAAAGATGTGTGTACTTGGTGGAAATAAAGTTGTGGGGGCAGACTTGCAATGCGTCATTCCAACTCAGTCAGGGAAATCAACTGTATTTTTTCTTTGCGTCAAAATTTGTCCATCCTAAATTTTTGTAATTTCAATACACAGGAAGAAACAAAGATCACCTAAGTCCTTGATGGAAAAAATCTTTACTAAGATCAGTAAGAAAACATAAATGGCCACATCAGAGGAGCTTGTGACTATAATTTAAACTATAGCTTCGGTACTTGAGCTTCGGTACTTGAACATGAAACTATAGCTTCGGTACTTGAGCATGAAACTATAGCTTGTTTTCTCGCACCCTGGGAAAACCGAATTTTTTCCAATAAAGATGTCAAATCCTCCACTGGAACGTCTATCATCAACACAATCTACCCAATCCATATTTGAAAAAAGCATCAAGAAGAGTAGAATGTGATTTCAACCTCCATGGTAGACTTAACATATCACAATATTCTTCTGGGAGCTGTCCAATGAGTTGTAGTTTGAGCATGAAGGTACTGACAAAAAAACACTAAAAAGGCTAAATCGGGACATGTCAAGGTAAAATATTGCAAAGCTCCAAGAATTCTTATGTGTGTGTAATGTCTTCATGATCAAGAGGAGTTCCTCGCCTAGGGTAATTTCTTGGTGGAAATAAAGTTGTGGGGCAGACTTGCAATGCGTCATTCCAACTCAGTCAGGGAAATCAACCGTATTTTTTCTTTGCGTCAAAATTTGTCCATCCTAAATTTTTGTAATTTCAATACACAGGAAGAAACAAAGATCACCTAAGTCCTTGATGGAAAAATCTTTACTAAGATCGGTAAGAAAACATAAATGGCCACATCAGAGGAGCTTGTGACTATAATATTACCAACATAGATAAGACAAAAATACTTACATCCCACTTGTTATAGAGAAATAAAGAGCTATCTTCCTTTAATGCTATAAAGCCAAGATCATGTAACTTTGAGTTACCCCGAGAAAACCAAGCTCGTGGGGGATTGTTTTAGTCTATAAAGAGCCTTTTCAAGCCTACAAAGGTGATGAGGGGCATGCGAATTTTCAAAAGTGAAAATATAAAAGGGGGAAGAGGTGGAGTTGGAATCCCATATGGGAGTCCAATCCGAGTTGGGGTGGGAGAGGAGGTGAGGCCACCTCCTTTGGTGCGGCTAACCCCCTACTAGATCAACTAGGACTCCTCCCCCCTTTTGGTAAGTTCCCCCTCTCCTCCAACTATCAAAAGTGAAGGGGAACGTAGCATAGAAAACAAAAATTTCCTACGCGCGATAAACCCGAAAGGCCAAGATCTAATCTATGAGATGAAAGGCAACGGGGAGAAAGAGAGTCTTGAGATAACATACCCTCGAAGACTCAAAGTGGTACGAGAAAAGATCTCGTTGTTGGCGTAGTCGTTCTCACGCCGATCCCGAGCGAGAAGAAGAGCACCGCAATCCGGCGGTGCCTTCGTAATCGGTCACACGTTCAGCTCGATGAAGACTTCCGTTCCCTCGTTCCAGCGGGTTGCGGAAGTAGAGGATCCCTCCGGAATTCCAGCAACACGACGGCGTGGTGGTGGTGAAGAATCCCACGGTCAGGGCTTCGCCAAGCCGGAGACCATGGAATGGAGCAGCGGGTGGAAGGGAAAAATGTGTGGGCAAGTGTGTAGAGAAGAGAGAGCCCTCACCCTCCTTTTATAGGGGAGGGGGAGGCAGCCCAAAGGAGGGTGCGGTCAGCCATGGGTGCCCCCACCCCTTCCTCTCTTCATGTGAGTGGAAGCTCCACTCAAACCCACTCAAAATTCCTTAATTTCCCACTTGGAAAATCCAAAGGTTTTTCTTTAATAAATAAATAAAACATTTTTATTTCTTTATTTATATTTGTTAATTCCATTAACAAACATTTGCATGCAGCACCTCGAACCATTTGTTAATTCTATTAACAACCGTTCGACGAAAAACCCCTTGAACTATTTCAATTTTCCCCGAAACAATTTCGGAGCTGCCCAAAATATTCTTCGGTATTCCGTATCCTCTCTAAACGCTTCATCGAACCTTAAGTGTGTCTCCCTATGGTTCGTGAATATTATAGACATGATCGAGACTCCTCTCCGATCAATAATCAACAGCGGGGTCTGGAAAACCGTGATGACTCCTATATACTCAACGATGACTCTCGTGATCGTGTGAACCTTTCAACGTCGTAACGATTTCCCTTTGTCTCGCGATATATTACTTGTCCGAGATCCGATCATCGTTATCCACTATACCTTGTTCGATCTCGTTATCCGACAAGTACTCTTTTCTCGTTTCCGTGATATAACATCCTTGTGATCATATCACTTGCTTGCAAGCGGTGTCGATGTGATATCACCGAGAGGGCCCTGAGTATATCTATCCGTCATATTGGATGGACAAATCCCATTCTCGATCCATGAGCTTCAACCAACACTTTCCGAATATCCAATGCCACCTTTATAGTCACCCTTTTACGGTGTGACGTTTGATGTCATCAAAGTATTCTTTCGGTATTAGTGATTAACATGATCTCATGGTCTAAGGAATAATGTTACTTCGAATGTAAGATATAACAACAAAACTAAATGACTTGATCGTATTGTTATACTTAGTTAGGGTTTAAGTTCATCATGTCATTCTCCTAATGACATGACCCGTTATTAACAACATCCAATGTTCATGATCAGGAAACCTTGATCATCTGTTTAATCAACGAGCTAGTTAAAAGAGAGGCTTCACTAGGAACGTCGGTTTGTTTATTAATCACACATGTATCAACGTTTCCGGTTAATACAATTCTAGCATGAGAAATAAACATCTATCATAAACAAGGAATAATATATAATAAACACTTTATTATTGCCTCTCGGGCATATTCCCTTCAGTCTCCCACTTGCACTAGGGGCAATAATCTATATTACATAGTGATGAATCTAACACCCATTGAGTTCTGGTGTTGATCATGTTTTGCCCTTGAGAGAGTTCTAGTCAACGGATCTGCCACATTCAGATCCGTATGTACTTTGGAAATCTTCACATCCCCATCTGCGACATGCTCACGGATGGAGTGAAAACGGCGCTTGATATGCTTGGAATTCTTGTGAGACCTTGGTTCCTTAGCATTGGCTATGGCACCATTGTTGTCACAATAGATAACCATTGGATCCAACACACTCGGAACCACGCCTAGTTCGGATATGAACTCCTTCATCCAAACTGCTTCCTGTGTTGCCTCCGAGGCAGCAACATATTCCGCTTCTGTTGATGATCCCGCCACCACGGATTGCTTGGAACTCCTCCAGCTTACAGCTCCTCCATTCATAACAAATACGTACCCGGACTGAGACTTAGAGTCATCCAGATCAGTGTCGAAGCTAGCATCGACGTAACATCTTGCGACGAGCTCTTCTTCACCGCCATATACGAGAAACATATCCTTAGTTCTTCTCAAGTACTTTAGGATATTCTTGACCGCAGTCCAGTGTTCCAAACCTGGATTGGATTGGTACCTACTAGTCAAACTAATAGCATGTGCCACATCCGGTCTTGTACATAGCATAGCATACATGATAGAACTATGGCTGAAGCATAGGGAGTCCTATTCATCTTTTCTCTATCTTCTGCTGTAGCTGGACATTGAGTCTTACTCAACATTTTGCCTTGCAACATAGGTAGGAACCCCTTCCTACTATCTTCCATTTTGAACTTCTTCAAAATCTTGTCAAGGTATATACTTTGCGAAAGTCCAATTAAGCGCCTTGATCTATCCCTGTAGATTTTGATGCCTAATATAAGCTTCACCGAGGTCTTTCATCGAAAAAAACTACTGTTCAAATAGCCTTTTACGCTTTTTAAAAGTTCTATATCATTTCCAATCAACAATATGTCATCCACATATAGTACCAGAAATGCTACATAGCTCCCACTCACTTTCTTGTAAATACAAGCTTCTCCGTGTTTGGACAAAATCCAAAACCTTTGATCACCTTATCAAAACGGAGGTTCCAACTTCGGGATGCTTGCTTCAGTCCATAAATGGAACGTTGAAGCTTACACACCTTGTCAGCATCCTTAGAATCAACAAAAACCTTTGGGTTGCATCATATACAACTCTTCCTCAATGTCACCATTAAGGAACGCCGTTTTGACATCCATCTGCCATATTTCATAATCGAAAAATGCAGCAACTGCTAACATAATCCTAACTGACTTAAGCATCGCAACTAGCGAGAAAGTCTCATCATAGTCAACTCCTTGAATTTGTCGGAAACCTTTTGCGACAAGTCGAGCTTTATAGACGGTCACATTACCATCAGCGTCAGTTTTCTTTTTAAAGATCCATTTGTTCTCAACGGCCTTGCGGTCCTAGGGTAAATCCACCAAAGTCCAAACTTGGTTTTCGTACATGGATCATATTTCGTATTTCATGGCTTCAAGCCATTTGTTGGAATCTAGGCTCATCATCGCTTCCTCATATGTCGCAGGGTCATCACCTCCATCTACCATGAAGTTTAATACGGTATCTCCGTACAGTTCAGGAGCTGTACGCTCCCTAGTTGACCTGCGAGGTGCGGTAGTTTCCTCTATTGGAGTTTCATGATCTTGATCATTATCTCTCTCTTCATCTGACGGGGTCGGCTCCGGAACAACTTCCGGCGCTGCGCTACTCGCCATTCCAAGAAGAGAAGGTTCAATAACCTTGTCGAGTTCTACCTTCCTACTATTCACATCTTTCGAGAGAAACTCCTTCTCCAAAAAGGATCCATTCTTGGCAACGAAAATCTTGCCTTCGAATCTGTGATAGAAGGTGTACCCTATTGTTTCTTTAGGGTATCCTATGAAGACACATTTTTCCGCTTTGGGTTCAAGTTTATCAGGTTGAAGCTTCTTCACATAAACATCGCATCCCCAAACTTTTAGAAATGACAGCTTAGGTTTGTTTCCAAACCATAATTCATACGGTGTCGTTTCAACGGATTTAGATGGTGCCCTATTTAAAGTGAATGCAGCGGTCTCTAGTGCATAACCCCAAAACGATAGTGGCAAATCTGTAAGAGACATCATAGATCGAACCATATCTAATAAAGTACGATTACGACGTTCGGAAACACCATTACGCTGTGGTGTTCCGGCAGGTGTGAGTTGTGAAACTATTCCACATTGTTTTATATGCATGCCAAACTCGTAACTTAGATATTCACCTCCACGATCAGACCGTAGAAATTTAATCTTTCTGTTACGATGATTTTCAACTTCACACTGAAATTCTTTGAACTTTTCAAACGTTTCAGATTTGTGTTTCATTAAGTAAATATACCCATATCTACTCAAATCATCTGTGAAAGTGACAAAATAACGATATCCACCGCGCGCCGATACACTCATTGGTCCACATACATCAGTATGTATGATTTCCAACAAGTTTGTCGCCCGTTCCATAGATCCAGAAAACGGGGTTCTTGTCATCTTACCCATAAGGCATGGTTCACATGTTTCAAATGATTCATAATCAAGTGATTCTAAGAGTCCATCAGAATGGAGCTTCTTCATGCGTTTAACACCAATATGACCTAAGCGGCAATGCCACATATAAGTAGCAATATCATCATTTAACTTAATTCTTTTGGCATTCACATTATGAATATGTGTATCAACATTATCAAGATTCAAAAGAAATAAACCATTCTTCTCAGGTGCATGACCATAAAAGATATTATTCATATAAATCAAACAACCATTGTTCTCGGACTTAAAGGAATAACCATCCCGCATTAACAAAGATCCAGAAACGATATTCATGCTTAATGCAGGCACCAAATAACATTTATTGAGGTTTATAACTAATCCCGATGGTAGACGTAGAGGTAGCGTCCCGACGGCGATCACGTCAACTCTTGATCCATTGCCGACGCGCATCGTCACCTCATCCTTTGCTAGTGGTCGCTTATTCTGCAGCTCTTGTTTTGAGTTACATATGTGAGCAACCGAACCAGTATCAAATACCCAGGTGCTACTGCGAGTACTAGTAAGGTACACATCAATAACAAGTATATCATATATACCTTTGTTCACTTTGCCGGCCTTCTTATCTGCCAGATACTTGGGGAGATTGCGCTTCCAGTGGCCAGTACCCTTGCAATAGAAACACTCAGTCTCAGGCTTAGGGCCATGCCTGGTTTTCTTCTCAGCGGTAGCAAAAGATTTGCCACCCTTCTTGAAGTTTACCCTTGGCTTGCCTTTCTTGCCTTTCTTGAAACTAGTGGTCTTATTAATCATCAACACTTGATGTTCTTTCTTGATCTCCACTTCAGCAGTTTTAAGCATCGAGAGAAGCTCAGGAAGAGACTTCTTCATGCTCTGCATATTATAGTTCATCACGAAGTTCTTGTAACTAGGTGGCAGAGATTGGAGAACACGATGTATCCCTGGCTCAATGGGAATCGACATTCCCAAGGCTATGAGCTTATCAGCGTACGCAGACATTTTGAGTACGTGCTCACTAACGGAGCTGTTCTCTTCCATCATGCAGCTAAAGAACTTTTCTGAAGCGTCATAACTCTCAACTGCGGCATGGGTATCGAAAATCATTTTCAATTCTCCCATTGTGGCATAAGCAGTGCTGTTCTCGAAACGTTTTCGCAGCTCTGGCTCTAATCCATAGAGGATGCCGCAGTGAACTATACTGTGGTCTTCTTGTTGAGTCAGATAAACATTTTTATCTTCATCAGAAGCATCTTCAGCGGGCTGGTCACCTAGAGGTGCATCAAGCACATAGAGCTTCTTGCAAGCGGTGAGGAGAATCCTCAGGTTAAGTGCCCAGTTGGTAAAGTTGCTTCCATTATTCGCTAATTTCTCTTTCTCCATGAACATATTGAAATTGAAGGTAGGTGGTGCCATGATCTACAACATATTTGCAAAGACTATTTAGACTATGTTTATGATAAATTAAGTTCAAGTTAATTCTAAAATTATCCCATGAACTCCCACTCAAAAACAACATCCCTCTTAGTTGTCTTTAGTGATTACACGAACCAAATTCACTACACCGAAACCGATCATCACGTGAGACGGTGCAGTTGCAAAGGCGAACATCAACATGTTCATCATATCATTCATATGACTCATGCTTTACCTTTCGGTTACGTGTTCCGAGGCCATGTCTGTATATGCTAGGCTTGCCAAGTAGAACCGTTGTATTGCATGTGTTTCAAGGCCATGTCTGTATATGATAGGCTTGAAAACACCCGTTGTATGCGAACGTTGAGTCTATCACACCCGATCATCACGTGGTGTCTCGAAACGACAAACTTTCTTAACGGTGCATACTTAAGGAAGAACACATTATTATCTTGATATTAAGTGAGAGGGATCATCTTATAATGCTACCGTCGCGATCTAAGCAAAATAAGATGCATAAAAGGATAAACATCACATGCATGAATAATGTGATATGATATGGTCCTTCTTGCACTTGATCTCCATCTTGTGCATCATGGTATGATCTCCATCATTCCACCGGCGTGGCACCAAGGTCCGTGGCACCTCCATCTTGATTGTCCATTACAACATGTCACATGGATATGACATACAACACGCATGCCATAAAATAAGACAACCATATGGCTCCAGCCGGTATGTCAATAATTTACAAAAGATATCATCTCATACATAATGTTTGTAACATTGACCATATCACATCACATGCCCTGCAAAAACAAGTTAGACGCCTCTAATTTATTTTTGCATATTTTACGTGGTTTTGGGCTTACGAGGATAGAACCGTTCATACCTACGTACAAGAACCACAACGTTGATAAAACATATTTTTTAACAACCCTTCGTAGATTAGATCTTAACTATAGTAGGAGAAACCGACACCCGCAAGCCACTTATGCAATTCAAGTTGCATGTCAGTTGTGGAACAAGTCTCATGTACGTGGACATGTAAAGTTAGTCCGGGCCGCTTCATCCCACTATGCCACTAAGATCATAAAATACTCAAAGAGGCAAAAACATGATCATCAACGCCCACATACTCCTATGTGTTCTACCCGTACAATTCATCTACGCATAGATCCGGCTCTGATACCACTGAAGTGGAACGTAGCATAGAAAACAAAAATTTTCCTACGCGCGATAAACCCGAAAGGCCAAGATCTAATCTATGAGATGAAAGGCAACGGGGAGAAAGAGAGTCTTGAGATAACATACCCTCGAAGACTCAAAGTGGTACGAGAAAAGATCTCATTGTTGGCGTAGTCGTTCTCACGCCGATCCCGAGTGAGAAGAAGAGCACCGCAATCCGGCGGTGCCTCCGTAATCGGTCACACATTCAGCTCGATGAAGACTTCCGTTCCCTCGTTCCAGCGGGTTGCGGAAGTAGAGGATCCCTCCGGAATTCCAGCAGCACGATGGCGTGGTGGTGGTGAAGAATCCCACGGTCAGGGCTTCGCCAAGCCGGAGACCATGGAATGGTGCAGCGGGTGGAAGGGAAAATGTGTGGGCAAGTGTGTAGAGAAGGGAGAGCCCTCACCCTCCTTTTATAGGGGAGGGGGAGGCAGCCCAAAGGGGGGGTGCGGCCAGCCATGGGTGCCCCCACCCCTTCCTCTCTTCATGTGAGTGGAAGCTCCACTCAAACCCACTCAAAATTCCTTAATTTCCCACTTGGAAAATCAAAAGGTTTTTCTTTAATAAATAAATAAAACATTTTTATTTCTTTATTTATATTTGTTAATTCCATTAACAAACATTTTCATGCAGCACCTCGAACCATTTGTTAATTCTATTAACAACCGTTCGACGAAAAACCCCTTGAACTATTTCAATTTTCCCCGAAACAATTTCGGAGCTACCCAAAATATTCTTCGGTATTCCGTATCCTCTCTAAACGCTTCATCGAACCTTAAGTGTGTCTCCCTACGGTTCGTGAATATTATAGACATGATCGAGACTCCTCTCCGATCAATAATCAACAGCGGGGTCTGGAAAACCATGATGACTCCTATATTCAACGATGACTCTCGTGATCGTGTGAACCTTTCAACGTCGTAACGATTTCCCTTTGTCTCGCGATATATTACTTGTCCGAGATCCGATCATCGGTATCCACTATACCTTGTTCGATCTCGTTATCCGACAAGTACTCTTTTCTCGTTTCCGTGATATAACATCCTTGTGATCATATCACTTGCTTGCAAGCGGTGTCGATGTGATATCACCGAGAGGGCCCTGAGTATATCTATCCGTCATATTGGATGGATAAATCCCATTCTCGATCCATGAGCTTCAACCAACACTTTCCGAATATCCAATGCCACCTTTATAGTCACCCTTTTACGGTGTGACGTTTGATGTCATCAAAGTATTCTTTCGGTATTAGTGATTAACATGATCTCATGGTCTAAGGAATAATGTTACTTCGAATGTAAGATATAACAACAAAACTAAATGACTTGATCGTATTGTTATACTTAGTTAGGGTTTAAGTTCATCATGTCATTCTCCTAATGACATGACCCCGTTATTAACAACATCCAATGTTCATGATCAGGAAACCTTGATCATCTGTTTAATCAACGAGCTAGTTAAAAGAGAGGCTTCACTAGGAACGTCGGTTTGTTTATTAATCACACATGTATCAACGTTTCCGGTTAATACAATTCTAGCATGAGAAATAAACATCTATCATAAACAAGGAATAATATATAATAAACACTTTATTATTGCCTCTCGGGCATATTCCCTTCAAAAAGTACCCCAAAGGCTTGAGCTAAACATATAATTTTGTGAGCAATTGTCTCTCAAGCACCCCCTCTCTCTCTAGTAGAATTATATGGTCTAATTAGAACCCCTCAAATTGAATTAGAGCTTCTTTTAATTTGGTGTTTTGAGGTGTCCTCTCCTGATTAGACCTAACTCTAATTACTAATTCTCCCTCATGTGTTGAGAAACTTTCAGAATCATATAGCTCTAATCGCAGTCGACTAGTGCTACCAATTAGCATCGCGGAAAGGCTGTCTCTCTTCGTCGGTGCCGAGTCCTAGACGACAGAGCGCTGAGGGGTTGACACGAGCGTATATGTGCACACCACAAGAGGGATTACACATGTGATTCTTGACGAGGGAATCTTAGCAACATCATTACAACTAGGCCTATTGTGAGGATCTACGATTGTTCAGATCTTTTCTATGACTACATCGAATCTGTTGCCCGTGGGTCGTGATCTAGTTCTTTGCATGTATGTGCATGCAGTGTCATGTGCATATTGATCTTGGCGGACTAGTAGGGAAACAATTTAAATTCTGCATCAACCAGCAGTAGATCCCTACAATTAGACGTGTCTAACCACGATGTGATCTATTATCCCCCGATCATGTACCGCAAGCGCATCACCTCCACGGTATCCACACATACCTGATTAGCAACATGGCGTTGTAACCCGATGAAGCACCAATGATGAAGTCGGGACGTTGTACGTCGATGAAGGTCCGGGGCTCTCCGTGATCACTAGTGAGAACTAGGTCATACAGGGGGCAGTAATCCGGCAGATCTTCTGCAGCATAGATAGGTATTGCTAATAGTGTACTAAAAATATACACCATTGTATAACACCTTTTACTGGTAAATATGTATTGCTAAGATTCCTAGACGGCTAAGTGCAAGTGGACAGTGGCTGCAATGATCATCTCATGGTGCCCTGGCTTGGGGGAGGGGACCTCCGAGGAGGGGTAATCATGTCGGTGGCATGCAACCAAGCCGACGCCGCTAGGCTGAATCGTTGGGTAACAGAGGAGTATGTGACCGTAGAATACGTTCAGCCCTGACATGTGCCTCAAGGATGGCCACACGCTCGCCGAGGATGCCACACACTCTCTCTAAATGGGTCATCATTGTAACGCTTGACGGCTGGGTTTCACGATGGAGCTTAGGGGGGTCATTGCCAAGATCTTAGGTGATGGCATCTACAATGTCACATTGTTGTACTAGATGGGAGGAAAAAGGCGCATCAACTAGGTCATGGTGAGGAGATCAAAACGGACGTAATCATTTAAGATTTCTTCATTTCCAGTTTTCCTTGTCATAACAATATTTTAGCGATGCCTCTCCAGTTGCAACGCACGTGCAATTTTGCTAGTAATTATAAATTCTACATACTTAGATTTCTATAATTTATGCTTTTTTCATGTGGTTTGTATGCAAATAAAAAACAAATTTATGTGGTTTGTATAAAAATCAAATAGTTTTTCCACGAGAATTTAAAGATACATACTTTATTCATCACACGATACAAACCACATAGAAGTTGTGTTCAAGCAACCGACTGACACACGCACACGATATGTTCCCTTGACGCGGGTGGGTTCATGGCATGACAGGCATATATACCAACCAGCTTACAAAGACATCCCACCTTTTTATTTTATTGAAGCAACACACTAGAGAGTAGTAGTCGTAGGAGAAGAAGTAGTACATATTCTCCTTGAACTAGGTACTCTCTTTAGAAGGGCAGATCATGGAAGCACATAGATGCCAATGGCATCAATAAGATCCCCAGCACGTGCATAGAAGCCGGTAATCTTGCCTTCATCGAGCGGGACATGGAATGTGCCCCCGCCACCAGTTTTTCCAAATTCGTGCGTCTCACCTTTGCTGGTAACAAATTTAAGAGAGGTTATAACCTTTGGCACATTGTTGCCCCATGGGCCAAATGTTCCTGAAATTTCCTTCAGATCTTCAGATTCCTGAAGGTCAACCTGAACAAAATGAAAATCATGCATTTTATTAAGTCATAGTTTGCACATATATTTAAATTGTTGTACACAAGATGTGTTATATCAGCGAAAGAAGAAAAAAAAATCTACACATGATTTACGTACCAGTCCTTTCTTGCCACCGGGGCCACCCCATAAATTGTTCACATGTGTATTCCCATTGTTATCCTTGTAGGTGAACTTGATAGAGGTGATTGCGTCTCCTCCGTTACCAACTACCACACTGACTAGTTGGCAGGGAGTGTGTTCTGGCAGGTGAAGCTGACCTCCGGATCCACCCCACAAACCAATCTTGAGGGGCTTGCTCTGCATGGAAACGAAGCAGCATCAGCGTTACACTACATTTATGACATTATTTTTCTCCGTCACGTAAAATAAGACATTTTGTGAAAAGCCAAACAAAATATATACGAGAGTTCCAGATTGAAGTACTACAAATTAAGGGTGAGGCAAGCGAGAGTTACCATCTTGAGTCTTGCTTAACTCGAATGCAGCAGCAGCAGTGTGATATTTGGAATACGAGAGCGGGAGTTTGCTGTGGCCTCTTCGATCATGCATGTTGAAATATTTGTACCTTGTCACGTATGTGTGTATAAATACGTGACATGCTTCTAGATGCTTCTGTCCGTTTGGTACTTGGTTAGGATGCTAACTGTATAGGATTTAGCTTGTACCCCAAGTCCATTCGGTTGTAAACGTATCTGTAAAACCCTAGGCCGGTTTGGCCTCTATATTAACACGCAAGCGCCCGATCTCCAAGGGTACGCTTCTACCCATTTTATCATATGGTATCAGAGCCATTCTCTTCCAATCGCATCTGAGAAAAACCATGTCGCAAGCATCGTCGTCGTCCATGGCGCCCACCTCTGCACTCGGCCACCCGGTGAACGAGAAGCTCACCCGGGACAACTTCCTGATGTGGAAGGCCCAGGTGCTACCGGCTATACGCGGGGCACAACTCACCGGCTTCCTCGACAATTCGATCCCCGCGCCGGCACAGGAGGTGGAGGAGACTTCGGGCGGCAAGACTGAGAAGGTGGCGAACCCAGCCTATGCGCTCTGGAACGCCCAGGATCAGCAGGTCCTTGGATACCTGTTGGCCTCGCTCTCCCGCGAGGTTCTAGCTCAGGTCGTGGATCTGACCACGTCGGCAAGCTTGTGGGCTGCAATCGGGCAGATGTATTCATCGCAGTCCCGTGCACGCATCATCCAATTGCGTGCCCAGCTCACTAATCTGAAGAAGGGAGAACTCACGGCGACTGCCTACTTCACGCGCATGAAGGGGCTGGCTGATGAGATGGCGGCAGCAGGCAAGAAGATCGATGATGACGATCTGATCTCACAGATTCTTGCAGGATTGGACGCGGATTATAATCCGTTTGTGTCTGCGATTTCTGCATCGGCACGCTCCGGCACGCCGCTTACCCTCAGTGATCTCTTCGCCGAGCTCTTGGTCGCGGAGGGTAGGCTTGAGGCTCAGAACCCAGGCGCTCAGCTTGGGGGCTCCATCAACCTCGCGTCCAAAGGTGGGCGCGGCTTCTCCAACAACCGTGGAGGGGGCAGCGGCTTCGGCAACTTCAGCAGTGGAGGCCGCGGTGGCGGCGATGGCCGCCCAAACTTCACCAACAACCAGCAGCCTCGACAGCCGTACACTGGTGGCGGTGTCAACCCGAGGCAAGGACCGAGACCCATGTGCCAGATCTGTGGCAAGACAGGGCACACGGCGCTCCGTTGCTGGAAGAGGTTCGACAAGAACTTCAAGTCCCCGCTCCTGAACGAGGAGAAATCTGCAAATTCAGCGGCGGCTCCTTCGTACGGCGTCGACACCAACTGGTACTCGGATACGGGAGCCACTGACCACATCACAAGCGAGTTGGATAAACTCTCTGTTCGCGACCGCTACAACGGCACTGATCAAGTGCACACGGCGAGTGGGTCAGGTATGGAAATAATGCACATTGGTCGTACGCAATTTCATACCCATGATCGTCCTCTCCATCTCAATAATATTCTTCATGTTCCTCAAGCATCAAAAAATCTTATTTCTATTCACAAACTCACCCGTGACAACAATGCTTACGTTGAATTTTGGCCTGAATTCTTTACTATCAAGGATCAGGAAACGGGGAGGGTGCTTCTTCGCGCCAGGAGTAGGGGTGGTCTCTATCCATTACCATGCAAGCCGCCTATCCATGGAAGACATGTCCTCGGTGTGAGCCGACCATCCTCGTCCCGCTGGCATAGGCGCTTAGGTCATCCCTCTTTTACAGTTGTTAGTCAAATTCTCAAGGAGAATAATTTATCTTTCTCAAATAAAGGTCATGAGTCAGTTTGTGATCCATGCCAAAAGGCCAAGAGCCACCAACTTCCATACCCTAGATCATCTAGTGTTTCCAAAGCTCCTTTAGAGCTTGTTTTTTCAGATGTATGGGGGCCAGCCTCCGTTTCTGTTGGAAGGAATAAATACTATGTCAGTTTCATTGACGATTATAGCAAATTTACATGGATATATTTGCTTCGCAACAAATCTGATGTTTTTCAGAAGTTTCATGACTTTCAACAACATGTTGAGCGTTTATTTGATAAGAAAATTCTTGCCTTGCAAACCGATTGGGGTGGCGAGTATCAAAAGGTAAGTTCTTTTTTTGAGCGTATAGGAATCTCACACCATGTTTCCTGTCCCTATGCTCATCAACAGAATGGTTCCGCAGAGCGGAAACATAGACATATTGTGGAAGTGGGACTTTCTCTTTTAGCTCATGCCTCTATGCCCTTAAAGTTTTGGGATGAGGCATTTTTGACAGCTGTTTATCTCATTAATCGGATACCTAGCAAAGTCATTGAGTCCCAAACTCCCATGGAAAAACTCCTTCACACAAAGCCAGATTATTCCTTCCTAAGAATTTTTGGGTGTGCCGTATGGCCGAATCTTAGACCTTTCAATAAACACAAACTCGAATTCCGGTCAAAAAGGTGTGTTTTCTTAGGTTATAGTGGGCTTCACAAGGGATACAAGTGTCTAGATGTTTCAACCGGTAGGGTGTATATTTCTAGAGGTGTTGTATTCGATGAATCAATATTTCCTTTTTCCGAACTACACTCCAATGCCGGTGCCCAATTGCGTGCGGAGATAAATCTTCTACCTCCCACACTTCTTAATCCTCCTCCTTTTGATCATGGGGGTGATTTGCATAATGATCATGTGTCTATTTCTAATGCTAATGATCAAAATTATGAGTCAAGTGTGCAGGAAAATGCCTCTGATTTTATGCAGACGGATACCACAGAAGATCCGAGTGCAGGATCCAATGCAGATTCGCCTGCAGATTCGCCTGCACGGTCTGGAAGCGCGGACTCTCACGCATCAGGAAGATCCGCCTCGGGATCCAGGCGGTCTGGCGCTGGCGCTGGTCGGCCTGCGTCCGCCAACAGAAGCAGGGCGCGTGGCGATGGTGGGCCAAGCGCAGGCAGCACTCGGCTTGCGTCTGCCAGTACGAGTAAGGCGCGTGGCGATGGTGGGCCGCTGCTGGGCTCGCTTTCTACATCGACAAACCGACAGAGCAGCGTGAGTGGGCCTCTGTCGGGAACGCGTGCTTCCTCGGACGGAGATTCGTCCCTGCCACGTGGTGGCTCATCAGAGGAGCAGACAGCATCTGCGCGATCCGATGCGGATCCTGGCTCCCCTGACGACGCGTCTTCAGGATCCTCTGCGGCTGGAAATGCAGCGGCTCCGCGTCAATCACTGATTTCACCGCCACAACCCGTGCATACACGTTCAAAAAGTGGTATTACAAAACGTTTTGAGTTTACTGATGGTTGCATACGATGGGGGAATTTTTGCAGCACAGGTGAACCGGAAAATTTGAATGAAGCCCTAGGTGATAGCAAATGGCGTGAAGCTATGGATGAGGAGTATTCCGCACTTATGAGGAATAAAACATGGCATTTGGTTTCTATGAAGAGGGGAAGTAATGTCATTGATTGTAAGTGGGTTTACAAGGTGAAAAGAAAATCTGATGGTGTCATTGATAGGTATAAAGCAAGACTTGTGGCTAAAGGCTTCAAGCAAAGGTATGGAATAGACTATGAGGACACATTTAGCCCCGTAGTTAAGGCAGCTACTATTAGATTGATTTTATCTATTGCTGTATCAAGAAATTGGAGTATGCGACAGTTAGATGTGCAGAATGCGTTCCTTCATGGCGTTCTGGAAGAGGAGGTCTATATGAGGCAACCACCTGGATATGAGGACCCAGAGAAACCAAGTTTTGTTTGCAGATTGGACAAAGCTTTATATGGGTTAAAACAGGCTCCACGAGCATGGTACTCTCGGTTATCTACTAAATTACAGTCTCTTGGATTTATTCCTTCCAAGGCAGATACATCTTTATTCTTTTATAATAAAGGTGGAATTATTATGTTCATGCTCATCTATGTTGATGATATTATTGTCACAAGTTCCTGTTCTCAAGCTGTTGATGCACTACTTCATGATTTGAGGACTGATTTTGCACTAAAGGATCTTGGAAACCTTCATTACTTTCTGGGAATTGAGGTAAAGAAGGTAAACAATGGTATTATATTGTCACAATATATTGGTGATGTGCTTGGCCGGGTTGGTATGAAGGGGTGCAAACCTGTTACTACTCCCTTATCAACCTCAGAAAAATTGTCTATAGCTTTGGGTAAGCCTCTTAGTGGTGAAGATTCCACTAAATATAGGAGCATTGTAGGTGCATTACAATATTTGACTCTCACTAGGCCAGATATATCTTTTTCAGTCAATAAAGTATGTCAATTCCTACATGCTCCTACCTCATTGCATTGGTCAGCTGTGAAGAGAATCCTGAGATATTTACAGTATACTTCATCACATGGTTTGAAACTAGTTAAATCAGACTCTACACTTGTAAGTGCATTTTCTGATGCAGACTGGGCTGGTTGTCCTGATGATAGGAGGTCAACGGGTGGCTTTGCAGTCTTTCTTGGGTGTAATTTGGTATCTTGGAGTGCACGTAAACAGGCAACAGTGTCAAGATCCAGTACTGAGGCTGAATACAAGTCTCTTGCAAATGCAACAGCTGAAGTAATTTGGGTACAAACATTGTTGAAGGAAATTGGAGTTGAACATCCTGAGGCAGCATCATTATGGTGTGACAATCTGGGTGCTACTTATTTATCTGCTAATCCAGTTTTCCATGCTAGGACTAAGCATATTGAGGTGGATTATCACTTCGTTCGAGAGAGGGTTGCAAACAAGCTTCTGAATATCAGGTTCATTCCTACTGGAGATCAGGTAGCGGATGGATTCACTAAAACTCTGTCAGTTAGACAGTTGGAAGCATTTAGACGCAATCTCAACTTAGATAAGTTGTGATTGAGAGGGGATGTTGAAATATTTGTACCTTGTCACGTATGTGTGTATAAATACGTGACATGCTTCTAGATGCTTCTGTCCGTTTGGTACTTGGTTAGGATGCTAACTGTATAGGATTTAGCTTGTACCCCAAGTCCATTCGGTTGTAAACGTATCTGTAAAACCCTAGGCCGGTTTGGCCTCTATATTAACACGCAAGCGCCCGATCTCCAAGGGTACGCTTCTACCCATTTTATCATAATGCAGACTCCTCTATTTATAGTCGAGCGCATGCATAAGCTGAGTAGTGCAGCGTTCCAAAGCTAGCTAGCTTACTCCATAAACTAAATTGAGATAGCATCTCGCATGCCTAGCTGGCTCCAGAAATTGAGAGCGATCACATCAATTCCATACACAATGTCAATGCACAAGACTCTACACAGCATTGCGTGCCTGCCTCCTTCATAAGCCAGCGCATCATTTCAGTACACTAGTATATGAGGGTACCATATCGATTTGAGCCACGGCAGCATTTTGGGTCCTCAACAGCATGGGCGGAGCGATGACGATTGAAAGCCTGCACTAGTATATATTATCAGGATACCATATCGATTGACAATTGTACTGAGCTCAATAGCTCATACGGCCGGTAGCCAAACTATTGCAGTATTAGTCATGGATATGCGATTATAATGGTACTTATTTGCCAAAAAGAAAAAAGAAATATAATGCTAATCTATGATAGAGTTTGGATCTGCCGTTTGCAAAGCAAGTGAGGATTCGTGCTAGTCTGTATTAGAGTTATTGTGTACCGTACGTATTGGGTAAAGGGTAGTACCCTACCTCGATACGTACTCTCCTTGTATTGCCACCACAGGGGCTTTTCCTGTGTCATATAACACGCAACCGGCGACCCCAACGGGTACGACCGTTCACCCTAAATGTTGACATGGTATCAGGCCCCTCCCTTCCTACCCTCTAGCCGCCGCCCGGAGATATCCTCCGATCGCCGCCGCCAGGACTTACAGTCGCCGATTTTCTCGAGCGATCAGGACCTCGTACGCCCAGGACCACGTACACGCTACGCCAACAACTTCGCTCGGATCGGCCGCTGCCCGACAAGATCGGATCGGCCGCTGTTTTTTTTCCGATCACGCCTACGACAACAAACTTTGATCGCCTCAGCCTAGTCTGTTCCGATCCCGACACGACTCCCAACAAATTGGCCAACTCGGTTTTCTTTTCTGCTTGCTCTCGATCGTCATATATTTTTCTGCTGCTCCCGATCGTGACCAGGTCCTCGCTGTTCCTTTTCCGATCAACAACATCCAGCTTCGGTTCTGTTCTGGTTTTCGATGGCTGCCAGTGCTTCTTCGTCTACGGGCTCTGCTATTGGTGCGCCGCCGGCCACGCAACTAACGAGAGAAAATTTTCTCTCATGGCAGGCGCAGGTGCTGCCCACCCTACGTGGCGCCCGCGTGATGCGCCTTCTTGAAGGCTTGGAACCGGCCCCTGCCGAGTTCCTCGAACACGAGGACTCCAACCAGAAGAAGACACAGGTCCCTAACCCGGCATATGATGTGTGGATTACTCGTGATCAACAGGTTGTCAGCTACATCGTCAACTCCCTGTCCGAGGAAATCCTCTCCCATGTTTATGGATTGGTTCATGCAGCTGAAGTTTGGAGTGCTATTCATAACTTGTTTTCTTCACAATCCAAGTCTCGTGTCTCCAATAATCTCCGTGGTGCCCTTACAAATACAAAAAAAAACAGGACATGACTGCTCAAGAGTATATCACCAAGATGAAAGGCTATGCCTCCGAGCTTGCTACTGCCGGAAAGATTGTTGATGAGGATGAACTAAAGGATTATATCATGAATGGTCTTGACAGTTCTTATAATGGGTTTGGTGCTGCACTTAAAGTGGTTCCATCCACTTCCCTCAATGATATGTGCTCTCAGCTTCTCTCTTATGAAAGTCGTGATGCAATGCTCTCCACTGCAAGTTCTGGCTCGGGCAATGCTAGTGGTTCGTACATGTCTTCTGTTAATGCCGCCCCACGAGTTCCCTATGGTGGAGTCAGCCGGCCCTATATGCCTCCTCAGATATACCAGCAGCAGCCGCCGTATGCTTCACACCAGCAGCCGCAGTCATACTCGGCCCCACAGCAGCAGTTCTCGGCGCCTCCTCAGTACATGCCACCGGCCCAGTATTATCAGCCCCACATGCAGTCCATCCCTCCCATGCAGCAGCCGCAGCATGTACTGCCGGCCCCCTATGCTCCTCAGTATCAGCCGGCCCCATATATGCCACCATATGCCTCACCTTACCTACCACCGACCCCCTATGCACCACCCTATCAACAGCCACCCTATATGCCACCTCCGCCACGCCCTGCTCCACCACCGCAACAACCCCAGCAGCAGCAGCCACGCCCACGTCAGAATAAACAGAAACAGCCCCGCAAAGATCGCCGTGCTTCTCCATGGCAAGATGGTGTGTTCTGTCAAATTTGTAAGAAGGAGGGACATCCCGCTGATGAGTGCTGGTGGCGCTATGGTGATGATGATGATGATGATGACAAGCCCCCAAAGGAAACAAAAGGTGCGTATGGCGTTGATACAAATTGGTATGTAGACACTGGTGCCACTAATCACGTCACGGGACAACTCAATAAGCTTAATGTGCATGAAACATATCAGGGGGGTGATCAAGTTAATAATGCTAGTGGACAAGGTATGGATATTGCTAATATTGGTCATTCTATTTTGCACACCCCTGATAGTTCTATCCAAATCCGTAATATTTTACATGTTCCTGGTGCATCTATGAGTTTAATTTCTGCTCATAAACTCAGTCTTGATAACAATTGTTATATGGAAATTCACCCATTCTTTTTCTTGATTAAGGATCAGGAAACACACCGCATCATCTTTAGGGGTCCTTGTCATGGTGGCCTCTATCCTCTTGTTCCCATTAAGGATCCCAAGCATGCACTGGTCACTATTCAGCCTTCATCCTCTACGTGGCATCGTCGTTTAGGACATCCATCTTCGTTTATTGTTCAGCAAATTCTTAGGAAGCATAAACTTTTACATTCTCCAGAAATAAATCCTTACATATGTGATCCTTGTCAACAGGAAAAGAGTCATCAGCTACCCTATCCTGTATCCAGTAGTGTGTCTACTGTTCCTTTGGAACAAATATTTTCTGATGTATGGGGTCCAGCTCCTCTTTCTGTAAGCAAACATGCATATTATGTAAGCTTCATTGATGATTTTAGCAAATTTACTTGGATTTATTTGCTTAAGAAACGTTCTGAGGTTTATCAGGTCTTTCTTGATTTTCAACAATATGTTGAGCGCCAGTTTGGTCGCAAAATTCTCACCATGCAAACTAATTGGGGTGGTGAATATGAGAAATTAAATAGTTTCTTTCAACGTGTAGGCATTGTTCATCATGTCTCATGTCCTCATGCCCATCAACAAAACGGTTCTGCTGAACGCAAACACCGTCATATTGTTGAAGTAGGCCTTGCTCTCCTTGCTAATGCCTCCATGCCTCTCAAATATTGGGATGATGCATTCATTACAGCTACTTTTCTCATCAATATGCTTCCTACAAAAGTCCTAAACTTTGCCTCTCCCACTGAAAAACTACTTCAAGTTACACCCCAGTATGAGTCTCTTAGAATTTTTGGTTGTGCTTGT
This sequence comes from Alopecurus myosuroides, assembly GCA_028641055.1. Taxonomy (NCBI): domain Eukaryota; kingdom Viridiplantae; phylum Streptophyta; class Magnoliopsida; order Poales; family Poaceae; genus Alopecurus; species Alopecurus myosuroides. The sequence goes on from CM054057.1 coordinate 623,779,766, forward strand.
TGGCCCAATCTTCGTCCCTATAACAAGCACAAACTATCCTTCAGGTCCAAACAATGTGTTTTTCTTGGGTATAGTCCACGTCATAAAGGAGTAAAATGCCTAGATGTAGCCATGGACCGAGTGTATATCTCTCGTGATGTTGTTTTTGATGAAAACATCTTTCCGTTTGCATCTCTCAATCCCAATGCGGGTAGACGTCTACGTGATGAAATTTTACTTATCTCTCAGCATGATTCATCTACTCCATGTTCGGATAGGGGTGTGCAAACTAATGATCACTATTTGCATCTTGTTCCCACTAACATTACTCCCCAGGTTACTGCTGATACTAGCCTTACAAGTTCTATGCAAGACTCTGCTGCAAATTCGGATGAAATGGCTTCCAACAGTACATCATATCATGGTGACAGTGAGGTGCAAATGACAGACAGCGACGGTGTTGATTTCGAGTCTGGGCACGCAGCTGACAGCAGCAGTGCCCGTCGGGACGATTCCCTCCCCGACCCGCACTCCACCTCGGCTCCTGTGCGGTCGGGAGGTCCACCTGCGGACGACAGCGGCAGGGAGCCACCTGCGCCCGACAGCAGCAGGGAACTGTCCCCCTCCGTCTCGTCAACTGGTGCTGACGGCACAGACAAAGCAGGCCATGATGACTCCCTGACTCATAATGACCCAATGATTGATAATCATGAGCCAATGATTACTGCAGACAACAGTGATTCTGCTGGATCCTCTGCGGGAACTGAGGATGTTTTGTCTCCTGCTGCTGCACCGCGGACACGTTTGCAACAAGGAATTCGAAAACCAAAATTACCCACAGATGGCACTGTTCCATATGGTAAAAAAAACAAATATTTACAGTGGTAATCTTGTTAAATATGGCTTGCTAACATCCACAGGGGAACCAAAGAATTTGAGTGAAGCACTCAATGATTCCAAATGGAAACAGGCAATGGATGAAGAATATGATGCACTCATTCGTAATAATACTTGGCACTTGGTACCACCTACTGCACGTAAGAATGTTATTGATTGCAAGTGGGTTTATCGTGTCAAGAAACATGCTGATGGTACTGTGGACAGATATAAAGCACGTCTCGTTGCTAAGGGTTTCAAACAAAGATATGATATTGATTATGAGGATACTTTCAGTCCAGTTGTCAAGGCTGCTACTATCAGAATTGTTCTTTCTATCTCAGTCTCTCGAGGATGGAGTTTACGGCAGCTAGATGTGAAGAACGCGTTTTTACATGGTGTTCTGGAAGAGGAGGTATAAATGAAACAACCACCAGGTTTCCAGTCTTCCGCTACTCCAGATTATATTTGCAAACTTGATAAAGCCTTATATGGTCTGAAACAGGCTCCTCGAGCATGGTACTCTCGTTTAAGCTCTAAATTGCACACTCTTGGTTTTATTACATCCAAAGCTGATACATCCTTGTTTCTTTACAACAAGTCAGGGCTCACTATGTTTCTGTTAATCTATGTTGATGATATCATTGTTAGTAGTTCTTCTGACTCAGCTATTTCCGCTCTACTACAACATTTGAGCTCGGATTTTGCTCTCAAAGATCTTGGTGATCTTCATTATTTTTTGGGCATTGAAGTTCACAAACAGTCTAATGGATTGGTCTTAAGTCAGGAAAAATATGCTACAGACTTATTGGCTCGTGTTGGTATGAGTTTGTGTACACCATGTCCAACGCCCCTTTCCACTACAGAATCACTCAGATTGACTGATGGATCTCCTCTTGGATCTGAGGATATCACACATTATGGGAGCATTGTTGGAGGTTTACAGTATTTGACTTTGACTCGACCAGATCTTTCTTTCTCAGTTAATAAGGTCTGTCAGTATCTTCATGCTCCTACCACTGCACATTGGACTGCAGTCAAACGTATTCTGAGGTATATTCAAGGTACAATAAAAATTGGACTTACTTTTCAGCAGTCTAGCTCTACTCTTCTCAGTGCCTATTCAGATGCTGACTGGGCAGGTGATTTGGATGATAGACGCTCCACAGGTGGATTTGCTATATTTTTTTGGCCCTAATCTTGTTTCTTGGAGTGCCAGAAAACACCCTACTGTGTCACGGTCAAGTACAGAAGCTGAATATAAGTCTCTAGCAAATGCTACTGCTGAATTGATTTGGGTTGAAGCATTAGTTCGTGAACTTGGTGTCTCTCTCAAAGAGAAACCATGCTTATGGTGTGATAATCTTGGTGCTACGTATCTTTCAGCAAATCCAGTGTTTCACGCTCGCACAAAACATATTGAGATTGATTTCTGCTTTATTCGAGAACAAGTTGCTAGCAAGCAACTTGACGTCAGGTTCATATCCAGCAAAGATCAAATTGCAGATGGGTTCACAAAGACTTTATGTGTAAAAAAGTTAGATGAGTTTAAACGTAATCTAAACCTCTCCCAGGTTTCGATTAAGGGGGGGGGGGGGTATTAGAGTTATTGTGTACCATACGTATTGGGTATAGGGTAGTACCCTACCTCGATACGTACTCTCCTTGTATTGCCACCATAGGGGCTTTTCCTGTGTCATATAACACGCAACCGGCGACCCCAACGGGTACGACCGTTCACCCTAAACGTTGACAGTCTGTCCAATTTTGAACGAAGAGTTTGGATCTGCTTTCTGCCATTATGTTATTATTTTCTCTCGAGCGGCCTCTAAATTTTTTCTAGAGAACTGTAAACACATAGGAAGATCGCCAGAAAATCACGAGGAAGTTACCTTTAATCTAAACATCATTCATATGTATTCTCATTTTCTTTGGGTATACAATTTCTGGATGTTTAATGTGTGGCATCCAAATAATTTCTAAAACATCCTTCTTGTGCAAAGGAGTGTAACTGAATCTTCTGTATGCTACATGAATATACTTTTAAGAAACACCAGCCTTGACAATGATGTATCATGTATGTGATCTGCAGCTACTAAGAAGTTTACAGGGTTGCATTGCAGAAACTAAGTATGTACACACATAAGCTAATTAATTAACAGGGTTTAACACCCCTACCTGGCAGTAAGCTAACTCTCTTCTGGTGTCTGTCAGTTGAGGCGTACCTTACACATGCAACACAAATATATACAGGGTAACTGAGCCTACAACTCTATGGAAGCCTCGAGTTCTAGGGAGCCAGGAGCCGCTCAGAACGTCGTTGATGTGGTTCCAGTTTCAGGGAAGATGTGTTTGTGTTGGCATTCTGAAACGCGGCGATGTAGTCTACCGGTGCCGGGAGAGGAAAAACTCATAATCCGGGTGCCGGTTTCTGCTGTGCACCTGGTCCTTGCTCGGCACGTCAGCCCTGGCCATTGCCGCCGCGGCTTGCTTCAGCGTCGACACCCTTTCTCTCAGGATCTGAGACGGTGGATGATTCTGCGAAGACCCTGTTGACTTGGGGGCATCTTCAGGATTGCCGGATTTGCTTGTTTGGAACCACCACTCACCCTGCAATAAACAGTACAGAGCGGGTGAGGAAGTGCTTTCTTTTTCGCAGCTATACAGAGTGGTCGCATGAACATAGACATATATACATTTTAAAAAACAAAGAATCAGAGAACAATGGATGAGGAAGTGCTTCCTTTTTCTGGAATAAAAGTGCAGTAGAAAACTGTAAGGTCTGTAACTTCGGCATATACCGGAGCCGACATTATGGACCCATCTTCAGTTAACATTTTAAGTGACAGGCGACATATCAGCCATTTTACCTTGTCATTGTAAGACTGCAGACCCATGACTGGCAAAACAGCCTGGTCTGACGAGCTTCCCCGATGAACCCAGTGCCCAAGAGAATGGTACGTCAGGAAAGCAGCCTGGAATTTCCCATCAGGTATACGATATATGGGATACCATGCAACACAGTACCTGAAATTCAAAATAATGTATTAATCTAAAAGCAAGCTCGTCCCAAAATGGTTTTACATATTCTATAAACAAGAATGCACAGAGAGATGATAACGGAGCAGATACTGCTGGAGCATAGAACAGACCAAGAGGCAGGATGCAGATCATGCAGCTTGAGCTCCAGATTCTTTGGGTCTCCTGATATTCGGCAATTTGATTGCTTTGCACCACCAATTAACTCCTTTACCCTAGCAAAATTGCAATGAGATTTCATAAAGAACGTTTTAGAAACAAAGTCTCTTTCCTAGAGTTCTGCGTACAGGCATGTGATGGAGGTTCGTACTAAGATATCTGGACATAAAAAAAGGCCACAGATAAGCATCCAGAATCCTGGATCACACTCACTTATCAAATAATTGTCGTCGCCAAAATGGTTGTTCAGATTCAAAAAATTCAAATATGGGCTCTATAGTTTCCGACTGCTGATCATCTTTATTATGCAAAGCGGACAGGCTATTTTTTTCATTTGACTCTTGAGGTAGAAGCTTTGCTAATATTGGGAGAGAGCTCAAACATGGAGTTGTTTTAGATCTTGCACCCATATCGGCTTCAGCCTTGTCAATGGTTCTCTCTGGTTGCCCAAACAATTGTACCGCTGATAGATATGGCACAAAGTAGGCATTAAACTGATAATGACTGCTCCAGAAACCTTTCGATCTACGGAGATCCTGTGCCTTCACTTCCAAGCCATAGCAGCCAGGTTCTTCATACCACTGCCAAATGCTACTTAGAGAGATATCCGCGGTCCGATGAAAACACAAGCGATCTCTAACCCATTTCTGTGAGGAGTTGCAGCCAGTAGGGCAAGAGCTACAGTGCAGAACTGGAGAAGCGGAGTAAATAAATTGTTCAAAATCAGCCAGAGGCCTGCCGACGAGAAGCTGGATATCTTCTGCTCTGTGTTGAGCCATATGAGCATCGCTGACTGCTTCTGTTATCTTGCTGAAAGCAGTCACAGTTTCAGTATGTCCTGTGCATTTCGAATCAAGCTGTCCAGATGAGTTCAGTTTAGTAGTCACCTCGGTAGCGATTTTTCTACCTTCACATTTGGTTGATGCAGGAACATATGGAAAATTACTCTGTGCGTCTATATTAGCCGAAACAGAAACATCAGCTGGAACTGATGCTTCAACAACAGAAGCCTCCGGAACATCGAAATGGATTACATCTTTCTTTATAAGAGGAACCCATTTATGTGGCATGTGCACAGCAGTAGAATAAGACTTCACACATTGGATTTCTTCCATTTCTGCATGGCAAGGATCGGCGCACAATTTCCTAGAGTCCAAATCTGTCGATGTGGCTTTATTTTCAAGGCGTGGAAAATGAGTATCATCTTGAATGACCAATGAGCATGCTTCCTTGGACATAGCTTGGGGCACCAAATGAGGATCCAAATTGTAAGGTGCTAGTGTTGCTTTTTCAATACCAGTTGCAATTGGTCTATCAATGGTATCACTGGCACATACTAGCTGTAACATGGACAATCCTTCTATCGGTTGCAACTGGTTCTTCGGCATCTTGGGAATGACATTCTTAGGAGCATAGTAGTTCTTGGACGACTGGCAACTACCCATTTTAGAAGACGAACTTGTTTGTTCATACAGAAATGGTGTTTGCTTATTGCACACGCATCTGGGAAAATTATGACAAGGGTTCAGTGCACCATTTTCAGTGGTAAGCCCCATTTCAACAGCCACATCTGGAGAATGCTGTTTGCATGATTTTTTACAGCGATGTTTATCCATTGGTCTATCTGGATCATGTTGTACACCCTTGTTAGTGTCTTCAAGTGCTGGAACAACCACATGTCCTGCTCCAGATGATTTTTCCTTGTCAAGTTTTTCTACCTTCTGCCACACAGAAACTGCACTGTCTTTTCCACTACGCCTTTGCCTATTAGCACCAACTACTCTATTAGTCGCAGTCAAATTATTACAGCTGGAGATTTCTCTTGATCTTCTGCCGCTCCTTCCTGAACTAACTGGAAGAAACATCTTGCTGCTACAGGCTTCGCTGCTGCACTGAACTCTTTCAGTATGACTACTACTATCAGTAACATCTTCAGCATGATTATCTTTGCCCAGATGGGTGCCTTTAACAAAAGAGCTGGCTGAGAATGAGGTATCTGACAATTTGTCAGCCAGTAAATCAGGCAGAAGCACCTCAACAGGAGAAGCGACATCGATTTGCTCTTCATGCTGGAGTTCTGGTAACAAGTTAATATTTTCGTGAGTTGCATGCCTGAACTGCTTCCATTTGTTTCGTCTTTTCTTAGAACTCCTTTTAGGAGGCTTATCATCATCATCATGCAAAATATCAGACTCCGATATCAGAGGAGCAGTATCGAGCCCTGAAGAGGAATTTGCAGCCATGTGGCAGGTAGGGCACATTGTCAACAAATTCTTAACTTTTTTCCTATGTCCACTGGGAAGTGGTTTAAAAGAAATGTCCTGATCCTGCATGTTCTTTTCATTCGGCTGATCTGAACAGTATACAGTTGTTGGTTGTGGGAATAATAACTCAAAGCCTTCTGTAGCAGCACTTTCTGATGTCCAATCTGAACTGTGCCCAAGAGGAAGCACCGTAAATTTACTGACCCTGCCAGATCACAAAAAGACAGTAAACAAGTAGCTTCCCTAAAGAACGAATATTCAGAAGGAAGAAAAGGTTCTTGAGAGCAGAAAATATTAAGTGTTTTCTGATTGTGCCATGTTTATGTAGAAAGCATCGCAGTGAACATTGTGCCATTCTGGTACATATAGATTGTTGTAAGCTGGCAAGCGTACAGTGTTAACAAACTAGCAGAAAATAAGCAATAGTTTCTGTTAAGCTAGCGTACAGTGCTGCTTCAGCAGTAAACCAGATATCAAGCTTAGTCGAGCACAGCCCACTGAATATGGTTGGTCGTTACCAGAAGGATGTAGTAATAGATAATTACCTGTTCTCAGGGCAGACATAAACCGGTCTGTGTATTAGCTGGCCCTGATTGATGAAAAGATAAAAGTAGCAATTCTTTAAATTCCACAACCTGAAACAGGTAGTATTTCTGGCGAACAGTACAGCGCATTAGTGCAGTAAAAAAAAAGTTATTAACCTCTGAAAATTGGTTGTCCGTATTCCTGGGAAATCCGTTACATTGCATATGCGACGTGAGTCTTTTATCGTTTACTTGAGGCGCGCACAGCATTTCTTGGAGAGCCTGCATCGACACAAGTAGATTTAACACAACATATATATATTCACTGACCACCGAGAATTGCCTTTCAGCATGAGGAGTAGTAGAAACAAACGGTACAGAAAAACCAAGGCGTCAACTAAAACTCCTTTAGGAATGGTCATCGCTAGTACATGAACAATGATGGAATGAACTGCTCGGCTACATGGAGTACCCTGACCTCTTTATCTATGTATTGGCACTATCAACTCTACTGCCCAGCAATTCACCAAGCACTAAGCAAGCAAAATTCAGGCTAAGAAAGCAAACATCGGCGGCCCAGACCGAAAATAATGTCAGGGCCATTGTAAGAACTGATCTTAACTGTAAAATTTGAGGATAAGGGGGTAGCGGGATTTAACTAAGTAGGCAAAGCACAGATTATGCTGGTCGTCACTGAATCTGCAACCAATTGATCTAATCGCATCAGGATAAAGAAACACGAACAGAAAGATAATCGTCATCCAACGATGATCTAATCCCAGGACCCGCCTCCTAATCGCGCCCAATCGACGCGCATCAGTATAAAATTAAAAGATTCGAGGAAAGGGGAAACGGATAGGGACGGACCTCACGTGTTCATCGCGTGGCCGGCGCCGGCGCCGGAACCTCGACGGGGCCCGGAGCGTGAGATGGGGGCGGCGAGCGAAGCGGAATCCAAGAACCGAAAAAAGAAAACAAGAATCTGAAAACACGGGATTTTGTTGTTAGCGGGCAGCGACAGCTAGCGAGGCGCCACACAAAAATTGGAGGGTTCTAAAAAAGGAGGAAAAAAAAGCACGCGGATTCGCAACGGGCTAACCGTGGGGAACGTGGGAGCGCCGATTGGCGATCGATCCGCGAGCGAGCGAGCGAGGGAGGAGCGCCGATTGATTTGATTCGGAAGACGAACAGGAGAGTGGCAGCAGCGAGAGTGAGGAGGATGCGTTGTTCTGCTTCCCGTTCGCCGGGATGCATAGCAGAGTGTAGAGTCACGCATAGTCAAGCCCGAGCCCGGCCCGGCTCAATATACGTAGGGATGTTTCGCATTTTTTATTATTACTAGTAAAATGCCCGTGCGTTGCAACGGGTCGGAGTAAACACAACCCAAATTTAACCACATAGTAGATCGACCTACATAGATTTTTTTTTTACCTAGATAAGCATCAAGTTGACACAACAGTAAAAATAGCTCACAGAATAAAGAAAAAAGTATGCACCAGCACAACACAAGGATCACCATCGAGTTGCAGGTGATAGAGTTACCTTCGACGACCACCAATGTAGTAGACATGATGATCCCCGCAGCTAGGTGGTACATCCTACCGCGAGAATGTCGCATTGATTCTGAAGCGACTTTCGTCCAAGACTGAGCATGGCACCTAGTCGGAGCACGACTCCCGAGTGAAACCGAGCGCGACTCTCGAAGGAGTCGGAGCATGGCTCCCGTCCAAGATGGAGTGTGATTCCAACTTATAGGACGAAAGTCCACACACGACTACCGCGTCACAATAATCATGCTTCTCCGTTAAGAATTCAGATGACTCCCGACCAATAGTGGGTACAACTCCGAGGACCCAGAGGAAAGTAAGTACACATAAAAATTATTTGGAGAAGCCCAAAAATCCCGGCAACAACTCTTTGGCTGTACTAATTCAGAAGAATTTGTGTGTATTTGAGAATGGAAGATTTATTAGTAATAATCAATCAATATTCTGGAGAAGTACAAACTAATAATAGCCCATTCCTGCTAGACCTTCCAAGCAATTTCCAAATTTACACCATATATATAAATTTCCATCAAGCGTACACCCCTGACACCAGTCGGCTCGTAGCTACAAACACAATCTTCTTTGAGGCTATTGCCACCGATTGTTTCTCAGCGCATAAAAGAATTCAATTGAATTAAAAAGATCGGACCAGTTTACCAGGAAAAAAAATCTATACAGTCTAGTCCTTAACTTTGAAAATCATTTTAAAAATTTCTTCATAGTCTGAATCGCTTTCAGACTTATTATCGATGCATAGCCGGGATTCTTTGGGTGACCAGTTGCTATAGCTGCCGTATGTGGCAATGTAGTTGTTTAGTTGTGCAAACAGGTGGTTCGATGAACATGGCAATGCACCACACTCTGTTTGCTCGACTGCAAACACAAAATCAGATGGTAAGGCACCTCATTGTGAACCTTCACAGTACACATGCCTTTTTATGAAGGTGGCCCCAGCGTCGCTGCTTCTTGTAGTTGCATCACAAACCAATCTCGTGTAAGAGTTGGAAACTATGCATGAGCGTGCCATGAAATGAAAAGGTATATGCAAGAAAGCGTAAAGCAACAAACCTGATTTGCCTGCTCCATGCACATAACCTGAAAATATTTAAACATTGTTGTCAAGAGCACTTCTCCTACTCTAGGATGTGCATACATGGCAAATGAACGAAAAACTACAATCTCTTTGAAGCTGACAATTTTCTCATGATCCAGCATTTGTATTAGTTTAATCTCAGCCAAGATTTTCCATGGAAACTAAAATGGTACTGAACATTTCAGAGGTGTCTAAATGCGCATCAAGAGCGGTTTGCTCATCAAAAAAAGGGTTGGATCAGCTTTGTTGAGATCATAAGGCTTACCCCTTCTTTGCCATCATCATCCGATTAAATTTCTGAAGTGCTGCTCTTTTCCATAGTAATGATATCCATAGCCTCAAATACCTCACTGAGATTTGTAGTCAAAAAAAAAATCGACTTAGGCATTAAAAAATAGATAGATATAGTGTAACATTGTATTGCCAACTTGCAGTGCTCAGAAGGAAATGTAGATTATATTGGAGACAAACTCTGTATTGATTCTGCACGGACATCATTTTAACAAAATTTACACTAATAAAATGCATCACCTGGTGATGTAGTTCTTACAAACATGCAAACTTGCAGCTGTACAGTAATTGAAAGAGCATTGTATCTTAGCATCTAAGCCCTAAATCAGTGGCAGGTCGGAGTGACAATATTAGTCGATTTACCTCAACGATATTGCAAGTAGGAGTGACAGTATTAGTCAACTCACCTCAGCGTACACGGCAACCCCATCAAACCAGTGATCGCATTTTAAGGCCTGTAGAAGTGGTCTTTGAGGCATATCAAAATTGGAGACAACATAAGCTTAACACCAACCTATCTTAAAGATTCAAATACATTTTCAGCATGAGGATCACAAAACTTCTAAGCCTATTAAGCATAAACATAAGTTCTTATCGGGTCTATCAAGCATAAACATAAGTTCTTATCGGGTCTATCAGGGAAATTAGTTTTATATGACTTGGTGACCATAGCCTCACCTTCTCTATCATATATGTTGGCATAGTTCCTGAGTCTGAATCAAAATTTACCCTTTATTTCAAAGTTCATTTGTAAAATAGAGCCAGGCTTTTACATACTTAATAAGAGATGTATCTACATGTAGAGTACAATTGGAGCATCGTGAGTTTCCTTTCATGTGTATTCATAGCTTACACTTGTAGTATCTACATGTAGAGTAAAATTGGAGCATCGTGAGTTTCCTTTCATGTGTATTCATAGCTTACACTTGTAAACAGTGTTCTTCCCCATGTAGGCCAAAATGACCAAAGACAACTGCTATGTAAATATTGTAACTACCAATCTTGTTTAATCCATGAAGCAGTAAGAGATTCCTACAATGAAGTTCTCAAAAAAGAGATGCATCTACTGTTTGTATTTTAAAACCAACATATACATGGAGTGCTATTTTCCATGAGAAATTCAGCATTTGCGGGCATCACCTTTGAGATTGTTCAACCGAGAATGAATTGGTTTCAACATAATTAGCAAGCACTCAATTTATAACTTGCAATGCTAGAATCAATGTAATTAAATGCACAAGTGCATTACAGAAATCTAGACACTCTACCTTACAAGCATCACAATTTGGCCATAGCCAATAAGCCATGATCATCGGAACGGCATGGTGGTCTCTTCTTTCACTTCTTTGACAAAGCTCTTGATGGTGGCGATCACGACGCTGGACCCGCTCACTGTTGTCTGCCTCATGCTGCAAAATAAAAACAGTTTGTCAGTCATATTTGTCTATTGAAGAAACTGCAGGGCTTCCTAGTGTGATATACTCAAAGCACCAAGAGCACTAATAACTTAAACATACATCATAATCTGATATTCTTTTCTCGATGGCACGGATAAATTTGTCGTGGCTTCTTCTAAGAAACGTTCCTGAACTTGTTGTCACCCGGAATACATTTAACTAAGCATAAGTGCACGCCACAATTGCTATAACATTTCTTAAAGAAAACTAAATTTTGCAAAGTCCAAAACCCACTGTGTCTACTCCCTCCGATTGCTGACTCAATAACCGTCGACTTCTGCATGTGAGGCCTAGCCAATCAAATGAAACACTACATTCTTCCTTAGACCGGGAACACGAATAAAGTCAGTCATACTCTAATCACTATGTGAAGAGAACTAACATTATCATAAATTCAGTAACATGAGTTAGATGAAACAAACAATCCTCACAATTCTTCATCTCCCATATTTAATGTCATCAAAAGTACACACCTTTTAAAGAAAATTGTGCGTACTACTAATCAAAATTTCAACTTTCTAATGTATAAGTGTTTATACTTATCATCTGGCTACAGTAATGTATTTGCTCTGAAAGCCCATGCTGATGTAGACCGGAGTTAAACTGCTGACTTGTAAGTTTAGCATGTCAAACTGTGTGACTGTATATGAGAATTCTAAAAACATGAGCGTGTCCCTGAGGACCCAGGAGGAAAACAATGCTACATGGAACAAAAAAAGTATGAAAGGTGAATTTCTTGACTGGAGATCCAACCGACCTGGGAGAGAAAGATTGGTTGTTCCTGAGAAGATATATGCAACTTTGTGTCATCCGTCCTAAGGATTGTGTCCCAATAACTGGCATTGTTAACAGGTGTCCATAGCGATATATCAAACCCCGGAACGTAGGGGTGTCTCCACTGACTGCCTTCGGTCTTAGAGGATCAACCCTTTTGCACTTCTGAAATCACAGAGATAAAATTCCGCTCAAGTACACATATCCCTGCCTGTTTAGCGAACTGATTCCACGTGACCACAAGCACAACGTTCTACCAAGATAGATTTTCGCCTGATTGCTAGAAGTGCAGCAGCTTGACAGCGAGCAAATCTCTGCTTCCAGCCACGCCACATCTCAGGGAGCTATCGACGGAGAGGATGCAGTCCACGAGGAAATCACCAGGTATCGACCCGGAAATCATCAGATCCAGACTCCAAACAATGGTATATGAGGGGCCATCCTCCTCTCAAAGCCTCTGTCCCTGCCGCCATGGCTAGCACCGGTAGGTGAGGAAGATACCAGTGTGGACACGGGGACTAAGGGACGGGCGCCACGGAGGAGGAAGCAAACATTCCATGTTCTTCCTGTGAGAAAATAACCCATCCAATCTCTCCAATCCCATTAGGTCCAAACTGAACCCTCCCCAGATCTCATGGAATCCTCGCCCAGGGAGCAATTTATCCCAAATCCAGTGCACAGGAGGACGGAAGGAGCTGAAGAGAAAAGAAACACATCAGTGGGAGGCTGGGGGCACCATAGGTTAGCGACGACCAGCATGGGAAGACCGTCTCGCTCGATTCCAGCCACCGAGATTCTCCTCCTAGCTGCTACCGCCGGGGAAAATCATGCATCCGTGTGAGCACAAGTCAAACATGGGGAGAGGGATTCTACTTACCTCACAGAACATCACGTCTCCTTGGAGGTTCCGTCACGACTTCGGCCAGCAGTCCGCGGCTCCCGGCAGGGAATCGTCCAGCAGCCGGCGGCTCCTGGGCGGAGACTCTCCTGGGTGCTGAGAGTGAGCGGCGGGGAGAGAGGCATGTGCCAGAACGGGGAGGATGGGGACAGATGGGATGGTTCTTGTTTTGGATACAGCGGAGGCGCAGCGTACCGCGGTAGAGGCCCCTTCCGGCGGCAGAGGTCTGATCCGGTCGCGAGAAGGAGCACGGGGGCGGCGTCGAGCGTTAGGATGGAGAGGCCACGAGACGGGAGCGACGGGCGTCGAAACGGATAAAGATATCGAATCGGTACCATGGCAATTTGATGTGTTATGTAATTTCGTGGAAGGGCAAATCGGTAAATTTGTATTGGACGAAAATTTTGCCTGAAACCTTATTGCTTTTATTAGTAGGTAAAGATAAAGGGAAGTATATTAATATCGCGGAGATACAAATTACACTCGGTCTCTGCAACAACGCAATAACAATCATTACGGATGCACACAGCCTCCTCGCGGTATCCGCACAACCACCACCCATCTCATCATCGCCGCGTCAGTTGAGAAGGGGGCTGACGGGATGCTGCTCTCGGAGGCGTCCACGGGAGATCCCATCGGAGGCGCTCATCGCCGGCGACTCACGCTTGCTCTGGGGGCCCTCTCCCTCTCGGCACCCTAGTCCGCCGGGGGATCCCGTTACGCTGCTCTCGCGGAGGCCGAGGCGGGGCTGATCGTGCCTGATGTGGATCTAGGCGAGGCGAGGTCTACGGCTACTGGAGGATGATTGGGTGATTTCTAGCTCGGACGTGAACCGGCCGGTGGTCTCCGACGAGGACCGTGCATCGGAGTTCTGGTCTCGTGCAGGTTTCCCTACGAAGGAATCGAGGTTCTGGGAGGACCAACGCATCGAGGTTCCTGATCCGACGGGGTCGTCTACGTCTGCGCATTCTGCCGCTTCTACTCCGGGGAGCAGCGGCGCGTCGGCGGCGACCAATTGCTTGGGCGGCCTTCGGATTCGTCAGACGGCGGTTCGTGTGGGGTGGAGAGGACCGGTCCCTCGTCCACGTATCACACCTGCACCGTGCCTCGGTGACTTCTTCCCGGCGGACTTCGATGGCGCGGCGGCGAGCCTTTCGGCATCGGGCGGCGACGGAGCGGCAGCGAGCTTCGATCCACAATCAGTGGATCCAGACGTGGAGGCTACGGCACCCTGCCGGGTGGGGCCTGCGGTGGGCCTAGGCTGCGGCCCTGGGGCTACTTCCTGGAGGCGTTCGAATACATGTGGGTAAAATCGGATCGTATTAGGGTTCGTAAGCTGACGCCGCCGATCTCCTCGTCATCGGACTGCGAGGCGGACTCCGAACCTGCTGCTTTTTCGACCATGCCGCCTCGACGTTTTCCCGGGTAGCGGTCTTTCCTTCAAGTTCTGCTCTCGCCGGCCTCGGGCATGGCGGCTCCACAACGGCCGGGTGGACAGAGCATGCGGCCACCGGGTCCGGTTCCTGGAGGTCGGGGGCGCGGTACTGGACGTGGTTCTTCAGCGGGTGGAGGCAGGCCCATGGCGGGGCCGCCGACTTTCGCACCGGCGCAGCCGGGGGTTGCTCCTATCCCTCGGCCATCGCTTCAGCCAGGGGTGATGCAGACGGCGGCGGCGGGTTCGGTGCAGGGTGCGGTGCCGACAGCCGTCGTGCAGACGGCGGCGATTCACACGGTGGTGGGTGCGGTTCCTACCGCCGCGGCGCCGGTGTTACCTGCGGCAGTGGCGGTGCGGGCTGGTCAGGGGTTCACGGTTGGCTCGGTGGCAGCAGGGGGCACGGTGAAGCGCATGAACAAGAAAAAGAAGTTGGTTTCGGTCGCAGTGGCTACGGGGTCTACGCAGGAGGCAGCTGTAGCAATTCCACTCCCCACGGTTGAACATCAGGTGCTAGTCGCCGCTGGACCCGTAGGGGTTGACGTTGCCGCGGCTCCGGTTGTTAAGAAGACTCGTTGCTAGAAATGCGAAGTTGACACGCATGCAACAAGAGATTGTCTGGTCGATCACTATTGCTACGTGTGCGATTCCAAGAAGCATCCTATGAAGAAGTGTCCCACTCTCAGACTTCCAAAACCGGCGGTGTTTATTGGGGGGGTTGGCAGCAAACATACTATGTTCTCTCAGTTCCCTGATGACCTGTTCCAGGAGGTGGATGCGTCCAGTAGACCTGTCACGCTGGTCACGGTGGTTGGCACTGCCGCTACGGCAAAGCAGGTAGAGGTGACGGTGGCTCGCATGTGTTCCACCCCGAGGTGGAAGTGGGAGGCGCTTCCCAGTGGTGATAACCGTTACAAGGTGGTGTTTCCGTCGATGGCTGAGCTAGAGAGGTTCGATGGGATGGATTTTGGGGTTCCATCCCAGTCAACGAGGCTTCTGTTCAGTAAGTGGGTGCCAGAAGACGTGGAGCCTAAGCTTGAGTTTGAGCAGTCTTGGGTTCATGTGGAGGGGGTACCTAATCCTTTGAGACACTTCCTGGGTCTGTGGGCGGTTGGTTCTCTCATCGGCATTACTTTGGATGTGGACCTATTGGCTCTACGTCGTAGAGGTATCGTTCGCTTGAGGATGGCGTTGTCTGATGATGAGGTTTTCAATAAGGTGGATGAGGTGGGTCCCTACACGAACACAGACGGTGTGCTACGTTTGAAACGCTATGGTTTCACTTTTCGCCCAGAGCCTGAGGACTATGTGCCAGAGCCGGACTTTGTGCCTTACATGTGGGACTTGAAAGTGCCGTCGGAGTCATCTTCTAGAGGTGTGCGGGATACTGATGTGCTTGGTTCAGCTACTGTTCTCGATGGTGACGCGGGAGGGGTAACGAGTATGGCTATCGATCCGGCCCCTACGGATGGTGGTGATCATGTCCGTTCACAGGCGTTGGAACTTCTGAAGAACTATGCACTAACGCCAATTAATTTGTCTCCTGTCACTCCTAGGGGCAAGGAAATTGTGCGTGCTATGCATTCCTCAGGTGGTTTTATCGACAGGCTCTCTGTGGAGGTGGAGGGGACGAGTGCGGCGTCTTCTGGTGGACTGCTGGGTGCAGGTGGCACCCCGCTATCCGCTGTACAGGCGGCACGGACGGGCGACGCGACACACGCGGCCAGCGGCGGGCTGCAGCTTCCTACTGGGCCGGGCGGGAAGCGGCAGTGTGTCGCCCAGGCGTCTCGTACCGGGGCCTTCGACGCCCGGCTGGAGGAGGACCGCTCGCCGGCTAGGCTGGAAGTGGCTGCGCTGGGCGTGGAGTTATCCGACGCCCAGGCGACGGCTTGCAGCGGTGGAGCCCCGGATCCTCCTGGGCCGTGGCCCACTACTCCAGGTGCGGCGTCTGGTGGCTGCGCAAGCCGGGCGACGCCTAGACGGGGCGGTGGAGAACTGCCTGCCGCGCAGGGGACGGTTGGGATGGGGGCCAACTCGCTGTCTCCGGCTCGGGCAGTGTTGACGGGTGTGACGGCGGTTACGCCGTCTCGGCAGTCCGTGGACGCCGCGACACGAGGTGAGTCGACAGTGAAGGCGCCGCAGACTACGTCACCCCTTCATGACTGCGTCATGGCTACAGACATGGTGGCCGGGGGGGTATCTTCTTCGCCATTGCCCCCCTCCGCCGTGGCGCCTCCCTCTGTGGATCATGGGCAGCCTAAAAAGGGACTGAGGGGCATCGCTCGCCACTTCGTCGCAGCGGACGGGGCTACTTCGACTGATGAGGATGCACTGACCAAGGCCATGCGACGGAAGGGGGCAATGCTTTCGTCTCCGACTTTGGGTACGTGCTCTAATCAGAAATCTTTTCTTTCTTTTTCAAATACCAAGTTATCATCTAGACTAGGTGTCGTTGGTGTTTTACTAGGGAATAATGATACTGAAGTCACGATATCTACTAATGCGTTGAAACACATGGAATTTGATCATTTAATGGTCAAGCCGAGTGATTCTAGCGGGATGGATATACCCCATATGGATGATGATTCAGCGTATGCCTCTTCGGATGGACAGCTTTTATCACATCTTGTGGGGGAAGTGACTGAGGTGGGGATGGATGATGAGGACGGGCTAGGATCTTTATTTGATCTATATGCTTCCGACCGGAAATCCAAAACCGCCAAACAAAAAAGGAAATACTCACCGCGAAATTCTGAGAGACCGCCTAAAAACCCAATGGTTTCCCGATGAATGGCTTATTCACTAATAGCAGAGGTCTTGGAGACTTGGCTAAACATTTGAATATTGCACAATACGTCAGGGAACACAAGTTGGAGTTTGTGTCTATCTCCGAATCAGGGAGGAGAGATTTTCCAGTGAGCGTTCTGAACCGCCTTTCAGGGGGTATTGACTTCACTTGGCACTCTATTCCTCCACGTGGTAGGTCGGGTGGCATTTTACTAGGCATTAAAACTGACTCCTTTGATGTGTTAGCAAGGTCGGATGGTGATTTTTATATTAAATTACACCTCCGTAACCGCGCCGACAATTTCATATGGAGCTTGGTTGCTGTGTATGGTGCTGCCCAGGAAGAGTATAAGGAGGCTTTTCTGCGTGAGTTGGTTAGCTTGACTAATAATAATCCACATCCAATTTTAATTGGAGGCGATTTTAATTTGCTAAGGTTTCCACACGAGAAAAGCCGGGGACGGTTTGATAGTCATTGGCCTTTCTTGTTCAACGTTGTTATTGATAGCCTGGATTTGAGAGAGTTTTACATGACCGGAAGACAGTTCACCTGGGCAAATAGTCTACCGGAGCCTACATACGAAAAGCTAGATCGCGTATTAATGAGTACCGATCGGGAAGATAAGTTCCATTTGGTAACGATACGTGCTCTAGAACGTATTGAGTCTCTATCGGACCATCCCCCCTTCTACTTTCAACTGGCACATCAAAACCACAAGGCCAGACACAGTTCAAATTTGAACTAGGTTGGTTCTTGCGCGACGGTTTTGATGAACTAGTTAAGAAAGTATGGCAAACACCGGTCTTAGGGGATGACCCAATACGGAGGTGGAATAATAAAATGCGCAATTTGCGTAAATATCTCCGTGGTTGGGCGAGACATACGACCGGGATGCTAAAGAAGGAGAAAGAGCGTCTTTGTTCCATTATCGATGAGTTAGATCGACTTGCTGAAACTAGGTTGTTATCTTTGCAAGAGGTTGAAATTAAAAGTCAATCCAATGCGAAAGTAGCACAAATGTTGCGAGAAGAGGAACTCAAATGGTATCAGAGATCGAAAGCTCAATTCATCCTCGAAGGAGACTCGAATACTAGGTATTTCCATAATGTTGCCAATGGCAGACATAGGAAAAAACGGATTCACTGTCTCCATCAGGATGAAGGTCTCATTGAGGGACAAGAGTACCTCAAGGCCTATATCACAAAGTTCTATAAAGATCTGTTTGGGGCTCCTGAAGTAGGTAACATTACTATGGATGAGAGCCGCACAGATGATATTCCCCAAGTTTCAATGGAAGAAAACGCTTATCGTAATGCTCCCTTCTCAGAAGAGGAGATAAAGAAGGCGATATTCCAAATGGAACATCATAAGGCACCTGGCCCAGATGGTTGTCCGGCGGAGTTCTACCAGCATTTCTGGGAGATCATTAAATATGATCTCATCGAGATGTTTGGTTGCTTACATAGTGGACATCTAGAGTTGTATCGCCTTAATTTTGGGGAAATCGTTTTGTTACCTAAGGTTTTGAACGCAGAAAGGATACAACAGTACTGACCAATCTGCCTTCTTAACGTTAGTTTCAAAATCTTTACAAAAGTTGCAACTATTAGGCTAAATTCAGTGGCAGACCATGTGGTAAAACCTACGCAGACTGAATATCCTAGATGGGGTCGTGACTTTACACGAAACCGTACATGAGTTGCACTCGAAAAAGCTTAATGGGGTAATTTTAAAAATAGACTTTGAAAATGCCTATGATAAAGTGAATTGGGAGTTTCTGCAACAGACTCTGAGAATGAAAGGATTTTCAGAAGAGTGGTGCGCCCTAGTTCGCAGCTTTGTAGTTGGAGGTAGCGTTGCTATCAAAGTCAATGATGATGTTGGCAGATACTTCCAAACTAAGAAAGGCTTGAGACAAGGTGATCCGTTATCGCCCGTATTGTTTAGTATTGTGGCTGATATGTTAGAAATCATGATTGATCGAGCCAAGGAAAATGGCCTAATTGAGGGAGTAATTCCACATCTTGTCGATGAGGGATTGTCTATCCTTCAATATGCAGATGATACAATTCTCTTTATGGAACACGATTTGGCGAGGCGAATCTGAAATTAATTCTTTCAGTGTTCGAGCAACTATCTGGATTAAAAATTAATTTCCATAAAAGTGAATTGTTTTGCTTTGGTGAGGCCCAAGATGCAGTTGCCCAGTATACCGAGTTATTCGGTTGCGAGCAAGGTCAGTTTCCTATTAAGTATTTGGGAATACCAATACATTACAGGAGATTGATTAATGCAGAACGGGGTCAAGTCGAAGAGCGTCTGCATAAAAGGCTTGCTAGTTGGAAAGGAAAATTGTTGTCACTTGGTGGACGACTGGTACTCATTAATTCAGTCATAACTAATATGGTACTGTATATGATATCATTCTTCCAGTTACCTAAAGGAGTCTTAAAAAAATTGGATTATTTTCGATCAAGATTCTTTTGGCAGGGTGACAATGAGAAAAAGAAATATCGATTGGCCAGATGGGATGTAGTTTGTCGTCCACGAGATCAGGGGGGCTTGGTATTCATGACCTACAAGTCAAGAATTCAGCCCTACTTGGTAAATGGGTGTTCAAACTACTGACCGAAGATGGCGTTTGGCAAACCTTCCTGAAACGCAAATACATAGGTTCGAAAGCAGTATCACAGGTTATGTGAAAACCTGGTGATTCACACTCTTGGGCTGGACTTATGGCGAACAAAAATAAGTTTTTTCGCTATGGGGTATTTAAGATTAAGGATGGATCGCAGATACGGTTCTGGGAGGACAAGTGGTTAGGTAATACCACTCTCAAAGAACAGTATCCGGCTTTGTACACGATAGCGCGACATAAGGATGATACACTTAAGGTCATGCAAACATCACCTCCTAATGTTACGTTTAGACGAGATTTACTCGGGCCTCGACTTATGTCTTGGCAGAACTTGGTTGATAGATTAACTATGGTTACTCTTACACCAGGCGCTGATGAGTTTCGTTGGAAGATCACTAAGAATGGGCTGTTCTCGGTGGATTCCATGTATAGGGCTTTGATCCAATCGGACATGCAAGTCGATATCTTCAAAAATGTATGGCGTATGAAAGTACCACTGAAGATTAAAATCTTCGCGTGGTACCTTCGTAAGTGGGTCATACTTACAAAGGATAATCTTGTCAAACGTAATTGGCATGGGAGCTCTAAGTGTGTTTCTCATGATGAGACAATTAAACACTTATTCTTTGATTGCACATTTGCGCGTTCTATATGGTCCGCTATCCAAATGGCTTCGAATCTTTATCAACCTACTTCCGTTGCGAACATATTCAGCAACTGGTTAAATGGGGTTGATAAACGTTTTAAGACTATTATTAGGGTAGGAGCGCTTGTCGTTATTTGGTCGCTCTGGCTATGTAGAAATGACAAGATTTTCAATGATAAGAATTTTTCTCGTATGCAGCTTCTATTCAGGAGCACATGTATTCTCCGTTCGTGGTCCACATTACAGCGAGAGGAGTTACGAGGCCTTTTTACGGAGGCATGTGCACGACTGGAGCAGGTGGCGAGGGATATTTTTATCCCACATGGATGGCCGCTTGATCTACGGATAGAGGCTCCATAGCATCGACAGTCTACAGCGGATGTTTTGTCGCATTGTCGCTCTGTTTATTTTCAGTTTCGGATTTCGGCTGTGTGCATTTTAATGATGCAGAGGCCGGGTGTAATGCTTAAACTTTTTGATTACTAAAACCCTTTATAAAAAAAACAACTAATGTCCATCTCTTCGAAAACAACGTCTCCAAGAAGAACGGTACCAGACACAACCAATTAAGGCCAGACCTTGGGTTTTCACCCTGAAGATAATTCTCGCTCTCAAAACAACGGCTCCAAAAAAACCAGTGTCAGGCACAACCAATTAAGACCGGACCTTGGGCTTTCACCCTAAAAGGTAGGACTTTGGACTTCACGCATGTTGTCGCCCCCTCTTACATACGGCTGCCACGAATCAGTTCCCCATCGATGCAAAGACTCCGAACACCGTTGTTAGTCCTCCAAACTCACCTTCAATGACTGAGCATTGTGACCGAATTCCACCGATCCAGCAATCTCCAGGAGTCGCCCATGGGAGTTCGCCGGCGGAGCCTTTCGGGTCGACACCCCGGCTTGATCAAAGAGAACCTACATCAGGATCTTCATCTTCGCGCGATGGGAAACCCAAGGACCACCTCCTTTATTCTGATGTCTCGCAGCCCCGACGCTGCGAAACGACTCCCAGCAGGGACGTTTGCGGGAGGGAAAAAATCTCCTGGATTCCGCATCCGCCGCCAACGGTCCCTAACACCACCGCCTCCCGCCGCCAAAGACAGAGGAGGCCGCGCCGCTCGGGAGCCAAGCCTATGGCGGCGCCGCCGCCAAAACGCCGAGCCGCCTGTGCAGTCCACCGCCGAGCTCAAGTGATGAACCCCGCCGCCTTGCAGTAGGTCGTGCCGCCACCGGAGCCTGGCACGCGGATACCCCGCCGCCAACCGCCGCCAGACCCACGCCCACCATCCCGCGTGACCGCCCCGCTGAAGGGACGGAGCCGCTCGAGGGGCGCTGTAGGCTTGCGTGACGAAGAGGCGAGAGGGACACCGACCGTCGAGGTCTCTGCGGCCGCCACACCATGGCCGAGCCACCCCAGATCCCATCGGCGGCGCCACCCAGAGCCACCCCGGCCAGCGCCGGCTGCCCACGCAGACCCAACCACTAGCCGTCGCCAGAAGAACCAGGGCCGCCGCCCCGGCGTCCGTGCTCCGCCGTCCGCACAAGCCGTCCAGGGCCGACCAACGCATCTGGCCGGAGGCCTCCTGCCGCGTTTGTGCTGAGGAGGCGAGGACCCGCCGGCCGCCATGCGCAGGGTTGTGCCCCCGGGGGATTACTCCGGCGGCGGCGGGTGGAAGGGAAGGAGGGGTGTGGGGGCGGCGGCGGCGGCTAGGGTTTCGCTCGTGCTGCCCCCCCGGGAGCGACGCATGCGTTTCTTTCCCAGTTCGCATTAAAAACAAATATATAAATATGGATAAAATAATGAAGTAGGAGTGATATATTATATTTTTATATTACTTCATAGGTTCCATGGTTGATAGTTGACATTGAAATGGATTTATCTAGACATATTTTGGTACTAGATGGCATTTTAATATCATCTAATATGGAACGGAAAGAGTAGATCTTTAGAAAGAAATACCTATTCAAGTTATTTCATAGGTACGATTTTTTCGAACTAGCTATTCAATCCATTCATGTATACATTTTTTTCTTATCATACACATGTATGTAAATTTCCAACCGGCATTGTTAAAGTCATAAAAAACATTGGTATGTTTTACTTATTTTTATACATCTCATTCTTCACACAAAGAATAATGAGGCCTGAAGTTTAGACAAGATCTAACTGTTCTAAAGGCTACGTCAAAACCAATAAAGCAAATATCTTCTATACTAGCAGAAAATAGGTTATAGGCGTCATACTATAAGTGGCGCGCCCAAAAACGCACACGCCACTACTAGCAGTGGGAGCATGCCCAACTTCAGCATGCTACCAGTAAGCCAGGAAAGGGGACACACCACTTAGAAGTGAGCCCAATGTACCCCTATGGCAGAAACTTATTGCAGGCAACTAGGTCCACGCTACTTGTCTACTACAAGGAAAATTGTCGTGGGATAATCACGGCAGATGTTACCGGGGGTAACTGATCTTGGGGCAAGACGACACAGGTATTTGGGAGAGGGTTTAGCTCAGAGGAAGACATGGCGCGATTCAATCTGGTAGCCGGCAATCAAAGTCGCCGAGTCTCCAATCTCGATATAATAACTCAACTCGAGGATTACACTGGATGCTCGATACCAAGCGCAATTGCTAGGGTTCTAAGATCTCTGTCTAAATTAGACCTGGGGGTCGGTTTATAAAGCACCCGCACCCCCTGGCTTATTCCCCAAGGCGCACCCTGGATCCTACCCGGACACGGCGCACAAACCCTAGCTTTCCTTTACAATAATCCACAATCCGGGTTGCTGGGCCTACAAACTTGGGCCTCCACAAGCTTCCCTATCCTTAGCCGGATCCTGCGCACCGTTCTTTGGGCCGGGTTACTCCTTGGAGTTTGGCCTACCGGGTTATCATCCCTCCATCAGTAGTCCCCAGAATAGCCTGGGCTTCATGGATCCTCCTTGAAGCGCTCGCTATTCCCTGCAAAGATATCAAACACATAGGCACGCGGAGGCCGGGTTAAGATGCTTTGATAAGTGGTTAGGCCTAACTCCATGGTGGCCATATAGTAACCCGGCCTTTCCCCAAACTCTTTGGTTTAATTTTCCAGGTCCAAACCTCGATAAAAATGTCAAGATCTCATACTTGATAATCGATCCTGATATCACGGGGTTGATCCCTTTCTTTCCTTCATCCCAATGCCTTGCTCAATATTTGACGCATATCTCGCAAAATCCACGGGGATAAGCGTCACCCCATGATTTCCGGCCTCGGGCCGTTGAGGTAGACTCACCCTTGCTTTATAAATAGCACATAGTGGGTAACCCTAAACTCATCACTGCGCCTCAGCTTCCCCTTTCCCCCTTTGCTCCTTACACCCTCGCGGCACCGCCGCAAGAGATTCGTGCTTGTCGTCGAAACAAGATCACCGCCGGCCGCGCCCTCGAGCCATCTCGCACCGCCGCCAAGTGCCACCGTCGCACCTTTGCTCCTCTCGCCAGGAATCGCGAAGGGGCATTCGATCCACACCGCCCGCCGCTGTCGCGCCGGACTCCAATCTTTCCAGTAAGCCTCTTACATTCGTTTGATTTAGCACCATAATTTTTCAATTTATCCAAGATCGGATCTAGGTCAACCCGTGAATCACTTTCCCGATTTCATCAAATTAGACCAATTTGATGCTCGCCAACTCCTCTAACCACCTGCAGAGTAGTAACAACTCATCCTCCTACCATTGCTAATCACCAAATCTCCCGCAAAACCGCTCGCAAACTTTCCCATCTAGATCCATTCCCCCTTGATTTTCCGCTCATTGCGTTAACACCCGGAAAATCTTCCTTTTCCAGCTATTTTGCTTGCAGTAGACGCATGGGCAACCATCCGTCTTCCCCAAATGCCTTTCCATACGTAAGTGACCAATAATTTCCATGATTGTACTTAAAACCCGGATACCTTGTAATCCCCACCTCATAGCGTGATACCCGGATAATTTTTAGCTTCATACTTTCTTGATACCTTATACTCGGATAATCCAACACTCCCGGATCTTATTTCATATGCCTCCTTTTCTTGTGCTTTTGCAGGTTGATCCCATGGCTCCCAAACGACAAGGAAAACAGCCGGCTCAGGCGAAAGCTACCCAAACCATATCCGCTAACTGGGGGCGTTCCACAGCTACGAAGGCCAAATTGGACGAGCTAGCCGAACTAGGAATTCTCCCTTCTCAAAAGGACATTCACTGGAGGGCTCCGGGCAACGAGACCCGGCCCACACCTGCTGATAACGAGGTAATCTGCTTCATAGAGCATGTGACCCGGGGATTCCGTCCTCCGGGTCACCCTTTCTTCCGGGAGGTCTTAAGCCATTATGGCCTCCGGGTATTCGACATAGGGCCTAACTCTATGTTGAATATTACCCACTTCATCGTTCTATCTGAGTCGTACTTGTGCATGCCGCCAAGTTTGACTCTCTTCATCGAACTATTCCAGTGTAAGCCGTGCCGCGAAAGCGGCGACGGAGCACTTCTTACTTGCGGCGGGGTATCCATCCAACGCCGCAAGAACTCACCGATGCCAACCCTCAATTTGAACTCCCACGTCAAACACTGGTAGCTGTCTTTCTTTTATTGCCACGATACCTCCCCTGACGGCGAAAAGAAACTGCCGGGTTACTCGGAAAATCTCCTGGAGCCTTCCGAGTCTTTCAACGCCTTTGCACCAGACTCGGATAGAGAGGCAATCCTTCCCTCGTTAGCCAAGATAGCCATCCTTTCAGACCAAGGCCTCCTCGGGCTAAATTTAATAAAAACGTGGGTTGACTTCCGGATCCAACCCAACTCCATCCGCACCAAACTGATGTGCGAGTATTCGGGACACACCACAGATGCACTCCGCTACTCCACCAAGAACTTTGCGACCGGCGATACTAACAATACCATCAAGGGCTTCTTAACAGAGAAACTGGAGGTGATAAAGGGCATCACCGGGTTACCCCCGTTTACTCGGGAAAACCCGGCTCCAGCGGTAATACCCGACATTCATAACTTATTTCCACATTTTGACTTGATACAACTTCTAACCCTTGATCTCACTCTTTTGTCTTAGGCTGATGACCCTTTCTGGAGAGTTGAACCCTTCCCCCCTTCCAGAGACCCGGAAGAAGAGGACGAGCCGGCTGATGAGAGTGAAGGTATTTGCATAGAATTTGTATATCTTTACTTGTATTATTTTCCTCCCGTTTACCTTTTTTCCAACGAACACACACCCGGTCCACAGGACTGGGGGACGAAGGTGAGACCAACGAGGATGATCCGGAGGCAACCGAGTCTGACCAAGAGGCAACAGTCAGAGCCAAGAGGAAGGCCAGGGGAGCAGTGTCCAAGGTTCCTTTTTCCTCATTATCCTCTGAACCCTACTCCTTTGACGCCATGCGACGACTTAACCATCAATTATCAAATTCATCGTGCTTGAAGGATTCTTTCCCAGTCAAGCGTAGAGTAACTCGGAGCTCCCCGGGTGAAGATCCCCTTAACCCGGGTATCTCTACCCCCTCAGTCCCTCGTGGCGACGCTCCTCCGCCTCGTCCTTCCGACTCTCCTCAACGCCGCCCTTCTCCTAACCATCCACGTGCCGGGCAATTCCGGTCCCGTTGGTGGTTCCCGTGGCGACCTCATCTGCTTCCAGCGGCGAGCTCCCGCCTGATTACACCGTGAATGCCGGGTAAGTTTGTGCTACATGATTTCCTTTTACACCTAACAAATTTCCACTCAAGCCACCGTCATCACTAATAACCGCCTTTTCTCATCTTTCTTTTAGCGCTCAAGCCGTCGTCAGTGACCCGGAAAAATAGAAGCAGATAACCATCAGGCGGAGAAACCGACTGACAATGCAGACGCCGCAACTGGCGGTGACACGGCGAATAACCAGGAACAAGGCCCTCTGAACAATCCACTTCCCCGAGCTGCCGGATCTCCTTCCTCATCGGAACCAGTAGACGAGGAGATCGAAGTTCTAGATACAAGGATGAGTTCTCCCAACCCGGCCACCCAAACTGTCCGGGTCTCAACTCCAAGGGCGGGGAGAGCCCCCCCACCAAGCGACCAAGCTGCCGGCTCTTCCGGTACTCGATCCGAGGAACTGACATTTGCCCAGATGCTGGAAACCCTTCGCACTTTAAGGGCTAATGAAGAAAACATCTTGGGAGCTTTGATAGCCAAACACGAGGTAAATCCGACTAATGTTGCTTATGCCTTTGTCCAGTCCCCAAGTTCCGAGTGAATTGATTCATAATTTACTTGGGACTTTATTATACAAGCGACTGATAACTTTCTTCTCTGCCCAACTGATCCTTGTTTGCATGCACGCAGGCTTTCGTAACTCAATCTGAGGAGAAACTGGCGGACGCCACCAAGCTCATCGAAAAGGAGGTAGCTTTGCGCGAAGCAGCCGAAGCCGAAGCCAGGAGAAATAGGTTGATTATGAGGAAATATAGAAAAAGGGCTCACCGAGCAGAACATGACCTGACAAGCCTTTCCGTCCAAATATCGGACACATATCGTGCTTTACTTGGTACATTTCCTCCTCCGGGTTTATCTTTTTGATAGATAGCGGCAGTTTCCCGACTTACGTTTCCATTTCATCAGGCCCGGACGAAACCATGCCGGAAGAGGATGACATGGCCAAGCTGAAAACCATGAAGAACGTTATCCGGCAGCTATGTGCTGGAACCAAATGGATCCTTGAGGAATTGCGGTGGCCGGGTAGAGGACATGTTGATCTGAAGAGGATGCTGGATGCCTTCTCCACTATTCCCGAGTGGATTTGGCACTGGAAGCGCTCGTCTTGCCGGGTTGGAGTGACCCGGGGGCTTGCACTTGCCAAGGCTTATCTCCCCAAGCTCGAGCTAGTGAAGCTTATGGGCGGCTTTCCAGAGTTCAAGCTTGACGGATCCAAGTTCTCGGCGAAGGATTTTCAGGCCATCCAGAAGGAGGTCCGTTACCCGGCCAGCGTAATTGCTGATGAACTGGATGTTAACATACTTGTTCCAGCATACGATGCTGCCGGTGAAGCAATTAAGTCAGATCTTCCTGAGCCGTATGATATGCTGGCTCGGTGGAAGGAGGAAGCTGCTGCGATAAGGGCGGAGGCTGCCAAGAAGCAAGCTGAAGCCGGCTCTGCCCTGCTACCTCAACACCAGTCGTTCCACCTCCTGCAGGGGCTGGTACCGCTGATCCGGGTGCTGCTGCTACCGCCAATGATGGCAAGGGCAAGGCCAAGATGAACGCCGAGTGATATATGATTTCTCATGCCTCTTCTTATGCACCGGTCGGTCAACATACTTTTTAAAACAGTTATATTTTGGGTGGTGCGCCTGTGCACCTTTGATATCTTTTCACCAGGATTTTGTAATGCACGCTAAGGTCTTGATATACTCGATGCCTGTTCCGGCCTTTTTAAGTTTATCCATTATTCATCTGTTCTCAATATCTGACTTTCTTTATTGTTCCTTTTGTGAAAACTCAATTTCCGGGTCTCATGGGTATTGACAAGCGGATTTTGCTTCTAAGTCCCAAGTCCCCAAGACTCGGATATTTGGGTTTTTGGAATTATACAAGTAAGCCATTTTTTCTCTTTTCAAGGTTTCAAGACACCCGGACCCAGATCGCCGAGTCTAGGACACTTGATCTTGAAAGGGGAACGAACTGCCTACTGCTAATTTCACAAAGATCCCTGAGTTGTTTCACATAGGTTTTGAAGTTACGCTTAATAGTCGTTGAGTTTCCAGTTGTTCAGCCTTGTACTCTGCATAACTTGTGGTTTAGATGACCCTTTTGACTATCTTGTACTGTAAGCCGGCTTT